>CM040117.1:191174125-191774125 GCA_022559845.1 Amorphophallus konjac
TTGCATTTCACCAATAGCTCGGTATATTAAAAGGCGTTGCCCGAACATTAGGTTATGCCTATCGGGAGGGTAGCGTACTTGCGCGAGTGATCTTCGGATCGCTTATCTCCGCCTCGTACCGGATATTGGTTAGGTCTAAGTGCATCATCTAGTGGGTGTTTGCATTAGTCGGTGTCTTCTAGGTCGTGTGTCTTTGCATGCTCACCCGTCGAGGTACCCAATACTCGCCACCACCACCTATGGCGGACTCCCAGGCCCGTAGCTCCGATGAGTCCTCGACGGTCGAGATGTTCCGAGCCATTATGGAACGTCTTGACATGCGTATGGATGGCCTTAGTACGCGTATGGATGGCATAGGAACGCGTCTAGAAGGGTGGATGAAAGCCCTCGAGTATCGGGCCGAGAGTTCGGATCAGTCCATCCAGGGCTTAGTTGGGAGGATTGCCATCCTAGAGAGGGGCCCAGTAGCGGTGCAACCCGCGCTGACGAATGGCCAACAAGAGCCGGTGCAGCAACCCGCTGTGCCAAGGGCTCAAGTGGAGAATGTTGGGGTTCAACAGGTGCATGTGGTGGATGATTATGCATCTGATAATGATCAAGGGGGTAACGGTCGTCGTCATCAACGACGGAATCATGATGACGAGGATGACAACCGCATTCTTAGGGTTGTGCGTGCGGACCCTCCCACTTTTAGCGGGTCCTTGGACCCTAGGGTGTATTTAGATTGGGAGGCCGACATGGACTGGTACTTCGAGTGGTTTGAGATGACGGACCACCGAAGAGTCCGATACGCAAAGATGAAGCTGCAAGGGTAGGCCCAAACTTATTGGATCAATGTGGAGAGCCTGCTCAACCAGCGACGTCAACCTCAGATCGGTACTTGGGATGATATGAAAACCAAGTTGAGGGAGAAGTACCTTCCCGCCTCATATCGCCAACGTCTCATAGACAAGTGGCAAAGCATCTCCCAAGGGAACCGATCCGTGACCGAGTACACCGCCGAGTTCGATGAGTATTACTTACGGTGTGGGGTCACGGAAGAGAGCACCATGACTATATCCCGCTTTCGAAGCGGTTTGTGGCCCAATTATCAATATGAACTCTTTCGCTGCAATGCAACCACTTTGGAGCAGGCATATCAGATCGCTCTCGAATTGGAGCAGTTCGAGGCCGAGTTCGAGTCACCCCATCGGTTAGGCTCTTTTCCCTTTCGTAGTGTCGAGCCCCGTGGCTCATCTGGCACGTATCCGAGGGCCCCCATGACTCGACCTCAGGAGCCCGCTCGCCCCGAGCCCTTTGCTCCTAGGCCTCGTCCTCCACCCCCGAGGGACCTTCCTCATCCCCAGCTTCTTACGGCCCCACCCACAGCCCGTCCATCGGCACCCGCACCTCCTGCACGTCCATTGTTGCCTACGCCTCCTATCCGTCGGGAGGATAAAGGTAAAGGACCTATGATTGGGGAGCCTAGTGGATCACGGCAGCAGTGTTATCGCTGCAATGGGTTTGGCCATTTCGCCAACCAGTGTCCCACCCGCCCATCTCTTCACATTGTGGACACACAGGCCGAGGATACCACCCCTACGGGCCTCGAGTTAGTCAGCTATGAGGCAGATGAAGAGCTAACTGACGAGTACTATGAGATGGGAGGTGAGGCCCAGGATGCCCAGCATTCGGACGATACCCACGTGGGGGTCGTCAGATGTATCCTCACCCAGTCACAGGTCAGTGATGACTGGCGACGGACGACTATCCTTCATGTATTCTGTAGGCTGGGAAAGCAAATTTGTAAGGTGGTCATCGATAGCGGGAGTTGTATCAATGCAATCTCCACGAACGATGTCACTCATCTTGGTCTCACACCCGTAGACCACCCTTGCCCCTATCAGGTATCATGGGTGGATACCACTTCCATTTCGGTCAGGCTGCAGTGCTTGGTCCCGCTGCAGCTCCACTCCTACAGTGACGAGATCTGGTGTGATGTTCTACCCATGGAAGTGGGCAGTATCATTCTCGGTAGGCCGTGGTTATTCGACCGGGATGCCACGCTCCATGACCGGTCGAACACCTGTACCTTCGACCACGCTGGCCAGCGGGTCACCCTCCAACCCGTTCGGCCCAGGAGCCCATCAGTCAGGGGTCCTACTGGCCCCAGTACTCCGAAGCCTTCCGTTCCCAGGCCTAGTACCCCATCCCCAGCTCGGGCTATGACCGTTACCTCTGGCCCAGGAGAGCCCTCAACGAGGAGATTGATGATGATTAGCTCCCGAGAAATGGAGCAGGAGCTTAGTCAGGGCTGTCCGGTGTTTGCCATTACGGTCCAAGAGGTGGAGCGGGACTCCGAGGGTGAGCTCCCACCCGAGGTTGTTCCCATTCTGCAGGAGTATGCTGATGTCTTTCCCGATGAGCTTCCCGCGGGACTCCCACCTATGCGAGATATTCAGCATGCCATCGACCTTGTTCCGGGCTCTTCTTTGCCCAACCTTCCTCATTATCGCATGAGTCCCACAGAGCATGCCGAGCTTAAATGGCAGGTCGATGAGTTAGTGCAGAGAGGGTCTGTTCGGGACAGCATGAGTCCATGTGCTGTGCCCGCATTACTCACCCCAAAGAAGGATGGCACGTGGAGAATGTGCATTGATAGTCGTACCATCAACAAAATCACCGTGAAGTATAGGTTCCCTATTCCCCGCCTTGATGACATGCTAGACATGATGGCAGGTGCCACTATCTTTTCGAAGATTGATCTTAAAAGTGGCTACCATCAGGTGAGGATTAGGCCAGGTGATGAGTGGAAGACCACTTTCAAGACCAAGGACGGTCTATATGAGTGGTTGGTCATGCCTTTTGGGTTGACCAATGCCCCTAGCACTTTCATGCGGCTCATGACTCAGGTCCTTCGACCTTTCATTGAGGCCTTTGTAGTGGTGTATTTTGATGATATCCTTATCTATAGCCGCACCATAGGGGACCACTTAGACCACCTTCGGTAGGTCTGTCTACTTCTTCGGCGAGAGCAGCTGTTTGCGAACCCACAGAAGTGTGCCTTCATGACAGCTCAGCTTACCTTCTTGGGTTTTATCGTGTCTAGTATTGGGGTCTCCGCCGATCCGGAGAAGGTCCGGGCCATTGTTGAGTGGCCGGAACCCCGTACGGTTCATGATGTCCGCAGCTTTCATGGCCTTGCGACGTTCTACCGTCGCTTCATCCGAGGATTTAGCTCCGTCACCGCCTCGATCACGGATTGCATCCGGAAGGGCACATTTGTATGGACGAAGGCCGCATCTGCCGCCTTCAAGGATATCAAGGAGCGCATGACCCAAACACCTATCCTTCGATTGCCTGATTTTTCGAAGGTGTTTGAGGTCTCTTGTGATACGTCGGGTGTTGGGATTGGAGGAGTTTTGAGTTAGGAGTCCCACCCGATCGCATATTTCAGCGAGAAGCTGAATGACGCGAAACTACGATATTCCACGTATGATAAAGAATTCTACACAGTTGTTCAGGCTCTTAAGCATTGGAGGCACTATCTTTTACATCAGGAGTTTGTCCTATACTCCGACCACGAGGCATTGAGGTACCTCCATTCGCAAAAGAAGCTTAACTCGCGTCATAGTCGTTGGGTCGAGTATCTCCAGCAGTTCACCTTTGTGCTGAAACATAAGGCTGGAGTGGAGAACAAGGTGGCTGATGCCTTGAGTCGACGAGCATGTTTGCTTACCACCATGAGTGCCGAGGTCATAGGGTTAGAGAAGATGAAGGAGGCCTATGTTGATTGTCCTGACTTCGGTCAGATTTTTACCACTCTCCAGGCCGAACCCTCGAGAGACCTTGATGAGTATGTGCTTCAGGTGGGTTACCACTTTCGAGGTAGCAGGCTATGTGTTCCCCGAACTTCGGTTCGAGATTTCTTAGTGTGGGAACTACATGCGGGAGGTCTAGCCGGCCACTTTGGTCGGAACAAGACTATTGAGGCAGTGGAGCATCGATTTTATTGGCCGAGCTTGAAGCGCGATGTTGCTAACATCGTGGCTCAGTGCCGTACATGTGCTACGGCCAAGATGAAGAAGCAAAGCTCGAGCCTTTATACGCCTCTACCCGTGCCTGATGCCCCATGGCAGGATGTTAGTATGGACTTTGTTTTGGGATTGCCACGTACCTACAGGAAGCATGATTCGGTCTATGTGGTGGTTGACCATTTCTCGAAGATGGCCCTCTTTATTCCTTGCTCTAAGACGTCGGATGCTTCTAGGGTAGCCCGCCTTTTCCTTACGCATGTGGTGTGCAAGTTCGGGTTGCCTCGCACTATAGTGTCTGACCGTGATGTTAGATTCACTTCCTACTTTTGGAAGACACTATGGCATATGATGGGTACTCACCTCAAGTTTTCCATTGCATATCACCCCCAGACATATGGTCAGACCGAGGTGGTCAATAGGAGTCTGGGAGATCTTTTGAGGTGTCTAGTTAAGGACCGCATTGGGGATTGGGATCTCATTTTACCCATGGCTGAGTTTGCATACAATGATTCGGTGAATAGGTCTACCGGCATGAGTCCATTTGAGATTGTCACAGGTCGTAGGCCTAGGAAACCCGTTGACCTTGTCCCCATGCCTATCCATGCTAGAGTGTCGGAGTCGGCCGAGTCGTTTGCTAGGCATGTTAGGAGTTTGCATGACGACATCCGTCGTCACATTGAGTCCAGCAATGCACGGTACAAGGATTTTGCCGATGCCCACCGACACCACCGAGAGTTCCACGAGGGCGAATACATCATGATCAGGGTAAGACCTGAACGGTTTCCCTCTGGAACCGTTAAGAAGTTGCAAGCTCGCGGAGCCGGTCCCTTTAGAGTGTTGAAACGCGTTGGATCCAATGCGTATGTTGTGGACTTGCCCGAGGAATATGGTATAAGCTCTACCTTCAATGTATCGGATCTTGTTGCATATAGGGACCCAGCGGTGATCCCTAGTGAGCCTTTTGAGCCATCTCCTCCCCTTGAGAGTGATCCCACACCTGAGTGTCCACTTCCACCTCCAGCCCCTTTTTCACGGCAGCGTGAGCATATAGATCGTATACAGGACGAGCAAGTGACAGTTACCAGGAGTGGATCTTACCCGCGCTACCTAGTGCGATGGAGAGGACGGCCTGCTATTGAGGACACATGGATCACACATGGTGAGTTGCAGCGGATCGATCCGGACCTTCTGGAGCGATACAGGAGCGATGCAGACCCTTACTCGACAGGGTCGAGTTTCTCCCACTCGGGGAGAATGGGTGCGGACACCCGAGCAGTTGAGCGGCGTGACACGCCGAGCCACTGGTACCGCACATGGAGCACGACTCGAGCCACCTCAGCATCCATCTGGCTCGGAGACAGCCTGGAGACTCCGCCTTGAGCCTCCCCATTTATCATATTTAGTTAGCCTTTATGTGTGTGTAATTTGTGTTTATTTCATTGTATTCGGTATGTAATTATGAGTGTACGATGGGCTTATTTGCAAAATGGGACCCCTGGGCCCCACGGGACCCCCAGGCCCCTCCCATTGATCCACCTAAGCCCATGGGCCCCATGTGGGGTCAGTCAACATGTCAAATGGAGGCATCTAGAAGTTTGAATGGTAAAAGGCACATGGGAGACAAGTGGACTTCAAAGTCCAAGGTGGCTACCTGTCCCCCCCTTGCCACCATAGTCAATAGGCCGTCCCCTCCCCTTATTTTTTATTTATTTTTGTGTGTATGTGTCTCATGCCATCCCAACCCTTCATCTCCCACTCCTAGATCCTACGGTTGTGGATGGATGTTAGATGTAACCTATTTAAGCTTGTATTTTTTATTTTGGAGAATTAATGCCATTTGAATCAAAGTAATTCTTGGAGCTCCAGCTTGGTGCGCCCCCTTCTCCTCTCCATCTCCCCCTTGGATGCTGTGAAGGCTTCCATTCTGAGGTGTGACACCTCGTGTATCAGTTCCGACGATCGCCGCCGCCGCCACGAGCCGCTACCGCACCGCCAACGCCATCAACGGAGTTCTGCCTGTGCAGTACCACAGCAGATTGTTCGAAATTTACAGGTCTTTCCCAAGGTCATTTGGCTACCAAATTTGGAGGAGTTGTTCCTGGGATGTTCCTCTCAACTCACCAAAATCAGGCCAACATTCAGATCACGTTTGCTAATTTTTGATTTTCGTCCACTCTTCCATTTCAGTTCTGCCAGAGTTCTGTCCAGGTTCTGCTCCGTCCTATGTTTCATGTCTTAGAGCCACTTTTTGATTTCTGTTAGTTCGCCCAATTTTACTGGGGGTTCCATCCATCCACCCCTTCATCCAAAATTTTTCTCAATTTTTGATTCGCCCATCTCATATTTTATAAAAATCGTTCTCAGACCCATCTACAGTTCTATCCACCTGTTCCCATACCGGACCACCAGTCACCCCAAAAATCATAACAAATCCCAGCCACCTCCAAATCCAATTTTAAAAATAGTCACTATTCCATGGTTTGATTGCCTACAACTCCTAAGAAGAGCTCAAGAGCTGAATCGGAGGTTTACTAGGCGGTCAACGGTGGTTCTCAGACAAGTGCCCTGCAGATCTGAGATTTCGGTTACTGTACAATAGGGATTTGTAAATTCATTAAAGTTCTGATCCGACCAGATCCAGTAGATCTCCATGGGTCTAGATTGAAGCATTTGATAAGAGCTTTCCAACGATAGCTCATGCGTCCCGATCCGACGTCGGGATTGATCGCAGCGGCCGTTTTCGCCGGAGCGTGCGCCGGAAAATAGAAATCAAAATCCGTGGGTAGCTAGTTCAACGATTGGGAGTCGGGGCCGATCGACCCCCGATCGGTGTTCCCGGCCGACCGCCGTCCGTGGAGGCACGCCACCAGGGGTCCCCATCACAGTGGGTCCCACCCCCGCATATATGGAGGACAGCGCCGTCCGTGGACCCCGCGGGCCCGTAGAAGCCGCCGTTCGGAAAGCACGAAAACGCGGAGTTCGGCACCGCCAGGCGACATCAAGATGCTGCCCGTCAACCCGAGTTGCGTGATTCCCAGACCCCACATGTAACCTTTTACCTCCCTGCGTGGAGTGGGTCGACTTGGTGTATTGCTGTAATCATTGTTAACCGGGAGTCTGTAATTCGGTCGGGGTTGTCTTCGCCACGCTGGGTGCGTGGAGGTGATGGTCCGAACCTCTTGGCGTTCATTTGCTTAGCTAGTATATGGTCTGTTGCCGTTGCCGAGAGTGTAGGTACTAGCCCGTGTGTCCATGTCACCGCTGTGAGAGTGAGAGTGACCCGTCCCGCGACTCGATCCGAGTCCGGAAGTTGAGTCGGACTACCCTTGACCTCCGCCGGTTCCTTAACCGCGCACGGTCCGCGCTTTCCCTCGCTTGGGATGAAGAGTGAGCTTCCACTTCTGTTAGCGACGTTTCACCACTAGGAGCTCGTAGTGTCGGGCTTAGTGTCTCCCTAGTGTGTGTTGCTGGTCATGTCTTCATCTAGAGTCCGAGGGTGGCACCATATAGTGTCATCTCCCGTGTCCGTCCCGCATCACCAAATCAAACCAAATCGTGCTCACCCTTACTCGCCGGACGTTGATCACGGGGAGATGTTCAAGATGAAGAGACGTGGGTTTCCTCATCCTCGGCCGGCCAAGGGCAAGGAGCCCTACTCGTCCCTTGTGCTGAAGTCCTGCAACGTAGCTCAAAAAAACACAGAAAAGAAAGCCATTAGTGAACTTGGAGTGCAGTATGTGATCTAACAACTAGAAAACACGTAAGAAACTGGTGGCCAAAGTACCTGGGGGGTGGGAATGAAGGATGGCCGAGACTTTCGACCATCCACCTCCCCTTTGTTTATTTAAGAAGAAAACCTCTTACGTTGGGTCTAGGAGGGTGCTACATGCGATGCTATACTTACCTGGAAGTCGAGACGCACATAGGAAGCAGAGGATGAGAGGTAGAGAAGTTCAAACCAGGTTGAAGGAAGAAGGAGTATCCTCTGGGACGAAGTTCCGTGAGTTCCCCTTTCTCCTCCGTGTCAACTCTCGAAAAAACCACTCTTCCCCAAATCTCCCAACTCTCTTTTTTCCCCAAAAAATTCTCCCCCCCCCCTCTCGTACTGGAAGTGGTGGAGTTTTGGTTCGACCAGCCCGGGAGTTACAAAACGTGGGTGGAGATCGTGCAGAACGAGGGAGAGAATGTGGCCACAAGCTGGGCCACGTTCTCTGACCGAGTAAACAGGGGGAAGGCGGCCAAATCGTTGGCCACCTTGAGGAGGAGGGCGGCCAGCACTCTGGCCACCTTCCTGGGGAGGGTGATGTGGACGCGCTTTTTTAAAGGTTATCGGCTTATTCATTTTGTTTATTATTTGGCGTGCCAGTCACCGAAGTGACAATTTTATTGTGCGCTCGATCTGACATGGTCAGTCGATTGTGAGTGATCATGTCTGGACTAGAAGTCCGTCATACCATAAACGTTATGACGTTAATTACGCCCTTCCAGGGAAGGACAACCCTTGATTAAACGTTAAAGTAGGAGGCCTCGAGAGGCAAACAGATATTCACATGCTTAATTTTAAACTTCATACCAGGGCTAGGGAGGCGGGTAAGATAATAACATCAACCACAGAAACCGACTAGATCATGTGGTTGGCGGTTAAAAATAGTTATACTTGGTGGAAACAAGGAGATAGAAGATATCCACCACGGAAAGGCAAAGCCATGGCCATGATATAGGTTTAAAGCTTCGATCGGTATTTCGACAGCCTTTTCTCTTAATATGGGTTATGCCCAGGGGGAAAGAGGCTATCACCCACGGAATACCGGGATGAGAGCCGAGAGATAGAGAGGCCGAACCTCCCAACCCGTATACATATGGGCTATGGGGCAATGTATGATTTTCCCTTTGAAAAGCTAGCGGGATTCATGCAGTGGCAAGGCCCCCCGAGCAAAAGGGTTATTCGTAAATCCGTTGTAGTTAGGTGGAACATAGGGGTTATGACTCCCCTTCAATTTTATCCCCGGGACATATCGGGTGATCCACAGATATCCCTTTTGTGGGTTCGCTTTGGGTATTGGAATTCATTGGGTGGTAGATCGGGCTCTCGGCACGCTCTGAATGGACACAGACTCTCGGCACGACCCAAAAATGGGAAGGCCAGGGCTTCCGGTGCCAAAAACAAGAAGGCTGGGGGTTCCCGGCGCCAAGACGAGAGGGCTTGGGTTCCCGGCGCGACAAAGAGAAGCCAAAGGGGAGAGGGCCTTCGGCGCAGGCTTCCCGGCGCGAGGAAGAAATGCTAGAAGAGGGTCTCGGCGTGGGACGGTTGAGCAAGGCTCCCGGCGCGACGAGGCTGCAAGGGGGGTCTCCCGGCGCGGAGGATGCAAAGAGGGGTCTCCCGGCACGGAGGATGCAGAGAGGGCTCTGGAGGTTCTCGGCCCGGGCTTCCCGGCGCGCTGAGGTGAAAGGGGGAGGAGCTGTTCCTGGGGGTTCTCGGCGCCTGAAGAAGTGGCGCCGGGAGCTATTCACCCGGTTTACTGTAGGCTGAGCCGAGAGCTGTGAGGGCGCCGGGACCAGAACAGAGCTTACGGTACTCTGCTTTGGGTTTCTGATTGATTCAGGCCAAGGGGAAGGATTTCTTTGGGGTCAAAAATAGGTCAGGGCATCAAAGTTGAACTAGATTAGGCTTGGGCTTCATAGGAACATCAGGATCTAGGAGGAATTTAGGAAGGCCAAGGCGTAGAGGATCCATGTCACCGGTGTCATACAGAGTCCTGGGGACTGCTTAATGTCGGCTTTCGTGGTCCTGGGAGAATTTTGACAGCATCTCCCCTGGACTCAGCATTTGCCAGGGAATGATAGACGATCACCCACGGAATGCCGGGGTGAAAGCCAAATAGAGGGGTATTGGACCCCTGACCATGTACGTGCCTGCAGCACTGTTTCGATATCCCTTTAGAGGTCAACGAAGCTTATGCAGTGGCAGAGCTCCGTTGCCTTGGAAGGTTATAAAAGCCGATCGAGTCCGGAAAACCTCGTAGAAAAGGGGAGGGTTATCCCCATTAATTGTCACCCCCGAGGTGCATATGATGGCCCAGGGCATCCCTTGACATAACAAGAGTATTTATGGGGTTTCTTCAGTGGTAGCAAGGGCCTTACGACTTGAGGTTTACAGATTGGCTTTTCGGCACCAATGGCAAGGATGCCAGAGAGCTCCCGGCACGGGCTTCTCGGTGCGCTGATAGGATGGCCTGGAGGGTCTCTCGGCACATGAGGAAGAAAGAGGGCCTCCCGGCGCGCGGGGAAGAAAGCCAGGGCATAGGGGCTCCCGGCGCGGAAAGAAAGAAAGGGGGGAGGAGCTGATCCTGGTGGTTCTCGGCGCCTGAAGAAGCGGCGCCGGGAGCTATTCACCAAGTTTACTGTAGGTTGATCCGAGAAGTATGAGGGCGCCGGGATCAGAACAGAGCTTACGGTACTCTGTTTTCTGGTTTTAATGCTGGTTTGGGCTGAAAGCGACGGACTCTATGGGCTCTGAGCTGTCCGAAGCATCCACTTTGAGTTGGATTAGGTCTAGAATCCAGAGGAGTATTGGGATTTGAGAGGCATCTGGGAGGCCGAAGTCTGAATGCCCCTGGTTCATCGCCGTTATCATGCAGAGCTTGGGGACAAACTTAATATGGTCATTAGTCACCCTGGGAGCCAAGAGATGGCTGTCTCTGGCCCCAGAGGAGACTTAGATGACATATACGGAGGAAACACATATGCTTGGAACCCCGGAGTTTCTCGAGCCTCAATCATTGCACAGCACGGCTTCATCCCAGCAGCCAAAGAATAATCTGTTCCGGGCTCTGGGGTGAGCAATAACAGTGCTACGAGGCAGAGAAAGGACAGACGAAACTGATCATCATGCTATTGATTTACAGATAACACAGAGAATGGCGATAGGGCTTAAGAAGAAGCAAAAATCAAGCTCAAACTACAGCCCATCATACATATATATCCATTCGTTTGATGATGCCCATCACGGAAGACACATAGTCAGAAAACCCATATGAAACATCATTCCCATACCCAAACCGATTACAGGGAGAGAGTGAGGGAAAGGGGAACAGACAGATGCCGAGATATTTCGGCTACATTGCATGAATCGAGATAAGATTCGAAAGTATTACATGAAATAGAAGAAATTAGAAAACAAACATGGGGGAGGGCGGAGCATTGACTCCTCTCCCTCCCCCGGATGCCCACCTGGAGCTTCTTCCCTGGGAATGGGTCTCTTCTCTCTTTCTTTTTCAGCGGAGGAGGCTCTCTCTCTCTCTGGTCTCTTCTCTTTTTCTTTCTTTTTGATCGATGGTCTGGCTTCTGATCCTCCGATCCCCTTTTCTTTCAAAGGGGGTATGTTTATATAGGTCTCATCCTTCTGTGCTCTCGGCGGAGGGCAGTGGGTGTGGCCAGTTCCATTTGAGACATCTCCCGGCGCGACAAGTAGCCCCCTGTTGAGGCTCCCGGCGCCACTAACAGGAGCCCAAATGGCCGGCCCATCTAGCACCTTCAGGCCTCATTCGTGCCTTAGGCTTCTCTTCATGCTTTCTTTTGAATTAATATTCATCAGAACCGAATAAGGCCCACCTTTAGTAGAGACATGACTTTGTTGAGATCGTTTTGAGGCTCCATCAGTGAACGAACTGGGGTTTAATCAGTATTGCCGTATGAATGACGATAAAACCGGGTATGTTTCATCGGCATTGTCATCCGAACGGTGACAAGACCAGACATCAGCTTCAGTCTGACAGACTTCGGCCGGGTATGTAATCTGTGGAGAGGATTGCTCTTCTGTTCTGACTTTGTAGGAGCCCTGACAATCTTTATCTGTCGGTGCCGGTTTCATCTTTATCTCATATTGCATCCATCAGTAAGCTGACATCTGGCTTACCCTGACATATCATCCGTAGATTCTCGGACGAAGCAGTAGTACAGCTCTTCTTAAAAGGCTGGGAGGTCTCATCAGTCGAGTGACTGCGGCTTCATCGGCACTGCCGTCTGAATGACATCGGCACCGGGCATCAGCTTTGGCCGACAAAGGCTTTAGCCGGGTGAATGGTTGACGAGTTTCATCATTGGTCTTCCACTATTGGCCTGATTTTCTTTTCAGTTATGCTTCCACCCCTGTTCATTTTCTAGGTGTCAACAAATGCCCCCCACCTGCGGGCGGCGTAAGTGCAGAATAAGCGACACGGGGTCTGCAGGTGTTCTTCATCATTTAAGGGTATATTCCTCAGTTTTATCCTTGACATTGTCCTTCAGCTTGATCATGTTGCTGTAGTAACCCTTTTGCATATCCATCTTTCATTTTGATGTCTTCATCTTTGTATTTTCTTTATTTCCAGCATTTCGGAGCTTCTCGGCATGGACCTCCCGGCGCGAAGGATATCGGCGCGAGTGGGCGCATGGGCTTCTCGGCGCGCTTCATGGCCGACAGGGGTTCTCGGCCTGGGAGCTGTCGGCGCGACTTTTGGCCGACGGGGGTTCTCGGTCGGGGAGCTCTCGGCGCGCCTTTTGGCCGACGGGAGCTCTCGGCCGGGGAGTTCTTGGCGCGCATTTGGCCGCGCCGAGAGCCCCTCAGCTTTGGGCCCTTTTTAAGGCGCCGAAAGCCTTGCTGTCCCTCATTCTCTCCTCTTCTTTCTCTTTCTTCACTTCGGCGGTGGCGATGAGCTGTGAGCTTCCCCCCCCCCCCCCCCGAGAGCGTCATTTCCCCCCCCCCTTCTTTGCCGATTTTTGGGGTAGGTTCGCTATATATATGGGATTGAGTCCCATCTTATGCTCGGGATCACTCCCTCTTGGTGGGTGACTCCCTATTCTTTTTTGGGCATACCTCGGACAAGAGGAGATGCTGCCGAAATTTTTGAGAATTTGTTTGTCTTATTATTTCATGCCCATTCATCTTTCTGATGCTTCTTTTCTTGTCTTTTTCTGACTATAGGTGCTGACATGGCTTCCAGTTCTGCTGCTGCATCTTCCGGAGCCGTTGGAACAAGTTCATCGGCTCAGCCGGACATCTCGGGCCAAAGTCAACTGGTTGAATGTATACAGCCTGAGCTTTGGCTATGACCAGATTGCTAGTGTCGATGAATATTCCGATTCTGAAACTGACACCGTATCGACTGCTGAAGTTTATTCTTCCCTGGAGGGTGCTGAATTCAGGAGAGCTGCTGACTACCGCCCGGACTTGCCGAAGGATCGTCATTTGCTGCCGTTTGTTCGGACTTTCACCATACGCGGAATGCGGGATGTTATTATTGCCCGTTCCGTGGAAGCGGCAATACTTGCCGATAGAGACAGCATGAAGGGTTCTGTCTATCGAGCCCGAGCCATATATCTCCCAGGTGAACAGAGGGACTGGAATGCTGTGCTGGGCATCTCCGATTTAGAACCCGAGAAGAAGATGCTAACCCGGGCCCCAGAATTCACCCCTGTAAGGTGGGATCATACCACCGGCCGTGTCCACCGAGAGAAGACTTCATTCGGACTCTTTTTGGCGCCTGTGAAGTGGGGTTATAGAGACGAGCCATTTGTTCTTAACTGCCTGGCCGTTCAGTTTAAATATCAGCTGGCTGCCGGCTGGTTTGGAGATGCCAAATTGACAGACGCCCATCTTTTTAGGGTTGGAGCAGTGGAGTTTACAGAATATGTTTTGAAGGAGTATGCCCCTCTATTGGTTAGAGCTGGGGTATACCATAGTGTATTTGCCTCCAGGTTCCGCTATCCCGTCTCTCGGGGATTGTGTTGCGGTATGCTTGAAGTGTTCTGCCCGCAGTTCAATACATTCTATACAGCGGAAGGCGAGACATCCCTCGACCTCTGGAGTTTATCACAGCTTTCTGGCCTACCCATGGACGGAGAGCCATATGAGGAGGTCTGCCTGGATGATTCCATCAAGGACGCCTCTAATGGAGAGGGCCGCTATTCTTTCGGTTATGCATACCGGTACCTGATGAAAGCTTACCGGTCCATCTGTTTGGCCTACAGTAGGGGGTCCTCCAAAGGCTATCAAGCCAGGGAAAAGAGCAGCCGACTGAGAGTCCGTGTGGGGCAGTGGATACAATATTTCTTCGGGGGTCCCTTGAGGTACGCAGACTTTCCTTCCGTAGGGTTGACCTCCGGTAAACAGGTCAGGGCCCCCCGTTACAAGTCAGCACTGCCAGCTTCATTGCGTCGGACCGACGCGGATGGCCAGAATCCAGCAGGGGTTGATCCCATTACCCATTGTGCAGCCTATTTGACTTTCTGGCTATGCACTTTCGCTCTCCCTCAAGGGGACGAGACGATTATTAGACCCGAGGCTATATATCCGGCCTGTCAGATGGCTTGGGGGATGCGATTGTCTTTGTGCCCAGTGGCTCTGTGTTTAATTTACAAATCCTTGGGGGACTTGCATAGACATCGGACCCCCCGCTCTTCGAGGACCGTGGGTCCCTTTCATTTCTTCAATGCCTGGGTTTGCAGCATTTTCCCTGAGCTGGCCCCGAGAACTTTACAGTCAGACACACTGCTCCCTCGTATGATTGAGTTCGCTAGCGCTGAACCTGGTCCTTTCTCAGAACAGCTGTTCAAGATGAGGGGTAGGCTAATAAGAGTGCCTGTAGACGCACCTGGCAGCATTCACTTTTGGAGCTTGGCAGCAGGTTCAGCTCCCTTGGTGGACCCTCAGAGGGAGTGCAAAATGGAGGAGGTGGAGGTTTATGTCCATCCTGTTTCGGGGGTCGCCGCCACCCGGCCTCTTTTAGAACCAGAATTGGTGAGGTGGGCCATGGCCATACGGCCCAGTGTATTAGTTTTCAGGAAGGGGGGCCTGCTCATTTTGGAGCCCTATTATCCCTTCCGCTTTGGCAGAAATTTTGGTTACGACCAGCATATCCCTCCATCGGCTGCTCAGTTTCCTCTAGAGAGCCGGGCCAAGCACGGGTCTAGTATTGCCGGCGACGGTCGGATATGGTGGGATTTATTTCATCGTCGGGAAGACACAACTTTCAGGGTCCCGACCATCTCCAATCATCTCCCTCGGGTCTCATCAGACTATATCAAGTGGTGGAACATACGCACCAATTTTTATAAGGATGGCAGAGGCGCTTTCTGGGATGTGGCCGAGCGCTCCTTTTTGAAGCGGCAATCAGGGCCTGTATTTGATATTGACGAGGTCCATCTGAGGAGGCTTTATTCCCAACACCAGAGGGAGGCAGAGGCTTATATCGCTGCCCGCCGGTCTTTGAAGGAGGCGGGTGCGGAACTACCCACTCCTGTCTTTTCTGAAGTTGATGTAGACACTTTCACCAGAGACTTGAGACAGCTGGGCCACATAGGGGACACTCATTTGGAGGTGCAGTATCCATTTCCCTCGGAGGAACCACTTTCGAAGGCTACTTCTTGGAGGGGTCCGGCAGACAGGTTTCATCCTTATAGGACCTTTGTGCGGAGGGAGGACCGCACCCAGTCATATTATCAGCACACCTCCTGGCTTTTTGTACTGTTAAATGTCCACGGGCTGACAGTGGAGAGCCCGGTAGCTGTCATTCTAAATAAGCAGCTTTTTGTTTCTTTCCATTATGTTGACGCCTGGTGCATAGATTACCTCGGCCTATTTCATTGCCTTGATTTCCATGGCCATAAGGACTTGGCCGCCCTGACGGAGAAGTGTCAGACTATTGGCGATGTATGCTGGCTCGTGAAGGAGGCCGCCTCCCGATCAAAGGAGGTAGCTTATATGTATTGGCCGCTTTCCACATTTTATGACGGCCCAGCAGGTGTGCTCCTTGTTTGTTTGATCATGGCTTCTTTCTTCTTATTGTCATGTTTTGCATATGTTGACTATGACTGCCTTTCTCGTGTCTCGTACAGATAGACCAGACATAAAGCGGCAGGGGCTTTACAGGAAGATAATTGCTCAAGCTGAGAAACCTGCCCACTTTGAAATTCCTGAAGCAGCACCTACGACCACTCCCCTGCCTCCGGGCAAGAAGAGGAAGCCTTCTGTGGTGAAGGTTGCAGTCGCCAAGGCCAAGAAGGCCAAGGTTGCTCGGACCCGGAAGTCAGCTTCGACTGCGAAGGAAGCTGGAACCCCTCTTCCGGATATCCCTTCTTTTGACGCATTCGCATCTCAGAGGGAGGCCGCACAGGCATCTGCCGAAGGTGACGGTGATAGCTTGTAGCTGGAACTTCCTTTGTCGTATTGACCAATCTCCTAGGGAGTTCTTTGAGGCTGAGCTTCTTTTTATCTGATACAGCCCAGGAGCAGGTTGAAGCGCCTGTGGAGACGGACACAAGACTGCCTTCTCCCACCCCAGTTGGCGAGGTGGAGGGTAAATGTGCTTTTTCCATTTGTTTCATACTTCCGTTGTTTTCTTTGCTATACTTCTCAGAAGTTTTCTTTTCTTGTAGCAGTGGCAGTCGGGGAGCAAGCCGAGGCCATGATAATGACAGAAGAGCTGCCTCGACCACAGGAGGGTCACAAGACTCGGTCAAAGCAGAGTACTATTCCGGCCAGATGCATAATCACTCGATCTACATCCCGCCATGCTTTAGAGGTACCGGCCCAGCATATAGCTAGTGTGGAGATATCTTCGGGCAGCTCCCAGGTCACCTCCCATGAGGAGGAAGTAGAGTTCAGCGACAGCGAAGGAGAAGGTATTGCCAAGTCAGAAGCCCCTCCTGCACTTGCGAAAGGTGTTCCGTCTCTTCGACCCGCCGAACTATCAGTGTTATCCCCTGAGGAAGAATTCTAGGAGGAGTTTGCCGGGCTCGATACTGAGATTGACATAACTCCACCACTCGCCATTTCGGCCACGGAGCTTTCTTCTCTTTCGCCCCATTTTGAGGGTGCGGACCCTGCTTCAAAGGTGGGTTGTTCTTCATGTATGCTGCTTCATTTGTTTCTTTTATTTAGTGCTAAAGGTCGCTTTGCTTTGGTCTCAGAGTATTGTTGCTGCTACCTTGGCCACCTCCACATCCTTCATGGACATTTCCCTTGTAGATTTGGCTATTGTTCCTTTTCTGCCTTTGACCTGCACGGGGGCTCCTGAGATCATTCACCCTGTGCCAGTGCGGATACAGTCCTCGACAGACTTGGCATCATTAGACTTAGGGGCTGCAGAAGAAAGTGTCATCCCTGCTAGGGCTTCAGATCTTAGAGCCGAAGCAGGTCCGGCCAGGAGCTCCGCTTTCATACCGGCCGCAGTAATGTCAATCGCGCCCGAGTTAGCAATTCCTGCCATAGTGGCTACAGAGTCCGAACTCCTGCCTACACAGTCTAAGGCACCTCTGTCCCCATCACCAGAAAGAGCAGCTGAAGGTGCAGCCTCCATTGCAGAGATAACCACATTATTCATTGATTCTCCTCCCGCGGATGTTCAAGGTGTAGCTCCCGAGGCAGTAGCAGAGGAGGAGTCTTCAGCCCAGCAGGGGAGTACAGAGAGATACCGGCTAGCTCTTTCGGCAGATTTGCCTTCTTCGTCCTCCCAAGCGGGCATTGGACTATGGGCAGATATTGACGGAGAGGTGACTTTTGAAGTCGTCGCATCTGCTTCCTTTGGCTTTACTTCTCCTGATAGCTTCCTCTGGCAGCATCTGGACATGTTACGCCAGCTAGTAGAGTCTCAGCCTGGCTTGACATATCTACAGCTGAAGGAAATTGCCAATCGCCTCACCGCTGGCTTGCAAGCCATGGGCTGCCCTTTGGACATATGGGCTCAGCGGGTCTTGCTTTTGTTGAAATTCGTGCATCGGAGAGACTTCCTAGCACGGATTATGGTTGACAGGCTGACGGCGTTGAAGTTGCAGAGGTCGGAATGCAAATCCGAGGTGGAAAAGCTAACGCTGACACTTGATGAACGCCAGGCCGAGCTACAGAGCATTATTCAGCGGGAGGAGGCTATCCAGAAACGGGTAGCCGTTTTGGAGGCGGAGCTCACTGAACTTCGGGCCGAGCTGCAGCGATTATCTTCTATTCGGCCACAGTCCACCGAGGAGGTGGCTTTACTGGAGGGTCGGGTGACGTCTTTCCAGGACCTGTCCACGAGGCTTCAGGAGGAGGAAGCGCGCCTTCATGAGTTAGGAGCCGCCCCCTATGTTGGTCTTCTGGCCTTTGAAGATATCTTTCGGCGGCCATGAATTATCTTCACTTTCTTTTCTTTTCTTTCTTCTCTTCCCATCTTTTTTGTTTGTGACACAGCGTCCCCTCGGGGCCCCTTATGTATTCACTTCGTAATGAAAAGAAATCTTTTGGCTTCATGTGTATCCATCTTGTCTACCATGTGGTTTCATCACTTCGGGAAGTGGGGTAGTGGTTTTAGCAATCCCTCATGTGAATGGCTCGTACCTAGCAGGAGAGCGTCCACCCCTTCAGAGAAAGGATGGGGAACTCGCTCCACCGCGTGACGGGCATCCGAAGAGGTGCTTAAACCGGATTGTGTTGGTATCATCAAACGTCCCTCTTGGCGACATGTGCTATGAGGGAGACAATTTGCAGGGATGTGACAGAAGGGGTTTCATCAGAATAGACGGAAAGTCTAGACTGGGTAGAGGTTATGGCAGGTGGGACATTTGAAGGGGGCATAGTTTTCATCAGAACAGACGTAGGGTCTGAACTGGACAGGGTTTTATCATTGATCGGGCGCGGTGCCGGTCGATCAATAGTGGTTTCATCATTGATATGGGGTTCATATCGAAGCGAAGGGTTTTATAAGTTTCATCAGTATAGACGAAAGGTCTAAACTGGGTAGGGTTTCATCATTGATCGGGTAAAATGCCAGTCGATCAATAGTTGATTTCATCGTCGATATTGGGTTTATATCGATGCAAGGAGATTTCATAAGTTTCATCAGAATAGACGAAAGGTCTAAACTGGACAAGGTTTCATCATTGATCGGGCAGGATGCCAATTGACCAACGGTTGGCTTCATCATCAATATTGGGTTTATATCGATGCAAAGGGATTTATAAGTTTCATCAGAATAGACGAAAGGTCTAAACTGGACAAGGTTTCATCATTGATCGGGCAAAATGCCAGTCGATCAATAGTTGGTTTCATCGTCGATATTGGGTTTATATCGATGCAAGGAGATTTCATAAGTTTCATCAGAATAGACGAAAGGTCTAAACTGGACAAGGTTTCATCATTGATCGGGCAGGATGCCAATCGATCAACGGTTGGCTTCATCATCAATATTGGGTTTATATCGATGCAAAGGGATTTATAAGTTTCATCAGAATAGACGAAAGGTCTAAACTGGACAAGGTTTCATCATTGATCGGGCAAAATGCCAGTCGATCAATAGTTGGTTTCATCGTCGATATTGGGTTTATATCGATGCAAGGAGATTTCATAAGTTTCATCAGAATAGACGAAAGGTCTAAACTGGACAAGGTTTCATCATTGATTGGGCAGGATGCCAATCGATCAACGGTTGGCTTCATCATCAATATTGGGTTTATATCGATGCAAAGGGATTTATAAGTTTCATCAGAATAGACGAAAGGTCTAAACTGGACAAGGTTTCATCATTGATCGGGCAAAATGCCAGTCGATCAATAGTTGGTTTCATCGTCGATATTGGGTTTATATCGATGCAAGGAGATTTCATAAGTTTCATCAGAATAGACGAAAGGTCTAAACTGGACAAGGTTTCATCATTGATCGGGCAGGATGCCAATCGATCAACGGTTGGCTTCATCATCAATATTGGGTTTATATCGATGCAAAGGGATTTATAAGTTTCATCAGAATAGACGAAAGGTCTAAACTGGACAATGTTTCATCATTGATCGGGCAGGATGCCCATCGATCGACGGTGGGACGTTTGAAAGTGGGTATGTAGGTTTCATCAGGGTAGACGTAAGGTCCACCCTGGGAAGGCTTTATCATCGGTGGGGCATAGAGCCAGATGACCGACGGAAGGCTTCATCAGTGAAGGGGAGGTAAAGGTAGCGTGCCGGTTGGCATGGAACTTTTAAATTACCACATTACTGACCCAAGTGCCCTTTCGGGTTTTCATCGGAGCCAGCCCCCTCTTGCTTTTGCCCACGCGCCCTTTCGGGTTTTCACGTGGCGGGGTACCCGATTTTGCCTGCGGTGCCCTTTCGGGTTTTCACCACAGCTGGTTTTTTGGCCATTTTTGCCCTTATCCGGGATGTCCGAACAAGTCTGGCGGGGTATCTCTATTTTTAACCCCATTTTTTTTATACGTATGTTTCCTGAATTGGGACTTCAGCACGGATCGGGTGATGTGCTGCTTCATTAGTGCATGCTCTTATCATCGGTATTGGGTATATATCGATGCAAGGATTTTATAGGTTTCATCAGGGTAGACGTAAGGTCTGCACTGGGCTGGTTTTATCATTGATCGGGCAGGGTGCCGATCGACCAATGGTAGGTTTCATCACGGCGGGACGTAAAGGGATATGCAAATTTGATAGGACGGGTTTCTTCGTTGATCGGACAGGGTGCCCATTGATCAAAGGTGGGTTTCATCATCGGTATTGAGTTTATACCAATGCAAGGATCTTATGAATCTTCATCAGAATAGACGTAAGGTCTACCCTGGGCTGGTTTTGTTGCTGATCGGGCAGGGTGCCAATCGATCAACAGCAGGTTTCATCATCGGTATTGGGTTTATACCAATGCAAAGGTTTCATGGGTTTCATCGGGATAGACGTAAGGTCTAAGCCGGATAGGTTTCATTGCTGCTCGGGCGAGTGTGCCCATTAATCAGCAGCAGATTTCATCACGGTGGGACATAGCGAGACACGCAGCTCTAGTCGGAACAGATGTAAGGTCTAGACCGAATAGGCTTCTTCGCCGATCGGGCAGGGTGCCCTGTCGACCAAAGATGGGTTTCATCATCGGTATTGGGTTTATACCAATGCAAGGATATCATGGATTTCATCAGGATAGACGTAGGGTCTAAACTGGATAGGTTTTATCGCTGATTGGGCAATGTGCCAATCAATCAACAGCAGGTTTCATCGTCGGTATTGGGTTTATACCAATGCAGGGATTTCATAGGTTTCATTGGGATAGACGTAAGGTCTAAGCCGGATAGGTTTCATCATTGACCGGGCAGTGCGCCGATCGATCAAAGCAGGTTTCACCATGGTGGGATTTTGGCAAGGTATGAGGGTTTTATCAGGACAGACGTAGGGTCTAAACTGGGTGGGTTTGATCATTGATCGGACGAGGTGCCGGCCGATCGATGGGAAGTTTATGACGGGAGGTGAGGTTTCTTTAGGATCACCATATTACTGGCCCAAGCGCCCTTTCGGGTTTTCACCGGAGCCAGCCCCCTCTTGCTTTTGCCCACGGGCCCTTCCGGGTTTTCATGTGGCGGGGTACCCGATTTTGCCTGCAGTGCCCTTTCGGGTTTTCACCACAGCTGGGTTTTAGCCATTTTTTGCCCTTGTTCGGAAAACCTGAACAAGACCGGCAGGGTATCTCTATTTTTAACCCCATTTTTATTTATTTTCATTCTTGTATTCTCTCTTCCCCTCTTTTTGGGAGGGTAACAAGTCGGACTGTCATTAGATCATGATAAGGGATGGCTCGGCTAGGGCGGAGTGCCGCTAGACCAAGGAAGAAGGGTAGCTTGGTTAGGGCGGAGTGCCGCTAGGCCAAGGAAAAGGGTAGCTCGGTTAGGGCAGAGTGCCGCTAGACCAAGGAAGAAGGGTAGCTTGGTTAGGGCGGAGTGCCGCTAGACCAAGGAAAAGGGTAGCTCGGTTAGGGCAGAGTGCCGCTAGACCAAGGAAGCAGGGTAGCCTGGTTAGGGCGGAGTGCCGCTAGACCAAGAAAAAGGGTAGCTCGGTTAGGGCGGAGTGCCGCTAGACCAAGGAGGAAGGGTAGCTCGGTTGGGGCAGAGTGCCGCTAGACCAAGAAAAAGGGTAGCTCGGTTAGGGCAGAGTGCCGCTAGACCGAGGAAGAAGGGTAGCTCGGTTAGGGCGGAGTGCCGCTATACCAAGGAAGAAGGGTAGCTCGGTTAGGGCAGAGTGCCGCTAGACCAAGGAAGCAGGGTAGCCTGGTTAGGGCGGAGTGCCGCTAGACCAAGAAAAAGGGTAGCTCGGTTAGGGCGGAGTGCCGCTAGACCAAGGAGGAAGGGTAGCTCGGTTGGGGCAGAGTGCCGCTAGACCAAGAAAAAGGGTAGCTCGGTTAGGGCAGAGTGTCGCTAGACCGAGGAAGAAGGGTAGCTCGGTTAGGGCGGAGTGCCGCTAGACCAAGGAAGAAGGGTAGCTCGGTTAGGGCGGAGTGCCGCTAGACCAAGGGAGCAGGGTAGCTTGGTTAGGGCGGAGTGCCGCTAGACCAAGAAAAAGGGTGACTTTTAGCCTGATTACTCGGGGAATATTGGTTGGGCAGTATGATACAGCTTTAGGTGTCTACCATTGAGTGGTGAGAATTGGATCTCCCCTCGATGGTTAACAACCATGTAGGCCCCTCCTTCGTAGACCCTATATATCACATAAGGACCTTCCCAATTAGGATTCAGCTTTCCTTTTGGGTTGGACGCCATGACTTCTCTTTTCTTGACCATGACAAGGTCACCTTTCTTAAATTCTCGTCCTTTTACGAGTTTGTTGAATGCAGTGGCCATGCGGGTCTGGTACATCTGGATATTCTTTTGAGCTTGGAGGCGCTTCCCTTCCAATTCAGCCAATTCTTGTAATCTTCTTTCTGCATTGGTTTGTTCGCCACGGGCCAGGTCATATTGGACTGCCACCCTGAGTGACGGGACTTCCAGCTCCAGTGGAACTACTGCCTCTGAGCCGTATACCAGTGAGTATGGCGAGCACCCTGTAGGTGTCTTGAAGACAGTGCGGTATGCCCATAGAGCTTCATACATCTTTTCTTCCCAGTCCTTCTTATTAGAACTGACGACTTTAGCCAACAAGGTGCATAATGTTTTGTTGAAGGCTTCTGCCAATCCATTTGCCTGTGGATTGTAAGGAGTGGAAGTCCTCCACTCGATCTTATACTTCTCGGCGAGCCGATAGATCTTTTGATTTCTGAAATGACTTCCATTATCAGATATTATTCGACTGGGGATCCCAAACCGGAAGATAATGTTTTGTTTGATGAATCTGGCAACCAGCTCACCAGTCACTTCTCGTAATGCTATAGCTTCCGCCCATCGGGAGAAGTAATCTGTTATTGCCAGTATGTACTTATGTCCGGCTGAGGAGGTCGGTAGTGGGCCGACTACATCGGTTCCCCATTGTGCAAACGGCCAGCTAGGGATTGTAGGGTGCAGAACGGCAGGTGGCCTTCTAGGCACAACAGCATGCTCCTGACATTTCTGACATGACTTCGCAAACTTGCAGCAATCTTCAAACATAGTGGGGCAATAGTAGCCCAGCTTCTTGATTTCTATCTTCATCTTAGGGCCAGCTTGGTGAGCACCTGCCGTCCCAGCATGTATTTCTTTCATTGCTTGCCAAGCTTCCTCAGTGGACAGGCAGCGGAGCAAAATCTTCTTGCGTGCATCTGCCATTATTCGGAACAGAGTTCCATTTCTGAATTCATAAGAATCTTTGATCCTTAGAAGTTTCATCTTTTCTTCTCTTTTCTGTGGCAGCTGTTGGTGTAAAAACCATTGTAGCAGGTGCTGTCTCCAATCAGATGCCTGTTCTGTACTGATCGTGGCGACTTCATTTTCTTCGGGGCAGCCTTCTAGCATGCTGGGGACTTGCCGCCGATTTATAACAACAATGTTTAGTGTCTCATCCGGTGGGACTGCTATTGAGCTGGCTAGCTTTGCCAATGCATCAGCCTGGGCATTATGTGCACGGCCCACATGCTTGAGCTCAATATGATAGAATTTCGCCATGAGGCGCACAGCTTTTTGGTGGTAGGGGTTCAACTCCGGCTTTCGCACTTCGAACTCACCTTGGATTTGCTTTATTATCAACATTGAATCCCCGAATACCTGAAGCATCTGGATGCCCATGTTGAGGCTGATGTGCAACCCGATTATCAGAGCTTCATACTCGGCTTCATTATTAGTGCATGGCTTGTTTATAGAACAGGAAGTATGCACAACCTCCCCCTCTGGCGATCTTAGCACAATACCGGCTCCGGCCCGTATTCTGGTCTTTCCATCGGAGTCCGTCTCTGTTCTAGATGCTCCATCAAAGAATAGCTGTCACATAGTTGACTGAGCCTGGCAGGCTTCTAATGTTTCATCATCGGGTAACTCAGTCCCCAACATATCATTCTCTGGCACAGGATGCTCTGCGAAGAAATCGGCCACGGCCTGTCCTTTTATTGCCCTCTGGGGTATATATGTGATATCGAATTCCATCAGGATTACTGCCCATTTGCCCAACCGGCCTTTCAGTACTGGCTGAGTCAATATGTATTTGAGCGGATCTACTGCAGATATCAATCTGATTTTGTGTGACAGCATATAGTGCCGGAGCTTTTTAACGGCAAAGACTAGTGCCAAGCATGTCTTTTCTATATAGGTGTAGCTTTCTTCAGTTCTAATCAGCCTCCGACTCAGGTAGTATAGAGCCTGCTCTTTGCCTTCTTCATTTATCTGTGCTAGCATTGCCCCCAGGGAACAGTGTGTGGCTGCAATGTATAGTATCAGGGGCTTGCCCTTAATAGGTGCCCCCAGTACTGGAGGGGTCTTAAGATATTCTTTCAGCTTCTCAAAAGCTTCCTGACAGCCCTCGTCCCAGAGGAACGGTACATCTTTCATCATGAGCTTGTGAAAAGGGTGGCATCTCCCCGACAGATTTGATATGAATCGTCGGATATAGGCCAAACGCCCTTGTAGAGATCTCAGCTCGTGGAGATTCCTTGGTGGAGGGAGCTCCTGGATAGCTTTAATCTTGGATGGGTCGATCTCAATGCCCCTATGACGGACAACGAACCCAAGGAATTTTCCACTGGACACGCCGAAGGCACATTTCATAGGATTCATCTTGAGTTCATATCTGCGCAGCCTCTGGAACACTATCCTCAGATCTTGCAGATGATCTTCTCTTCTGCTGGTTTTCACCACCAGGTCATCGATGTAGCACTCCACTTTCTTGAAGAGTAAATCATCAAAGATCTTTGTCATAGCTCTTTGATAAGTAGCGCCGGCATTCTTGAGGCCGAACGACATCCTTTTGTAGTGAAATATCCCCTTCGGGGTGCGGAATGCAGTATGCACTCTGTCTTCTTCAGCAATCCAGATCTGGTTGTATCCGGATGACCCATCCATGAATGACAGGGCTTCATGGCCAGTGGTTGCATCGATCATTACTTCAGTGATTGGCACTGGGAAATCATCTTTCGGGCAGGCCTTATTCAGGTCCCTGAAATCTACACATATTCTGATCTGCCCATTTTTCTTCTTCACGGGCACTATATTGGCCAGCCATGTAGTATATTGGTTCTCTTCAACAAAGCCCACATCGATCAGCTTGTCGACCTCTTTGTTGATTTGATTTATCAGTTCGGGGCGCATTCTCCTGGCAGGCTGCTTCACAGGGCTTGCCTCTGGGTTTATCGCCAATCGGTGCTGTGCCACATCAGAACTCAGTCCCGGCATCTCATCATATGTCCATGCGAAGCAGTCTCGGAATTCTTTCAGAAACTGAATATACTGTTCTTTGACAGCTGGCTCCAGCAATGCACTGAGGAACGTAGGCCTTTGATGGGGACATCAACGTCAGCCCGCTCACTTTGTGTTTGCATCTACGTCCTTTTGTATTTGTATGTACGCCCTTGTGGTATATGGGTACACAATAGTAGGTCTTAGTGGGTTTATTTACAAAAGGCCATTGGGTTTCTTTGCAAATGTGCATGTAGGCCCTGCAGGGGCCCCCTCCCTCCTCCTTATTGGTCCACCTGGACTCCTGGGTCCAAGGTGGCTGGTCCATGGTCCAACCTTGGACTTGGACCTAGAATTAATTAAAGAAGACAAATGCTAATTGCCTTCTTAAAGGGGGGGGGCGAACCTTGTTGTTTAATGGGGTTTAATGTGGTTGTCAAACCACATCTCAACCCTTCATTGATCAACCCTTGATCCAAGGGCTTAGAATAGGTTAGATCCCTTGCATATATATACTTGTATTTTCATATTGAATGAATTAATGAATGAAAAAAAAGGCATTTGCCCCCAAGGAAGCTTGCACCCCTCCCCTCTCTCTACCTGGTTCCTCCACCCCCTCTCCCCTTTCTAGAGTGTAATCCCTTCCCCCTTGATCCCCTCCAGCATCTGAAGCAACTCCGGTGATCGCCGCCGCCATCGTCTCGCCGCCGACGCGTCGTCGCCAACGGTTTCGGTGTTCTATCCACTCAGGATAGATCATTCTTCTCCGAATTCCTGCTCTCACTCCCTTCATCTTCTGAAGGTCAAAATTTTAGGGTTGGTTCCCCTCTAGAACCATTATCCCCACAAAAAAAATCACGTCAAAATTCATCCTTTAGCTATTTTTTGATTTTCGTCCAAGTCCAAGTTCCAGATCTGTCCTGGTTCTGTTTACTGTTCATCAGCTCTGAGTTTACCCCATTCGAACCACCTTTTGATTTTTTTTGGGTCGCCCAAAGTTACTGGGATCTCTGTCCACATCCCTCTACCACCAGGAATTTTATTAATTTTTGGTTCACCCTACAAGTATTTTTCAAATTTTGTCCAAGTTCCCAAGAACAGTCTGCCCATAGTTTCCCAGATCCGACCTAGGTCTAGTAAAGAAATCCCAGAAAATCCATTTCGTCTCCAATCAGAAAACCAAAAATAGTCCCGGATTCCTCTCTCAAATATTTTCAATTTTCTGAATAAATTATTTCAAGATTCGGAGGTCTTCTTTCCGGTCAACGTCGATCTTCAGAGAAGTCAGAACCTGCCCCTGCAGTTCTGGCCAGATTCCAGCAAGCTTGTAAAATACATGATCAGAAATACAGATCTGATTATTTTTTTTGAAGATCCCCACGTCGAAGTACTCTGAGTCATCTTTCCAACGGCGCTAACCTCGTTGCATTCCGACGACGGGGCTGATCGTAGCAGCAGGTTTCTCCGAGTCGCGCGCCTACAAACAGAATTTTCAGATTCGTGGCCGAGTTCCCGGTGAGCGTCGTCCGAGGGCCGCCCTGCGTCCGGCGGTCGTTCCAGCAGCTCGCCATCCCAGGGGAACGCTTCCCAAGTGTCTCCACAATAGAGGAGTCATCAGGCCCCACACGACCCCTCCGGTCAACATGTGGGCCCCCACTAGCACGAGTACGCGTGAAGCCGAAGCATTGCCCGAAACCGCCCGTCAACCCGAACTTGGTCCTCCCGGGCCCACTTGTGTCGCCCTTTACCTCCCTGCATGGAGTGGGCTTAATTGCATTGCTGTAAACATAATGTACTAAGTTCCCGGGAGTACGAGCTTCGGCCGGGTGCCATCTTCGCCACGCCGAGAGCGTGGAGGTATCGCCTTCACCCTTACATTTGGCATTAGCTTAATTCTTTATATGCTTTATATGCCGCTGCTAGAGAGCATGTGTAGGGATACCTAGCTCGCCTTCAATTTATAATATCACTGCTGCGAGAGAGAGCGAAGCCGTCCCGTGACCCGATCCGGGCGCAAAAGAGAGCCGACCACCCTAGCTCATTGCCGGTTTCTCAACCGCGCACATCCGACGCTTCCCTCGTTAAGGGACGATCGCGAGCTTGTCGTGTCCGTGGTCCCGTCCCGCATCAGCCTTGGCTCATCTGCTGACCCCAGATTCACTTCTATCAGCTCATCGACGGTGGCCTGGCCTCCGTCCTCAACTTCGGGTGGGGCTTCTTGCAAATCAATAAAGCCTCACGGGATATAATCTTCTTCATTCTCATGACTTTCTGTTTCATCACACCGATCATCAGCAGATGCTGGTGCATCGTATAAGGCCAATATGGCCGGATTCTGTCCAGTCTGCCCCGAGGACGTGACTGGCTCAGCGGAAAACTTCGACGTGGAGTCTTCCGTGCTTAGAGGCTCTTCTGATGTGGGCTCCCCTGAGAGGTTATCATTATGTAGAGCTCGGAACTCTTCTAGAATGCGCCCAAACTCCAGGCACTCTTGCAGCTCTCTGGCTACTTGGTCTTCATCCGGGGTTCCCGTGTCAAATTGTGCTTCGGCCTGGAACAGATCCTCTTTGCAAGGTGGATTCTCCCAGCACCAACCCTTCTTGGTCTCATCAGACATCCTTGCCTCTGGCTGGTTGTCTTGGGCTTCATTGTCTGTTATGGATTGATACATAATCTCTTCATCTTCAAAGGGGTATTGATCATACCCTACTTCTGGGGAATCTTCATTCGGGTAGAAGGCTGAGATGACATCCACCTCGGCTTCATAGTATTCTTGCAGGGTATAACCCAGTCCCGGGTGCTGTGTGATCTTCCTCAGCTCCTTGCTATCTCGAGGCGGATCCCATAACTCCTTGAATGCTTTCTTCTGAGCAGCAGGCTGTATCGATGGCATTTGCATCTTGGAGAACATTTGTGAAACCCGTTGGGTAGTATAATCCAGGCCCGTAATTGGTACCATCAGGTTTGCAGCTTCTTCAGGGGCCATGCAATCTTGATCATCTTCTTCGACTGCCTCCCCGATGTAGAATATGATAGGGGGTTCGCCGAAGCGAGGGATTTCCATAGTCTTTAGGGGCAGCACTGTCTGGTATTCTGTGCTGGCTATGGGTTTGACTAGACCCTGATGAACTTCCACATGTGTGTACTTTTCTTTCATCGTTTCTTCAGTATCATCTGGGTGTATGCCGGGAGGAGTGATCCGAGCAAAATCCCCAGCATAAGAGATGTGAGACACCCCGTGCTTTTTAATGTAGCCCTTTGGCGGCGGCGGAGACCAATTTCTTGCTTTCGTCGCCGGCTTTTCTTGGCTGACCACAGTTTCTTTTCCTTTATCCCTTTGTGACACCTCGGTGTAGTAGGATGCATCGAGCATATGGCATTCGAACACTTCGAAGGGATGTAGGTCTGCAAACACCCTTTCCTCTTTTCCTTCATGGAAATATTTTATGCATTGGTGTAGCGTTGATGGCACTATCTGATATTCGTGCAGCCACGGTCTTCCCAGCAGGGCCTTATATGTGGTGTTGGAGTCGATTACATAGAATCGTACCACTGTAGTGAGATCGCCCAGTGTGAGATTGAAATCAGCCACCCCGAGAGGTGTTTCACATTTCTGGTTGAATCCTGCAATCTTCATATCTCTGACCTTGGTGAGCTGCAGATCAAAGTAATATTTCTGATAGATGCGGTACGGGAGAATATTCACAGCAGCCCCTGGATCTATTAGTATTCTGCTTATCGGCTGACAGTTCAGGGAACCCCTCATATATAGCGGTCTATTATGGCCGGAATTTGGGATTAGCATATCATCCTCTGTGAATGTTACTGATGGCCCAGCATTCACCTCTGTCAAGAGTGCTTCACATTGTGCCGGGGACTGCAGGGCATCCACAATTGCTTGGCGAGCTTCTTCACTCAGAGAGAGAATTTCCCAGATGGAGAATTTGGTAGGGAGCTTCTTCAACATCTTCATGACTCGACTGCCCACCCGGACATTAGACAGTCTCATCTCCTCTGCCCATCGGGGTCTTGGAGGTTCATGTGGTGCCTGTGGCCTTGGCTGTCCAGTCCCAATTTTATCTTCTTCATCGGTCTCCCGGGAGGCCTCTTCTGTAGCGACTGCCCCTGGTTTTGCTAGAGGATTACCTT
Organism: Amorphophallus konjac; assembly: GCA_022559845.1. Classification (NCBI taxonomy): domain Eukaryota; kingdom Viridiplantae; phylum Streptophyta; class Magnoliopsida; order Alismatales; family Araceae; genus Amorphophallus; species Amorphophallus konjac. The sequence continues at coordinate 191,203,851 of CM040117.1, forward strand.
CTTCATCTTCTTCATGCTGTTTCTGCTTTCCAGCCGCTGTCTGCTGGCATTTATTGCTCTTATCTGGAGCAGTATGAGATGGTTGCTCGTCTTCTAAGCTGGACAAGAACTCCAGGAACGAAGGGGCTTCATCTGCCTTCTTTTTGTCCTGGTACAGACTGGCAGGGGGAGGAACCTGGACACCTCGTATCTCTGGTTCCGGGATTTGATAGGGTTGCTCCCCTCTGAACATGATATTATGGTTGGCTGGTGGTGGGCGCCCCCATCTTCTCCCAGAACGTGTTGCATGGGCCGAGGTAGAGGCTTCGGCATGGTTAGCTTCTAGCGGAGCGTTGGATGCTTCCGGCTCATCATCCTCCCCGGGCAAGGAAAAGAGTACTGACAGAGTGTTACATTGTACTGTCGTGACCTTCTTTCCTTTCTTGGATTTGGGCCGTTTCTTCTTCTTTTGGCAATTTGACTTTGCTGGCTCCTGCCCCCAGAAGGGCTCATTTTCAGCTTTTTCTTGTTCTGCCTCTGGCTGCTCTTTAATTTTCAATTCTGCGAGCTATTCCCAGAGTATACAGTCTTTCATCAGCAGATGCTTGGGCTTCTTCTGCTCGTACTCATCGAGCTCATTAATATATTGCTACAGACGCCTGGATGCAGGGCTTACTTCTTTATGTGTAGGGAGGGGAGTTCGTCTCCTCCGGTTGTGAGTAGGGATCCGGATGACTGGTCCAGTCTCAGTTGTATGCCATATTGACTTTATTGGAGGCGACTCGGGCCTTGGGGTAACACCCCGGATAACTGCTCCGCTGGTACTGGCTACAGGAGTCTTCTTCTTTTTGCTTTTTATGGGTATCATCTGCCATCCTTCCTGATCTTTCTGCGGGGTGAGGAAGCAAGCTTCATAGGTATGCTTGGTGCATTCTTCAACGGCCTCCTTGGGCAGCTGTTGGTAGACTGAGATCATATTGGCAGCCATTCTCCAGGGTGGAGGCTCATGTGGATGGGGCGGCTTTACTTGATAATCTCCCAACTGCAGCTCACCTTTCTTGACCATTCCTTCCATGATATCTTTGAAGACATAACAATCTTCCATTGCGTGCCCCAGCGCACGGTGAAATGGACAGAACAGCGGATCATCTTTCTTTGCTGCATCTGCTGGTCTTTTGGGTTTAGGCAATGTTACCTTATTGAACTTGTATGCCCAGTTGAACAGTGCGGCCGTCTTATCTTTTGGAAAGGAATATGCTTTTCTCATCTTGTCTCTCAGAGAGACTTTATCTTTTCTTTCTGCTGTATCTGCCAGCGGGGGAGCTTCATCTGCCCCTTTCTTCCCCTTCTGTTGCTCGAAGGTTCTGAAATCGACGGTGTTGGCCTCAGAGTGTGATGGCCGTCGTTCATTGGATTTTCCCTTCGGCATAGTGAGAACATTGGCGGTCGGACGCTTGGACAAGAACGTCTCGACCTCTGCCACTATATTGTTCAGTCGGTCGAATGTTCTGACATCTGCACCGATCATCTTTTCTAGCACCTCCCTCCTGAGGCTCTGCTTGCATATCTGCACCGCATCTTCTTGATGAGGAGGCCTTCGGCATCTCATGGCTAAGTTCCTCCACCTTTTGATGTAGTCCAGTTCAGTCTCATCTTGTTTCTGCCTGGTTGCATATAGCTCTGCTATCGTGATTTCCCTTTCCGTGACATGAAATCTGTCGCGGAACTTTCTTTGCATATCAGGCCAATCAACCACTGACCCGGCTGGCAGGCTTGAGTACCATTCAAAGGCCAACCCAGTGAGGGATGCGCCAAAGAACTTGAGCAGATAAGCTTCATCGACTGCTAGGTCGCCCATGATTGTAGTGTAGTAGGCTATATGCTCCCTAGGGGAGCCTTGGCCATTAAATTTCTCAAACTTCGGCGGCTTACTGACGCCTGGGGGTAGTTTCTTAGCAGCATATTGGGGAGGATAGGGTACCCTGTACACATCATAAGTACCCGCATCACCACCGGTCTTTTCTGACAGCTTCATTTCCACAATTCTTTCAATCATATGCTTGTGGGCCACAGCTGGATCTATCTCTTCTGGGAAGAAGTGAGCTTGTTGCTGGCTGTGAGGAGTTGTCATCACAGTGGCGCGCAAGATGGGCGCGGTAGGCTGTGTCTGAGACACAGAGGGCTGAGCTGCTGTTTGCTGTGGAACAGGTTGACTCGGTGTCTTGCCCTTATCAGCTAGGAGAGGATTAGCCAGGATAGTTGTTTCTGTGGAGCTGGATGTCTGCCCCGTAGGTTCAGCTTGCTTCGAGACTGATGTAGCTTCCTGTCTCTCATTGAGCTGTCTTCGGAGAGCGCTGATCTCCTGCTGATATCTCCTGAATATCATCTGGATCATGGGATCCATGGTTGATGGGATTTGTATATCTTCAGAAGTCCCTTCAGCATCATCAACGAAGGGGTTATCTCCATCTTCCGCTGTTACCACATTAACTGTCATAGTGGTAATCCTGCGGGCTTCATCATCAATTTTCATTTTATCCTTTGCGGCCTGGCCTCTTCTTGTGACAGGACCAGGTCTAGTTGCCAGCCTGAGCAATTCATCTGGCTGAGTTGGTAGTATATCTTGCCCCCTGGCCAGTCCAGCCATGTTGCAGGCGAAGATTTACATCTTTCCTTTTCGCCCGTAGACCTTTCTTTTTATTTGGCCAGGATATCTGAGCCGGTCAAAGACCGATATTCTTTCTTTGTCTTCTTCCCCGTGCAGGTCTTCTTCATTATATCTGGCCCTGAGGCCTTCTTCATAGTCATTTGAATCGGAGGAAGAGGCTCCGATCATCATTTCTTGGAAGGTCTCTTCTTCTTCATCATCCCTGGTGCCCAAGGCACGGGATAGTCTTTGTTGACCTAGGGCAGAGCTCCCTAGGTAGTGGAAGTAGTCTTGGACTACTTGCTTTGTCTCTTCAGAGTTGTGCCTTTGCGGCTCAGGTTGGAACATCAGTCTTTCCTGGCTTCTTTGCTGATAGGCCAGTCTTGTCATCTGAGCATTCAAATGCTCGGCCTTGGAATATTTGAAGATGTCGACCTGTCTGGCACAGGCCCTCGATCTTCTTGGGACGGCAACCATGGCTGGTTCGCACATTCCCGCATCGTCATTCCGGCAGCAGTTGGCAGCAACATCATGATTCTTTCTCTGCCATCTTCTGCCCCCGGCCCTGGGGTGGGTGACAGCAAGGTCTTCTTTCTTCTCAAGTCTCCTACCCCTCATCATGGGGCGAGCAGCAGTCAGTTTTCTTTCTCCATCATTTCTTTCATCTCTCCTACCCCAGGCTCTGGGGTGAGCAGCAATAGCATTTCCTGTTTCTTTTCCCTCTCTTCTTTGGCTTCCCGCCCTGAAGCGGGCAACAGCATCATTGGTAACCTTCTCCTCATCTAGAGCTGGAGCCCAGCTCTGCATCTTCTTCGGTCGCCAGACCTGTTTGTATTTTGCTGGCTTGGGCGCCAGCGGCTTTCTCTCATCGGCCTCCCAGTTGGCATGCCTGGTGGCCAGAGTTTGGAATCTGTTCGTAGTGGGCACTTGCGGGACGATCACGTCTGGGTTGACCTCCCTCGGGCGGCCGTTGAGGTTCGTCCGGATCCCTCCGATCATCATGGTCTTTTCGGAGTTGGAAAGACAACGGTCAGCAGTGACATACCGACTCCTCCGGTTGGTCCTCCTCCCCTTTTGAGCAGCCGCGGGGACCATGTCCCTTTTCTGGACATGATGGACGTAGCAGGCGACGGCCGTGGGGGCCGTGTTCTTCGGTAGGATGTTCTTCTGGTCGGTGATCTTTACCGGGGCACTTGCAGCAGTGCCTTGCTCGTTGTCGTTGACCTGTAGAAGGTCAGTGAAGACGACGCCCAAGCAGTTGGGCAGCCCAACGGCAGGCGGCAGTGATCCGAACGCGAGGGGTACCGCCAGGTAGCCTTCGCGCACATGCATGTCAATCGGCTGCTGGTCGAAGCAAACGGACATGATTCCAGCTGTCATTGTAGATTCCTGGAAATAAGGAAAGTACACAGAATCAGAAGTTTCAGGGGGGGCCCGCCGGGCCTCCTACTTTAGCGTAAAGATGAAGGGAGACTGAGTCCCACAGGGCGTGCCAGACTTGTGGACGCGTAATCTTATGTTTGTTTATTTTTTTTGTTTGTTATTTATTAGTTTATTTATTTATTTATTGATTTATTGGCGTGCCAGTCACATGCGTGACGATTTCATTATGCGCTCGACTTGACTTGGTCAGTCGATTGTGAAGTCCGTGTCGGGACCTGAAGTCCGTCATACCATGAACGTTATGACGTTAATTACGTCCTTACAGGGAAGGACAACCCTTGATTAAACGCTAAAGTAGGAGGCCTCGAGAGGCAAACAGATATCCACATGCTTAATTTTAAACTTCCTCCCAGGGCCATGGAGGCGGATAAGATAACAACATCAACCACTGAAACAGACTAGATCGTGTGATTGGCGGTTCAAAATAGTTATACTCGGTGGGAACAAGGAGATAGAAGATGTCCACCATGGAAAGGCAGAGCCATGACCATGGTATAGGTTTAAAGCTTCGATCGGTATTTCGACAGCCTTTCCTCTTAATCTGGGTTACGCCCAGGGGGAAATAGGCTATCACCCATGGAATGCCGGGATGAAAGCCGAGAGATAGAGAGGCGAACCTCCCAACCCGTATACATATGGGCTATAGGGCAATGTATGATTTTCCCTTTGGAACGCTAGCGGAATTCATGCAGTGGCAGAATCCCCCAGAGCAAAAGGGTTATTCGTAAATCCGTTACAGTTAGGTGGAACATAGGGGTTACGACTCCCCTTCGATTTTATCCCCGGGAGATATCGGGTGATCCACAGGTATTCCTTTGTGGGTTCGTTTTTGGGCATTGGAATTCATTGGATGGTAGATCGGGCTCTCGGCACGCTCTGGATGGGCACAGGCTCTCGGCGCGACAAAGAGAAGCCAAGGGGGGAGCTCCTCGGCGCAGGCTTCCCGGCGCGAGGAAGAAGTGCTAGAAGGGGGGTCTCGGCGCGGGACGGTTGAGCAAGGCTCCCGGCGCGACGAGGCTGCAAGGGAGGGGTCTCCCGGCGTGGAGGATGCAGAGAGGGCTTTGGAGGTTCTCGGCCTGGGCTTCCTGGCGCGCTGAGGTGAAAGGGGGAGGAGCTGTTCCTGGGGGTTCTCGGCGCCTGAAGAAGTGGCGCCGGGAGCTATTCACCCGGTTTACTGTAGGCTGAGCCGAGAGCTGTGAGGGCGCCGGGACTAGAACAGAGCTTACGGTACTCTGTTTTGGGTTTCTGATTGATTCAGGCCAAGGGGAAGGATTTCTTTGGGGTCAAAAGTAGGTCAGGGCATCAAAGTTGAACTAGATTAGGCTTGGGCTTTATAGGAACATCAGGATCGAGGAGGAATTTGGGAAGGCCAAGGCGTAGAGAATCCCTGTCACCAGTGTCATACAGAGTCCCGGGGACAGCTTAATGTCGGCTTTCGTGGTCCTGGGAGAATTTTGACAGCATCTCCCCTGGACTTAACATTTGCCAGGGAATGATAGACGATCACCCACGGGGTGCCGGGGTGAAAGCCAAAATAGAGGGGTACAGAACCCTTGGCGCCCATATATGCTCGGAGCAATATCTTGATATCCCTTTTGAGACCGTAGAGGCTTATGCAGTGGCAGAGCTTCCTTGGTCTTAAGGTTAAAAGGCCGATCAAGTTCGAGAAACCACGTAGAAAAAAAGGGGAGTTGCTTTGTCGTCCCCGAGATGCGTGTGACGACCCAAGGCATCCCCTGACAGAAGGTGGGATTATGTTGAGCAGCTCACAAGGATATTTGTAAGGGTTTATCAATGGTAGCAAGGGTTTTATGGCTTGAGGTTTACAGATTGGCCAAGAGGCAGGCTTCTCGGCGTCAATGGCAAGGATGCCAGAGAGTTCCCGGCACGGGCTTCCCGGTGCGCCAATAAGGTGGCCAAGGGGCTCTCAGCGCGGGGTCTTCCCGTCGTGAAGACAAGTCGGCCCCGGCGCGATGGTGAGAAGTGGAATGGGTGGCTCCCGACGCTCCCGGAAGATGGGATCTCGGCGCAAGAAGGCTTGCGCCGATGGCTGTTCATCAGTTTCACTGTTGGCGGGGCCGAGAGCTATGAGGGCGCCGGGAGAAGAAACAGAGCTTACGGTACTCTGTTTTGGGTTTCATGTTGGTTTTGGCAGGAACTGACGGACTCTATGGACTCTAAACTGCTCAAGGCATCCACTCTGAATTGGATTAGGCCTAAAATTCAAGGGAGTTTTAGGATTCGAGAGGCATCTGGGAGGCCGAAGTCTGAATGCCCCTGTTCATCGCCATTATCACGCAGAGCTTGGGGACACACTTGATATGGTCGTTCGTCACCCTGGGAGCCAAGAGATGGCTGTCTCTGGCCCCAGAGGCGACTTCGGTGACATCAACAGATGAAGCACGCGCGTTTAGAACCCCGGAGTTTCTCAAGCTTCGATCATTGCATAGCACGGCTTCATCCCGGCAGCCAAGGAATAGTCTGTTCCGGGCTCTGGGGTGAGCACTAATGGTGCTACGAAGCAGAGAAAAGAAGCAGACAAATCGGATCACCATGCTACTGGTTTACAGATAACACAGGGAAGGGCAATAGGGCTTCAGAAGAAGCGAAAATCCTGCTCAAACTATAACACATCGCACATATATATCCATTCATTTGGCGATGCCCATCACGGAAGACACATGGTCAGAAAACCCATGTGAAACACCATTCCCATACCCAAACTGATTACAGGGAGAGAGTGAGGGAAAGGGGAACAGACAGATGCCGAGATGTCTCGGCTACATTGCATGAATCAAGAAAAGAATCGAAACTATTACATGAAATAGAAGAAAAGAAAACAAGGGGGAGGGCGGAGCATTGACTCCTCTCCCTCCCCGGAAGCCCACCTGGAGCTTCTTCCCTCTTGATCGGTCTCTTCTCTCTTTCTTTCTTTTCAGCGGAGGAGGCTCTCTCTCTCTCTGGCTTCTTCTCTTTTCTTTCTTTTTGATCGATGGTCTGGCTTCCGATCCCCTTTTCTTTCAAAGGGGGTCTGTTTATATAGGTCTCATCCTTCTGTGCTCTCGGTGGAGGGTAGTCGGTGTGGCCAGCTTCTTATCCACAGCTCCCGGCGCACCCAGCGGCCCTTCGTTGAGGTTCCCGGCGCCATTCTCAGAAGCCCAATCGGCCGGCCCATTTGGTGCTTTTAGGCCTCACACTTGCCTTGGCTTCTAAGACTTTTGAATTGACTTTCATAAGAACCGAAGGAGGCCCTTTAATAGTGACATAACTTTGCTGAGATCATCTTGAGGTTCCATCAGTGAACGAACTGGGGTTTAATCAGTATTGCCGTATGAATGACGATAAAACCGGGTATGTTTCATTGGCATTGTCATCCGAACGGTGACAAGACCGGACATCAGCTTCAGTTTGATAGACTTCGGCCGGGTGTGTAATCTGTGGAGAGGATTGCTCTTCTGTTCTGACTTTGTAGGAGCCCTTGACAATCTTTATCTGTCGGTGCCGACTTCATCTTTATCTCATATTACATCCATCAGTAAGCTGACATCTGGCTTACCCTGACATATCATCCGTGGATTCTTGGACGAAGCAGTAGTACAGCTCTTCTTAAAGGGCTGGGAGGTCTCATCAGTCGAGTGACTGCGGCTTCATCGGCGCTGCCGTCTGAATGACATCGGCACCGGGCATCAACTTTGGCCGACAAAGGCTTTACCTGGGTGAATGGTTGACGAGCTTCATCATTGATCTTCCACTGTTGGTCAGACCCTCTTTTTAATTGTGCTTCCACCCTTGTTCATTTTCCAGGTGTCAACAGGTGGACGTAGGACTGGAGATTCAGTCCGAACCACCTTAAAATCTCGTGTGTTGTGGTTTTCTTGTGCGATTGCTTTATGTTAGATGCATGCTTAGGTTCAATATCTATATTACGTAATCATCTTGCCAAGTAAATCATTTGTGTTCTTCGTCAAGCTAGTTATATTCCGCTGCTTATTTCATCATCTAGCTTTAAATAGGGTTGCATTACGAAAAGAGGGGCAGATCTATTCACCCCTCCCCTCTAGATGCGCTGTCCACTACACAACAGGAACGTTTACAACTGGGCTCGGGCCAGCGTGATCGGTGAACCTGGAGCCTTAGAGTCTTGAGTCTTTTTATTTCTTGAGTCTAGCTAGAGTTGTGGATCTTGCTATTTTCTCTTCTTTATTTCTTTTATTGAGTCCACATTGTATTTAAATATTTAAATATTAATAAAAATCATATTTTCTCAAATTAATGGTCTCCATGTGTTTGAATATTATTTATTATGTTTATTTATTTTCTGCTCTATTTATCATGACTGTTTCGCTGCCACATTCCGAGCATCGCTTCCCGCTGCTATCTGTTCGGGGTATGACAGAAGTGGTATCAGAGCCTCAGTTGTTTGAGTCCTAGGTTCTTGCCTATAAGTATAGGTTACCCTAAGTAATAGGTCGTGTAATCCTTGTCATCCCTTTCGTTACCTGGTGAGAATGGGTAGCGCTTCGCGTTAAGTAATAAAATATGTATAAGATTGCGTAGCTCGGCGTGTAAGGGTAATTTTTTTTTACTTATAATTATTTTGCAGGTATCTAAGCTCATTTTTGAAATGAAAGCGAGAGGGTCCACGAGTAAGTTAAGGTTCGGTTTCATTAGAAGGTGGCGAGTCCATCGTAAAAAGATTCGAAGTAATAAGAAGAAAAGGAATAACCTTTCGCAAAAGAAGTGTTTTCACTGTAACAAATTTGGTTATCTAATCAAGGAGTGTTGGCGAAAGAGCAGAGCGTGTCTTCGTTGCAGAAATAAAGATCATATAATGGCTAATTGTCCTAAGCTACTTCCACAAGTAAAAACACAAGGAGAATTGGATCCGATTTCTATCAAATGAGGAATTACATAAGGTACCGTTCTCCCTCATCCTTAACTATAGTTAAAATTCTTTTGCATTCCATTAGTTGTATGATTAACATGTTATTTTGAATAAATAAGATCATCTTAGTTTAACTATTTGAATAGTTAATGGCGCTCGACGAATTTGAAGTGGGGGAGGATGTAACACCCCGGTTAAATAATAAAATATAAAATTTTAAATTTTAAGTATGTATTGAAATAAACGTGACAAATGATTATAAATGAAAAATGTGCGATTAATTATCGTGTGAGAGTGAGGTCGAGTTAGTAAATGGGTAAAATGGACATTTTCTTAATTAATGATTTCAATAATATTTCTTAAAATAATTAATTAGTTTTGACCTAACTATATAAATGAAAAAGGGATAATTATTTTCTATCATAACCATAAAAGAAATTTCATATTGTGAGGTGCAATTGAATTTTTCACAATAATCTGAGATATATATATATATTTTGCAATTAATTGACTTTTCGCCCGTTCGCTAAAGTTTTGACCAATTTATAAAAATATAGAAAATTTATATTCTTATAGAAAATGAAATGTTTAACAATATTGTTAACTGGGCCGATCTCTAATAAAAAATTAATGAGGCCGAATTAAAGAGGTTTTAGTCCAAAATCGTTGTTCTTAATAGCCCAAACTTAATCGACCAAATTCGAGCCCTTTTCTCAACCATTCAAGCCCAAACCAGGCCCATTTGATAGATAAACCCTAGTAGATCGTTTTGCCCCTGAAACCCTAGCTTTTAGATGCCTCTCTCAGCGACGGCGGCGTAGATTAGGTAGGCATACCGAGTTTTTCGCCGATTCTTCTCCTTTGGACTCTCTTAGCCAATTCGATCTCTAGAAGCCTCCTCAACCCCTATAAATAGAGGGCTTTCGCAGCCCTAGACCTCCTTTTGATTTTCCAACAGGTGGCGCGGGCTTTCGTGGATGGAGTCGAGCGAATTTAAGCCTTTGGTGGCGTCGTGTTTTAGGGTTCCGACGAGCGCGTTTTCCCTCAGGCCCAACTTTAATTAAACCATACCATGACATGCATCTCGAGGTCCTCTTTCATTTGATTATGTTTTGCCCAATTTTTGTCCTCTACATCGATTGAATGCACCGTTCAAATCAAAGTTATGTTTAGGTTTTTTTAATGACTGCACTTTCTGTTTGTTAAAGATGGGCTATTCAAAGTCCAAATTTCAAATTGAGCATGCTAAGTTATTCGTCTCTGTGTCCTCTTTCGTTTGATACCATTTTGCCCAAATTCTATGTAGTATTTAGACCGAAATCATGTTTTCATTGGACCGGTGTCTTACTCCTTGCGTTTTTGGGCTCGTGTTGGATGAAATGCCCTTCCAGAGACTGCCTGGTTTTTAGCGGTCGCACGATAGACCGTTTACTTGGTCTAGCGGCCCAAGGATAAACCGTTTTATTCCTAGTTAGGGCTACGCTAGTCTTAGCGGTCTCCATATAGACCGCGTACGTGTCTGGCGGTCGCCCGATAGACCGCCAGGACCCTGTTTTGCACTACTGCTCTAGCGGCCGTGAGTTTGACCGCTAGCTATGCTGAGCAGCCTTACCCTTGACCGTGTATGCTTCTGTCGGTCTAATCTATGACCGTTTTATTCTTTATGGTGGGGTTTAAAACGTGGAACAGCCCTCAAATGACCATCTCTCATTTACACGGCCCCTCGATAGACCGCTTCATGGTGGTGGATTTTCAAAAGAAAAAGATGGTTGCGCTGGTTCTGAGCGGTTCCCTTCTGACCGTCTGATGCGGGACGGACACGGACTCGACTCCAATTGGAAATGTGACCCTCGGACTCTAAACAAGCTCGCGATCGCCCCTAACGAGGGAAGCGTACGGACGTGCACAGTTAAGAAACCGGCAGTGAGCTAGGGTGGTCAGGCTCTCTCGTCGTGCCCGGATCGGGTCACGGGACGGTCTCACTCTCTCTCGCAGCAGTGATTAAATTGATATGGCGAGCTAAATTAACCTATCACTCTAGCAGCGGCATAAAAGTATATACGAATAAAGCAAATGCCAAGTAAGGGAGCGAACATGATACCTCCATGCGCCGGGCGTGGGGAAGACGATCCCGGCCAGGGCAGTAACTCCCGGTACAACAGTGAAAATTAATTACAACAGTAAATTATTTTGCCCACTCCACGCAGGGAGGTAAAGGGCTACACAAAGACTCCGGGTGCACTGAGCTTGGGTTGGCAGGCTGCACTTTGATGGGTCCCGGGCGGCTACAGGCAGCGACTCCGGCTCCGCAACGTGCTGGTTGGTAGGACAGCACTCACGGGCGTACAAAGGAGCGATGTCCTCTAGATGGCTTCTGGAGCCAGTGATCCTCTGGGATGACGGCAGAAGGTCCCTGGTCGACCTCCTGGAACGGCGGACGCAGATTTGACATCGACGTATTTTGGAAGAATTAACGGCGGCTCTCTTCTCTGTTGTCCCGTTCAGGAATCTGCCTACGCGATCCGATGAAAATGGTTGCTGCGATCAGCCCCGACGTCAGATCGATGAGAGACCGGAGGCGTTGGAAAGCTCTCTTAGAGATCTTCAATCCCAGGCTGGTCCAGAAATTTAGAATCCTCTGTGCTGGCCGTGGCAGAATTTAAGAGGCACTATTTCAAAGATCTGAGCCCGACAGGGCAGAAAGTGGAGTTTCCTGAGAACATGGTTTGACCGAGGAGTTGATGATAGATCTGGGTGATGGGCTCGTCATGAACGTTGTAAAGGAGGAAGTAAGGAAAACGGGGATATTTTTTTATGTGACTGTTTATGGAGGTTTCAATTTTTTGTGGGTTTTAAAGTGGCTGGGGGTCGGGTCTGGAAAGCTGTGGATAGACAGGAAAAAAGGGTTGGCAGGAATTTTTAGGAGGGTAAAAGTGTTTCTAAATTCGCAAAAAAATTAAGAGAGGTGGGATTTGATGGACAGAATACCCAGTTAAAATTTCAGTGAGTTTGGATATGGTTATGGTTGGCTAAGGTGGCGTGAGGTGGCTGGCTGGAATTGAGATCTGCACAGAAGGCAAAATCATAGGGTGGAAAAATTAAAATGGTAAAAATCGAAGAAAAAAGATTCCTGGGCTGGGTTTTTTTTGTGGAGGTTGGGGTTGACGTGGGTAACGTATCTTGAAGATCTCAGCGCCAAAAGATTTGAGAGTTGGGAGATAAAAATCTCGGAGCACGCCTCTATCCAGTAGAACTGCAACCTGGACAGCACTTTGGAAGTTGGTTCGCGGTGGCTCGATGGCGGCACGAACGGCGGCGGCGGCGGCAGAGATAGACTTCAGAGGGGAAGGGGAGGAGATAGAAGGGTTCCACACCCTGGAGATTGGAGGAGGAAGAGGGAAACCAGAGAGAGAGAGAGAGAGGGGCGCAGGTTGCTCCTTGCAATTTCAATATTTTCTTCTCATTAACTTCACATAATATGGAAATTACATAGGATATATAGTTCCACCTTAATGACTCAAATGACCCCAGATCTAGGGTTAGGGGAGGGGCATACAAGGGATAGAACATTTCTTCCCACATGGTAAAAAAAACACAATATAAAATCAATATTCAAGGGGAGTTCCCCCCCTCCTTAAGAGACCAAATGGGATTTGCCATCTTTATTTAATTCTTGGTCCAAGTGTCTATTTGGACCATGGACCGGCCCCCATGGGCCTTGGAGTCCATGTGGACCAATAAGAGGGAGGGAGGGGGGCCCTGCTGGGCCTACATACCCTTTTGTAAAGAAACCCATTGGCCTTTTACAAATAAACCCACTAAGACTTACAATTGTGTACCCATATAACACATGGGTATACATACAAATATAAAAGGACATAGATGCAAATAAAATGTGAGCGGTCTTGCTTTGTTGTCCTCATCAATTCTCCCCGGGTGGGAAGAACTCGATCCTGTCGAGTAAGGGGTGCGGCTGCTCGAGTAGCTCCGGCGGATCCGTCACCGTACCAAGTAGTGCGGGTACGCTCCACTCCAAGTGATCGTCACCTACTCATTCCGTATATACTCGATATGCGCATGCTGCTAGGGAACAAGGCTAGTGGTGGGACACTCCAGGGTGGGGTCACTCTCAAAGGGAAGGAGGCTGCTCAAAGACTCACTAGGAATCACCGCTGGGTCCCTATAGGTGACTAGATCTGAGACATGGATGTCGAGCTGATCCCATACTCCTCGAGCGAGTCCACTCGCCTCTCACTCATAAGGGACCGACATCTACGAGCTTGCACAAGACGCATGCAGACTTCTAACAAACCACAAACCACAGAAACACGCCTCACAAACAAAGCACACAAAGAAGAAAAAAAAACTGACTCATGCATGACCCTAGACTTAAGGCAATGACATCAACCCCACTAGGTGGTCATCATCCGAGTGCCGCATCCTGAGTGTCGGCAGGTTCCTCCAGACCTTCTTCATAGTACTCATCAGCGAGTTCCGGCTCGGCCTCGTAGCTGACAGACACAAGCCCAGAAGGCGAGGCTTCTCCTACCCCTCAGGCTAGTGTGGCACGAGTGGGACATTGGTTGGGAAAGTGGCCAAACCCATGACAGTGGAAACACTATAGCCGTGACCTACTGGCCTCTCCGATAAGAGGGCCCTTACCCTTATCCTCCCGATAGGCCGGGGGTGTAGGCAACATAGGTGAAGGTGTAGGTGCCGTGGGCAACAAGGGTGGGGCTGTCAGTGCCAGAGGGCGAGCAATGGGTGCTGGGGGGCGAGCAATGGGTGCCGGTAGTTGGGATGGAGGTAGATCCCATGGCGGGGGAGGACGAGGTCTAGGAGCGAAGTGCTCCTGACGGGTGGGCTCGTGAGGTCGAGCCATGGGACCCCTCGGGTATGGGCCTAAGGAGCTACGTGACTCGGCACTACAGAGAGGGACGGGGCCCAACCGTTGGATAGACTCAAACACTCCCTCGAATTGCTCCATCTCGAGAGCAACTTGGTATGCATCCTCCGACTTGTCCACCTTGCAGTGGAGAAGCTCATATCGTAGGTGCGGTCGTAGACTATAACGACCCGAGAATCCGATTACCGGGAAGGCCCAATAACCCGAGACTCGAACCGCCGCCCACGAGCTAGGAGGGCTCGGAAGGGCTAAAAGGAGTGTGGAGGCACAAAGAAATATGAAATAAAGTAGGACGATTCAATAATTAACAGAAATAAATAAACAACTACTACAACAGAGTCCAGTCCAATAGAAAGTACAGTCTAAAGCAGTAAAAATATACCACATGTCGAGTGAACACTCGGCCCGGCGAGCTGGCAACTGAGAACCTCTGAACCGTAACCTCGAACCTTGAGGATGAATCGCCACACCTGAAAAGCAGGGGTGAGCCTCCTGTCACTGGGCCAGTAGGGATCCTGCGGAACCCCAACTGAGAACAACGGCGGCACGAAAAGTTGCAAATACAAGAGCAACAGTAACAGCAGGAACAGTAAACCCGGTGGCCGGTCAAAACTTGGCACTACAGCTACTCCTACTATACCGGTCAAGCAGAAAGAGAAGTCTTGATCTCACAGTCGGGAACCGGACCACACTAGCACCACTTACCAAAGTAGAAACCCATAGCAACCCCGCCGTAGAGGCCTGTCTCCCAGGACACGGCCAACCTGGACACGCTGTCCAAGGTGCAACCCCGACCGTCTGGTCGCGGGTACCGCACAACAAGATGCAACCTCGGTAAAGCTATTAGCACTAGTCTCGTGGCTCAAAAACTGATGCACGCGCCACGGTGAAACAACCGAAACTCAACGGTCAACACGACCAAAACACGAAAGTCGAAGTCAGAGACTGACAATCTGTCACTCCCGACTTGACAGGAGTACCTTCCACTAGAAGCACAGTCGGTAGCGTCCCCTGACGACTTACACCGCACCGCAGGTGAACTACCTAGCGTGGTAGCTCCTACCAGAGGCACGGACACCGCACAAGAACCACAAAGTAAGTGACTAGCTGGGGTCACGCCCGTCAGCGTGGGTCCAACTGCCCCCAACCACGTGTGCACACACAGACCATGCATCCTAGGTCTGGCCTCTAACTAGTTTTCCCCTGGAGCCGGACTCTGGCTACCGACGAGGGGCCCGACGGAAACCAGTCTAAAAACCATCCTCAGGGTAGCCTCTCCACCACTCCCTGGTGGGTCCACACGCGTGCAGGAAGGCTACGACTAGTGGAGGGTCACTGAAGGAGTAGACTCTCAAGTCAACGGAAAACAACGTCCGAACCCGACGAAGTACGGGGACCACCCCACGTACCAGCACCGTCGCACGATGACCACGGTCAGAGAAGAAATGTGACTCACAGTCCATGACCCACGCACTCGGCTACGCAGAAATGTAGAAGCATGAATCCCAAGGTAGCTCACAGGCCGCCAAATCGAATCCCATTCCCAGGGACAAGCGGGAACCCTCCAGCCCCAGGCTGGGCAACTGGCTCGCAGTCCAAGGCCACACACATGGCCCACGCGGAAAGCACAGAAGCATGATTCCCAGGGCAGCGCATAAGCCGCCACGCCGATAACTGGACTCGCAGTCCAAGGCCAAACATACGGCCCACTCGAGAATCATCTTTCAGAAAAACTCACGACATGTGGGGGAGACCCCACCGCACACACCGATACACGGTGACTCGATCAAGCGTAACACGGAAGCCCGGAACACGTGGGGTCACCCGGACCCACCACACCTATGGACATGCTAATCGAGGTAGCACGGTCCTCCCGACACCCTCAAAACACGGACACAAAACCCTCGGGGTGTCAGGGACATTCACGAGACCGCAGGTCCACCACTGGGTCCCAACCGGGTTGACCAGGGACCTACACAACGCGAAACAATCATGGCAAGCACGAAGAACCACTTCGGCGCAACACAGTGCCTGGCGGTCTACCTTTGGGCCGTCACAGTTGTAACGGTCCAAGGCTAGACCGTCACAGCACTCTAATGGTCCAACACAGGAGCGTTACGCGAGAGGGGCAACACCGACTGTGACGCACCCATCCTGGGGCGTCACAGTCTCTAACGGACCAGGCTTGGTGCGTTAGAAGACAGAACGAAACTGGTTGTGACGCACACCCCTCGGGGCGTCACAGCCTCTGACGGTCCTACCTAGGTGTGTCAGAAGAATGGGATGTGTTAGCTCTAACGCTCCCATTCAGGGGCGTCACAGTGCTCTGACGGTCCTACCTAGGCGCGTCAGAGACTCGTGACCCCAACGATCTGAAAACACGAGAACGGACGTAGCGGTCGAACCCAGGCGCGTCACACCCTCTGGCGGTTTATCGTGGGACCGTCAGAGTGACCGACGCCCTGTCGATAAAATAGAACCCTGTGACGCACCCTCCTTGGCACGTTACAGCACGTAACGCGCCCACCCTGGGGCGTTAAAGACTGTGACGATCACTGGATGGACCGTCACACCGTCTCGAGAACGCTACGGCGGGAAACGACCCAAAAATCATCCCACGCCCTCATACCTCCACAGGAGAGCGGGAAAACAAGGGGGAAGCTCCCAAATAGCCCCTAGCATGTATCTACGGCCTCGGATCGGCCAAAAACGCAATGAAACGGTGGATCGACGCTCAACCCCAAAAACATGGATTTTTCCCAAAATCCCCAAATACGCCCGCTCGGCTCACCATGGCCTACAAAACTCGCGGGGAAGGGAATGCACGAGCTGGGGGTCCATCTCCCTACCTCCACCGAAGAAACGACGCACCGTGGACGCCGATCCATGAAGAAATCACCACGAAACCCTCGCCGACTCACGAACGCGCCATCGAGCTTCGCCTCGCCTCCACCGCCTCGATTCTCGCCTGTGCTCGCCCGCATCCTCGCCCACGCTGCCTCCACCTTGCCCCCGCCTCGCTCCGTCGGCCTCCGGAGAAGAGAGGGGAGAAAGAGAGCGTGAGAGAAGAGAGAGGGAGGGAAGAGGGAAATGAGAGGGGAGAGAGAGAAAGGGTTAATATATATAGAAAAATCTGAAAATTCCAGAAATTCAGAAAATTATGAAAAATTACCTCTGCGATCCTCGAGAAAAGCACAACGCGTCGGTATAGTCCCGGAGTCGGAGAACGCCACGGTTCGCCCTGCACAGAGTTCTGAAGGCGCATCAGGGAAAAACACGTGTAAAACATAAAATACACTCCGAGACCGACTAAAATGATCCGAAAAATATCCAAAAAATCCGGGGCATTACATTGACCACGCCTAAATCGGGAGACAGTAAGGGAGCTCTCTTCCGTGGTGTCACATCGCAAATAGTATTCATCAAACTCAGCGATGTAATCGGAGATGGACCGATCTCCTTGGGTAAGACTCTGCCACCTGTCTATGAGACGCTGGCGGTAAGTGGCAGGGAGGTACTTCTTCCTAAGTTTGGACCTCATCTCTTCCCACGTCTCTACCTGGGGTTCATGACGGTGAAATAACAGGTTCTCCATGTTTCTTCAAAAGGTTTGAGCTTGCTCTAGCAATTTCATCTTGGCAAACTTGACCTGCCGTTAGTCCGACATCTCGAACCACTCAAAATATCGGTCCATGCTGACCTCCCAATCAAGATAGACCTTCAGGTCTAAGGACCCGTCAAAGATGGGAGGGTCTGCACGAACGGTCCTAAGGGTCCGCTCATCCTCATCCACATTACGGTTCCATCGTTGAACACGACGGTCACGACCATATCCCCATGTTCATTGTCGGACTCATAGTCATGCACCTCGGGAACTTGACGCCTCCTAACATCTATCCCTTGAACCCGTGGAGCAGCAGGTTGATGAACCAGCTCCTGTTGACCAAGTGTAGGTGGGGGGGGGGGGTGCCTCAACTGGGGCTCTCGGGGGTGCCTCGGCTGGGGCTCTCTCTAATGTGGCAACTCTCCCTACTAGGCCCTGAAAGGACTAGTCCGACTCGACGGCCTTATCTTCTAAGGCCTTCATCCTTCCTTCCAGACGGGTGCCTAGGCCATTCACCTGCGTACTCAATCCCTCCATCCTATCCACTCGAGTGCTTAACTCATCCATTCGGTCACTCAACCCATCCATTTTTCCCATAATAGCTTGGAACATGTTGGCCACCGATGCTACATCGAGACTAGGGACTCGGGGATCTGCCATAGGAGGTGGTGGGGGTGAGTATTGGGTACCCCTACGAGTGGGCATGCAATGGACACAAGGACTAGGAGACACAGACTAAAGTAAACACGGACTAATGCGAAAGTGATGCACCTAGACTTAACCAATATCCGGTACGTGGCGGAGGGTTGATCCGAAGATATCCTCGACGCGACTGTGCGGCCTTCCCGATAGGCGTAACCTAATGTTCGGGCGGCACCTTTTAATATACCGGGTTATTGGGATGAAAATACGACCGAAAAACACACTTTTTTTCTTTGTTTTAAAACACTGATGATCCTAGACTCGACTTAGACCTTGCAAAGACTTATGCAATGACTACCCTAGACTCAACTAGCTCTGATACCAAATTGATGCGGGACGGACGCGGACTCGACTCCAATTGGAAATGCGACCATCGGACTGTAAACAAGCTCACGATCGCCCCTAACGAGGGAAGCGTACGGACTTGTACGGTTAAGAAACCGGTAGTGAGCTAGGGTGGTTAGGCTCTCTCATCGTGCCCGGATCGGGTCACGGGACGGTCTCGCTCTCTCTCATAGCAGTGATTAAATTGATATGGCGAGCTAAATTAACCTATCACTCTAGCAGCGGCATAAAAGTATATACGAATAAAGCAAATGTCGAGTAAGGGAGCGAACACGATACCTCCACGCGCCGGGCATGGGGAAGACGATCCTGGCCAAGGCTGTAACTCCTGGTACAACAATGAAAATTAATTACAGCAGTAAATTATTTTGCTCACTCCACGTAGGGAGGTAAAGGGCTACACAAAGACTCCGGGCGCACCGAGCTTGGGTTGGCGGGTAGCACTTTGACGGGTCCCGGGTGGCTACAGGCGGCGACTCCGGCTCGACAACGTGCTGGTTGGCAGGACAGCACTCACGGGCGTACAAAGGAGCGATGTCCTCTGGATGGCTTCTGGAGGCGGCGATCCTCTGGGATGACGGCAGAAGGTCCCTGGTCGACCTCCTGGAACGGAGGATGCTGATTTGACACCGGCATATTTTGGAAGAATTAACGGCGGCTCTCTTCTCTGTTGTCCCGTTCAGGAATCTGCCTGTGCGATCCGAGAAAAATGGTTGCTGCGATCAGCCCTGACGTCAGATCGACGCGAGACCGGCGGCGTTGGAAAGCTCTCTCAGAGATCTTCAATCCCAGGCTGGGCCAGGAATTTAGAATCCTCTGTGCTGGACGTGGCAGAATTTAAGAGGCACTGGTTCAAAGATCTGGGACCGACATGGCAGAAAGTGGAGTTTCCCGAGAACACGGTTTGCCTGAGGGGTTGATGACAGATATGGGTGATGGGCTCTTCATAAAAGTTGTAGAGGAGGAAGTAAGGAAAACGGGGATATTTTTTTATGTGACTGTTTATGGAGGTTTCAATTTTTTGTGGATTTTATAGTGACTGGGGGTCGGGTCTGGAAAGCTGTGGACAGACAGGAAAAAAGGGTTGGCAGGAATTTTTAGGGGGGTTAAAAATGTTTCTAAATGAGGTGGGATTTGATGGACAGAACACCAAGTTAAAATTTCACTGAGTTTGAATATGGTTAAGGTGGGCTAAGGTGGCGTGAGGTGGCTGGCTGGAACTGAGATCTGCACAGAAGGCATAATCACAGGGTGGAAATATGAAAATGGTAAAAATCAAAGAAAAAGTATTTCGGGGCTGGGGTTTTTTGAGGAGGTTGGGGTTGACGTGGGTAACTTACTCTGAAAATATCAGCTCCAAAAGATTTGGGAGTTGGGATCTAAAAATCTTGGAGCAAGTCTCTGTCCAGCAGAACTGCAACCTGGACAACACTTCAGAAGTTGCTTCGCGGTGGCTCGATGGCGGCATGAACGGCGGCGACGGCGGCAGAGATAGGCTTATGAGGGGAAGGGGAGGAGATAGAAGGGTTCCAAAACCTGGAGATTGGAGGAGGAAGAGGGAAACCAGAGAGAGAGAGAGGGGTGCAGGTTGCTCCTTGCAATTTTAATATTTTCTTCTCATTAACTTCACATAAAATGGAAATTACATAGGATATATAGTTCCACCTTAATGACTCGAATGACCCCAGATCTAGGGTTGGGGGAGGGGCATACAAGGGATAGAACATTTCTTCCCACATGGTAAAAAAAAACACAATATAAAATCAATATTCAAGGGGAGTTCGCCCCCCTCCTTAAGAGACCAAATGGGATTTGCCATCTTTATTTAATTCTTGGTCCAAGTCCCTATTTGGACCATGGACCAGCCCCCATGGGCCCTGGAGTCCATGTGGACCAATAAGTGGAAGGGAGGGGGCCCCTACTGGGCCTACATACCCTTTTTCAAAGAAACCCATTGGCCTTTTGCAAATAAACCCCCTAAGACTTACAATTGTGTACCCATATAACACAAGGGTATACATAAAAATATAAAAGGAGATAGATGTAAACAAAATGTGAGCGGTCTTGCTTTGATGTCCCCATCACCGTCTCAGGTACTGGTTGGTCCATCTTTAGACCGTGTTTATTCCTGTTATAGTAAAAGTATTGCTTTGTTTCCGGTCTGATACGTTAGTTTAACAGCATGATACTCGGGCTAATTTCATGGTAAAAACCCATTAAATGATTAGGTTCATGAAATAATTGATCTAAGTGTAATTCTCTTCTAAATTATTATCCTTCATGATTATCTTTCATGTCTCGTCACTTGATTGAAAATGAGTAGAGTAATTAATGTTAGTCTCATTATTCCAATATCATCTTGTTATCTTATTAGTCATGTTTTAAGGTCGCGCCACTCCGGTGGTGACGGCTGGACCGAATATCTAGTTTTTCGTTGATTATGAGCTATTAATTCTTGGACATCGAGTACCTCTCCGTCGAATATTCCTTCCGCCGGACTAGGTGTTCATGTTCCGAGACCTCCGTAAGCCCCCACGAGCCTGGGATTCCCACTAGGACGCCGGGTGGGTTGTATCCACAAGTCTGAACCTTATTGACTCGATCGAATCACATATTTTTTCTAAATCCCGGAATCGGGACTGTCCTATATTTATTGCAGCCTTCCGAAGACCGTTCTGTCATTAAGCGGCTCAGTCATGACTGCCCTATTTCTTGAACGGCCCTCCTGTGACCGTGTTTGACCGACTGTGGGTTGACTTTAGTCCTCTGGGCCCTGTAGTATACGCGGTTCTTATTAGACCGTTTATCTTTCTAAGCGGCCTAGATAGGAACGTCTAGTTTCTGTATTGTACGCGGTTGTTATTAGACTGTTTATATCTTCCAGCGGCCCAACCAGGACCGTTTAGTCCTGATCACGGCCCACCTTGGACCATTTTCTACTCGTTCGCTCTGGGTTGGATCTTTGACCCAGCTAGCCTTTTAGCGGTCCAGCTTAGACCGTTTATATTGTGTGCGGTTCTGATTAGACCGTGTACCTAGCTTAGCGGTCCTTTGCTGACCGTTCACTTTCTAGTTTTCCAGAAATTGGTGTTTCATGAGTTTGATATATGTAAGTTTTTCTAGCCTAACTAGGCTATTGTACCCCGAGTTTTGACCTATTGTTAGGCCTATTGTCAACTTTTATCCATTCAAGAGTCATTACTTTAAATGACTATTCCTCTCGATTAATGAGCTTGTTGTTGGAATCTCAAGAAAATCAATGTTCTTATGCATTTTACCTTGATTACATGAGCTTCATCTTGGAACTCTTGGCCATCATTATTCGTGGATGTCTAGATTTCGTGGGATCTATGATCCGAACAAATCAATGCCAAGGCAATCACATTAAAGGGCCCAGTCTGGTCCTGGGAGGCACACCCGAAAAGTACTTGATCCCCGGGGAGGTGAATGACTAGGTGTGGTATTTGGCACCGGTACTATCTAGCGTGTTGGGTCTACGACATCCCACTCTCTCGTGATACTTACTATTCATGCTTAAATGTGTGAAGTACTTGCTTGCGTGACATGACTTGACTTGACTTGATAAGTGGCCATTCATTAAAAAGTACTTGTTAACAGTGTTTGATATCTCGATGTGCAATATTCCTTTCCATCTATCTAGCGATTATCTTCTGATCTTGCTGATTACTTAGTGCTTTATTTGAGTTTCTCGCATTATTTATACATTCATAAGAATGATTAATTACTTAAATTTACCTGATGATAGAGTGTAATTCCTACTGAGCTTTTCGCTCACCCCCCTTCTTCACATCCTTTTCAGGTAACTCGGTAGATGGAACGTTTGCAACTGGGCTCGGGCCAACGTGATCGAGTGAACCTGGAGCCTTAGAGTCATGAGTCTTTTTATTTCTTGAGTCTAGCTAGAGTTGTGGATCTTGCTATTTTCTCTTCTTTATTTCTTTTATTGAGTCCACATTGTATTTAAATTTCCAAATATCAATATTTTCTCAAATTAATGGTCTCCATGTGTTTGAATATTATTTATTGTGTTTATTTATTATCTGCTCTATTTATCATGACTGTTTCGCTGCGACGTTCCGAGCATCGCTTCCCGCTGCTATCGCTTTGGGGCGTGACATTAGCCCAATTTGAAATACAAAAAATTGAAATAAGATGCAGCAAATCGAAACATGAAAGCTGCAGATGGTAAGAAGGTAAACGCTCACAATACATAAGCTCATGGATGACTAACAGTTCTCATGGAACTGAGCCCGAACACTTGGGACACGATTACAACACTCCAAGAAGAAGCGAACAACAATCAAGAGTTCAGACAGAACCACAATCAAACATATAGCCGTATGCTAGAGCAAAACACACGCTAACCTTGGCAAATACTAGCGGAGGTGATCAATCGAAATCAATTAAGCATTCATTCAAATAGAACCGTTTATCAAACAATTGCTAGTC
Organism: Amorphophallus konjac; assembly: GCA_022559845.1. Lineage (NCBI taxonomy): Eukaryota > Viridiplantae > Streptophyta > Magnoliopsida > Alismatales > Araceae > Amorphophallus > Amorphophallus konjac. The sequence continues at coordinate 191,226,832 of CM040117.1, forward strand.
AATCCTATTCAAAACTTAAAAGAATATTAGCTCGCGTACAGACCTGCAAATGGGGGATAGATGATAAGGAATGAAAACATAAGCAATCCACAGAACACACAAATTTTTAGGTGGTTCGATCTGCTTCGCAGATCTACATCCACCCCTCACTCAACCTGAGTGAGGCTTCCCCTTGCAAATGCAAGATCGCAGACTCAGTCTACAACAACTGCTGATACACAGCTTAAGACCTAAGGGAGATAAATCCCTTGACCTTCGATCCTACACCCAATAGAGATTGAAGCACAATGCGCAATGCAGCACCCGGAGGACAATCCTCCCTTCTTCTGTCTTCACAGAAGGAACCTTGTAAATGGCACCCAACCACTCACGAACCTAGAGGTCAGAGCCTCTCTTCCTTAGCACCAGCCGAGGGGACACCGGAGATCACTCTCCCTTCCTCCGAAGCCTCAGAGGGAACCCCGATCCCCAAACAGGGTATCGGAAAACAAGAAGGGAAAAATGAAGAACAAGCGAAAAGAAAACACAAAAGAATGAACAGACAAACTGTAGCTCCTCAGGAGCAGAATAGCTCTGGATTTGATCCACAAGCTGAACAATACCACAGATCTTCAATTGGGCCCTTGGCTGCACTCACTCTCACGAAACTGATTGCTTCTCTCTCTTTCTCTTCTTCTCATTCACTCTTAGATCATCTCTCTAATCTTCTTTCTCAGTTCTTCCTCTCTATCTCTTTCTTTCTCACGCAGGGGCTCTCCCGTTTTCTCAGACGAACTAGTTTTTCTTCAAAGGCAGCAACCCTTTCTTCGGTAGAAGAAGGTCTCTTTTTATAGAGCAGAGGCTCCGTAGATGCTTATGGATAAACCAATTTGTTCTTCTTTTCCCATTGGTCCATGTGGCAAAAGGAATATTCAGATGATATGAATCTTCTAGAGACCTGCCACGTGGGTTGTTATTTTCGCGCCAAGGCTAGATGAGGCTCCCACGTGTTCTTCTTAATGTATCATGAACCCAGACTGATTTCAAGTTTTCGGATCCATTTGTCAGATAAGACAATCTTAGTTTTCATCGTTATGCCTTTATCTTCTTAAGTTCATCTCCTGTACTTCTGAATCAGAAGATAAGATAGGGTTGCATCGATGTGCCTTCTTGTTGCGTCGAAGCACTGCTTGGATGCTTCAAGGTTGTTGATGTCCAATTACTATAGCGTCAGCCTGTTGCATCGGTGCAGCTCTTGTGTTGCGTCGATGCAGAATTTGGAAATGGCTCCTTTGAGCATCAATGCATCGAGGTCGTTCTTCTTCTCTGGGTGTTGGAACAAACTCATGAATTTGTATATGTATGCAAGCCAGAGCTCCAAAGTCATCCAATCAGCCATAGCAATATGCTGTTTATCTTGAGTGCAGCTTCAACCAGACCAAGCAAAGAACCAGGTGCCATGTTCAACATTTTCACGATTGAAGACTTCAGACCGAAGTCTAAGATAGCTTCATGATCTAACTCAATCTTAATCAGAATCGATTTAGGCTTAAGAAAGCACCTTTCACATTAGCTGCTCCATCGACCTTTCTCTGCCCAAGCAGTAGATTGTACTGCTGCATCGACCTGTCCAAGCAGTAGATTGTACTGCTGCATCGACCTGTCTTTGCAATAACTCATATGAGACATCTCGATGCATTGAGGCAGAATTCTTGGTGCTTCAACTTTGCAGACTTCCACATTGAAGTTCTGAACTGATGCATCCAGGCATGTGCTTCAGATGAGTCGAGGCAGAATTCTTCTAGAGGAGATGTGGACCGATGCATTGAGACATTGAACTAGCTGCGTTGAGGCATGCCTTTGAAGTTGATTCTGTGACCATCGCTGCGTTAATGCATCCTCTCAGATACGTCAATGCAGAATTGTGGTAGCATCGCTGCGTCGATGCAGTGTCAATCCTGTGTCGATGTCCTGATAACAACCAGAATGCTTGATTCTCTTGATTTCTCTTCTGGTGATTTCGGTTGACCGAAATGATCTATTCGGTCGATCGAACTTAGCTTAAGGCTTGATCTTGTATAGATGACTCTATTGAAGATTTGCCGAGGATTGCTTCTTGAGATTGCTGTAACTGCATTGAGCCTTCACTACGGCGTTGAGCTTAAGCTACTGTTTAGCTTGACTTCATCAACTCCATTACGTTTGTCTATGCTATCCAACCTTGTTTCAGACACACACTTCTGTATGTGATCAGATCATGATAGGATCAAAAATGCATCAACAGGTGACTTCAATAAGGCATAAAAACAATGCTACAAGATCAATGCACTATGACTCATGATGACATTAAGTCCAATGAAGCGTCAACACAAATGGCAACATCATCTCGTAGTGTTTGACATCATCAAAACCACAGGGATATATAACAATCTCCCCCTTTTTGATGATGGAAACACTATGAGTCATTTTGGCCTATGACTCATTTTGACTAATTTTAACCAAAACCATATCGACTCATATCAAACTATTCTCCCCCTTTGACTTCATAAAAAAGTAAGCTATAGTTTGATAAACACAGCAAAAAATGATCTTCCCTAACAGTTCTCTCCCTTGACAAAATTTTTTTCTCCCCCTTTAATGATGCAACTAACTCTCCCCCTTAGTTATTGACTCAACAAACTCTCCCCCTGTTGACAACAAAAAAATAAGTTTGATGCTCAGATGATAAATCTGGACGAGAGCTAGTTCAAATGAAACAAATTCAGACATGTAGAATTTCACATCAAAACACAAGAGTTCAGTTAGAAGATGAAAGCATATTCAAGAATGTGAAGATCAAAAAAATTCTTCTCCCCTTTGAGATAGAAGAGGCTCATCAGAGTAATATATGATCAATCAGTTCAGACAGGGCATCAGAGGACAATGCAGCCAGAATTTATAAGTGAGTGACTTGAAAACTTTGCTGGGAGTTCAAGAAAATTATTGATTTAGAAGAATGACAATATGAAACATTATTCATTAGGAAAGCTTTCAATTTCAGACTCTTCAATTATATGAACTCTTATGATGCATCCCTTTATTTTCAGATTGGTTTAAGTATAATAAATGTAGAGTTTATCAATTAAACTCATTGAATCATTTTGCATTCAGATTTAATATGCATAAACCAAGGCAACATGTTTAATTCTAGTTTAACCTTCATTAACCTTACTCATTCAAAATCAATGACTCCCTTATAAGTAACTAATGACAAGTATTAAGATTAAACACATACAACATTTCTGGTTTTTTTTTTGTCGTTGGGTTTTAGCACTTGTTCTAACCTTTTGGTCTTACTTTCAGATTTTTTTTATGCTCATAAAATTTTCAAAGAGCAGTCAAGTGTAGTCCACACCTTTTTACATAAGAGTGCACATTGTTTAGACGCCAACACCCCTAGTTACTTAATGAGACTAACTGTCCTACCTCATTTTGAATAGAGATAGCAAGAGTACATCATGACATAGCTTACTTCATTTTATTGATGAAGGAACCAGTTTCTCAGTAACCCAAGCCATTGCTCTACCTTGAGCATTTATACATAATTTGATTATGTGCTGCCCTCGGAATTTTTTAGATAGTTTCATGTTTAAGAACAATTCTTAATCTAAGTTTCTCAACCAAGGTTGCCTTAACCTTAAATTTTTAGATCTTAGAAGATTGCATAGGACACACCATGTGTGAATTGGTTGAGATCTATTAAATTCTGAATATAATCTTTTTCATGAAGGTCAATTTTCTAAACTCTTGGATTCATTAAGCTCAAACCAACAGTTTTATTTATGGGACATCGTATGGTCTTATAAGAGAAGATTCCTTTGAGAGATGTGCTTAAGCTAATGAATTTTATGAATCAGATTAGAAGTCTTCCAAAAATTCAGATGTATAAGCAAGATTGAAATGGCAAACAATAAAGTTTAGCAAGTGGGCAGCAGGGTCAGAAATTTCATAGCAATGAACAGGCCGCTGCTTTTAGATGAGCAACTCCAAGGTGACTTCAGACAAGAACAAGTTGAACAGATGACATATTTTCAGAGATTCAGAATGAAATAGTTTGAAACAATTTTCTTGAAGAGTGAATCATGAAATTCAAATAAGTTCAAGAAGTATAGAAATCAGATGAGGCTACGAAGTTTTCACAGATAGGTCGAATTGGGCTGAGCAAAGTGTCGACTTGGGAGACTCTCACAGAGCATCATATGAACTTATATGCATTGACTCCCCCTAGATGAGTGCATGTTGTACAAATGATCTTTTTGCATTTTTCTTAAGATAAAAGATATGCAGCTAACTTTGAAGTTAGTATATGCAAGAAGAAAGACGCACATGTGTAAACTATGAAATGCAGGGATTTCCCTTATATATGTGCATTTGTGTCAATCAATCCTTTTGACACATGAATGATATGCAATTAACCACATGTATGCATATGCTGACTCCCCCTAACTAAATGCATTGTAACAACATATATGATATGCAGACCATGTTGGGGATTAATTAGCTAAGCTCATGAGTGTCTAAACTACTCTATGTGCAAATTTGACCCATGGTACTAGGCGGAGTACTTAGGTCATAAGTGGTGGGGACACCACCGGACCAGTCACACATAGCCGACGTCGCACCACCCCGACACCACTGAGCTTGTGGCTCGGAGACTCGGCTTCTTGAAAACTTGGCGTCCTGAGTATGTATTCCTGAATATGTACTTTTATGTATTTGTATGTATTGTTATTTGTTAGTATTTTATTTATTATGGTGGTATTGTATTATTAACCACCAAGTCAAAATTTTTATTTTATTTGGTCAAATAGTCAAAAGTTATTGGCTTTTGTTTTATTAGGCTAGGACATGAATGTCTTTAGTTGAAAAGACTAGGGATATTTTTGTCCTAGAGGAATATGGCCTTTCCTATATAAAGGAGGCTAGTGTACCCTTATATGCATGATAGAAAGATTGAAAAGATTGAAACAACGTGTGTGCTTTCTCCTCTTGTTTCCCCTTCCCTCCTAGCTCCTTTGTGAGAAGAGAGTGATTGCCCGGTGAGAGATCGTCCAGTGTGAGACCGAGCTGCGTGAGGTAGTAGTTATCCCATCCCGTCCGTGTCATCGGAGTGGCATCAGTCCTTTCTACGTCACTATCGCGTCAAATTTGGTATCAGAGCCCAACAACGGTGTCTCCGTCAACCCCGATGTCCTCATTGTTCGTGATTGACTTTGGTACGTGAAAAAAAAGAGAGAATAGCAGAGGAAATCCTCCTCTCTCTACTGAGAAAAGAGTGAAAAAAAAAATCGTTCGCAGGGGCTAGGCATAATCGCCCGTGCCGAATTCGAATTTATTTCAGCTGCAACAGCCATCACCAATCGCCGCGAGCCACCGCGCGCCCCTGCGCCCACCGCCGCGCGCTGCCACCTGCGTCGCAAGGCCACTGCCGCACTACCCTTGCCCTCGTTGCCTGTGACCCGCCCAACCTTGCGCCGATGACCTCGTCGCCCGTGCCCTCCCAGCCACACGCCATCGCCTGCCAGCACCCGCTGTCCGCGTGGCCGTCCGCCATCGCCCTCGTCGCCCCCGCCGGCATGCGCTCGCCCGGCCGCCCATGTCCGCCCGTGCGGCCGCCCGTGTGTGCCCGCGTCACCTCCCACGTGCCCCCCCCACGCTGCTGCTGGCCGGCCGCGTGGCCGACGCCCTCGCCTGAGTGGGCGCCCACCCTACCGCCTTCCTGCCGCGTGCCGCCCGCGCCCGCGCCTCCCGCGTGGCCTCCCGCTTGCGCCCGTGTGGCCGATCGGGCATGCATTCTTTGACTGCCTGCCACGCCCCCCGTCTGTCTGCGTGATTTACGCAGAAGAACCAAAAAAACTGAAAGTTGATGCAATGCGTAGAAAAGTAATATATATATATATATAATTATGTATATATATCATTTGAATAAATTATTGACTGTGGCACCCGAGTCCACTACGGCGGCCTGAGCAGTGCCTTGGTCGCCTGGTCATCGACAGCCGGTCCGTAATTTACAGAGCGTGAGTGTCCCTGAGCCTCCCTGCGTGGAGAAAATATGAAATAATTTATTCCCCTGCGTGGGAAAATTTTAAATTAAGCGATTTTGTAATAATTGCCCCCTCCATGCGTGAAGTGAATTTTTTTGTAACTGTCAAGTTCGTCGACACCGTGCAGACACGCACGTCCCCACTCGCCTTCATCACCGGTCGGAGCTAGACTTTTCAGTTTAGTTAGGTGCGTGCTCCCATAAACTTGCTCATTTAGTATCCTTATTAGTTGCCCGCGACGAAGTGAGAGAGAGCCCTATCCATGCAGCCTGTCTCCTGAGTGCATCACTGTGGATGGAGAGAGAGAGCTTGTATGATCCCATCCTTAAGCCCTAGAACTGTCACATTAGGGCACCATAATTATCAGGAGGTAGTTCCACAACTACTTCACCTACAGGCGAGCAACTCTCCCTGACCGGTCCCTTCGCAAAAGGAATTGACCCTTTGCACATTAGTTAACAAATTAGGTCTACACCTTGCTAATTTTCGGTCCCAGGATTCCATCATTTAGGTCCGAGCTCATGCATGCCACGTTGGTCTAGGAATTCATCGGGCCGTCTAGAGCGCAGTTTAACTTTACAATCACCCATGAATCAGGAAGGCGTGAACGCCATGTTAGCCCATCTCGAGCAACATCTTATGGCCCAAATTGAAGAATCTATAGGCCAATTGCGAGCGGAGCTAGATGAGAGGATCCGAGCCTTAGAGGATCATGTGAAGAGAGAGGATGGAAGGTTGAATGGTCGTGGAGATCCCGTAGCCAACCCTAGGGAAGAGAGAGACCAAGCCTGCCAGAATTAGGCTCCTCAAGGTAGAGAGCAAGAGGATCGTGCGCTTCAAGGGAGAGACCATGACGATGAGGAGATCATCCTACGGAACGTCAAGATCGACGCTCCTAGTTTTGATGGGTCCCTAAATCCTGCCACATACTTTGATTGGGAGACCGGGATGGAGGATCAATACTTTGATTGGCATCACTGCATGACCCCTGATACAAGGGTGAGGTTTGCCAAAATGAAACTCCTAGGTCAAGCCAAGACCTACCGGTGCAATGTTGAGAATCTCCTAGCAAGGAGACGAGAGGAGCGCATCAGCACGTGGGAAGAAATGAAGGAGAAACTTAGGGAGAAGTTTTTGAGTATATACAGGCGATTTTGATGATAACAAAACCTAGGTTATATGTTTTCTCACGTGTTATGTTTCAATAATCAAGTTCAAATTTAACAAGCATTCAAAGCCTACTTGACCGTGTATAATGCTTAATTGTTTAAACCCTTCCAGATGCATAAATCCTTGTTTTGATTTCTAATCCACCCAGGCTAAACTTAAACCCACTCATCTTGATTGGAACAAGGTAGCCATAAATTAATTGGTTCATGTATTATATTGCATTGGCTAACTTGCTTATTTTTTGCAGAAATCCCAGCCAGCGGTTGACTGCCAGCTTATAGCGATCGACCGATTTTCCCAGCAACCAACGGGCCAGTTTCTGAAAAATTTCGGTCGACCGCCCCTGTGCTCAGGTCGACCGCCAACTTCGAAAAGCCCCTATTGTTGACCTTTTATTCTCAACGTGGGAAGCCTATTCCCTTGGAGTTGTTTCATCCAAAAGCCACCAATTTCACCATGATTTGTGGATCTGGTCTGTGGCATGTCCCTTGACCACCCAAGATCTATAAATAATCTCATTGGGGTTAAAAACCTAATTGATTGAAGCAAGATCAAGGGAGGCCATCAAAGGAGAAGAAGGGGTGCACTGTAGCTCCGTGAACAGTGCTTCGAGCAAGAAGTTCTTCATCCAAGAGCAAGTTTCTCAAGTTGATTTGAAGGCCATTGAAGTGTAGATCTAGCAGGGAGCTAGCTTCATCAAATACCATCTTCATCCACTAAGGGGGAGCTTGAATTTGTGTATTCATTTTCTGTTTTCTCATTCCAATCTTGTTGGGCTTTAATTTTGTGTTCTTGTAATATTCAAACATCTATGTGTGTGTGGATCTACGCAGACCTGTGTGTGTGTGTGAGTGATCTTCTTGTCTTTCACTCTTCTTTGTGTTTTGGTGCTTGTGCACCTTCGTGGGAATCCTGAATTCACACGAGTGTGTGTGTGTGTGCCTTGATCTTGTAACCTTCTACAAGATAGTGTGTGAATCCTCACAGTCGGTGACGGGTGGACGTAGGTTACAGTTGTTGCATTTGAACCACCTAAAAATCATGGTGTTCTGTGTGGTTTGCTCCTTATCTCCTACCTCCTATTCTATTCTAGCTTGTTTGCATACTGCGTTATCATAGTTCCTTTGTTTAGATCTAGCCTTTTTATCCTCCTCACAAGAGATCTTTGGTATATCAAAAGTTAGCTTCTGATCGACACAATCAATCCTGTCGATAGGAAAATACCTTGTGTGAGAGCATCTTCAGATTCCCGAACTCCGCCTAGTACCAAATAACTACTGTAAGGGTTGTTTTAGCCAGATTCGTTTCATTATCCATCTGATCTATTCTTGTTTGTTGCTTGCTCTTAATACTTATTTTTAAATCGGGTATAATTTCTTAAAATCTGTAATCACCCAATTCACCCCCCTCTTGGGTGTCATTGATCGCGGGACTTCAATTGGTATCAGAGGTAAGTCTCTATTTCTTTCAGATCTAGCGATCTAGAGTAAGATCCAGATCAATGGCAAACAAGGGCATGATGCCTGAGGGTCATTCCATTCACCGTCCTCCTTACTTAGATGGCTTGAACTATTCCTATTGAAAAAATAGGATGCATATCTTTCTAAGAGCCCAGGAGTATGAGACCTGGCGAGTTGTGGACAAGGGTCCTTACAAACTCGGGGAGGATGAAGAAAAATGGACACCCGAGGAAATTAAAAAATGCACTGTAAATTTTAATGCTATGAACATTATGCAATCTGCTATACATCCTAATGAGTTTTCTCGTGTTTCCATGTGCAGTTCAGCAAAGGAGATGTGGGACAAGTTGCGGCTCATGTATGAAGAAACCTCGGAGGTCAAGGAGACCAAGGCCAACCTTCTGGTCCGAGATTATGAGCTCTTCAAGATGAAGCCTGAAGTGACAATTTCAGAGATGTTCGCAAGGCTAACCGAGATCATGAATGGTCTCAAAAGCCGTGGAAAAGATTACACTAATTCTGAGCTCGTAAGAAAAGTGCTGAGATTCCTCTCTCCTGCGTGGCACACCAAGGCCACAGTCATTGAAGATTCCAAGAATCTGTCCACACTCACTCTCGATGAGCTCATAGGGTCACTCATGACCTATGAGATAAATATGAAGAGGACAACCGAGGAAGATATCAAGAAGAAGAAGGTGATCGGATTGAGAGCCCATCAATCCGATGACGACTCTCAAGAAGACGAATCCAATGATGGGAGCGACGAAGAAGAAGAATTGGCCATGATAACTCGTCAAGTGAAAAGATTCTTGAAGAAGAAGAGAAACTTCCAAGGCAACTTCAGAAAGGGGCAAAGGAAGCCCACTCAAACCAAGGGGGAGTCGAGCAAGCCAAGTAGCATCATATGCTACGAATGCAAGAAGCCCGGGCACATGAGAGGGGAGTGCCCAGATCTGAAGAGAAAATTAAAGAAGGATAAGAAGCCCAAAGCCATGGTCGCCACATGGAGCGACGAAGAGGACGAACCATCCGACGAGGAGATTCAAGAGCTGGTGGAGAGCTTGTGTCTCATGGCACATGAAGATGAGTATCCGGAGGTAAATTCTGACCCTGATTTTATTTCTAATGAACAATGGGAGTCGGAATATGAAAAACTGTATACTAAATACAAGAAAATCAGATCTGAAAAGAAAACTCTCAAAAAGAAAATTGATGACTTGTCACATGAAGATATCTTTGTTAAATTTGAGAAACTGGAACAAGAATGGTTCGAACTAATAGAAGAAAAAGAAAGTCTGTTGCAAAAAAATTCAGATTGTGAAAAAGTCAAGGAAGAGTTATCTTGCAAAATGTCCGAAATGGAGAAAGTGTGTGAAAAAAATGAAAACTGAAGAAAATTTTTTGAAATCCACAAATTCATAACTTGAAAAGAAAACTGTGAGTTTAGATAAAGAAGTGGCTAAACTTCAGTTCACCTTGTCAAGGTTTGTTAAGGGCAAACAAAACCTAGATAACCTGTTGGGAGTTAAAGTCAATTTTCAAAAAGAAGGATTGGGATACATTCCCCAAAATAAAAAATCCTTTGAGCATAAGATCACTACATCCTTTATCCATGAAAAGGAAAACAACCATGACTTATGTTCCAACTCTAAGCCAAAGCATGTCCAACCCAAATCACGATAATGTCAAAGAAAATTTGCACCTGTTAATTGCTATCATTGTGGTAGATTTGGTCATGTTATTGTAAATTGCTGGTTCAAACAAAACTCACCAAGAAATCATACTTTTTGGACCAAGAAAAGATATGCACAGAACTGGACTAACTCATATGGACCCAAACTAGCTTGGGTACCAAAATCATTTGCATGAGAATGATGTTTCTTGCAGATATGTCTTGAAGCTAGGGGGAGCAAGTGGTACTTGGACAGCGGTTGCTCAAGACATATGGCAGGGGACATGAAGACGTTCTCTATGATGCAAGATAAGGATGGAGGCTCAGTTGCCTTTGGTGGAAAAGACAAAGGTAAAATAATTGGAATTGGCAACATAGGTAAGAATTCTGAAACCTTAATTGAAAATGTTCTTTTGGTGAAAGGTTTGAATCATAACTTGCTGAGCATAAGCCAATTGTGTAACAAGGGTTTTAAATTGTTTTTGATGAAACCCACTGCCTTGTCATAAATAAAACTTCAAATGAAAGCAGATTCATTGGCAAGAGAAGCAACAATGTCTACACTATTGATCTTGATGATGTTTCTTGTGATGATATGTGTTTGGTAGCTAACAATCATGATAATGCATGGTTATGGCACCGAAGACTAGGTCATGCTAGTTTTGGAGTAATCTCCAAATTGTCTAAACATGACTTGGTGAATGGTTTGCCAAAATTAAAGTTTGAAAGTGATAAAATTTGTGAGGCTTACACAAAAGACAAGCAAACACGCATATCCTTCAAAAATAAGAACATTGTTTCTACCTCCCGACCTTTGGAATTGCTGCATCTTGATTTGTTTGGCCCAACTAGGACATCCAGCCTAGGAGGGAAATCCTATGGTTTTGTGATTGTTGATGATTATTCCAGATTCACTTGGGTGTTATTTCTATCTAATAAAAATGATGCATTGATGGAATTTCAAGTGTTTTGCAGGAAAATCCAAAATGATAGAGGCTACCTTATCACTACTATCCAAAGTGATCATGGTGGCGAATTTGAAAATCATGAGTTCAGCAATTTCTGTGAAGAGCACGGGTATACACACAACTTCTCATCACCAACGACGCACCAACAAAATGGAGTGGTGGAGAGGAAAAATAGAACATTGATAGACATGGATCAGACCATGTTAAGTGAAAACTCTCTACCAAAATATTTTTGGGCTGAGGCGGTAAGTACAGCGTGTTACATCATCAACAGGGCAATGGTAAGGCCCATTTTGAAGAAAACTCCATATGAGCTTGTTTGTGTGGGTTTTTATGCCTAATAATCGGGGTGAAGGAAGGAATACAGCAGGGAAGGAAAATACGGGAGTTTGATATATCTCGAGTATCCTCCTTACGGTTGCATGCCTCTCACGGTGGTATCGGACACTCTCCTTTCACAGAAAGTCGAAAAAAGATCGGATGGCAGAAAAATGTCGGGATAAGGGTTAACCGGACAAGGAGCGGACGTGCCAGTCGATTTCTCGATAATCACTCATGGAACCAAGGGTTGACCGGGGAAGTGCCACCAGGGCGCGTCACGTGGGCTCGGGCGATCGGGGGACACGTGGAGAGAAGAGGTTCCAGGGGTGTGAGTGCGTAGGCGATTGCGGGAGTCGTGTACTGGACGTCTTTCCCCACCGACCGTAAGCAACCGGTGTTTCTTTACATCAGATTGAATCTGAATACCTTCGTTCCGAGCTGAAGAAAAGTCTGTATATAAGTCTAAAGCCGTGGGTAGAGGGCTGGGGGCATTCAGCAACTATGGGTGCGTGTTAGACTGAGGGGTGTGTTTACTGGGGTTAGGGTGTCGGGCACGGATGCCGAGTGGTGTAGGTAGGAAGCTGGGGACCCGAATGTGGGCGCTTGTATTTTACTGGCTTGATGATGAGCCACATGGGCTTTACATATGGGCCTAGAGGGCCAAAGTACAACGGGCGCAAGCCGCGGGACAATTCTGACAAGTGGGTCGGTCCCCGGGTCAATGCGTGACAAAGCAGATATCCGCGTGCTTTACAGGGGCTCTTTACAGAGGAGTTGGTGTGGGTCCGACTGCCTTGGTGGCCAGAGCGGACACGGACTGGCGCCTGGTGGAGGTCGGACGCGGCTCGAGGTAAACGGTCGGGTCCAGGTATCGGACGGCGAGTGCTGTCATGCCGGAGAGTCAAGGTCGGCCCCGGGACTATGATTCTCTGGCCAGAGGTCCGACTAGACTTGATTTGTTAATCCGAGGGGCCAACGGTCGACTGGGAGGTGAACGGTGGGCACGTGGTTCCGTGTCGAGGCCCGGCGTGACATTATGAAGTGCCCTTCGTCACCGTCGTAAGTTAACATACACGATCGGACTTGGGATGCGGGTGTATTTGCCGTTGGCGTAGTCATCTTACATGCGGCGAAGGTGGGCTTGGTGTGAGATGGCTAAACACCGCGTGAGGGGAGTACGTGGGTGTGGAGACCAAAATTTGCACACCCCTGGGGGCCTTCAGCGGTACACCCCTGGGGGTGGCTTCACCGGCACACCCCTTTCGGTGCTCAGCGGCACGGCCCTTTGGGGGCTTCAGCGGCACACCCCCTGGGGGGGTTCAGCGGCACACGCTTCAGGCCGTTCAGCGGCACACCCCCGTGGGTGCTCAGCTGATGTGAAACCGAATGATCGTCGGGCCGAGGGTTGATGCCGAATTCTGCCTAGTTCTGAAATCCCTGGACCAGCAGACGAAGAACGGGGTGTAGATCACGCTCTGGAATTTTTCCGGAGGCGCGGTCGGTGTCGTTGGCTTCGTAACAGAATAGGGGTGCACCTCAAATTTTATGGATTTTCGTTCTGCACGAGCCGGGCTGCCACGAACGACCAAACGGGGTCCCTGTTCAGGACCTGCACAGGTTCAGCTTCTGAACAGCAGATTGCCAAGGACGCCACGAACGCTCCCGGGCTCTGTTTTGCAAACGGCGGGTGGCGTTGGAAGCGTGGGGAAGTCTTCTCTCCAACGGAGCTGGCCTCGCCACTGTCTGAAGTCTGTGTGGACAGGACGGTCCCGTTGAAGGGGGACAGGTCGGAGAAGACAGACAGGAGGCAGAATGGGGTCGTCGGGGTATAAAATTTGTAACTCTGGCCACCGACCTCTGATTGCGGTTCCGTCTTCTGATCCTGGTAGTTGACTTGATGATGGAGAACTTTGATGAAGATCCTGGAGCCTGAATCCTTCAAGAAGAGGTCGTGGTTGCTGCCTCAAACCGCTTCAGGTCGCTGTCAGGCCTTCTCTGCGCAGTCGGGGAAGAAAGTCCCTTGTGGGCGGCCACGAACTCGGATCGACACGATTCCAACTCGCTTACGAAGAGGACCTGTGGACGAACGACTTTGCTGAAGACCTTGGATGCAGACTCCACCCGGAACGAGCTGGAAGTTACTCTGCAACTTGGGGCCAGGAGCTGCCTGCGGGTTAGGGATGGGCTTGTGGAGTGGGGGCTAAGTTGAGTGGTGGTGCTTGTGGGTGTAGGCTATGGGGATAGTGGGTGGACGTGGTTGGGGTTGCAGGGGGTTGTTTTGAGGCTGTGGAAGGGGTGCAGTGCGTGTATGACGGGAACGGAGGTAGCGTGGGCGTATGAGGTAATCGCGTGGCCGGGAGGAAGAAGCTTAGAGGGCGAGGCAAGGGAGGTAGACTGCCGCAGCAGTGAAAGATTGGGTTAGAAGACAGGAGGAACTGGGGAACGGGAAGTTCGGCCAAGCTGTGGGGGTGAGCGGAAGATGCTGGTGGCTGGAGGAGAAGGGAGGAATGAAGGGCATCAACACCCGTGGCAAGGAGGGAAGAACTGGGCATCTCACCCGTGGAGAGGGAAGGAAGAACAGGCACTCACGGCCATGGGAATTAAAAGAGGGGGGGGGGAAGAAGATAATGGAGGGGAAGGCCCCTCCTACGTGGGCTTCACATGGGGGTCCAAAAATAAGATTTCATTCACTGTTTTTTCAAATGAAAGATACATGACTCTTTTATAGACTCTCAAAGAAGACCAAAAGACACTATCCTAAACACTTAATGTCTACTTATTATAGTTCTCTTGGGGAGACCAAAAGACACTATCCTAAACACTTAATGTCTACTCATTATAGTTCTCTTGGGGAGACCAAAAGACACTATCCTAAACACTTAATGTCTACTCATTATAGTTCTCTTGGGGAGACTAAAAGACACTCTATTGGAAGACTTAAAGACAAAAATATGAAAGGACTATTACATAATTGCTACGGACATAACCCATAAGGCCCATAAAGAGGCCCATTTATCATGAGACAAATAGATTGGCCATTTGATTGTGTTGATGAAGTTGATTGCCGATCCCCGTCAAATTTTTAAATTTTGAATCTTGAACCGAGGATTCCATCATACTCCTCCGCTTGGAGGAGGTTCGACCTCGAACCTCAAAGCTCAGGATCTCGGTCCGATGGGACGGCCCGATTCCCTAAGCTCTGATACCACTTGATGTGAAACAAAATGATCGTCGGGCCGAGGGTTGATGCCGAATTCTGCCTAGTTCTGAAATCCCTGGACCAGCAGACGAAGAACGGGGTGTAGATCACGCTCTGGAATTTTGCCGGAGGCGCGGTCGGTGTCGTTGGCTTCGTAACAGAATAGGGGTGCTGATGGAATCCTCGGTTCAAGATTCAAAATTTAAAAATTTGACGGGGATCGGCAATCAACTTCATCAACACAATCAAATGGCCAATCTATTTGTCTCATGATAAATGGGCCTCTTTATGGGCCTTATGGGTTATGTCCGTAGCAATTATGTAATAGTCCTTTCATATTTTTGTCTTTAAGTCTTCCAATAGAGTGTCTTTTAGTCTCCCCAAGAGAACTATAATGAGTAGACATTAAGTGTTTAGGATAGTGTCTTTTGGTCTCCCCAAGAGAACTATAATGAGTAGACATTAAGTGTTTAGGATAGTGTCTTTTGGTCTCCCCAAGAGAACTATAATAAGTAGACATTAAGTGTTTAGGATAGTGTCTTTTGGTCTTCTTTGAGAGTCTATAAAAGAGTCATGTATCTTTCATTTGAAAAAACAGTGAATGAAATCTTATTTTTGGACCCCCATGTGAAGCCCACGTAGGAGGGGCCTTCCCCTCCATTATCTTCTCCCCCCCCCCCCCTCTTTTAATTCCCATGGCCGTGAGTGCCTGTTCTTCCTTCCCTCTCCACGGGTGAGATGCCCAGTTCTTCCCTCCTTGCCACGGGTGTTGATGCCCTTCATTCCTCCCTTCTCCTCCAGCCACCAGCATCTTCCGCTCACCCCCACAGCTTGGCCGAACTTCCCGTTCCCCAGTTCCTCCTGTCTTCTAACCCAATCTTTCACTGCTGCGGCAGTCTACCTCCCTTGCCTCGCCCTCTAAGCTTCTTCCTCCCGGCCACGCGATTACCTCATACGCCCACGCTACCTCCGTTCCCGTCATACACGCACTGCACCCCTTCCACAGCCTCAAAACAACCCCCTGCAACCCCAACCACGTCCACCCACTATCCCCATAGCCTACACCCACAAGCACCACCACTCAACTTAGCCCCCACTCCACAAGCCCATCCCTAACCCGCAGGCAGCTCCTGGCCCCAAGTTGCAGAGTAACTTCCAGCTCGTTCCGGGCGGAGTCTGCATCCAAGGTCTTCAGCAAAGTCGTTCGTCCACAGGTCCTCTTCGCAAGCGAGTTGGAATCGTGTCGATCCGAGTTCGTGGCCACCCACAAGGGACTTTCTTCCCCGACTGCGCAGAGAAGGCCTGACAGCGACCTGAAGCGGTTTGAGGCAGCAACCACGACCTCTTCTTGAAGGATTCAGGCTCCAGGATCTTCATCAAAGTTCTCCATCATCAAGTCAACTACCAGGATCAGAAGACGGAACCGCAATCAGAGGTCGGTGGCCAGAGTTACAAATTTTATACCCCGACGACCCCATTCTGCCTCCTGTCTGTCTTCTCCGACCTGTCCCCCTTCAACGGGACCGTCCTGTCCACACAGACTTCAGACAGTGGCGAGGCCAGCTCCGTTGGAGAGAAGACTTCCCCACGCTTCCAACGCCACCCGCCGTTTGCAAAACAGAGCCCGGGAGCGTTCGTGGCGTCCTTGGCAATCTGCTGTTCAGAAGCTGAACCTGTGCAGGTCCTGAACAGGGACCCCGTTTGGTCGTTCGTGGCAGCCCGGCTCGTGCAGAACGAAAATCCATAAAATTTGAGGTGCACCTGATGTGAAACAAATGCCGAAGTCGATTCTGTCCGGTTCTGGAATCTGTGACCAGCAGCTGTTGAAGTGGCTGTGGATCGCACTCTGGAATTTTGCCGGAGGCGCGGTTGGTGCCGTTGGCTTCGTAACAGGGTAGGGATACAGCACAATTTTTTTGAATTTTGGTTCCGCCCGAACCTGGTCGCCACGGACGACTGAGCGGGGACCCCGTTCTGGTTCTGTGCAGGGGCAGCTTCTGAACAGCGGCTTGACAGGGACACCACGAGCAACCCCGAACTCCGTTTGGTGCGCGGCAGGTGGCGTTGGAATCGTGGGGACGACTACTTTCCAGCGGCACTGGTCTCGCCTCAGTCTGAAGTCTGTGTGGACAGGACGGTCCCGTTGAAGGGGGACAGGTCGGAGAAGACAGACAGGAGGCAGAATGGGGTCGTCGGGGTATAAAATTTGTAACTCTGGCCACCGACCTCTGATTGCGGTTCCGTCTTCTGATCCTGGTAGTTGACTTGATGATGGAGAACTTTGATGAAGATCCTGGAGCCTGAATCCTTCAAGAAGAGGTCGTGGTTGCTGCCTCAAACCGCTTCAGGTCGCTGTCAGGCCTTCTCTGCGCAGTCGGGGAAGAAAGTCCCTTGTGGGCGGCCACGAACTCGGATCGACACGATTCCAACTCGCTTGCGAAGAGGACCTGTGGACGAACGACTTTGCTGAAGACCTTGGATGCAGACTCCGCCCGGAACGAGCTGGAAGTTACTCTGCAACTTGGGGCCAGGAGCTGCCTGCGGGTTAGGGATGGGCTTGTGGAGTGGGGGCTAAGTTGAGTGGTGGTGCTTGTGGGTGTAGGCTATGGGGATAGTGGGTGGACGTGGTTGGGGTTGCAGGGGGTTGTTTTGAGGCTGTGGAAGGGGTGCAGTGCGTGTATGACGGGAACGGAGGTAGCGTGGGCGTATGAGGTAATCGCGTGGCCGGGAGGAAGAAGCTTAGAGGGCGAGGCAAGGGAGGTAGACTGCCGCAGCAGTGAAAGATTGGGTTAGAAGACAGGAGGAACTGGGGAACGGGAAGTTCGGCCAAGCTGTGGGGGTGAGCGGAAGATGCTGGTGGCTGGAGGAGAAGGGAGGAATGAAGGGCATCAACACCCGTGGCAAGGAGGGAAGAACTGGGCATCTCACCCGTGGAGAGGGAAGGAAGAACAGGCACTCACGGCCATGGGAATTAAAAGAGGGGGGGGGGAAGAAGATAATGGAGGGGAAGGCCCCTCCTACGTGGGCTTCACATGGGGGTCCAAAAATAAGATTTCATTCACTGTTTTTTCAAATGAAAGATACATGACTCTTTTATAGACTCTCAAAGAAGACCAAAAGACACTATCCTAAACACTTAATGTCTACTTATTATAGTTCTCTTGGGGAGACCAAAAGACACTATCCTAAACACTTAATGTCTACTCATTATAGTTCTCTTGGGGAGACTAAAAGACACTCTATTGGAAGACTTAAAGACAAAAATATGAAAGGACTATTACATAATTGCTACGGACATAACCCATAAGGCCCATAAAGAGGCCCATTTATCATGAGACAAATAGATTGGCCATTTGATTGTGTTGATGAAGTTGATTGCCGATCCCCGTCAAATTTTTAAATTTTGAATCTTGAACCGAGGATTCCATCATACTCCTCCGCTTGGAGGAGGTTCGACCTCGAACCTCAAAGCTCAGGATCTCGGTCCGATGGGACGGCCCGATTCCCTAAGCTCTGATACCACTTGATGTGAAACCGAATGATCGTCGGGCCGAGGGTTGATGCCGAATTCTGCCTAGTTCTGAAATCCCTGGACCAGCAGACGAAGAACGGGGTGTAGATCACGCTCTGGAATTTTGCCGGAGGCGCGGTCGGTGTCGTTGGCTTCGTAACAGAATAGGGGTGCACCTCAAATTTTATGGATTTTCGTTCTGCACGAGCCGGGCTGCCACGAACGACCAAACGGGGTCCCTGTTCAGGACCTGCACAGGTTCAGCTTCTGAACAGCAGATTGCCAAGGACGCCACGAACGCTCCCGGGCTCTGTTTTGCAAACGGCGGGTGGCGTTGGAAGCGTGGGGAAGTCTTCTCTCCAACGGAGCTGGCCTCGCCACTGTCTGAAGTCTGTGTGGACAGGACGGTCCCGTTGAAGGGGGACAGGTCGGAGAAGACAGACAGGAGGCAGAATGGGGTCGTCGGGGTATAAAATTTGTAACTCTGGCCACCGACCTCTGATTGCGGTTCCGTCTTCTGATCCTGGTAGTTGACTTGATGATGGAGAACTTTGATGAAGATCCTGGAGCCTGAATCCTTCAAGAAGAGGTCGTGGTTGCTGCCTCAAACCGCTTCAGGTCGCTGTCAGGCCTTCTCTGCGCAGTCGGGGAAGAAAGTCCCTTGTGGGCGGCCACGAACTCGGATCGACACGATTCCAACTCGCTTGCGAAGAGGACCTGTGGACGAACGACTTTGCTGAAGACCTTGGATGCAGACTCCGCCCGGAACGAGCTGGAAGTTACTCTGCAACTTGGGGCCAGGAGCTGCCTGCGGGTTAGGGATGGGCTTGTGGAGTGGGGGCTAAGTTGAGTGGTGGTGCTTGTGGGTGTAGGCTATGGGGATAGTGGGTGGACGTGGTTGGGGTTGCAGGGGGTTGTTTTGAGGCTGTGGAAGGGGTGCAGTGCGTGTATGACGGGAACGGAGGTAGCGTGGGCGTATGAGGTAATCGCGTGGCCGGGAGGAAGAAGCTTAGAGGGCGAGGCAAGGGAGGTAGACTGCCGCAGCAGTGAAAGATTGGGTTAGAAGACAGGAGGAACTGGGGAACGGGAAGTTCGGCCAAGCTGTGGGGGTGAGCGGAAGATGCTGGTGGCTGGAGGAGAAGGGAGGAATGAAGGGCATCAACACCCGTGGCAAGGAGGGAAGAACTGGGCATCTCACCCGTGGAGAGGGAAGGAAGAACAGGCACTCACGGCCATGGGAATTAAAAGAGGGGGGGGGGAAGAAGATAATGGAGGGGAAGGCCCCTCCTACGTGGGCTTCACATGGGGGTCCAAAAATAAGATTTCATTCACTGTTTTTTCAAATGAAAGATACATGACTCTTTTATAGACTCTCAAAGAAGACCAAAAGACACTATCCTAAACACTTAATGTCTACTTATTATAGTTCTCTTGGGGAGACCAAAAGACACTATCCTAAACACTTAATGTCTACTCATTATAGTTCTCTTGGGGAGACCAAAAGACACTATCCTAAACACTTAATGTCTACTCATTATAGTTCTCTTGGGGAGACCAAAAGACACTATCCTAAACACTTAATGTCTACTCATTATAGTTCTCTTGGGGAGACTAAAAGACACTCTATTGGAAGACTTAAAGACAAAAATATGAAAGGACTATTACATAATTGCTACGGACATAACCCATAAGGCCCATAAAGAGGCCCATTTATCATGAGACAAATAGATTGGCCATTTGATTGTGTTGATGAAGTTGATTGCCGATCCCCGTCAAATTTTTAAATTTTGAATCTTGAACCGAGGATTCCATCATCAGCGGCACACCCCCTGGGGGGGTTCAGCGGCACGGCCCCGTGGCCACTCAGCGGCACGTCCTTCAGGCAGTTCAGCGGCACGGCCCCGTGGCCACTCAGCGGCACGCCCTTCAGGAGCTTCAACGGCATGCCGTTTTGGCTCCTCAGCGGCACGCCTTTTCAACTCGCCAGCGGCACATCGTTGAAGCTTTTCAATGGCAAGATGACGTGAAGCCCATGCCCTACGCATCCTTGGCGCGTAGTGAGCTCTGTGAGGTGTCAGCCATGGGTTGGGCCACGTAGGCTCCTCCACTGACAGCCAGGACATGAGCAGGTCAAACCCACCATCACGGCCGGCTTCCCGCCTTCGACAGTCGTGCTCGAAGTCCCCGGTGGCTGGTGGTATAAAAGGCCTCCCGCTTCAGCAAAGAAGGGGGGGATCCAGAAAAAAAAAGAGAGAGGACGGCCAGGAGAAGCCCAGAGAGGGACATCCACAGGGAAGAGGAAGAAGAGAAGAGAGAAGAGAAGAAGAGGCGCCCCGACGTGAGCTTACTCGGGCGATCACTGGGAAGAAACAAGAGTAAGAGAGAGAGAGAGCTCGTTGTAGTGGGGGAGAGAGTTAGGGGCGGCTGGCTTCTCTCCTATACTCTGTTCCTCCCCCTCTCATCTCTTGTCTTTCGTTGGTTTTTCCCCTGCCCATAGCCTCGTTTTGGGCATCTTCTTTGTAATGTGTATGTAGGGCCACGCCCCTTTTTGATTCCCATGAATGAAAACCACCCTCTACGGGTTTCTCTTCGGTTTCGTTGGCTTATGCTAGTTCTTGCGGTTTCCCAACGGGTTGTCCATTCCTCCCTCCGTTCCCCCCCCATTTCTCCGGTGTTCTTGGGACCTCCATGTTGATATGATTACTCTCCCATGAGCCTTGGCCCAATGGGCCCTTGAATCCCCCACATGGTCCTCCGTTGCGTTCACTGGCTGAGAGGAGGGGGAGACCCTTACCCTCTCCCGAACACCCAGTAACCAAGTGGCCTATCTCTAGCCTTAAACTTCCCCTCTTCTTACCCTGAACGGCCTGCAAGTCCCCCAGCCCATATACTAGCCCTGTTTGAGCCTCCAGCGGTGCACATGCATGGCCATTGACCGACACACCCCGTTCAGCCCTCAGCGGCACACTCTTTGTGGCCCTCAGCGGCACACCTGTTTGGGCCCTTAGCGGCACACCCCCCATCAGCCCTCAGCGGCACACTCACCTTGGCACCCAGCGGCACACCTTTCAGCCTCCCAGCAGCCCACTTCTTGGCCTCGCCCCAAGCCCCTTTCCTTCACGTTTTTCGAGGCGCTATAAAGGTGTTGCTCCCCCGGGGGCCCACCTCCAGTTGTCGGGTTCCGCCACTCCATGTGGGCGCGTTCCCTTTATCTCCCTTACGCCCCGGGTCAAGGGGAAATGCTGCCGAATTTTTGTGAGAAACTAATAAACAATTTAAAGAGGCAAAAGGAGGCAACAAACAAGCAAGATAACTGACGAAACCTTCCAACTCATCAAACCACTGTCGGCATCACGACGAGAACTGAACCGAGCTAACTAACCACCCGGCAGCCCGAGCATCCGACCCACAAGAAAAGAGATCGAACCGAACAAAGAGAACAAAACACGGGAGGAGTTTTATATAAAACCACACGAAAGTTAAGATAAGAAGAAAAGAAAAGTCTTAAAATAAATAATCAAAAACTGATCGAGCCTCCACCCTCACGCCCCATTGACCTTCAGCGGTACGCCCCTTTGGCCCTCAGCGGCACGCCCTCATTGGCCTTCAGCGGCACGCTCCCTTGGCCTTCAGCGGTACACCCCTTTCAACCCTTCAGCGGTACACTCCCCCTTTCAACCCTTCAGCGGCACACTCCCCCTGAGCCCCCCAGCGGCACACTCCTCCTGGCCCTTTCAGCGGTACACTCCTTCCCTTCGCCGGTACACCCTCAGCCACTGTATAGACTTGAGCCAGCCAACGTACAGACTTCATGATAACCAGTGTATAGACTTTGGGCAGTGTATAGACTTCACACCCCGACGTACAGACTTTATGCTGGGCAATGTATAGACTTTGAGCAGCCAGCGTATAGACTTGAGCCAGCCAACGTACAGACTTCATGATAGCCAGTGTATAGACTTGGGCAGTGTATAGACTTCACACCCCAACGTATAGACCTATCCAGTGTATAGACTTTGGGCAGTGTATAGACTTCACACCCCGACGTACAGACTTTATGCTGGGCAATGTATAGACTTTAAGCAGCCAGCGTATAGACTTGAGCCAGCCAACGTACAGACTTCATGATAACCAGTGTATAGACTTTGGGCAGTGTATAGACTTCACACCCCGACGTACAGACTTTATGCTGGGCAATGTATAGACTTTAAGTAGCCAGCGTATAGACTTTGAGCAGCCAACGTACAGACCTTGAGCCGCCAACGCACAGACTTAGTGATGGGTGAATAGGCAATGTATAGACTTAGACTTTATATATCACCCCCCTTTACCGACACACCCTCCAGCGGTACGCCCTTTTCAGCCCTCCAGCGGTACGCCCTTCTCAGCCCTCAGCGGTACGCCCCTTGCCACCCAGCGGTACACCCAATACCTCAGCGGTACACCCCCGTTTTCCCCTCCGCCGGCACGCTATATGCATATAGATGTACAACCTGATAAAGGCATTAACAATAGCAAATAAATTAATAAAAATTACGCTAATTGAAGGACTCCGAATGCGCAATATTAATCACAATAAAAGAGGCAGGAGGGGTAATAAAAAGATAAATAATAAACAAATGACAATAATAAGAATGATCATGAATAAAAAGAAGAAAAATCATCCCGGACAAAGGCACGAATAAACAGTAAACATCAAATCAGAAATCCCAGAAGGTATAACTAAGAAAGCCCCAGATAAAAGACGCTAACATCCACACTGCAGCCCTCTCTCTCTCCGGGACCCGGGGCAAAAGGGAATAACGACGCTGCCCTTTCAGGTCAAGCCTGAGTCTCGGGAATTCCCCTGACATGGCCGGGCTTTGATCTAACCTCGGGCCGACACCCTAATCGGATCGGATTTATTTTCTCGTTCCGGATACCTTCCGAATCTTCATTTAAAATTGCCGCATGCTCGGCAGACATTTGAAGGGATCTACCTCGATTTTCTCATTGTGGCGCTGCCACGGACTTGTGTCCGAATACAAAAGGTCTACGAGTGGCCGACACGGCCGACAGTTTATGGCCTTAATACAACTTTCAGTGTGACCCATCCCTATCTCTCTCGCATAATTAGTGTTACTCCTTTCGGCCGCGGGGCCTCTAATTTCGGCAATTAATCAAGGGTATTCCCTCGTATGAGGGATGTAAATGACGTCGTGACCTTTATGGCGCGACGGGATTCGGTCCCGACACGAACCACACAATCGTCTGACGAAGTCAGATTCGAGCGCACCATGGGCTCTTCGGAGCCCGAATAAATCGTCACTTCGGTGACTGGCACGCCCACGCACTTAATAAACCAACGAACGAACAAGATAATTGTTAAATAAAAAGTGCGTCCACAACTCTGGCACGCCCGGTGGGACCGATCCACCCTTCATCTCTTTGCCGAAATTAGGGGCCCCGCGGCCCCCTTCTTGTAATACTAATTGTACTACTTTCTTAAATGCAGAAAAAAAAAGGGAAGAGACATCATGGAACCAACCATGGCGGTCGTCTGCAGCCCTCAGCCCGTCCAGAATCACGTTCGAGGCGGCTACCTGGCGGTGCCCCTCACCTTCGGGAGCTTCCCTCCCACTGTGGGCTTCCCCAACTTCTTGGGGGTGGCCTTCGCCGAGATCCTCGACGTGGAAGCGCCCGAGGACGCCCAGATCAACGCCCCCGCCCCGGGGGCCATGGGAGCTGCTGCCGGCCGAGCTGTGGCCGAAGATAGCAATAGCGTCCCCACGACGACGCTCAGCTGCAACGTGCACCACGTGCACCACACTACCGGCCCGCTCCACCAAGGGTCGACATCCCACCGGAGAAGGCTCCGGAGAAACAACACCGGCACCGGCTCAGGGCGTCGTATGTCCAACTCCGGAAAGTCGATGACTGTTGGAGCCCTCCGAGTCCGCCTAGACGGACAGAAGTCCCAACCGGCGCCGGACCGCGTCGTCTCGACCGTCCCGGTCCGTAACTCTTTCCAGGGACTGGAGAAGCTAAAAGAGAGCGCAGCGCCCGCGACCCCGGCCAGGGTACCAAAGAGGACGCCGGCTCACCGACCGGCTAAATTGAAGCAAGTCTGGGTGCCTAAGGAGACCCGGCCCACTGCACCGGCCCAGGCAGGGCCCAGCACTTTCTGCCCCAGGAGGGCCCGACGCGATGACAGGGTCGAGGTAGTGACCCCCATTCTCCGGCCGGCACCCGTCATCCCGGTGCCGTCCGAGAATGTTCACCGCCGTCGCCGAGGGCGCCGGCACAATGCCGCCCGCCCGGCTCTCACGGCCTACTCCCCTCCTTCCGCCGTCATCGACGCGCAACCCCAGGCCACTCTCCCTGACCAGGAGTGGGAAGGGATCGAGCAGGCCATGAGGAACTACCTCCGAGGCCCGGGTAGCACTCCTGCTGGCCGCCAAAGACTACTGGGGGCAATGGCCTCCACCTTCCAGGAAGAAAGGGGGGAACCCGCACCTAGCATGGAGTCGAGGACCCGCCCGGAGGAGCCGCGCCAGTCCCCTGTACGGGAGGAAGCGCCGCCCAGACGGTCGGTCTTCGACAGGCTGACATTCCTAGGAGGATCGTCCAGGAGGGCGTCAAGAAGAAATAAGAATAGGAAGCGGCAGACATTCACCTGCAATATGGCGGGAGTTCATGGTCGGTATGGGGCCTTACCCACCGACCCGGAAGAATTGGCCAGAATAGCCGTCAGGCCGGGACCCCTTACCAGAAGAAGGAGAGCGGCGGGCGGCGCGACACCCACAGGCGCCGAAGGGGCCCTACCTGAAGAGCCCCTTGCAGCCCTCACGGCCAATGTGGTCACCACCGGCGACACGAGTGGCGGACCCTCGACATCATCCGAGGACGCCCCGGCCGAAGAGACAGGGGGCATGCCTAGTCTTCCCACAGCTGACCCCACAATGCTGCTCATGATGCAACGATTCCAGCAGGAAATCGAGTCACTCAAGAAGCAGCTAAGTGAGCGGGACGCACCTCCCCCGATGTCCTGGCAGACCGAGGTTATACCCGAAGTACCCAGGGACAGGGGGCAGTCTTCCGGGGCAGCTCTTCCAGCGACCCTCGATCCTCTCGGGGGCGCGCCCCCGCAGCAAGCACATTGCACAGCAGTGACCCCGCCACGGGCTCCGCTTTCACAAGGGTCCCCCATGGCCCCCCGAGCGACCGTGGTAGCCACTCCGAGCGCGCAGCCCGCTCATTTCTACCCGAGTCCAGTCGACCCGGCGGCAGTCAGCCGGTTGATGCTCGAGCAGATGATAGAGATGAAGCTGGCCGAGAGGGGCGATGGGGATCAGACGCCTTTCGACGTCTACCGGGTACCCTACCCGGCTCATTATGCTGCCAGGAAGTTGCCGGCTGGCGTCACCAAGCCGCCGAAATTTGAAAAGTTCAACGGGCAAGGGTCTCCCAGGGAGCACATTGCCTACTATGTGAACGTCATGGGAGACCTGGCTGCTGATGAGGCCTACCTCCTGAAGTTCTTCGGCTCAACACTTACCGGACTTGCCTTTGAATGGTACTCCGGCTTGTCACCCGGGTCGGTGGCCGATTGGCCCGACATGCAGAAGAAGTTCAAGGAAAGGTTCTACGTTGCCGAGAGAGAAGTTACCATGGCCGAAATCTACGCCACAAGGCAGAAGA
Organism: Amorphophallus konjac; assembly: GCA_022559845.1. Lineage (NCBI taxonomy): Eukaryota > Viridiplantae > Streptophyta > Magnoliopsida > Alismatales > Araceae > Amorphophallus > Amorphophallus konjac. The sequence continues at coordinate 191,252,878 of CM040117.1, forward strand.
ATGACGAGTCGGCTCTCGACTACATCAAAAGATGGAGGAACCTTAGTATGAGGTGCAAACGCCCCCCGCATCAGGAGGACGCAGTGCAGATCTACAAGCAAAATTTAAAGAAAGAAATCCTAGAAAGGATGATCGGCACTGAGGTCAAGACATTTGACCGCCTGAACAATGTGGTAGCGGAGATAGTGGCGTTCTTGGCCCGATACTCCTCCACCCCAGCCATGTCAAGCCAGAGAGCCAGGCAGGCGGAGAAGAAGCCGGCTCCCCCGGAGGTTCATGCACTAGACTTCCAGGCTTTTGAAAAGCAGAAGGAGAAAGCCAAGGGAGCGGCCAACCCTCCGCCGCCCAGAATTACAGAGCGGTGGGAAGGCCCCTCGCTGAGAGAGAAGATGAGAAACAAGTTATATTCCTTCTCCCGGGACAAGTCCAAGCTCCTGTTTGAATGGGCAACCAGCTACAATAAGATCACACTGCCAGAGCCGAAGAGGCCTGGCGACTCAAAGAAGAAGGATGACCCGCGCTTCTGCATGTACCACCGGGTGCTCGGGCATACTATCGAAGACTGCTACGTCTTCAAGGACGTTATTGAGTCCTTAATCAAGGACGGGGAGCTGGACATGGGGGAGCATAAAGTAGACCCCCCGCAGCCACACGAGCTGCCCAGCATAGCCTCCTCCGTCAATATGATCTCACTATATCAGGAGTTGCCAGAAGAGTGGGCGGAAGCCTGTGCCCGCGCCACTTATGAGGCTTTTGTCCTGGCCCCGGCCCAAGATCAAGAGGGTTGGCAGACGGTGCCCGGAAGAAATAGAAAGGCACACATCCCTTAGTCCGCCCCAGGGATTCACCCCAGGGACGCGACGCCTTTGCCGGCACCACCACCGGCAAACCCGGTTTGCCACGACACGGCCCCTCGGCTGGTCATGAGGCGGCTCACTCACAACAAGAAGAGCTCTGTCCCGCTGCGGATGTACAAGAAGACTAGCCCGGCGGTTGAAAGAGTCCAGGCTATTATTGATGGGCTCGAAGATTATGAACAGCCCGAGATCTAGCCTGTGGAGCTGAAGGAGTATGTCTCCTGGAAGGAGTTCGAATCACTCGAGCTGTCTCCGGGAACAGAAGCTGATGCAGATAAAGAGCCTCCCCTATGGGGTGAACCTCCTCAGGAGCAGCCATCCGCTGCAGCAGGCAAGAAGAAGAAGAAGAGAAGACCCAGGGGTAAGAAGAAGAAGGAGGTCGCCCTCGCCTGCAACACCCTCTCGGCGCTATTCGACACCGCTCTCTCCCTGGAAGAAAAAGAAGAAGACCCACCCCGTGAACCGGCAGAGGTGAACCAAGCTGAGGCATCCACCTCCCAACACGCCACCAGGTCGGGGAGGATGTGGGGGCGCCCTCCTCAGGGCAGCCTCAACATCATGCTCAGGGGGGAACAACCATACCAGGTTCCCAAGCCCGAGGTCCGAGGCACCGAAATCCCTCCCCCATCAGGTCTCTACCCCGGAGGTACCAAGAGTCAAGGCGCCCCGTCGTTCGCCGAGTTCCTGTCAACTCGAGCAGGAAGGCGGGCGCACCCCCAGGGGTCCGCCGCGACCAGTAAAGCAAGCATCCCCCAAGCCCTGCCAGTTGCAACTCCTGCTCAGCCAGAGGAAGAATTCAGCGGCACCCCAAACCTCGCCGAATTCATGCGAGCAGCGGAGGAGGCCCAACAGGCCCCGCCCGCTCAACAGCCTACAACAGATCCCGCAAAGGAGGCGTCCCCTGATCAGACACCCCAGCCTCAGGAGGGGAGCAGGCGCGGCAAGCCCGAAGAAATGAAGTTGCTCAAGGTGCGGGCTGCCGAGCGGATAGTCAGACACCTCAAGAAGATCCCGACCCGGTTCACTGTGTGGGAGATGCTGTCCCTGAACGAAGAGACACGGCAAGCCATCATAGCCGCCCTCCAGACCCCAGCACAGCTTGAAGCTTGTCTGGCAGAGATGTCGCCTGAAGTGGCCGTGGCCTTCACAGAAGAGGACATGCTCCTGCCAACCTGCAGTCACAACAGACCCCTCTACATGAAGGGGCAATTGAATGGCCAGCCCATCAACAGGGTCCTGATCGACCCAGGGGCAGCAGTGAATATACTCCCTTACCGGGTGTACCAGAAACACTATTTCGACGTACACTTGGTTGAGGTTAAAAATGTCAAGATAGCTAGCTTTAACCAGAAATGTGAGGTGCCCATGGGGGTTGCAGAGTTCAACTTGACCTTTGATGACTTCACCACCAAGGTCCAGTTCTACGTCATCAACTCCAGCACTTCCTACAAGGCATTGCTTGGCCGGCCTTGGCTACACCAGAACAGAGTGGTGCCCTCCACCCTGCATCAATGCATCAAATACCCCTGCGAGGGAAGGAAGTCAGATCTTCGCCGACCTCCACCCGTTCGAGGTGTTCGAGTGTCACTTGTCAGATGCTAATCTGTACTTGAGAAGGCGAAGCAAGCTCCTCAAGTCATCCAAGACAAGGGCAAGAGAAAATGGAATCAGGAGGCTGGTTCCCTCCGCCCCCCAGGCTATGTGGCTCCACCACATGTACCATTTATCGCACAAGAAGAAGGGGTATTAGGGCAGCCCCTCTCGCCATCTACCCTACACCGGGGGCACTCTGCCTCGAAGACCTGCTAGAAGATGTCAGGGTCCCGCCAGGGATCGTCAAGCCGATAGCGGAAATTGAATGCCAAGCAGCTGAACAACTGAAAACCTTCGAGGTGCCTAACTCTGAGGGGCCGCCCACTATTTTCTATGTGGCCGGGGAGAAGCCAGTCAGGGAAGACGATGATTGCCGGTTCCCTGACGGGTTGCATGACCCGCACGTCCCCATTACGGGACTTCTCCACATGACTGACCAGGCAGCCAGAATGGTCAGAAAGCAGAAGATTCCTCCCTACCAGCCCTCCAGCCGGAAGGAAATGTTTGAAAGAATGTGGAACCCACCAAACCTGGATCGACGGTTGCTGAAAATCACCCAGCACCCCGGTCTGGGCTTTTCACTAGAAGATTACTACGAGACTGATGTAATATCGGTCTCAACATGGCCCGGTGACGACCCCGCAGAAACTGTAGATTCGCGGGAAACCCACCAAGACGCATGTCCCGGGGCCCCGGCCGAAGAGGCACAAGACGAAGAAGTATTCCTGTGGAAGCTTCCCAGCCACCGCTGCATGGAGAAGGCCCCCTCCTTCTCCGAAGTGTCAACCTCGAGAGGGCACGCCAGCGAGGCACCTTCACCTCGGCTGACCGGCGAAGCAAGGAGCAGTAGCATGGGCCACGCTCCAAATTCCCCTGGATACGACCCCGTCATGTACGCCTTGTACCACAGGCAGCAACGGGAGATCGAGATGCTAAAAGCACGACTGGCGAAGTTGACCTCGCTAGTCGCCGACCTGATCCAGGGATCTCTCCCCCCATGGGGTGGCCGGATGCCTCGACCCCGAGGCACCAGTCCCAACACCCCCGCCTTGTCAAGGCGAGAAATGAGAGACATGGCAAGCTCGCTGATCGAGCGGCCAACCAGGCAAGGGCTGACACTCCAAGAGAAGCTGCAGAAGCCTTATTCCTTTCCGAGAGAGAAGACCCGGGGCATCTTCGACTGGGCTTGCCATTACGGCAAGGTCTCCCTTCCACGGTCCAAGAGGCCGCAAGACACCCGAAGAAGCGGGGACCCATTATTTTGCCCTTACCACCAGATGCTGGGCCACGCCATTGAAGACTGCTATGTCTTCAAGGACATTGCTCAAAGCCTCATTGACAGGGATGAGCTCAGAATGGGGGACTACGTGGTAGCCCCGCCACGCCCTCACGTGGCAGACAGCCCCAGGACAGGAGCCTACACTGTGTCCATCTAACGCCAGGCGCCCGAAGATGCGGCTACCCCGGCTCCCGCAGGAGCGGTCTATGATGAATACACGGAGGAGCCCGAGACGGACCTATGCCCCTCTGAGCCAGCGGACCTCACGTACCTGGCGGCTATGGCCCAGGAGGACTGCGGGGTGAATGCAGCCTCCATGCCCAGTCATGATGAACAAGAAGAGGAAGATGGCGTCCTCGAGCCCGTGGACAATGAAGACCAGGACTTCGTCGATTTGTTGCCAGCCCCGTCGAAAATTGAAAATGGCGGCCAGGTCACGGTCGACGAATTGATTGAGGTCAACCTTGGTACAGAAGATGACCCCAGGCCAACTTTTCTGAGTGCCCTTATGCCCCTACAGGAGAGAGAACAATACACAAAGTTGCTGCAAGAATTCCGGGATTGCTTTGCCTGGAATTACAAAGAAATGCCTGGGCTCAGCACCGAAGTGACTCAGCACATACTGGCCATTGATCCCAAGGTGGAACCAGTGAAGCAACCTCCTCGGCGCATGAGGCCGGAGCTAACCAGCCAGATCTGTAAAGAGGTCGACAAGCTCATAAATGTCGGCTTCGTGGCGGAAAATCAATACACCACATGGCTGGCCAATATTGTACCAGTGAAAAAGAAGAATGGACAGATCAGGATTTGCGTGGATTTCTGCGACCTGAATAAAGCCTGCCCGAAAGATGACTTCCCGGTGCCTATCACCGAAGTGATGATTGATGCAACCATTGGCCACGAGGCCCTGTCCTTCATGGATGGGTCATCCGGCTATAACCAAATCTGGATAGCCGACCATGACCGGGTCCATACAGCTTTCCGGTCACCCAAAGGGATATTTCACTACAAGAGGATGCCCTTCGGCCTCAAGAATGCCGGTGCCACATATCAGCGTGCGATGACCAAGATTTTCGACGAGCTGCTGTACGGCAAGGTCGAGTGCTACATTGATGATCTGGTCGTCAAGACCAAGAAAAGAGACGAGCACCTGAGTGACCTCAGGGTCGTCTTCCAAAGGCTCCGGCAGTATGGGCTGAAAATGAATCCCATGAAGTGCGCCTTTGGCGTGTCCAGTGGGAAATTCCTCGGCTTTATTGTCCGGCACAGAGGGATCGAGATCGACCCCCTGAAGATAAAGGCCATCCAGGAGCTGCCTCCTCCGAGGAGTCTGGGAGAGCTGAGGTCCCTGCAGGGGCGTTTGGCTTACATCCGCAGGTTCATCTCCAACCTGTCAGGGCGCTGCCAACCCTTCCACAGACTAATGATGAAGAATGCACCCTTCAGCTGGGGTCACGAATGCCAGCACGCGTTCGACCAGCTAAAGGAGTACCTGAAGACCCCGCCTGTCCTGGGGGCACCTGTCAAAGGCAGACCGCTGATTCTGTACATAGCGGCCACCGAATATTCACTGGGGGCAATGCTCGCCCAGAACAATGATGAGGGAAAAGAGCAGGCTCTTTACTATCTCAGTCGAAGACTGGTGGGTGCAGAGGCTAAATACACCCCGATTGAGAAGATCTGCCTCGCCTTGGTCTTTGCAGTCAAGAAAATGAGACACTACATGTTGTCCCATGAAGTTAGCTTAATATCCAGGGCCGACCCCATTAAGCACATCCTCGTCCAGCCAGTCCCAAAGGGGCGCCTTGGCAAGTGGGCCGTGCTACTCATGGAGTTTGACATCACCTACGTGCCACAGAGGGCCGTTAAGGGACAAGCCGTCGCGGATTTCTTCGCAGCACACCCCGTGCCCGAAGACTCCCCTTTGGCCACCGAACTACCTGAAGATGAAACACTAGAGGTAGACCAAATACAACAAGCCATCTGGCAGCTTTACTTTGACGGGGCCTCAAGAACAGAAGTGACCCCGTCCGGGCGCGCCAAGGTACGAGCCGGAGCAGGCATCATCCTCAAATCCCCAGATGGAGAGGTCATGCATACTTCCTGCTGCATTAGCAAGCCCTGCACAAATAATGAGGCAGAATATGAGGCTCTGATCATCGGCCTCCAGGTGGCCCTCCAGTTGGAGATTAAAATGCTCCAAGTGTTCGGCGACTCGCTGATAGTCGTCAAACAGGTCCAGGGACAGTTTGACGTCCGGAAACCTGAGCTGCTCCCTTATCACACTAAGGCGAAGCGGCTCATGGAGCGGTTCTACCTCCTCAAGATAGGCCATGTCGCCAGAGGGGAGAATGCACAAGCCGACGCATTGGCAAAATTGGCAAGCGCACTGGCAGTGCCTCCAGACGGATCTCTCCACATCCAAGTAGTAAACCAGCGCCAGATGCCCAGCATGATAGAAGAGGAGCCAGAAGAAGAAGAACTGGAGGTCACTACAACAGAAGCCGTCGGCCTACCTGACTTGAGAGCCTCCCTGATGCAGTGGTTCAAACACCAGCAATTACCCGACCGAAGAGAGGAAAGGATCAAGCTAGTCAGAACCAAAGACTCTTACGAGCTCCGAAACGGAATATTGTTCCGAATTGTGGCGGATGCCAAACAGAAGCTACTCCTCCGATGCTTGTCCATTGAAGAAGCTTGGAGGGTTATGAAGGAGGTCCATGCCGGCACAGCTGGCGCGCACCAGGCGGGGCCGAAAATGAAAATTGAAATCAAGAAACTTGGCTATTACTGGCCTGCAATGTTCAACGACTGTTGCGAGTACGCTAAGTCGTGTCAGAGATGCCAAGAGCATGCCACTATACCCAGGAGGCCTCCCGTGCAACTGCACCCAACCGCGCCCAGCTGGCCGTTTGCCCAATGGGGAACGGATGTTGTGGGCCCCTTACCCGCATCTTCCACAAGCTGCAAATATATTCTGGCGGTGACCGACTACTTCTCCCGCTGGGCGGAGGCTGTTGCCTTACGGGAGGTCACCGGAGAAATCGTGGTCAGGTTTGTCCGCCGCAACATTATATTTCGGTTCGGCGTGCCCGACCGGATTGTGTCGGACAATGGCAGCCACTTCCGCAACCAGAAAGTTTACCGGCTAGCAAAAAAATACAAAATTGACTGGAGGACATCGACTCCTTACAATCCACAAGCCAATGGGCTGGCCGAAGCTTTCAATAAGACACTTTGCACTCTCCTGGCCAAGACTGTTAGCTCTAACAAAAGGGACTGGGAAGAAAGAATGTATGAAGCGCTTTGGGCGTACCGAACCATATACAAGACCCCAACGTGCTGCTCGCCCTTCTCTCTTGTATATGGCTCGGAAGCAATCATCCCCGTCGAACTGGAGATACCGTCCCTCAGGGTCGCCATTCAGCAGGGGCTTGTCCCCGAAGGGCAGACCAACGCCGAGCGAAGGCTCGACGAACTCTCCAGTCTGGAAGGAAAGTGGCTTCAAGCCCAACAGAATATCCAGGTCTACCAGGCCCGGATCGCACGCGCCTTTGACAAGCTCGTCAAGGAACGCGAATTCAAGAAGGGCAACCTTGTCATGGTCAAGAGAAGAGATCTCATGGCGGCCAACCCCAAGGGTAAGCTAAACGAGAACTGGCTCGGGCCCTACGTAGTCCAAAAAGTCTACGAAGGCGGAGCCTATGTAATTGTCAACCACCGCGGGGAGGTTCAATTCCCGCCTCTTAACGGAAGGCACTTGCGACTGTACCACGCTCCGGCGCCCCCATTCAGGTAATAATATTACTCTTCGCCCCATTTTGGGTCGGATGTGCGTAATTAATGTCCAAATGATTTGACCACCAGCCGAGTTTCAAAAAAAAATATAAAAGAATAATAGGAAGAGAAGAGAGAAAAGAAAAGGCAAAGAAAAAAGAGAGAAAAGAAGCAAAAAAAGGAGAATAGAAGGAAAAAAGAAGGAAGAAGTAAAAAAAAAGAGGAAAAAAAAGAGAGAGCAAAAAAGAAGAATAGAAGGAAAAAAGAAGGAAGAAGCAAAAAAAAAGAAAAAAAAGAGAGAGCAAAAAAGAAGAATAGAAGGAAAAAAGAAGGAAGGAGCAAAAAAAAAAAGAAAAAAAGAGAGGGCAAAAAAGAAGAATAGAAGGAAAAAGAAGGAAGAAGCAGAAAAAAAAGAGAGAAAAAAAGAGTGAAAAAAAAAGAAAAAAAAGAAGAGAAGAAGAGAAAAAAAAAGAGAAGAGAAAGAAAAAAAAAGGGGAAGAAAGAAGAAGCCCGAAAAGGGGAACGCCCCCCATTTCCAGTCACCGCCCCGCATCAGCGGGGGTACCAAAAATTGATGTAAAAAAAAAATAGAAAGAAACAAACTCTTCTCTCCGTCCTTCTTGGGCGGTGAGTACCCCTTTGGCTCGGACCTCACGTCCGGGTCATTGGCTAAACAAACTCTTCTCTCCGTCCTCCCCGGGCGGTGAGTACCCCTTTGGCTCGGACCTCACGTCCGGGTCATTGACTAAACAAACTCTTCTCTCCGTCCTCCCCGGGCGGTGAGTACCCCTTGGGCTCGGACCTCACGTCCGGGTCATTGACTAGACAAACTCCTCTCTCCGTCCTCCCCGGGGGGCGAGTACCCCTTTGGATCGGACCTCCCGTCTGAGTCATTGACTGAACAGACCTCGTTGTCCGCCACCTCTGAACGGCGAAAGGGGTCTCTGGCCAAGTACCCCTCACTCGAGACTAGCACGCGCTTCCAATATTGCGGCAAAACCAGGGAGTTGCCCGTTTGGTATGGTGGAGTGGTCCCCTCGTCCTCCCCCTGGGAAGGCGAGCACTCTCCTATACCCTGACATGGGTTCCTACCTGGTCCTCCCAAAGTGAATCCCCGCAAGGACTCATACCCTGCCAATGGGTCTCTACACAAAAAAGGAAGAAATATACAAGAGCAAGGGAAGAGGAAGAAGAAAACAATATGCAAGGAAGAGAAAGAAGGGTAAGAAAGACAAATGCATACACAAAGAACGCGTGAAATCATAAATGCCTTGCTCTATTCAAAAGTGGATCGAACTACATGTGCTGCGGGGCATACCCCTGTGTTACATTTAAAAAAAAGAGAGAGAAATTAAGGGATGCAACGCTTAGTCGATGTCCCTGAAGATATCCTCGCGAGGGAGGATTCCGACCCAAGGGAAGTTTATCCTGTCGCGTAGTCGGCCCCTCAATCCCTCAAGATGGGCGAGCTCCGCTTCGACGGACACCGTTTCAACGTCGGCGACGGCAAGAGCTTCCCTCTCCTCTGCCACCGCCCTCTCCGCCTCGGCAAGGCCAAGTTTAGCTGCAGCAAGATAGCCCTCCAACTCCTCGATCCGGCTCCTGAAGGAACGAACGCTGCCTTCGCCTTCCTCTAAGGCCTTTCCGTGGCGTTCTCTACCATAGCGTCGGGCCTTTAGGATCTGCAGATATTCGTCTGCCTGAGCATCTAGAGCGGCGCGCTCATCAGGAGCTTGAGACTCCAGGAATTCACGGCGCTTGACGTACTTCAATAATAGCAAGGCCCGCTGTGACCATTCCCCCAGCGGACAGCCAAGCACTTGCAGCGCCCCCGTTAATTGCGTCACGATGGTATGCACCTCCCGATACGACAGAGAAGCGTCGGCGAGGAGCATCGTCCGTAAAGTGATCAGCATCTGACGGACTGGCGCCTCTGAGGACGTGTGACTAACTGAGGGCACGACCGGAGGAGTGAATTCCACGGTGCTGTCCACCTCTGCCCGCAGGTCGGTATCTGCCGCCACTGAAGATGAAGGAAGGGCGAGGGTCAAGTCGCCCGTCCGGCGTAGCTTGACGAGAGACTCTTGGCCGACCACTGCCTGGGGAACGGAAAAGACCATTGCCGAAGCCTCCGGTGCCCCTACCGTTTGGAGTTCCCCTGCCCCCTCTGCCTCCGTCTGGCCCGACTCTGCCACTGCTCCAAGGGGCAGGGGTGCAGGTGCCGTTACCTCGGCTAGAGGAGGAGCTTCGAGTAAGGCCAGGCCCGAAGTCGCCACCCATGAACTCCTCGCTCGCGGCTGAGATCCCTCCAGATGCGCACGAAGCCCCGCAAATATCTGCTGCAAGAGCGGGTCCTCCATCTGAGCCGGGAGTTTCGGGAAGGGCGGAAGCGGAACCACCAGCTGGGGTAAACGTCCCGCTTCCACGAGAGCAGCCAGGCTCTCTCTCTCCAAGCCCAAGACTGGAGTCGGCCCCTCCACCGCTATCGGGCCAATGCTTGGTCTCCGTTTGGCCACTGCCTTCCGGATACGGCCAGGCGCCTTCCCCGATATCGGCATCGCCTGACCATGGGAATGGGAATCAGCTACTCGCCATCTAAAATAAACCATGCAAAAGGGAGACCGCGGAGCCCGCATACTCACCTCAGCCGCTGGGATGATGCTACCCTCAGGCGCGATCTCCCCCTCCTCCAGAGGCTCGCCCGCCGCTCTGGTAGTACCGAAGGGCTCCACGGGCATTTCCTCTCGAAGGGCGTCGAGTAAAAGAGCCAACTTGCCCATGCCGACATCGACCCCCATTGGGCGGTCGATCAGCGCAGCCGGGGCAGTCTCCTCTGCGACCTCAAGTTCGGCCGGTTCTTGAAAATCCTAGAAAAGGGGGGGGGATAAGGTTGTCAGTCAATCACAAAAAAGAGGAGGGAGAGCCGGCCCAAACAACCTCACACTCACAGTGGTCTTCCCCACAAGGCTCGGGGAGCCAGCAAGTAAGGGGGCCCCGAAGGCCGGCTCGGGCGGCTCCGATGCCCCGGACACGCCCTCGTCAGGAGCTACTTCGTCGAAAGAGTAGTTGTAATCTACCTCTTCCCCAGACGGAGACTCGACCGCCGTCGGCTGGGCCTGGGCCGGCAGAGGAGCTTCCACCTCAGAGTCTCTGTCCAGCACGTCCTCCCTCGGGCTAGGCGAGGCTCGCGCTCTGATCTTCTTCCTCCTCACATATATCAGCGTCGTCGGGAGGTCGGGATCAGGCCCCAATGACTCGGTGGCCACCGCAGCAATGCCTGTCATGCAAAAGAAGATAAGCTAGGGTGAATCTACTGGCCCCTAGGATAAAAGGGGGGGAGCTAACCGTGTAGTCGAAAATATTTACCCCCTTCAGTTCCTGCGACACGAGATGACCCGCGGGCTTCTTCAACAGGCAACGCCTTCTCGGGAGTCCCAACCGTACCCTCGCCCGTGAGATAGAAGTGCATCGTCGCCATGCGCGAAGCCGAGGCCAACTCAGGAGGCCGGTCGACCACAGACGACACGGGCGGCCGATGAACCTCACCAGCTTCGGGGCTCGGTTCGGTCTGCGTGGCTTCGAATTCTTCGAAGGACAAGACGGGGGCCATCGGGAAGGCTGCCGTCGGAGCCGGGGATGCCTCGGTTCCCCACCGTTTTACCGTCTCTCGCCCGGCCACCTTGGCAGCAGCCAGTGCATTCTTAACGGGCGACTGTGCCCGGGGCCTTCCCGTTGCCTGCGGCAAGGGAGCTGGAGTCGCCGCCGGGGTCGCCTCCGCTGGGACCGCAACTTCGCCCATGTCAGGCGTGGGCATGGGCTCTTCCATAGAAGCTGAAACAAAAGAAGTACCCAGGTGTCAGGGCCCCACTCCAAAATAAAAAAGGAGGAGGGAGATTCAAAAGGCACACTAAAGAGCGGGGACGCGGACCGGCAGGTTGGCCTGGCTCGAGACGGGCAGCTTCGAATTCCTCGAAAGATGGGACTAGTGGTACCGGAGGGACAGTCGTCGGAGCCTTAGCCGATTCTGTCTTCCTCCGCTTTGTGTCCCGCTGCTTAGCCGCCTTGGTGGCATCCACCGCCTTCTTCACAGGCGATTTAGCCCGGGGCCTCTTCGCAGCCTTGGGCAAGGGAGCCGCGGTCGTGGCCAGCGGTGCTGCTTCAAAATACGCGGGCTTCTTCACCAGCCGGAGGAGGTTCCGGTACGTGGCCATCTGCGTGCTGTCAGGATGGTCTGCAAATAAAAGAGGGGAAAGAATAAACATGCATTTACGATTAATACCCAACTCACCGTGAAGGCCGCAGTGCTAAGAGACAAAACCGAAAAGTAAGAAGAGACTGAATACCATGAGGGCCAGTGTACAGCCGCAGCGTGATCGGCCAGTAGCTCAGGGACATCTCCTTGTCCCGACGGGCCGCCTCCCAGACGAGCCAGCAAACGTCTTCAATCGTTTGGCACCGGTCCGTAAGGTTGGCCAGATCCGCGTGCTTCTTTAAGGAGAGGTGACAGAAAAGGTTAAAGTGGTCCATGCCCCACCCGTCAGCATAATAATAAGGGACGTGCAGGCGCTTGCCCAGGAGGGAGGCCGTAAGATCCTCGATCTTCATCCCATTCACCCGGAGGAGGACGTATAGCCACGTGGTATCCTTATAGTTCTCGGGCTGCCTCTCCTCCCGCCTCATAAACGTGCGGTACGGGCATGCCGGATCCCTCTCTGGACGCCAGCTCCTGGCAGGAGTCCCCTCTTCCTCTATGGGGAATGGGTAATTGATGAGGTCCAGGCGGTCGCTCCCCACTTGGCACAGGTCCCTCAGCGTCTTCTGGTAATGATCCTTGGCCACCGGGGGTAGTTCCACCTTCGGCGTCGGCCTCTTATCCCGGGCTTCCCGGTGAGCCACCAGATATGCTGCCACCTCCTTCTCATGTCTGTTTTTGAGCCGAAGAAGATGGTCTGGCTCAATGTCAAGAACCAGCATCGGCTGCCGACTAAGGAATTTCCTCTCGGCCCCATCCCAGCAATCGGTCTTGTGAAGCCGATAGAAGGCCGTCCGGCTATTCCACCACTTAATATAATCCTGGGTCACTCGGGGAACACGACCCGGGGCCGGTACTCTGAAGGAGGCGGAGTCCGCCCGGTGGAAGAAGTCCCACCAGCTCATGGCGTGCTCAGCAACTGAGCTCCCCCGGACGCTCCGCAAGGGCAGGCCGAACTGTGCATGATAAGTAGGGATATGCTGGTTATACCCAAAATTACGACCGAACCGGAAGGGGTAATACGGCTCCAGCAGCACGTTCTCCCCTTTCCTGAACACCAGCACGCTCGGGCGAATTGACAGCGCCCAGTCCCTCAGCTCCGGCTCCAGCAATGGGCGGATCACATTCTCCTGGCTAATAGGGTGGACGTACCTCTCCACCTGGTCGTCTTTGCACTCCCTCTTGTTGTTCACCAGAGGACTCGAATGTGCCGCCAGAGTCCAGAAATGAATAGTCCCGACCGCATCCCGGGGGACCGTTGTCAACCGGCCCCGGATATCATACATCCGCATAGAGGTGGAGCCCGGCTCAGCACTGGCAAATTCTAACATCCTCGGTGTAGACACGCCAAAATTGACGTTGCTATGAGTACATCTCATATTACCTTGTAATGCCCCAATTTGACCCTTAAATTAGTTCTATTTGAGTGGTTTTTCTCACTTTTCTTGGATTTCTCCCTTTTTTTCACCATTTTCTTATTTTTTTCCTATTTTTCTGGATTTTTTTAGATTTTTCTGGATTTTTTCGGATTTTTCTGGGCATTTTTCTCTATTTTTATTAATTTTTCAGAAATAACGACTTGACGTGGGGCGTCTTTTAAATAACGACTTAGGCTTGGGTGTTTCTTAAAAAATTGACGACATATAGTGAGGGCGTCAATTCCACTCATTTTTTATTTTTTTGGATTTTTCTGGGAATTTTTTAGAATTATTTAAGAATTAACGACTTAGAATAAGACGTTACTTTGAATTTGAAAAGAATAAAAAATTAAAAAAATTGAATAACGACGTTGTTGAGGGCGTCACTTTTTCAAATTGATTTTTTAATATTATTTTTCAACCCTCTTCTAGAGGCGATTTGGTGGCCTTCCGGGTGTCAAAAAAATTCACAAAAATAGTCGTTGGAATCAGGGCGATGAGATGCACCTCCACCTAAAAAATGAGAAAATAATATTGAGAAATGAAAAATAGCCCTATTTTGAATATTTTTGAATTAACGTCCTTTGGTAGGGCGTGTTTTTAAACACGCCTTTGACTCAGATGTGTTTCACAATTTTTAAATAAATTCTAAAATTTGATTTTTGAATTAACGCCCTGATCTAAGTCATGTTTTTAAAAGACGCCCTCTGGCAGGTCGTCAATTCTTGAATTGACGCCTTTGTCCAGGTCGTGTTTAATTTTTATGTTCCAAACGAGCACAGCCCTTTCCCCAGAGAGTCCTTGCTTCGTTAGATACCTGCTTGGTTTGGGCTCTTACCCATTCTTATCATTTCCCTCTTGGGACTCTTGCCCATGTTTATCTCTTCCTCAACCTATTTAATAGAGCCATTGGCTCTGTTAATGCGGTTCGGATTCCTCTTCTCCCTCTTTCTCCTCCCGCCGTTCTTCTTCTTCTTCTGTTTTCCTTTCTTCTGTTTTTTTTTGTTTTCTTCTTCTTTTCTTACGCAGGTGCTATTCTTGGCTAAGGGGGGCTTCTTCACGGTTCACCTCTTCATCCAACTGAAGCTTTTCTCCCCATTGAATATCAAGGCCAAGCTCAACAGATTTTTCTTCTCTCCCCCTCTATTCTCTATTGTTTTGTGTTTATTATATGCATGCATGCATCATTATTATATGAATTTTTTTCTCTCCATCATTGAGATCTCCCCTTAGTGCAACTCTTGCACTCTTTCCCCTTATTCTTATTCATATTTTCATGCATTCATCATATCTCCCCACACCCTCTTTGCATAGGGGTTTAAGGGCAACCACTCTTAAGGTGTGTTCTTGCACATGTTTTCATGCTCATCTATATATATGGATCTGATGCTACACTCACCATGTTTCTAATCCATATCTTTGTTGGTGTTTATTTTTGTTTGCAAGGGTAATCAATTGAAGAAATCTCTTCATCGGCCGGCCGATTAGAAGAGAAAGGAGCATTCACAATCACCCGCGCTTTTAAGGTATTTATATCGCGATCCCTCCCTATTTATTATTCTTATACTTTTGAGGCGTTCGCGTCTCTGGCGATCACAAATTCCCCTTAGCACCTCGTGCTATTTCATGCTTATTTATTCATATTCTTAATTTTTCCTTAAGTGGATTTTAATCATAATCTACAAATTGGCGATCACGGTGGGACACTTTTGTGTTCTTTGTTTATTACCCCTTTCCCCTTAGGCACCCGCGTGTGCCGTCTCCCCTATTGCACCCTCGGTGCGTCTCCCTTTTGTGCCCCTCGGGCACCCTCCATTGGTTTTGCACTCTTCCCTAAGTGATTTGTCAGTTTGTTGATTTTTCTTTAAAAATTTCCACTTATTTAAATTTTTTTGATGAGCATGCCTATATCCTGTTGATTGCCTTATTTATGTGACTGTGAGTGTTTTCATTGGTTGCTGGCCGTGGAGGTTTGAAAGAATTCACGCCCCTGTCAGGGGCGTCTTTTATTTATAACGCCTTAACGCAGGGCGTGTTATCTTTGATTAACGCCTCCTCCCCGGGCATCTTTATCACATTGCCCTGCGTTATTTACCTGCTCTGTGAGTTAACGCCCTACCACAGGGCGTTTCTTTGTTGATTAGCGCCTCCCATTCAGGCGTTTCTTTTGATTTGACGCCCGCTGGAAAGGGCGTCCTTTTATTGGTAGCGCCTCACTCTAAGGCGTGTTTCACCCTGCCCTGGGCCCCTCGCTTTGATTCACGACGGTCACACCGTCGTGTCCTTTTTTTAGTAGCGCCCCCTGCCAGGGCGTGTTTTTACTGTGGGTTTACAGAGCCCTCCCGGCTGTGATTTTTCATCATGATTCATGCTTATCTTTATTGATTGATCATTTGCTGTGATTAGCTTGATTTTCCCTGCTGCATTCATATTTGCATTTTGGTTTGGGAGACCTCCTATCTCTTCATTAGGATTCCACACACCCTCTTGGAATCGGGACGACCCTCCATTGAGCATTCCGTCTCTTTGGACCGGAAATCCCTTTTCCAAGCCTCCGTAAGTCCCCGCACCCGTGGATTCCCTCACGGACGCCGGGCAGGTTGTACCCTTTTGAAGTCCCGGATTAGTTGGCCATATACGTGGTGAGAAGGGTTCCTAGTTGACATTGGAGTTCATATCATTTGAAACTAGGTTTCCCCCCCTTGTGTGAATCATTCCAAACTTTGCTAAAAATCATTAATTCACCAAGGTTTAAACAAATAAAAATCAAGGTAACCATTCCAACTTGTGTGTTTCTTTGCAAATTGTTTACACATTACTTGGATTGCATAATGGCTTACTTTGATAGACAAAACAACATGTTCAATTCAAATAATGCTCATGAGGATGATCGTCCATGCACATCTTATGATCCTCAATTTCAACATGTTCAATATCATTCTCACCATTCTTTCAAAGGACCACATTCTCATTCTTATGGTCATGCCCGACCCATGGGCAATGTCCATTCTTATGGTCCCCCTACTCAATTTCAGGCCGCTATTCCTATTAGACCCTCTCATCCCAATGATGAGAAGGTCTCCCAGATTTTGCATGTATTAGATCATCTTACCCCTCAACAGATCCAAGCCCTTCAGGCTGCCATTGAGGGTGCATCTCCTTCATCTCCTCCTCCTTCCAATTCTATACGGGTGGCCCATCACCCACCTCCTCCTCCTAATTCTATTCGGGTGGCCCATCACCCACCTCCCTCTTCTATTTCCAATTCTACTCGGGTGGCCCATCACCCGCCTCCTTTTATTCCTCCTCCATCGCGGCCCCAAGGCCCATTTATTCATTGCAATCCGGCCCATCCGGGTTCTTCTACGGGTCGGCCCATTAATTCCCCTCCACGGCCTTTTCATACGGCCCCTCCTCCTTCAAGGCCCTGCCAACCCTCTGTGGCACAGGTCACCCCCCTCCAATAAACTCTCCTTGATAAAATCACTCTTATGGAGGAACAATTAAAGAGG
This sequence comes from Amorphophallus konjac, assembly GCA_022559845.1. NCBI lineage: Eukaryota > Viridiplantae > Streptophyta > Magnoliopsida > Alismatales > Araceae > Amorphophallus > Amorphophallus konjac. The sequence goes on from CM040117.1 coordinate 191,269,566, forward strand.
GTTGCGAGCCCGCGGCCCGCTCCCCCTGCTCCAGTCAATCCTCTTCACGCTTTCCTGGATGATATTACCAAGATGGAGAATGAATGGAAAGATAAGAGAGATGATTATGACTTCGGCATTTCAAGCGATCAAGAGCCAGCATTTGAAGAATCCGAGGCAGTGTACGATGATGATGAAGTTACGCAGTCACCCCTTCCGAGTTTCCTTAATTTCCCGCTCCCCCCAATATCATTTGATGAACCCCCTGCTCAGGACAAAACCAGCATCCCTGATCCAACCCCCATTTACGAGACTAATTGGTGTTACGATGATGGGTCGATACTCCAATCGCCCACGCCGGCACGTCTTGAGTCTCCTCCTATCCCTGAACCTTCCATTAAACCTCCATCAATTACACCTCCGCCAGTTACACCATTAACCTTCGCAACACTGGCCTCCCCCAAGCCTTCCACTATTAAACCTCCACCCGTTAAGCCATCTACCTCCACACCATCGGCCTCCATTAATTACACCATTAAACCTTCCAGCCTCCCATTACCGCCACCTCGACCTTCCATTATCCCTTTAAAACCCACTTTGCCTATTCCACCATTTAACCCTTTACCCTTACCCGTGGCTAATCCTGAGCAGGATCCGCCCCTTTTTGCACCCGAGCCAATCCCAACTGCTTCCGAGCAAAGGGAGAAACTCGACGTGTTTGAACCCTCGCCTACGCTCACCCATTTGCCAACGCTTTCCATCATGCCTCCACCATTCATGGAGCCTTCCGCCTCCGCTTCACCTCCCCTTACTACTCGGAATGGGGGGCCTTCTACAAGCACAGGTGCTGAAGATGATCAAGAGCCGGGCAGCAAGGATTTGGCCGTGCCATTCAAGATGCAAGAATTCATTTGCCGGATGCCAATCCGGGTTATTGTGCCAATCACGGCCGAAGAAGTCAAGTCGCCGCCATGCCGGGCGTTGATGCCGTGTAAGGGCCGGGCAGGGCACCCCTTGTTCCAATTTTCGAATTCCAAATTCATTATTCCTTACAAGGGGCGAATGCCCATTTTGCTCAACTTTCCATATATACCACATTCAATGGGCAACACGATGCTTCCCGTTCCAACTCTCCAACTCCCTCACATTGTTGATCTTTGCCTTCAAAGGGGGTTGCCACTTATTGAAGCTCCTTTTATTGGGCCAATTGGCTGTATTCTTTCACTACCGTGGAGGGGCAGTTATCTTGGTGCCGAAAGGCCTTCCGCTATTTCATCCACCTTCTTGTCTATCACATCTTTTCCATGGGCCATTCCCATGGTTAGGAGGAGGATTTCGTCCTCTCACCCTTCTAATTCCTCACATCCTTCATATTCTTTATATTCTTTGCATTTCATGCATTCTGTTGCATTCATGCATTCATTGCATCCATTGCATTATATTTGCACACATTTGCACCTCCTGCTTCCCGGGTTTCTAAACCCGTATCTTCCCCGCCTTCCGGCACCTCCGGATATTCCGCACTTCCCATCTTATTCATCTTCATCTTTTTATCCACTATCCCTGGGGCATCGCGTCCCTTTTCCTGCTATCTCCCTGGAACCTCCAGGAATTTTATCCCTCCTCTTTGGGCATCTCGCCCTTTCTGATTCTATTCCTCCGGAACCTCCGGACTTTCCCCTCGGGCATCGCGCCCCTTTCCACTTTCCTCCTCCGGAACCTCCGGACTTTCCCCTCGGGCATCGCGCCCCTTTTCATCTTCTTCCTCCGGAACCTCCGGACTTTTCCCTCGGGCACGACGCCCCTTTCCACCTTCTCCTTCCTGATTTCATTCCCCCGGAACCTCCGGATTCTCTATCTTATTCTTTCTATCTTCTTCCAGAGCATCGCGTCCCTTGGCATTTTCTTCCTCCGGAACCTCTGGACCCTCCATCTTTCTTCCGATTCATCTTTCTAATATTTCAGAACATCACATCCTTCATTTTTTTCTTCCTTTTCCATCATCTTTTTCCCTATTTCGTCTCAGGGCATCGCGTCCCTTCTTTTGTCATTCCTCCGGAGCCTCCGGATGATTTCTCCTCTCACGATGCTCCTTCGCCTCCGGACCCTCCGGATCCGCCTCTTTCTATCTACCAATTTCTTCTTCTGATTCCTCCTAATTCTGGGTCCGACCCAACTTCTTCCACATCCACTGCCTTGGGCATCTGCCCTTTCTCCCACTACTTCCGAGACTTTAGTCCTCACTCCTCCTTCTAATTCTCCTCTTCTTCTGTAGACTGTTCCATGTGATCAGGGTCTCCACACCTTAGTGAGGGAGTTCTAGCCCTCACCTCTTTTCCTTTTCTCCCTATTCGTCTGAGTCTGGTCTTGGTACCACTCTTTCTTGTTAAGCCACTCCCAAAATCCTTTGCTTCCAATCCTTTTGACTCCCAAAGAGGACAAATCCCATGATGATCAACCTCGCCTCTGACAGCTGCTTCTACAAAGGTTGCAAGGTAACATATTGGCGTAAGTATGCATTTTAATGATATCATTTTCTCATTACTTCACGCATGATTTTCAAAATCAAGTGCTTCTTAACGAGATTAAGAGTGGTGTTTTAAACCTTTATCTTAAGCTTTTGTTTAATTGAAATCATTCTCAAAAGAGTCCTTTAGGCTTGTTTTTTTGCAGCACCTCTGGTTAATAAAAACCCGCGCTGGGAATTCAACATTCTCTCCCCGCTTGTTAAGAGCAACCCTTAGTTGGGCACCGCACACACTTCACGGCGTCCTTAGCTGGCTCCTTTGATAAAAACACCGTTGCTATCTTGGCCATACCATGAGAATATCTGAAAGTCTTTTCTCTTCTTTATTCGGCCACATGCAGGGGCAAGAGGTTGACGGATGAGATGACCAACCTAGGTAATCCCCAATACGAGAGGAGTCTCAAATAGGGGCAGTCTTGACCCAAAATCAACATCAATATGAGTTTTCATATGAGTTTTCATGATATACATCTAGCCAAAAGGGCTATTATAAAAATCAAGTCAGAATTTCGATAAAAGCAAAAGTATGAATTATGGCATGACAAGAGTGGCAAAGTCCCCGCAGGGAAAACCCTGGTCGTACGCATGTCAAGGGTCTAAAAATCAAAGGCACAAAGCCCCGGCACAACAGACTACCTCTTTGAAGGGAACACCTTGGAAAGAATTTAAGTCCCGATATCTCCCATCCTGCACAAAGCTTGTCACAATTATTCTTCTCTTCTCCCGCTAAGACCGAATGTTTCTCGGGTATGGCCTTGGTAGGGGCACCGTTGATCAAGGGCGGTCGGTTATAGGGCGCCACCCTTCAATGCACGTCCAGCTTTGGGCAGTTTTAGCGAAAAGGGAAGGAACAATGACCCCTAGCCAGTGGTTCAAAATAACCCTTTGATGCTGCATTAACAATGTCTAAACCAAAATCCAAAAAAAATTGAATATTTCCCGATCAAAATCCCAACAAAAATTCAAAATATTTTCCAAAAATCTACATAAAAATTTAAATATTTTCAAAACTCATAAAAATTTACATATTCCAAAACTCATAAAAATTTGCATATTTCCAAAATCTAAAAATTTGCATTGTATTTTCTGATGGTGTTTTGCAGGAACAGCTTTGCAGAGACCAAGAGCACGGGATGAGTCATATCTTCACTTATTGTTATCAACCTCTTGATTCCTCCCGATATTCTCGTGATATGCCACACTAGGGTATTTTGATTATCATCTCCCTATATCATTCTGATTATTCATCTACAAATCATTCAATCAACTCCTGCTGATTTCACTTGATCACTTTGCCACTGGACATTACTTGATTCCAATCATTCAATCTCAATCTCATATGCCAAGATTGTCGTCCTTATGACAAACAACAAATAATGATGCTTCGCTATGCCATGATTTGACTTATGCTGTTCATGATATATGCTATGATTGGTTGCTTTGATTCATGCTATGCATGCTATGATTAAATGCCTTATTCATTGCTTGTTATATCTTGGCTAATGAATTTTTGAGCGCAGGAAGAAGCTCTTGGTCCCACCGACTGGGCATCATCATCCAAGCCCCACGGTGCTTGCAGCTCATTTCTCAGTTCCCATGCTTATTGATATCACCATCTCCTGTATACATTTTTACTATATGTTATATACGCTACTAGATTATATCAAGGATCTTGTGGCTTTGGTAAATCTGGGATTTGAGTTCCCCTTCATCAAAAATAATGATGATTCCAGAGGAGTCTTAGTCACACGGATAGGCCGTTGAGCCATCCAAGACTGGGGACGATGGTTCCCTTTTGCGAATTGGTGCGTGGATAAACGGGCTTCGGCTTAGTATCAGCTCGCGAAATTGGTTTCTTGACCCAGTCTTGGCAGTTTAACAATATTATCCTTGATTATATTATATCTTTATTTGTTATTTTCCCTTTAAACCCAGCATGCATTCATGTAGGACTTTGAATCAACTGTTGGAAAATCATTCTGATAAGCTGCTGTTGAGAGTTGAATTGATCTAAATCTTTCCCGATATGAGATTTTCATTGTCGAATTGAATCCTCAGTTTGTTTTGTCGCTGTTTTGGGTTGTTTTCCGGAAGCTCCTTGTTTGGATTTCTATCATCTTATTTTAATCCTTTTCCCTTTGATCCACCTTGGCTGCAGCACGTCCACATTAGCTGGTAACCGCTCCCCAATGGTGAAACCTACAGGTTTGTGACCTGAGGTACTTTCACCGCGCTGGAAGTTGATCATTCTCCTTCGTGCCCTCGTACACATCTCCCCATTTTATCCAAACATTATTGATTTCGTTGGATTTCCCGAGATTTGCTTCATCTCGAGCTTTTGATTTCATTCTCATCAAGTGATGTTGATTGCGTGTCTCATCACACCTTGGCATCTACTTTTCAGTTTGCTACGCTCTCTTGCAAAGCAGACGCCAAGGCGGGGCAGCTGTAGACACGTCAAAATTGACGTTACTATGAGTACATCTCATATTGCCTTGTAATGCCCCAATTTGACCCTCAAATTAATTCTATTTGAGTGGGTTTTCTCACTTTTCTTGGATTTCTCCCCCTTTTCACCCTTTCCTTATTTGTTTTCCTATTTTTTTGGATTTTTCTAGATTTTTCTGGATTTTTTCGGATTTTTCTGGGCATTTTTCTCTATTTTTATTAATTTTTCAAAAATAACGACTTGACGTGGGGCGTCTTTTAAATAACGACTTAGGCTTGGGTGTTTCTTAAAAAATTGACGACATATAGTGAGGGCGTCAATTCCACTCATTTTTCATTTTTCTGGATTTTTCTGGGAAGTTTTTAGAATTTTTCGGGAATTAACGACTTAGAATAAGACGTTACTTTGAATTTGAAAAGAATAAAAAATCAAAAAAAATTGAATAACGACGTTGTTGAGGGCGTCACTTTTTCAAATTGATTTTTTAATATTATTTTTCAACCTCCTTCCAGAGGCGATTTGGTGGCTTTCCGGGTGTCAGAAAAATTCACAAAAATAGTCGTTGGAATCAGGGCGATGAGATGCACCTCCACCTAAAAAATGAGAAAATAATATTAAGAATAAAAAATGACCCTATTTTGAATATTTTTGAATTAACGTCCTTTGGTAGGGCGCGTTTTTAAACACGCCTTTGACTCAGACGTGTTTCATAATTTTTAAATAAATTCTAAAATTTAATTTTTGAATTAACGCCCTGATCTAAGTAGTGTTTTTAAAAGACGCCCTCTGGCAGGTCGTCAATTCTTGAATTGACGCCTTTATCCAGGTCGTGTTTCATTTTTGTGTTCCGAACGAGCACAGCCCTTTCCCCAGAGAGTCCTTGCTTCGTTAGATACCTGCTTGGTTTGGGCTCTTCCCCATTCTTATCATTTCCCTCTTGAGACTCTTGCCCATGTTTATCTCTTCCTCAACCTATTTAATAGAGCCATTGGCTCTGTTAATGAGGTTCGGATTCCTCTTCTCCCTCTTTCTCCTCCCACCGTTCTTCTTCTTCTTCTGTTTTCCTTTCTTCTGTTTTTTTTTGTTTTCTTCTTCTTTTCTTACGCATGTGCTGTTCTTGGCTAAGGGGGGCTTCTTCACGGTTCACCTCTTCATCCAACTGAAGCTTTTCTCCCCATTGAATATCAAAGCCAAGCTCAACAGATTTTTCTTCTCTCCCCCTCTATTCTCTATTGTTTTGTGTTTATTATATGCATGCATGCATCATTATTATATGAATTTTTTTCTCTCCATCATTGAGATCTCCCCTTAGTGCAACTCTTGCACTCTTTCCCCTTATTCTTATTCATATTTTCATGCATTCATCATATCTCCCCACACCCTCTTTGCATAGGGGTTTAAGGGCAACCACCCTTAAGGTGTGTTCTTGCACATGTTTTCATGCTCATCTATATATATGGATCTGATGCTACACTCACCATGTTTCTAATCCATATCTTTGTTGGTGTTTGTTTTTGTTTGCAAGGGTAATCAATTGAAGAACTCTCTTCATCGGCCGGCCGATTAGAAGAGAAAGGAGCATTCACAATCACCCGCACTTTTAAGGTATTTATATCGCGATCCCTCCCTATTTATTATTCTTATACTTTTGAGGCGTTCGCGTCTCTGGCGATCACAAATTCCCCTTAGCACCTCGTGCTATTTCATGCTTATTTATTCATATTCTTAATTTTTCCTTAAGTGGATTTTAATCATAATCTACACTCGGCATCAGCCCCCAGTACTGGAGAACGCGCGTCGCAAACTCCGGGAACAGCGAGCAGACCCACGCGTTGAAGAAATGCAGTGGGCACACATACCGGGCCTGCCGCGGGAACTGGTGCGTGCTGATATCCCCCAGGGCCTTGTAAATTAAGCAAAGGGTCGTCGGGCACAGCGACAGCCTGATACCCCACGCCATTTGACATGCCGGGTAGATGGCATCCGGCTGAATCACTGTCTCGTCACCGTACGGCATGGCGAATGAGCACAGCCAGTACGTAAGGTAGGCGGCGCAGTGGGTCTGGGGGTCCAAGCCCATCGGGTTAGGCCCGCTCCGACGCCCTCTGGACGGGATCTTCACGTCGAGCTTCGGCTTCGCGCGTTTCTTGGGAGCCACGGCAGTACCGACGCAGGGGAACTCCTCGTACCGCTTCGGCCCGTCAAAGAAATACTCCAGCCACAGGGGCATGCGCACCCTCTTCCTGTCCCCGCGGGCGGGCTGTTTCCCCTTGTGTGATGCCTGGTACAGCTCCCGGTATGCCTTCATGAGGTACCTATATGAATACCCCAGAGAATAATAACCATCCCCGTTGGTCTCATCCTTGATCAAGTCGGGGAGGCATACTTCTTCATAGGGCTCCTCATCAATAGGCAAGCCACTCAGCTGACTGAGACTCCACAAATCAAGTGAAGTCTCGCCCTCTGCCGTGTAGAAGGTGTTGGTCTCCGCGCTGAATACCTCTATCATGCCGCAGCAGAGACCCTTGGAGATGGGGTAGCCATACCGGGAAGCGTACACGCTATGATAAACACCGACCTGAACCAGCAGCGGAGCATAGTTGAACAGCACGTGCTCCGTAAACTCCACCGCCCTCTCCCGGAAGCTGTGTGCATCCTGAAGCTTCAGCTCCCCAAACCAGCCCAGTGACAGCTCGTACTTGAACCTGACGGCCAAGCAGTCCAAGAGGAACGGCTCTTCTCTATACCCCCACTTCAAGGGAGCCAAGAATAGGCCGAATCGAGGCGTCTCGCTGTACACCTTCCCGGCAGATAGGTCCCATCTTGCTGGAGTAAACTGAGGCGCCCGTACCAGCTTGTCTTCGGTCGGCAGCACCCCCTCGATCCCCAGAACTGGCTTCCACTCCCGGGCCTCTCCCACCAGGTACATTGGAATACTCCGGGGAATGCTGTACAGTAAGCTATCCTGGGCCTGTAATATGGCCTGCTCGGCCTTCTTCACGACCCGGAAGTCTCGCCCTTCCCGCGAGCGAAAATGCTTCAGAAATCGAACCAGGTGTCTGTCCTTCGGGAAGTCCTTCCTGTACTCCCCGGTGACCCGGTCAAATGTGAAGCCGCTGTCAACTCTGGCAAGCCTCTGGAAATCCATGGTCTCCCCGTCAGACTCGGATGACCCTGCCAAAGCGGCTATTTCTGCATGCTCCCGATCCAAGTCCTCTACATTCAGCCAGGTAACTGCTGGCACCGGACCCCGTGGGATAAGGTCAGCACCGACAGCAGCAGTAGGAGCAGAGGAACCACTGGGGGCAGCCATTTATCTGCAAAGATACATAAACAGAAGATCAGAATAAGCCACATGCAGAAGGAAGTGAAAGACTGTAAAAGAAGGGCTTTGCTACAAGTCAAATGAACGAAATGTTGCCAATTTCTGACGAAATTTCGGCAGAGTTTCCCCTAGGCCGGAGGCGTAAGGGGAAAACACGGGTGCACGTCCACAAGGAGTGACGGCCCCAACAAAACATGGTGGGCCCCGAGAGGCAACACCAGGAGTCCGCCGGTCAAAAGAGTCTTCTCCTCTAAGCCAAAAGTCCCCACATACTGCCTAAAGCCCCTTGGCCGGCACGCCCCTGCTAGTGGCTTCGCCGGCACGTCCTCCAGGTGCCTTCCCCGGCACGCCCCTGCTAGTGCCTTCGCCGGCACACCCAAGAGGCCTTCCCCGGCACGCTTTGAAGCGTCTTCGCCGACACACTCTGCGGACGCCTTCCCCGGCACGCCCCATGGGTGGCTTCCCCGGCACGCCCCATGGGCGGCTTCCCCGGCCCACTCCGTGGCACCTTCCCCGGCACACTTCTGTGTGCCTTCACCGGCACAGTTGCCAGCACTCCACCCCGGCACGCTTGGTGCCTGCTCCCCGGCACGCCCTCGAGGCGTTTCTCCGGCACACCTTGGGCGGCCCTTCGCCGGCACGCTCCAACGCCTCCCCTACCGGCACGCTCCGACGCCCTCTCATCGGCACACCTTCACGGTGTCTCCCCGGCACGCTCACGCCCGCTCCCAACGGCACCTCCGGCCACCCACGGCACCGGAGACGGAGAAGAAAAGGGGAGAGGGGAAGAGAACAAGAATGAGAGAGAAGAGATAGGGAGATAACGACGGAGGGGGCGAGGGCCCCCGACCGCCGACCGCGGTAAAAAAAAAGAGAGAAGGGAAAGAAGGGGGAAAGAGAAGGGAGAAGAAGGGAGAGAAGAGAAGAGAGATGGGGGGGGGGACGGCCCTCACGGCGGTGCCCTCACCGTGCTAACGACGACGACGACGACAGTGGCCGCGGTGGTGGCTCCCGGTGATGGAGAAGACGAAGAGAAGAGAAGGGGGGGCGGTTTCGTCTGCCGAAGAGAGAGAAGAGGGAAGGGGGGGTTCGAACGGGGGTGGTTCAAATGAACCGCCCCCGCCCCTTTTATACGGCAAAAAAAAAAGAAGAAAGGAAAAGAAGGAAAATAAAAAGGGGGGGGAGGAAGAAAAAGGGGGAAGATGAGTAAAAAGGAAGAGAAGGAAATAAAAAAGAAGGGGACAAAAGAGACGGAGAAATTTCAAAAAAAAAAGAGAATAAAAAAGGAAAAAAAGAGAGAGGAGAATGAAAAGAAAAAGGGGGGGGGGGTGAAAGAAGAAAACAAAAAGGGGGAAAACAAAAATTATTATAAATAATATATATATATATACTTATATACATATATATATGCACACATACGTATATCCATCCACATATATATATATATATATATATATATATATATATATATATATATATATATATATATATATATAGATGTGCGTAAATGAGACACAATAATAAGGTCCTTCCGAGGGGACGTCCCGTCCCCACGGTCTCGGGCGGACGTGCACCCGTGCAAATGAAAACAACGTTACCCCTACACACTCCACCTCTGCAATGACGCCACTACACTGCCCTGCCAAGACCCTACCAGGGACGAAGCCCCGTGCCTCAACCACCTCCCGTCATACAGAAGTACCGTCACGGGCCTTACGCTCGGGTCGGTAAAACCTCTAACTTTGCGTTGGCATTAGCCCCTTGCCAACGAATAAGTCCCTTTCTGGCGCAAGGCCCCGTGCCCTAGCCACCCACTCCGCACAATATTGCCATTACGAACCCTATGTCCGAATCGGTATAAATTCTCCCGTTGCGCCGGCATTCTATTCTTGCCAACGAATGAACCCTACCTTCCGGCGCAAGGCTTCGTGCCCTAGCCTACACACGCATATCACTCACTCGTCAAAAGAAAAAAAAAGAGAAAAAAAAAATAAAATGGGGTTAAAAATAGAGATACCCCGCCGGACTTGTCCCTACATGGGGACAAGGGTAAAAATGGCAACAACCCGGCTGTGGCGAAAACCCGAAAGGGCGCTACGGGCAAAATCGGGTACCCCGCCACGTGAAAACCTGAAAGGGCGCGTGGGCAAAAGCAAGAGGGGGCCGGTACCGGTGAAAACCCGAAAGGGCGCTTGTAGCGGTAATGTGGTTCAAAAAAAAGAGAGAAATAAAAGAACAGAAGAGATCAATAAACCAGGTCAGTCCCCGGCGCCCTGTCGGCACTGACGAAGAGACCAAGAGACAAAGAGATCAACAAACCAGGTCAGCTCCCGACACCCTATCGGCACTGACGAAGAGACTAAGAGACAATAAACCAGGTCAGCTCCCGACTCCCCGTCGGCACTGACGAAGAGACTAAGAGACAACAAACCAAGTCAGCTCCCGACTCCCCGTCGGCACTGACGAAGAGACCAAGAGACAATAAACCAGGCTAGCTCCCGACACCCTGTCGGCACTGGCAAAGAGACCAAGAGACCAAGAGACAACAAAGCATGTCAGTTCCCGGCATCCTGTCGGCACTGGCGAAGAGACCAAGAGACCAAGAGACAACAAAGCATGTCAGTTCCCGGCATCCTGTCGGCACTGGCGAAGAGACCAAGAGACCAAGAGATCAACAAAGCATGTCAGTTCCCGGCATCCTGTCGGCACTGGCGAAGAGACCAAGAGATCAATAAACCATGTCAGTTCCCGGCATCCCGTCAGCACTGACGAAGAGACCAAGAGATCAATAAACCATGTCAGTTCCCGGCATCCTGCCGGCACTGGCGAAGAGACAAAGAGACAACAAAGCATGCCAGTTCCCGGCATCCTGTCGGCACTGACAAAGAGACAAAGAGACAACAAAGCAGGTCAGCTCCCGGCTTCACCGGCACACCCCTTTGGGTGCTCAGCGGCACGGCCCTTTGGGGGCTTCAGCGGCACACCCCCTGGGGGGGTTCAGTGGCACACGCTTCAGGCCGTTCAGCGGCACACCCCCGTGGGTGCTCAGCGGCACACCCCCGTGGGTGCTCAGCGGCACACCCCCTGGGGGGGTTCAGCGGCACGGCCCCGTGGCCACTCAGCGGCACGTCCTTCAGGCGGTTCAGCGGCACGGCCCCGTGGCCACTCAGCGGCACGCCCTTCAGGAGCTTCAACGGCACGCCGTTTTGGCTCCTCAGCGGCACGCCTTTTCAACTCGCCAACGGCACAGCGTTGAAGCTTTTCAACGGCAAGATGACGTGAAGCCCATGCCCTACGCATCCTTGGCGCGCAGTGAGCTCTGTGAGGTGTCAGCCATGGGTTGGGCCACGTAGGCTCCTCCACTGACAGCCAGGACATGAGCAGGTCAAACCCACCATCACGGCCGGCTTCCCGCCTTCGACAGCCGTGCTCAAAGTCCCCGGTGGCTGGTGGTATAAAAGGCCTCCCGCTTCAGCAAAGAAGGGGGGGATCCAGAAGAAAAAAGAGAGAGGACGGCCAGGAGAAGCCCAGAGAGGGACATCCACAGGGAAGAGGAAGAAGAGAAGAGAGAAGAGAAGAAGAGGCGCCCCGACGTGAGCTTCCTCGGGCGATCACTGGGAAGAAACAAGAGTAAGAGAGAGAGAGAGCTCGTTGTAGTGGGGGAGACAGTTAGGGGCGGCTGGCTTCTCTCCTATACTATGTTCCTCCCCCTCTCATCTCTTGTCTTTCGTTGGTTTTTCCCCTGCCCATAGCCTCGTTTTGGGCATCTTCTTTGTAATGTGTATGTAGGGCCACGCCCCTTTTTGATTCCCATGAATGAAAACCACCCTCTACGGGTTTCTCTTCGGTTTCGTTGGCTTATGCTAGTTCTTGCGGTTTCCCAACGGGTTGTCCGTTCCTCCCTCCGTTCCCCCCATTTCTCCGGTGTTCTTGGGACCTCCATGTTGATATGATTACTCTCCCATGAGCCTTGTCCCAATGGGCCCTTCAATCCCCACATGGTCCTCCGTTGCGTTCACTGGCTGAGAGGAGGGGGAGACCCTTACCCTCTCCCGAACACCCAGTAACCAAGTGGCCTATCTCTAGCCTTAAACTTCCCCTCTTCTTACCCTGAACGGCCTGCAAGTCCCCCAGCCCATATACTAGCCCTGTTTGAGCCTCCAGCGGTGCACATGCATGGCCATTGACCGACACACCCCGTTCAGCCCTCAGCGGCACACTCTTTGTGGCCCTCAGCGGCACACCTGTTTGGGCCCTCAGCGGCACACCTCCATCGGCCCTCAGCGGCACACCCCCCATCAGCCCTCAGCGGCACACTCACCTTGGCCCCCAGCGGCACACCTTTCAGCCTCCCAGCAGCCCACTTCTTGGCCTCGCCCCAAGCCCCTTTCCTTCACGTTTTCTGAGGCGCTATAAAGGTGTTGCTCCCCCGGGGCCCACCTCCAGTTGTCGGGTTCCGCCACTCCATGTGGGCGCGTTCCCTTTATCTCCCTTACGCCCCGGGTCAAGGGGAAATGCTGCCGAATTTTTGTGAGAAACTAATAAATAATTTAAAGAGGCAAAAGGAGGCAACAAACAAGCAAGATAACTGACGAAACCTTCCAACTCATCAAACCACTGCCGGCATCACGACGAGAACTGAACCGAGCTAACTAACCACCCGGCAGCCCGAGCATCCGACCCACAAGAAAAGAGATCGAACTGAACAAAGAGAACAAAACACGGGAGGAGTTTTATATAAAACCACACGAAAGTTAAGATAAGAAGAAAAGAAAAGCCTTAAAATAAATAATCAAAAACTGATCGAGCCTCCACCCTCACGCCCCATTGACCTTCAGCGGTACGCCCCTTTGGCCCTCAGCGGCACGCCCTCATTGGCCTTCAGCGGCACGCTCCCTTGGCCTTCAGCGGTACACCCCTTTCAACCCTTCAGTGGTACACTCCCCCTTTCAACCCTTCAGCGGCACACTCCCCCTGAGCCCCCCAGCGGCACACTCCTCCTGGCCCTTTCAGCGGTACACTCCTTCCCTTCGCCGGTACACCCTCAACCACTGTATAGACTTGAGCCAGCCAACGTACAGACTTCATGATAACCAGTGTATAAACTTTGGGCAGTGTATAGACTTCACACCCCGACGTACAGACTTTATGTTGGGCAATGTATAGACTTTGAGCAGCCAGCGTATAGACTTGAGCCAGCCAACGTACAGACTTCATGATAGCCAGTGTATAGACTTGGGCAGTGTATAGACTTCACACCCCAACGTATAGACCTATCCAGTGTATAGACTTTGGGCAGTGTATAGACTTCACACCCCGACGTATAGACTTTATGCTGGGCAATGTATAGACTTTAAGCAGCCAGCGTATAGACTTGAGCCAGCCAACGTACAGACTTCATGATAACCAGTGTATAGACTTTGGGCAGTGTATAGACTTCACACCCCGACGTACAGACTTTATGCTGGGCAATGTATAGACTTTAAGCAGCCAGTGTATAGACTTTGAGCAGCCAGCGTACAGACCTTGAGCCGCCAACGCACAGACTTAGTGATGGGTGAATAGGCAATGTATAGACTTAGACTTTATATATCACCCCCCTTTACCGACACACCCTCCAGCGGTACGCCCTTTTCAGCCCTCCAGCGGTACGCCCTTCTCAGCCCTCAACGGTACGCCCCTTGCCACCCAACGGTACACCCAATACCTCAGCGGTACACCCCCGTTTTCCCCTCCGCCGGCACGCTATATGCATATAGATGTACAACCTGATAAAGGCATTAACAATAGCAAATAAATTAATAAAAATTACGCTAATTGAAGGACTCCGAATGCGCAATATTAATCACAATAAAAGAGGCAGGAGGGGTAATAAAAAGATAAATAATAAACAAATGACAATAATAAGAATGATCATGAATAAAAAGAAGAAAAATCATCCCGGACAAAGGCACGAATAAACAGTAAACATCAAATCAGAAATCCCAGAAGGTATAACTAAGAAAGCCCCAGATAAAAGACGCTAACATCCACACTGCAGCCCTCTCTCTCTCTCCGGGACCCGGGGCAAAAGGGAATAACGACGTTGCCCTTTCAGGTCAAGCCTGAGTCTCGGGAATTCCCCTGACATGGCCGGGCTTTGATCTAACCTCGGGCCGACACCCTAATCGGACCGGATTTGTTTTCTCGTTCCGGATACCTTCCGAATCTTCATTTAAAATTGCCGCATGCTCGGCAGACATTTGAAGGGATCTACCTCGATTTTCTCATTGTGGCACTGCCACGGACTTGTGTCCGAATACAAAAGGTCTACGAGTGGCCGACACGGCCGACGGTTTATGGCCTTAATACAACTTTCAGTGTGACCCATCCCTATCTCTCTCGCATAATTAGTGTTACTCCTTTCGACCGCGGGGCCTCTAATTTCGACAATTAATCAAGGGTATTCCCTCGTATGAGGGATGTAAATGACGTCGTGACCTTTATGGCGCGACGGGATTCGGTCCCGAAACGAACCACACAATCGTCTGACGAAGTCAGATTCGAGCGCACCATGGGCTCTTCGGAGCCCGAATAAATCGTCACTTCGGTGACTGGCACGCCCACGCACTCAATAAACCGAATAAACCCACGCGAGAACAGAGCGCGACGAGCGGAAATTTAGTGCATCCACAGTGGGACATACCCTCGGTGTGTGTGAGCTGACTAGCAAGCCAACCGCGTGCGCACTTGTCTTCTTACGTTCCCGACCCTTACCGAAGGCCTCAGAGGTCCGAGGGTGCGACAATTAGGTCGGGGGAGTTCACTTGTCCGTCAGTGTGTTCTAATGTTACTTCCTGTATGCATGCTTGAGCTTGTAAGGGGGGCAATTTATAGGAAGTTGAAGGGGTGGGGGTGGGGTTTAGGCGGACCAAGTTGAGGGTTCAACTTGGTCCGGGTAAACCCCCCAAATAGTGTTTTTATTTTATTTTATTTGTATTTTTTTGTTTGTTTTTGTGTGTGTAACGGAGTGGAGGGGAGGGGGTTTAGGCGGACCAGCCTAAGGGCTGGTCTGGTCCGCCTAAACCCCTCTTCGGAGGGTAAACATTCTTTTTTTTATTATCCAAGGGGTTTAGGCGGACCAGCCTGGGGGTCCAGGCTGGTCTGCCTAAACCCCTCCCGAGGGGGGGTTTGGGCGGACCAAATGGTCCCTTTTTTTATTTTTAAAAATCTTTTTTTTATTACCCTGGGGATTTAGGCGGACCAGCCTGGGGGTCCAGGCTGGTCCGCCTAAACCCCTTCACAAGGGGAGGTTTGGGCGGACTGGGTTGGAGAGAGAGGGGGGAGTGGCCCCACCTCTATAAAATTGGATTTTTGTGTTAAAATTAGCCCCACCTTGACTCAATTTGAACGCAAGAAGATAAAGGATACGAGCTTGGACTGATTGACTGGCTGCTTGTGCACGAGGATCGAGGGATTGACGTGTGTGACTCGACGTAACCCCGAGCTCCGTCTTCTTGAATTCTTCCACGTACGGGTACGACGAATGAACTTTGCATGAACCTTGGACTGTGGGATTAGAAATTTGCACAAACTGGGACTGGGGAGTGCCGTCGGGCCTCCAAGCTGGGGAGAGGGCGCGGCCATGCCCTGCGGCGAACTGGCCCCGGGCGAGCCGCAACCCTGAGGGATGGCCCCCGGGGGTCTTCCTTCATCGTCTGGGGATATCCTTTGAAGGATACAGAGTTCCGGGATATTGAAATGGCTCGTGGGGGCCTTTGTTCTTCGAGTCGTAGTAGCCACTCGCATGGTGTTCGGGCGAATGCCTGACACACCCCGGATCGCCGAACGAGCCGTGTAAGTGACCGGCGGGCCTTGGAATTGATCTAGGGCCGAGGCTAGAAGTCCGTAGGGGCTAGGAGGAGGCACCTTTGGTATGCGTAGTACGTGATCATCCTCGAGCTGCGTGCCACGCTGTACGGCGGGTTGGCAGAGTAGTCTCGGGTTGGCCCGAAAGCTAAAGTCAAGTGGCATGTTGCCACGTGTCTGAGGGTCGGGGGTGGCCTCGGCTTGTTGGGGGGTCGTTGTAGGACCCTATTGGCGTACTGGAACCATGGGATGGCCCGTGGGTTGGTGTAGAAGGGTTAAAACATGTGCGGCCACAAGGTGTTTGGCAGAATGCCGAACACACGTGTGTGAGTTGTATGCACGTGCTGTGGGCCTCCAAAGCCTATGGTTGACCTATTTGGGTCCCCCTTTGACCTTGGAGGGTTGAAAGAAGTGTCTCAGAGTAGGCCCCTGGCCTTTTCACTGGATGCCACGTGGCGTGGCTTGTAGTCGGAGTGTCCCCGGGATGGCCCGGGTGGTCGTGTAGAATGCGGGCAAAGTCCGCAACTTATGAGTCGGGAGTGGTCCCGATTGATTGCTAGTGCCGCCGTATACCTCGGCTAGTAGGTTGGGGCCGTTGGTCGGGCCCACTGGGTTGTCGGAGAGGCCGGGTAGCTCGTGCCTTGAAGGTGTTTGGGGAAATTCCCGAACTCTTATTCCTGGGTATTTTGCGGGGGAAATTGTCCGGGTACAACAAATGCCCCCTACGGGTCGTGCGTCGGAGGCGGAGACGAGGACGTACGGCCCGTGAACCTCTCCTTCTGAGTTGTTATAGTTGCACTTTGACGCTTCGTATACTTGTGCTTTATTGTATTGCATGTGTTGAATTTCTAGCATGCTGACTATTTTTGGTGTTTTGTCTCGCAGCTATGGCACGATTTGGTAGGGACGAGAGGGTCCCGAGGCACGTGGTCCGTGAGGAGGAGCATTGGGTGAGGTGGACCGAGCGGCCCATGCCCCCTTTGGGTTCGCCCATCATTACTATGGCTAATGTGGAGCAGCTCGACTGGGGGCACACGGCTGTGGCAGAGGGCCCCGTTGGCGAGCGCGGCAGCAGAGTTGGTGTTGTGGAGCTGGCCCGCACGTTAGAGGCGGGCGGGCTTTACACTTATGATCGCAGCGACGGCTACCCGGTGGAGTTCCCTTTGGACCGTCACTTGTTAGTGTTCATCGGGCGCTTTGTCCCGCCAGGCATGGAGGAGAGTGACTCTCGGGTTGCTGGAGCCCGTTGCCGACTGGAGCGGGCGATCTTGGTGCGTCGAGACAGTTTGCACGGAATCATCCTTTACGGCTTTTCGAGTTTCTCTATGGACTACTGGAGGCAGAGTCAGTTTCCCAGTGCAGAGTGCTTGGGCTTCTTCAGTCGAGCAGACCAGTTCGGAGTCCGCGCTCGAGTGATGGGTTCCGCTTTCTGGGATTTGCACGGGCACCACCGGGCAGAGACAGAGGGCAGTCCCGGGTTAGTACTGGAGCCATCAGGGCTGGGGTATGCCGTGAAAGGCTATGACGACCACAACCTTCTATCCGGGATACTGCGACAGACTGCCGTTAGCTGGTGTGGTCGCTGGGCGGTGATTTTGTCACACAGATACCGCCAGGGAGCTACTGAGTGGTTGATGGGCATAGTACACCACTACCGGGTGCTGCTGGACTGGGCTGATATCAGATATGCGGTGATTGCGGCTTTGTACGGGTAGCCCTGCTACACGGGCCTTCTATAGGCACGGGCAGAGCGCTTCAACCGCAGGTGGAACACTGTGGCAATGGCTGAGGGAGAGACTTCGTTAGATCTGTGGTCTCTATACATGATCTCTGGGCTACCGATCAGCGTCGAGGGGTACGAGGAGGTAGTGCTGGATGACCTACATCGTAGCCATACTGACTGACATGGGAGATACCAGGTTTCTTACAGTTACCGGTATTTGCTGAAGACCTGGAGGGAGCTAGCCTTGGCTGGGAGAGAGAGGGCAGTGTAGACTCCCAAGGTGCCGCTGAACGTGTGGGTCCGCCACTTCTACGATGGACCTTTTTGCTTTCACCAGGAGTTCGCGAGGGACCAGACCCCCTGGGAGGAGTACATAGAGGTGGAGCTACGTTTCCGGACATATAGCAGGTATATCTACGCACCAGAGGAGGGGTGGAACACCCATAGACTGCCAGACGTGACCCACCTGGCCGCGTACTTGGCATACTAGTTGGCGATGTTCGTGGTCCCCCACGGGGAGGATGGCCAGCCGAGGGTGGAGCTGTTGTGGCCTGCGTGCCAACTGGTGGAGGGACGGAGGCTGGCCTTAGCCCCGCTGGCTCTGGCCAATGTTTACCAGGGACTGGGGGTACTGGTGGCGCACCCGGCACCATGTGAGCAGAGCCTGCTTCTGCCGACCCACTACCTCAGTGGGTAGGCTGGCCTACTGTTTCCAGGGTTGGTGTCTTGCGGGTCCGTGATGAACCAGGCGGCACCATTGTTGTTTAGCTTCACCAGGCAGCCGGACGGGGATGCAATAGTGCAGCTGGAGGAAGCCAGGAGAGTCTTATGTTACTTGCCCGGTAGGGGCGAGGAGGGTGTTCCCTTTGAAAGTGCCACCAGGGACTCCCACCTGATTCTGGTGCCTTCGAATGGTGGGACGGCCTGCGCGCTTCCTTATCAGCAGGAGTCGGACGCGGCATTGTACACAGAGTGGGTGATGAGCACCCGGCCAGCGGTGCTGCCTCTACACCGGTCCGTGACGAGCTTCCTAGAGCCGTACTACCCGAACAGGTTCACTCGGAACTTCGAGTACGACCAGGGGATCCCTCCGAACTAGGAGTTCCCTTTGGGGGGTCGTCAGTACAGAGGCTGGGACACACATTTGCTATCCGCGGTGGGGTGGGACTTCTACTATCGCCTAGAGCCGGAGAGACTGCCGACACCTGCGCCGGGACGCAGGGGACGGTTCGACATCCCCTATGCCAGGTGGTGGTTTGAGCAAAACCACCAGTATCGGCAGAAGGCCTCGGTGGTCTGGAAAGCTGAGGAGACCCGCCTCCTAAGGGAGGATCTGCCCCTCATCGCACTAGATGACGGGTTCCTGCGGACTCGCTTCTCTCGGATCCGTCGGGCGGTGGAGCGGCTGGCGCAGCAGGCGCCCCGGGAGAGTCGAGGCTCACTGTGTGCGGGGCAGAGCTGCAATGGGGCACTGAAGCCCCTTCGGCAGGCGCGGGGGGCGCCTGGAGGTACTGGAGCCAGGGCGTCTCGACCCGGGACGCCGAGGACTTGGTGGACCCAGTTTCTAGCTGACTGCGGGTTCGAATAGAAGGGCTCATTGGACCGAGTGCTACCTGAGGGGAGCTTTGCAGACACGGCGTTCGATGACTGGAGGCATCATATCGCCCACGCGATCGGGTCGGCTGGACCCGTAGAGCTCGTGTCCCTTATCGAGTGTGCCTACACTCTGAGGGACGTGAATGAAGCGGTCGCGAAGGCCGCATGGGTCGTGGGCTTGAAGCCGGAGCAGTTGGTTCCTCTGTCGCTAACCCTCTTTGTGGCTTCATGTAGGACCTCTTCATTAGCCTGTTGTCCCCGCTTTGTTGTTTTCTAGGGTACCTGGCTGAGAGACCTTGTGTAGCTATGTTTATTGGTAGGTTCTGTGGTGGATAGGGATCACCCCTCCACGGGGACGTCTTCTGGGGATGGTGACGGGGCCCTCCAGCCTTGGAGGAAACGCCCCCGGGTGGAGACCGAAGTGAGGGAGGTTGGTGAGTCCTCTCGGGGACCCGCTGCCAGGGAGCATATTGAGGCGGAACCGGCTCTGAGTAAGTGTTGTATCTGCCCGTTTGCTTTTCGTTGATTCAACCTTGACGATCGACTACCCCTATGCAATTGGGTTTGCTTTTCACAATGCCACTGGAGACCCGGGCTGACGCGGCCTTCTCGCCGCCTCAGGAGGTCGACCCACTTCCTGACGAGGGGGTCGATTATGAGATAGATATGGAGGGGCTCCTTCGTATGATGGACGAGACCTTCCCCAATGTTGAGACCTTCCCCGATTTTGAGCCATGGAAGGCTTCAAAGGATGCTCAACCAGGTAAATAATTCTGGGACCGAGCACATTGTGTTTATGGCTGTACTTGATTTTGAGAGTTGACAGTTGCTGGCGTCATGCAGAGGTGGCCGGGACATCAGAGACCGTAACTCCCTCCGAGATGCGAGGCGAGGTGCCCCTATCTGTTGACGGGCAGGAGCCCGCTGCGACCTAGGGTGGCTTGGGTAAGTACTGAACGCTGCGGAGGGCATAACCCTTTCATTGTATAGTTGCGGGGATGCCGATACTGACTGGCTTTATGATGTCATTTGCCAGGTGAGGATCCAGTCGCTACTCTGGAGATGATTCAGGAGCTGGTCCATACTGGCCCATTAGTGTCCCTTCCCTCCTTTGAGGGGGAGCCTGAAGGGAGGAGTGCTTCAATGCCACCCATGGCTGAAGAAGTGTCTAGCCTGTTGCCACGGCTATTGGCGGGGGTGGACTGTGGGACTGGTCGGGTCTTCGAGCATGGGACCCTCAGGTACGTAGCTGGGGACTCAATCATTTCTGTTAAGCCTTTTGTGTTGATTGTCTTCTAGTGCTGAGATCTCGTTGGCATTGTTTACAGGTGTATCTTCACCTCTAGAAGAAGGTGAGCTACCCCGCAACGGGGCTGAGGTGGTGGAGGAGGGGCCTACTGAGGTGGCTCCGGTTGAGGGCGACGAGGAGATCATCGACATCGAAAAGGTTTCGGAGGGGAGTTTTCTATTTGCAATTCTTAGTTGGAGAACCTCCCTTGTATGAAGCTGGGTCTTGTGGTGACCTCGTTTGCTTTGTTGGCTTGCAAGAGCTTCTGGTTCAGCCACCTCCGGGAGTTTGTCAGGGGCCTCATCGAGCTCTCTGAATGACGACAGCTCAGGGATGGAGACAGAGGAGGGTTCGAGCTCGAGCTCTTCATCCTCCGGGGCCTCTGCTAGTAGGGAGGTTCCGACGGGGACCACCTCTGGAGGTATGCGGCGGTCCTTCCCATCTTCATTTGGTGCTTGTTAGCTCTATAAGGCAGAGTGCTGACGTTCTTGGGTTACCCGCAGCGTCAGAGTCCGGAGGGGAGCGTATGTAGGCTCCTGACGAGGGCGGGCAGGGGGAGCCCCCTATCCCACCCGTGCTTATTGGAGATGACCGGACTGTGGAGGAATCATTGCCCTCTCTGACCCCGGCCTGTGATGCTGTTGAGGCGGAAGTGCAGTTGCCCTTCCCGACCCTAGCAGATGATGTCATAGGGACAACTGGACTTGCTTCAGGTGAGGAGCCAAGACTTGTCTCCTTCTTTTTCTCAGGTTTTTCACCTTGTTTGTCAAACGAAGTTTCCCTATGTTGCTTACTCCCGTTGGTATTTGTCGGAACTACGTAGGTTCCACTGGAGTGCTGGTTGCGTCCGGAGACCCCTCCCTAGATTTAGGGGTCGAGTGGCCTACATTCGCTTCTCCGCCAGAGCCATTGCTGGAGGCGAGTGCAGGCGCCGCCCTGCTCCAGCGGGCGCGGGGCTACTCACCGAGCGAGCCTCTTGCCTCCCTGGAGGACCTGAGATAGCGGCTGCAGGAGTGCACCCAGGGCTACCACGCACTCGGATTCCCACGCGAGCTCTGGATGTCTGGGTTAGCTGGGATCTGGGCCGAGTACCTACGACTCCGCGAGGTTCAGAAGCAGAGGGCTCAGAGGCTAGCGACGATCCGAGAGGCGGAGGAGCAGCGGGCTCAGCTCGTGTTAGCCATAGCTAAGCAGAGGAGTCACACCGAGGCGACTGCGTTGGCGTCTTAGGAGCGAGGCTCACAGCTGAGGGAGGTGGAGATCCAGGTTGAGGCCTTGAGAAAGGCCTTGGAGGAGCAGCAGGTAGCTACCGAGTGTATCCGAGCTGAGTGGCAGGCGGCCGAGACGATGGTCGGAGCCAGTGCCCAGCTCTTGTCTACCTTGGAGGCGGAGCTTGCGGCTGCGGACTCACACCTCATGGCGCTAGAGGGGGCTGAGCCTGAGACTTGATTGTATCTTTCCCTTTCTTCTTCTTCCCCCCCTTTTTTTTGACGTCTGGAGTGTATGGATTTTGTTACCCCAAGGGCATGTCTTGGGCTCCTTTTACAGAGTATTAATGACAAACTCCAGATCCTTTGTTTATTGGGCTGTTTCCTCCCTTCTTCGATGGAATGGAGTGATACGCATGAACTGATGATCACTTACTATTAGCCGTGCTTGTTTGTTCGACGATGTACTGGTATGAGTGATAGGGGACAACTGGGACCGGGTTCAGGGAACCCAATGTTAGAGACTGGAGACTGAGCACTGTTGTGTCCCCTGTGGTTCTGGAGTTTTGATGATGACAAATTTATGTGACACGACCTAAGGATGATGATGCTCTGAAACCAAATTGATGTGACACCACTCTTTGGACCTAGATTTGCAAGCAACCGGACCGAACAACGATCTCTCACAAGCGGTTCACCCGTGTCGACCACACCCTGTTCTGTAGGTGGACCGGCGATGGTGGTGAGGGTCCGAGGTTTGACCTCGAGGTTCCAAGGATATGGCCAGCTAGGGATGGACCCCAATGGGCCAGGGATGCCCAATTTCAAGGGCGGCCGGCACGCGGAGGGCGTGGGATGTAATGACACTCTCACAACTCACCCGCGGTGGCACTCGATTTGACGGAATGTTAGGACGAGCACTCTCTCACTGCCGACGGCGCAACTAGAGATAATACTAAGCTAAGCAATAGTGAAACCAGCAGAGGATGGGGGCTCAAAGTTCACCTGATCGGTGTTAAGACACCGATCCCGGTCGGAGACGAGGGCGAGCAGGGAAGCGTGGGCTACCCGCACGCCGCGCCGATGACGCTTCAGCCGAAGACCTGCTAGTACAAAACTACGCCCCACGCAGGAGGGTGGATCTCAGGGCGGGGGAATGGGCTTACACCAAACACTACCTCCACACAGGGAGGGGCGCTAAGCCGGACAGGCGGGGGGGGGGGGGGGAGGTTAACTAAGCTAGCGCCGAACAATCTGCCCGTTCTGGAATAACCGGACAGGAAGTCGTTGTAGACGACGCCACGCACCCCACCGAACTCAGAATTTGACGAAACTGGCGCTGAAACGTCTCTGACAGACCCAAGAATGCCTGTGAATTTTTGTGGGTGGTCCTGACGTCGTCACCAGCTGGGGTGAGCTCTGGAACAGGATCCCGGCGCTCTGGTTCGGACTGGTCCCAGGGTGCAGCAGCAGGTGGAAGTAGCAACCACGCCCGCTCCCGATGTCGAAACGCAGCGGGACCAAAATGAGTATGACCGTAGACGAGTCTTCTTCGAGCAGCCGCCAGGGGGGAGACCAGACGTGGTCAGGACAGAGAGGGGGAGCCCGTTAAGTGACGAGGGGTCTGCACAGGTCCTGAGTGGCCTGTTCAGCGCACCTGGGGGATAAAATTCGGAACGGGCAGTCCCGGGCTCTGAACGATGTCCCGCTTGCTGTGTTGGACAGAGGACTAGTGGATCTTCGACCCGGTCTAGTGGCGCACCAAGTGGAGCACCGGTGTGGTCGCAGTAGCTTCTGAATGGCAGCTCTGGTTTCTGGCCGGACTGGTTCTGCGCAGTCGGTGAAGAATGGCTCTCCCGGACAGCTCCGAACTCGAATTGGGGCGAGATCACCTCGCCTGCGAAGACGACTGGAAGAGCTTTCCGGAAATGTAGGATACGCCTCCAGAAGATGTGCGGTGAAGATGTGGTTGACTCTGCAACTTGACCCTTGACTGCTGCCTGCGGACTGAGATGAATAGGGTGATGATAGGTGATGGGAGACGGAGTAGATGGGGTGGGAAATGGGGTGGATGGGTGTGGGGGTGACACCTGACTATGTGGGGGTATGTTAGGGGGTGATACAAGGTGTGGGAGGGGCAGAAAGGAGGCTGGGAGGTGGTCTAGCAAGTGGAGGAAGTGGGAGCTGCGAATTTGGGTTGGGAAGGAGAGAGGGGGGAGAGAACTCTCCTTTGGTTTGAATGTGGGGTTATTGGAGGGGTTAATGGGGGCCTAGGGAATGGGAAGGGTTGCCTTGGGGAGGGGAAGGGGTGCTTGGGAGAAGGGATTCTCCCTTGGGAAAATGAAAGGTTATATGGGGAAGGGGAAAGGTTGCTTGGGAGGAGGGAGAGGTGCCTAGGAGAAGGGGATTTCACCGAGGGGTTGGAGGGGAATTAAATGGGAGGTATGGGGAAGGGGGAGGGGTCTTAATGAGAGGTGAATGGGGAGGAGAGAGAGTGAATTTCGAAATTGGGGGTGGGGAGGAGAGAGAATGGGGTTCGCCCCCTTTAGAGAGTGAGAGAGAGAGAAATAGAGAGAGAGCTAGAGAGAGAAGGAGGCACAATTCTTGTGGATAATTTTCACTCAATAATTCATTAGCTCCAAATGGAGGGATTGGGGTCCTATTTATAGGGATCCCACAATTTAACATAAGTCTCTGAGTTTTAGACTAATGACAATAAACCAAGGGGGGAAGGGGGCGCCCATGGGCCTAGCCCACTTAATTGGGCCCAACTAACTCATTAACCACTCTAATGCCAATTAACCTAGGGACTTGACTCAAATAAAAGGAAAACTACATAATAAGAAAATGAAAGATACATTATATGACTCAGAATAAAGTGGCGAACAAGATGTAGCACTGCTGGCGATCATCTGGAACCCCAAAAATGTGGAGTGGTCGGAGATGTCCCCATCATACCCCCGGGGTGCGGAAAACTCGACTCCGTCGAGTAAATGGTCCTCTAAAGCCGCTCGGGGTGAACCTCGACCTCCAAAATCAACCATGCGTTCGTAACCAGGGGACGGTCCTTCATCCTCTCACGGTGGCTTGGGCACACCCTCTTGCTGGTGATGGTATCCTGCTTACCAAGTATTACCTTCGTGTGCGCACGTCGGATTCTCAGGCTGATTTGTGGAGGCTCTCCGAGGGTATCACTCACAAAGGTGGGGGTAGGCTCAAGGTGCTCACTGGGTTCCACCGCGGTGCCCATATAGGCTGCCAGATCCATCGCGCCAAAAGTTGGGTGTATCCTAAAACCTATTAGCATGTCCAACCCGTAAACCGGGTTGCCAAAGTCACTCGGAACTTGGCAAGGTCTAAGTCCTCGTGCCCTCAAGTTGGAGGTGACTCTAGGGTAGGGCCACTCCAATGGCACCATCGATAGGTTACCTACTTGGAATTCCAAGTGGCGCTCGCGAGCTTTTTCTCGCTCTTTGTGAACCTCACCGCTCGTTGCGATTTGCTTGCGTGTGTGCTCATGCCATGCATTATGATACGGTGAGTGGTTGTGAAAGTGGGTAGTGTGAAAAGGTGGACCGGGGCAACCATAAATTGACCTATCATACTTAGATGTGATGAAGACTTTCATGGACTCAGAGCATCAATTTGGTATCAGAGCATCATCATCCTTAGGTCGTGTCACATCAAATGGTATCAGAGCAAGTTTTAGACTTGTCTCTACGAGTCTAGTCCTAGGGCATTGACATTTGAGTCTCCCTTGCATCATGATCACTCCATTGCATGACCACCCTAGGGAGATGCCCCAAGTACCCATGGACCAATTTGACACTGTCATCAACAAGATTCATAACTGTCTAGATACCCTTACCACCCGACTTGACCGGTTCGAAGCAAAAAGGAACCACGGCCCTAGAGCTTGGTCACCTCGGGATGAATTTGGATGGGAAGCCAAAGGACCCAAAGACTCATGGGAAGAGATGAAGATTGAGATTAGGAAGATCTTCACTCCCCGACCTTCCCACTCCTACCTTGAGAACCATAACCCGAGGAGCACTCCCACTCCCCCTTTCCCTTCCAGTCAACCCAAGACCTCCCTTAGGGCCCAAACTCCACCACCCCAAATGATTCCAATCCCGATCACCACCACCATTCAAACCAAATTGGCCACCACCCAACCCAAAATTCTTCATCAAACCCACACCCCACAAGCTTCCACGGTCCCCACCACCACCCCTCCATCATCCCCTAAAAGGGACACACCCCCCAAAATCAATCAACCCACTCCTCCTCAACCCACCCATCTTCCACTACCAACCCCAATCCTACCCCTGTTGTGCCCCTGTGTGGTTTTGATGATGGCTGACACACCATGAGTCACACTGAGGTGTGCTAGATTCTTATAGATGACTGTTTGACTGCCTGAATATCTGACTGTTTGCTTGAATAGCTAATTCATGAATATGGCTAGATTGGGTTAACGTAGTGGCTAATTGTTTGTTCATGCATTACTCTATTTGCCAAGTGTATACATCAGTCAGCATTGCATTTTGTTCACGAAGTCTATACACTGCTGGATGTTCATGTCTGCACATTGGTGTTTTTCCCTACGTTCTGGCCAAGTCTATACAACCTCATTCATACCTTCGTTCCAAGCCAAAGTCTACACAACGCCGTTCACTGAAAGTCTATACATTCGCTGCAGAGATCACGGTCAAGTGTGTACATTACATAGCATGCATTTCCTTAAAGTCTATACATCAGACTGGTCTGCATAGGCTAAGTGTATACATCGTCAAGTACAATCATGCACTGTTCATGAAGTCTGTACAGCCGTGTCATTCACTGCCAAGTCTGCATAATTGGTCTTCAATGACAAAGTCCATACATTGGACTGTTCTTCAAAGTCTGCACAGTGGCTTCACATCTTCAAGTCTGTACAGCCGTTTGCTTTGAACTTCAAGTCTATACGTTGCACTGTTCCTCTCGTGTTCGTGTCATTCCCTTTATTGTGTCTTCATGTCACTTACTATCATACTTCGTGTTGTTTATGTTTACTGTCCTTCAGGTCGTGTGTCCGTGTTGCTTCCACTATATTTCGTGTCGTTTCCTTTGTTTTTAGTTGTTCATCTCGTGTCGATTTCGTTTGTTTTTGAAACCACACTTCGTGTCGGTTTCTGTGTTGATCTTCGTGATGTGTCCTTGTCTTTCGTATTATTTCAGTCGTTATGTCTTCGTGTTGAGTTTAGGAACTTCGTGTCGTTTCTTTCTGGTCCCACTGCTTCATCACGTGTCATGATAGCCGTGGCATCTTCTGTCTCCGTGTCGTTCTTACTTCGAGTCGTTTCTTTGTATTCGTCGTCGTGTTGGTCTTTCGTTTTAGACTTCGTGTCTTTCTCGCTTTGACCACACTCCGTGTCGAATTCAGTTTTCGTCTTCATGCTATTTTCAACTCGTGTCGGTTACTATTTCGTCTTCGTGTTGTTTTCTACACCTCGTGTCGTTGTCTCCTTGTGACTTCACCTCGTGTCGTTTTCATCGTCTTCGTGTCATTTTTGTTCCATTGTGTGCAGGACATCGCAGCACTCCGTGTTGTTTTCTGTGCAACTTCGTATCATTCTCTGTGTAGTGTGTGTTCTGTCACTACTACACTTCGTGTCGTTCCTGTTGCACTTCGTGTCGTTTCTGTTTCACTTAGTGTCGTTTCCGAATTATCTCTTCATGTTGTTCTTCCTAGACATCGTGTCTTTCATGTGTTGAAACCACACTTACTGTTGGTTTCTGTTTTACCACCATGTTGTTCTTCGTGTCGTTCTTCTTTTTACCTCGTGTTGTTTTATAACCTCACTTCGTGTCGCTCTCTTTGTTGTGTCTGTTCTGTCACAGTGTATCTCGTGTCATTCTTTTCTTACTTCGTGCTGTATTCACCTTGTGTATCTCGTGTCGTTCTCAGTGCATCTAGTATTGCTACTACATACTTCGTGCAGATCTAGTTATTGTGGCCCTCAGTTTTAATGGCTTTTCATCTCTTTGCAGGTCCGAGGAAGAAATATTCCCCAGTGACTGGCAGCACGTGATCCGAGGCTGGAATGAAGCCTGCTGAGAGACTGCCACGTGGTCCGAATTCTTAGGGCAGGAAATGTGGAGGTCACACGTTGGGGCTGATGATGATGCTGCTGCTGCTATATATATGAGCCTTCTTCCACTAAAGAAGATCGATCGAGTTGGTGAGAAGAAATGTCCACATAGAGAGCCACGATCCAGAGAAAAAGAAAAGAGAAAGAAGAAGAGCAGAAGGAGAAGAAGAGAGAGAGATAGTGCTCGTGTGAAGAGAAGAAGAGGAAGAAGAATAGAGAAGAAGAGAGAGCTAGAGCGATAGAAGCTTCAACAGAAGATCTGTTCCTGCTGGACCGTGGATCAAATCCAGGCCAGCCAGCTCCTGCGAGAGCCACATTTGTTTTTATCTTTTCAGCTTTCTGTTGCTGGTTTCATTTTTCTTTTGATCTATTTACTTGCTATTTTTCTGATTCTCTGTAGAGAGGTCGGGGTCCCTCCTGTTGGTTCAGGAGAAGGGAGATTGCTATCTCCAGTTGCAAGTAGCTGGGTGCTACTTGTGGGTTCCCTCTGGTTAGAGGAAGGGAGGCTTGTCCTCCGGTTCTGGGCTTGTAGGATTCAAGTCCAGGGGTCCCTCCGGTTGGGAGGAAGAGAGGTCCGAGACCTCTAGTTTGCAGGTGACTTAGTGTCACTTGTGTTTCCCTCTGGAGTTCAGAGGAAGAGAGACTTGGGTCTCTAGGTTCCCCTCCGGTTTGGAGGAAGGGAGGATTGGTCCTCCGGTTCTAGTCTTGTGGGTTGCAAGACTAGGTGTTCCCTCCGGTCTGGAGGAAGAGAGACTTGCGTCTCTGGTTTGCTAGTGACTGGTGTCACTAGTGGTTCCCTCCGGTTGGGAGGAAGAGGGGAGGTTGTTCCCCTGGTCAAGCTGTTTGGCAGCATTTTGTTGCAGACTGAGTCTGCTGTGCTAGTGTTACTCGTGGAAGCCTCACTCCGGTTTGGAGTGAGGGGTGGACGTAGGTCGGTTGACCGAACCACCTAAAAAATCATTGTGCAGTGGTTTGTTTGATTGCCTGCTTCCGCTAGATGCATGCTAGGACCGTGATTTAATTGATTATCTACATCCTATAGTTTATTTGAGTTTGTATATCTTGTTTGATCAATTGTCCACTGATCTAGTTGTTATCATCTCATGCAAATTTTAAATTGGGTAGAATTGATTGATAGATCCATTCACCCCCCCTCTGGATCAGTGTTTATCAATCGCACCTAGTTAACAATTTGTATCAGAGCAGTTCTCTGATTGATCAGATCCAACGATCTGCAGAGGATCCTGTTGTCCCTTCGTGCATTTCTGTTTCTGCCCTTTGCTGCATAAATCTTCTTGCCAATCTAATCCATGGGTTCTCCACCGGTTTACAAAGGTTCTAACTTTAATTCATGGGTTAGCAGTCTACACAATTATGTGGAATTGATGGATCCGGAACTGTGGAAATTAATTTCACATGGTCCTCATAGACTGCCAAAGGAAGAGTCCAAATGGACTAAAAGTGATAGATCAAGAAATGAAGAGAATCAGAAAGTTTTTAGATTAATGAAAGAAGCTACTGACAAGGCTCTACACTCTTGTTTTTATGACTGCAGGTCCGCAAAGGACATTATGGATGAGCTGAAGCTTGCTCAGAAGGGAAATGTGGACAACTGTCTGATGGCTGACAAGAGCAACCATGGTAGTGATCAAGATGAATCCGAAGAATGTGATGATGAGGAGGTAAACCCTTTCGAGAATTTTTCATTAGACGATTGGGAAGATGCCTATGATAATCTGTCAAGATCCCATAAGAAACTAGGGAAGAAATATAAAAATCTGAAAAAGAAGCTGGAAAATCTAGGAGGTGAAAATCTCGAAACTCTGAAAACTGAAAATGAAATTTTAAGAAGACAACTACAAGACTTTGACTCTATTACTACAGATCTAGATCATTTGAAATCTGAAAAACAAACTCTTATGAAACAAATTGGTCTACACAAAAGGGAGAGTCAAAAGCTTGTTTGTGAATTTGTTGAACTAAAGGAAAGGCTTAGCTTCGTTGATCAGACTCACAACAATGATATTGTTCAAAATGAAAAATTGGTGAGAGAATTTGAGTGTATCAATTCTGAATTGGAAGAATTGAAATCTGAGAATGAAAAACTCAAAAACCAATCCAAAGAATTTGAACATAGATCAATGTACCTTGAAAAAGAAAATGGTTTGATCTCTGAGAAATTGGAGGTTGAAAGAACAATGAATTCAGAAATTCAGAAAAATCTTGACAAATTTCAATCTGAAAAACAACAAGAAATGTTTTATGAATGTCAGTCTTCAATAGATAAATGGGTGTTTGATGATGAACTCCTAGACCAGAACAGCAAATTGAAAGAGGAAATCAATGAGTTGAAACATCTAAACACCCAGCTGACAAATAGGCTAATGACAATGGAAAAAGGCAAGTGTGTGAGTGTGGATAATTCTGATAGGTTGATAAATGCTGAACAAGAAATTGAGAGTCTAAAAACCATCAACTTAATGTTAAATGGAAATGTCAGTTGCAGTGAATAGAAAATAGCTGGATATGAGCTTAGTATCACATCCCTTCAACAAGAAGTTGATGATCTTTACAAGTCCCTATCTGAAGCTGACAAGGAAACAGAATTAAAACAGGAAGTAGAAAAACTCAAAAGCCTGAATGATGCTCTGCATCAACAAGTAATTTCCTGTGAAACAGATTTGTCCAAATATGAGGCTAAAATTGCTGATTTGAATTCTGAGATTAAAGATTTGAAAAATTCTCTATCAAAATTTGTCAAAGGAAAGGACAATCTGAATAAGCTTCTTGGAAAGAGTGATAACTTTGAGAGAAAGGGACTGGGCTATAGTCCGACAAATAAAATGAGTAATGGGAATAAAACATCCACTATTTTTGTTAAAGCTTCCAATCAGAACACAACCTCTGCTTCTTCTGTCTTTCAATTCACTGCACAAAAATCCACTGTGAAACCCAAAACTGTGGAACAAACTCCAAAACAGAAAAAGGGTGAAAATTCACAGAAAAAGGAAAAAGGGGCTCCTCTTGCTGTAAAGAAAACTGCACACAATTCACATGATCTCTCACACACTCACATTAAAAAGGATTCATGTTATTATTGTGGGAAAGGAGGTCACATAATGGAGGATTGTGGATTGATGTTAAAGGATGAGCATGCTAGTGGAACTTTACATTCTAGAAATTCTTTTGCTAAGAACCATGTTGCTAGGAAGCCTGATGCCTCATGTTATTATTGTGGGAAGCATGGTCATCTCATGAATGAATGTTTTATCATGAAAGAAGACAATAAACCACATGGCAGGTCTTCCATGCACTTTTATGATCCATATGGATCTAAACACAATTCTAGTCAGCACATTGTGTGCTTCAACTGTAATAAGCCTGGGCACAAGGCTGCTGAGTGCTGGTTTAGATCTACCTGGGGTAAAAATAGTTTTCATAGAAGAAATTCTTTTGCATGCTCCCACTGTGGGAAAAATGGGCATACAGTCAAGGACTGTTGGTATGTTCAAAAGAACTATGTTAAACCCCATTTTGTCAAATTCCCTGCAAAACCTTTTGTGAAAATTTCATGCTATAACTGTGGGAAGCCAGGCCATAAATCTGCTGAATGTTGGATGGTTAAGAACAAGCATCAAACTGCTCATGCATATAATAGAAAATCTTATGAACATGCTTATAAACATCACCCTGCTATTAACATGTATCATAAGAACCAAAAACCAGCCATCTCATGTAGATACTGTGGAAAAGTTGGACATTCTATGGATGACTGTTCACTGATGAAATTGGATGATAATCTTGCTATGAAAATATTTAGAATACCTGTTAGAGCTAATGCAGGACCCAAAGCTGCTTGGGTCCCTGTAGGATCAAAATGATCAATATTTTGCAAGTGTGCCTTGGAAGCTGAAGAATGAAAAGGGGTTAACCAAGGCACTCAAAAAGAAAACCCCAGGACTCAATTCAGGTCAGTTCTGAAATTTGTTTCAATTTCACTATCTGAAATTGTTGTTTTGCTTGGTTGATTTTTGATGCTCTTCTCATGCTATTGTTTGCATTAAATAAATGAGATTGCCTTGCACTGCATATGTCATTTGTATGACCATCATGGTATATGAAATGGAACAGGGCTGGAGGGTAGATGAAGTATGTTTGGTTGCTACTGCCTTGTGTGAGGTGGTCCTTGAACCAAGTCCTCCGCCCAGTACCATGGGTTAAGTCATATAGAGCAGTGTTATTGCAAACCATGTTGATCTGTTGAAGCTAAACCGAAGTTTTCTGGAATATGAATTGAACAATTATGCTTAGAGCAATTCTCTTCTGTCTAATGTGCATGAATCATATTTGAATGCTCTGATGCTTGAATAATCATCTTGCATAAATTGCATCAATTCAGGGGGAGCAGTTGAGTCTTATGTGAGTCACTGCATGTAGACAAGGGGGAGCATTATTAAATTGTTGTCTCTTTTTGATATTCACTCTCTACACTCTTTCAAATCATCAAATCTGAAATGGTGGCTGCTAATCCTTAATCTGTTGAAGAAAGAGTGTCTCATTCTGTCTGACTGAAATGACTTTCAACCTGTATTGAGTGATTGACTCTGCTAGTGGCTTTAAACCTTATTCTCTCTTGCTGATTGACTCTTCCACCAGCCTGTACTCCTCCTTCATATATCTCTTAGCTGGTGTGACTATTTTGGATCCATTATTGAACTATTGGTCAGCTAAATTTATTGTTCTGATCTGAGGAACTTAAACTGCATGTCATGCAATTCAGTCTGAGATTGCGGTAGAAACTCCTATCATATGGGCTTAAGAATTATCACTGAATCAGACTGATATAAGATTAATGTATTCTCAGCTTTGTAATTAAATGGATTGAAAATATCTGTTGATAAGGCTTAATAAACTTTAACCTCTTGTGTCATGTAATCCGTAAAGTCTCTCATCTGATATCTGAAAATTTGAAATCTAGGCTACTTTGGTAGAGATACATAGAGTGAGTGTTGTGGTTATTCTTTAACTTGAAAAAGTTGACTAAATGAAAATTGTGAATTCAGAGCAATGACTCAGTCACTGAGAAACTGAGTTCTTTATCAATGAAATAAAGTAACTCATGTCATGAGGTGCCACAGTTATCTCTGATAAAATTTTTAGTGAAACAAAACCTGACAGAGCAATAGCTTATTTGTGTTGAGTAGCTGGGGAGTCTGGCCTCTGATAAAGGTGTCTTCTTATGTAAAAAGACACTCATATTGCTAACTCTGCTCTCAAAGTGAGAGGCAATGCCAGTTATCACACTGAGTAACTGGGTCACTTCAACTAAGACTTGTTGTGCCTCATGTCAAAAGGTGTTGATCAACTTAAATTGCACAGGAAAAATATAATGTGCTTCAAATAAAATTATCTTGAAAAAAAAATCTGTCAACTCATGTTCTTGAAAAAGTATTTAATTTCAGTACTAAACTGTGTATTTTTTCAAAGGTGCTTTTGAGATCACATTTGCAAGATAAAAGATGATTGTTTTTGAGTGTTTTCTGACGATTTGGTTCACTTTTATTAAAACTTGGATACAGATATGAGTATTGAGTTTAATTTGGCAAAGCTGGTATACATCAAAATTAAATCAGATTGATAATGTTGCTATTTCATAACTCTTTATGATAGAAGAGTCTACATTTTTTTCTAAGACTTATTGAAGTGATGTATGCATTCAAAACCCTCATGATCAGATTCATGCATGATCAACAAAAACTGTTTAGTCAACTCCTCTCTTATCAATTGACTGATTCCTTCTGCATTTTTTTTCTGACCATACAAATGTGAGGTGCCACTCCCATTATTACCTTGTTCACTTGCAGCCCTCTGAACTTTAGATTCCTTATGGTGGTGGATTTCAGATTGATTCCTGAGATGTATTTCTCTCCACACTGTTGGAATCTTCCATCTTGTTCTGCCATAAGTTCTGATTCTGTGGTATTATCACCAGAATTCAGATTCTTTGTAATGGCTGATTTCAGATTGATTTATTGGATAACCAGAGTCCATTCCTGTGCTTCAAGTGGAGAGTAGTCAATCATGCATGTTGATAGGGGGAGAGCTGTTTCATTGTCATAAGGGTGATCTTCATTTTTTAAGAACCATGACTCATTCTCATGTCAAAGGGGGAGTATTTGTTGCATACGCATCACTGCATGAGTTGTTTGACAAAGGGGGAGAATTGATTTAATTGCTTCTGATATTGAGATGTCCTCATCTCATATGACATCTCTGAATTATTCGTCTTGCTAAAGTAAAAGGGGCAGTTTAGTCAAAAGGGGGAGCTTTTAATTCACTCTTCAACTCATGTCTTTTTGCTGAAGGTAAAGGGGGAGAAGAATCTAATCTGAGTCAGTGTAACTCATAGTGTTGCCATCATCAAAAAGGGGGAGATTGTTGTGCCCCTGTGTGGTTTTGATGATGGCTGACACACCATGAGTCACACTGAGGTGTGCTAGATTCTTATAGATGACTGTTTGACTGCCTGAATATCTGACTGTTTGCTTGAATAGCTAATTCATGAATATGGCTAGATTGGGTTAACGTAGTGGCTAATTATTTGTTCATGCATTACTCTATTTGCCAAGTGTATACATCAGTCAGCATTGCATTTTGTTCACGAAGTCTATACACTGCTGGATGTTCATGTCTGCACATTGGTGTTTTTCCCTACGTTCTGGCCAAGTCTATACAGCCTCATTCATACCTTCGTTCCAAGCCAAAGTCTACACAACGCTCTTCACTGAAAGTCTATACATTCGCTGCAGAGATCACGGTCAAGTGTGTACATTACATAGCATGCATTTCCTTAAAGTCTATACATCAGACTGGTCTGCATAGGCTAAGTGTATACATCGTCAAGTACAATCATGCACTGTTCATGAAGTCTGTACAGCCGTGTCATTCACTGCCAAGTCTGCATAATTGGTCTTCAATGACAAAGTCCATACATTGGACTGTTCTTCAAAGTCTGCACAGTGGCTTCACATCTTCAAGTCTGTACAGCCGTTTGCTTTGAACTTCAAGTCTATACGTTGCACTGTTCCTCTCGTGTTCGTGTCATTCCCTTTATTGTGTCTTCATGTCACTTACTATCATACTTCATGTTGTTTATGTTTACTGTCCTTCAGGTCGTGTGTCCGTGTTGCTTCCACTATATTTCGTGTCGTTTCCTTTGTTTTTAGTTGTTCATCTCGTGTCGATTTCGTTTGTTTTTGAAACCACACTTCGTGTCGGTTTCTGTGTTGATCTTCGTGATGTGTCCGTGTCTTTCGTATTATTTCAGTCGTTATGTCTTCGTGTTGAGTTTAGGAACTTCGTGTCGTTTCTTTCTGGTCCCACTGCTTCATCACGTGTCATGATAGCCGTGGCATCTTCTGTCTCCGTGTCGTTCTTACTTCGAGTCGTTTCTTTGTATTCGTCGTCGTGTTGGTCTTTCGTTTTAGACTTCGTGTCTTTCTCGCTTTGACCACACTCCGTGTCGAATTCAGTTTTCGTCTTCATGCTGTTTTCAACTCGTGTCGGTTACTGTTTCGTCTTCGTGTTGTTTTCTACACCTCGTGTCGTTGTCTCCTTGTGACTTCACCTCGTGTCATTTTCATCGTCTTCGTGTCGTTTTTGTTCCATTGCGTGCAGGACATCGCAGCACTCCATGTTGTTTTCTGTGCAACTTCGTATCATTCTCTGTGTAGTGTGTGTTCTGTCACTACTACACTTCGTGTCGTTCCTGTTGCACTTCGTGTCGTTTCTGTTTCACTTAGTGTCGTTTCCGAATTATCTCTTCGTGTTGTTCTTCCTAGACATCGTGTCTTTCATGTGTTGAAACCACACTTACTGCTGGTTTCTATTTTACCACCATGTTGTTCTTCGTGTCGTTCTTCTTTTTACCTCGTGTTATTTTATAACCTCACTTCGTGTCGCTCTCTTTGTTGTGTCTGTTCTGTCACAGTGTATCTCGTGTCATTCTTTTCTTACTTCGTGCTGTATTCACCTTGTGTATCTCGTGTTGTTCTCAGTGCATCTAGTATTGCTACTACATACTTCGTGCAGATCTAGTTATTGTGGCCCTCAGTTTTAATGGCTTTTCATCTCTTTGCAGGTCCGAGGAAGAAATATTCCCCAGTGACTGGCAGCACGTGATCCGAGGCTGGAATGAAGCCTGCTGAGAGACTGCCACGTGGTCCGAATTCTTAGGGCTGGAAATGTGGAGGTCACACGTTGGGGCTGATGCTGCTGCTGCTGCTGCTATATATATGAGCCTTCTTCCACTAAAGAAGATCGATCGAGTTGGTGAGAAGAAATGTCCACATAGAGAGCCACGATCCAGAGAAAAAGAAAAGAGAAAGAAGAAGAGCAGAAGGAGAAGAAGAGAGAGAGATAGTGCTCGTGTGAAGAGAAGAAGAGGAAGAAGAATAGAGAAGAAGAGAGAGCTAGAGCGATAGAAGCTTCAACAGAAGATCTGTTCCTGCTGGACCGTGGATCAAATCCAGGCCAGCCAGCTCCTGCGAGAGCCACATTTGTTTTTATCTTTTCAGCTTTCTGTTGCTGGTTTCATTTTTCTTTTGATCTATTTACTTGCTATTTTTCCGATTCTCTGTAGAGAGGTCGGGGTCCCTCCTGTTGGTTCAGGAGAAGGGAGATTGCTATCTCCAGTTGCAAGTAGCTGGGTGCTACTTGTGGGTTCCCTCTGGTTAGAGGAAGGGAGGCTTGTCCTCCGGTTCTGGGCTTGTAGGATTCAAGTCCAGGGGTCCCTCCGGTTGGGAGGAAGAGAGGTCCGAGACCTCTGGTTTGCAGGTGACTTAGTGTCACTTGTGTTTCCCTCTAGAGTTCAGAGGAAGAGAGACTTGGGTCTCTAGGTTCCCCTCCGGTTTGGAGGAAGGGAGGATTGGTCCTCCGGTTCTAGTCTTGTGGGTTGCAAGACTAGGTGTTCCCTCCGGTCTGGAGGAAGAGAGACTTACGTCTCTGGTTTGCTAGTGACTGGTGTCACTAGTGGTTCCCTCCGGTTGGGAGGAAGAGGGGAGGTTGTTCCCCTGGTCAAGCTGTTTGGCAGTATTTTGTTGCAGACTGAGTCTGCTGTGCTAGTGTTACTCGTGGAAGCCTCACTCCGGTTTGGAGTGAGGGGTGGACGTAGGTCGGTTGACCGAACCACCTAAAAAATCATTGTGCAGTGGTTTGTTTGATTGCCTGCTTCCGCTAGATGCATGCTAGGACCGTGATTTAATTGATTATCTACATCCTATAGTTTATTTGAGTTTGTATATCTTGTTTGATCAATTGTCCACTGATCTAGTTGTTATCATCTCATGCAAATTTTAAATTGGGTAGAATTGATTGATAGATCCATTCACCCCCCCTCTGGATCAGTGTTTATCAATCGCACCTAGTTAACAACCCCAACTTAGGTCTCCACTTCTTCCACTCCCAAACCCAACCCAAGTTCGAACACCCTCACCACCCCGGGTGCACCATGCCCCAACCTTCATCACCCCATCCCCAAAAGACCTTCCCATTCCCTTGGAGAGTAAAACCCCCACACCCCAAAGGGATAAGAATGTGATTGAGGTACATGAGGCCTCCCCCGATTGGGAAGAAGAATACGAGTCACAATGTCATGAGTTAGGCCTGGAAGTTCCCATCCCATGTGTAAAAAGCATCATGGCTCATACACCCAACCACCTAGAGGAGGAGAACACCATGGTCACCATCCCAACTGTGGGGGGAACACATGTCCAAGTTGAAGAAGAAGCCTCGCACATTGGTCTTCACCCTACACCACCCTCCCTAGTTGGGGCCGAGCTCATCTTAGGAGAACCCCTTTTACGTTGGCTAAAGGAAAACCCAATTAGAGATATCATGGCCCATGTTTGCCCTCCCATGGAACAACACCTCCCCATAGTACCCTTATCCACCTATCACACCACAATCCAATCATCCTATGAAGTGGAAACATTAGGGGATCTTCTTAAGGGTATAGCTTGGCAAATGGAGTTAACTAGCATGTTGACCACTGTAGCCGACCGACCTAGGAGCCTTGACCTCCTACACCTATGTGTCGGGTCCATCTCCTCGATTTACACTGTGGGTTGCTACACTGGCGACCTTCTTCTATTCCTCCCTACACCCGATGAGCCCGATGCTATCCACAAACTAGAGTTGCTTATCTCGGGTAGAACATCAAGCCCTCCATTCATAAACTTCGACCAAATTGTTCGAGTAGAGGAGG
Organism: Amorphophallus konjac; assembly: GCA_022559845.1. Taxonomy (NCBI): domain Eukaryota; kingdom Viridiplantae; phylum Streptophyta; class Magnoliopsida; order Alismatales; family Araceae; genus Amorphophallus; species Amorphophallus konjac. Next base: position 191,307,907 of record CM040117.1, read on the forward strand.
ATGATTCACCACTATGTTAGGACCATGAGGACCTAGAGTTCCTCTCCCTAGGTGACCCTTACCATGACCCCTTTGATCCCTTCCTATACCCACCCACCTTACTCACCACCAATATTTTCCTACCCCAACCAACCATGTTGGATCAAGCCCACCTCTCCCAAGACCCGGTCCACACCAAGGGAACCATGACCATGGGTGAAACACACCTAGGAGACAATGAAGTGCCCCACTCCATGATACATACCTTCTTTGACCCCTTCGACCCTTATAAGTGGGAGCTCAAGGACCACCCCATACCCACACACATGGTCGTCACCTCTAGGATAAGAGTGCACCTATCTTGACATATCACAGCATTCGTCAGGGGCCCCAAGCCCAGTCGTCTCATACATGTCACGCACACTTTAGGTCCAATGCATGACTGGCTCACATTTGGATGTACTGGTCCTCCCACATTCGTCATAGCTCTTACGCATGAATGGAGCATACATGGATGTCCAGGTCCCCCGGTAATTATCGCCACCATGCACGATAGATCCACCTATGGTTGCCCCGGCCCCCCTAAGTCCATGAAAGTCTTCATCACATCTAAGCATGATAGGTCAATTTATGGTTACCCCGGTCCACCTTTTCACACTACCCACTTTCACGACCACTAACCGTATCATAATGCATGGCATGAGCACACACACAAGCAAATCGCAACGAGCGGTGAGGTTCACAAAGAGGGGGAAAAAGCTCGCGAGCGCCACTTGGAATTCCAAGTAGGCAACCTATCGATGGTGGCATTGGAGTGGCCCTACCCTAGAGTCACCTTCAACTTGAGGGCACGAGGACTTGGACATTGCCAAGTTCCGAGTGACTTTGGCAACCCGGTTTACGGGTTGGACATGCTAATAGGTTTTGGGATACACCCAACTTTTGGCGCGGCGGATCTGGCAGCCTATATGGGCACCGCGGTGGAACCCAGTGAGCACCTTGAGCCTACCCCCACCTTTGTGAGTGATACCCTCGGAGAGCCTCCACATATCAGCCTGAGAATCCGACGTGCGCACACGGAGGCAATACTGGGCAAGCATGATACTATCACCAGCAAGAGGGTGTGCCCAAGCCACTGTGAGAGGATGAAGGACCGTCCCCTGGTTACGAACGCATGGTTGATTTTGGAGGTCGAGGTTCACCTCGAGCTGCTTTAGAGGACCATTTACTCGACGGAGTCGAGTTTTCCGCACCCCGGGGGTATGATGGGGACATCTCCGACCACTCCACATTTTTGGGGTTCCTGATGATCACCAGCAGTGCTACATCTTAGTCGCCACTTTATTCTGAGTCATATAATGTATCTTTCATTTTCTTATTATGTAGTTTTCCTTTTATTTGAGTCAAGTCCCTAGTTTAATTGGCATTAGAGTGGTTAATGAGTCAGTTGGGTCCAATTAAGTGGGCTAGGCCCATGGGCGCCCCCTTCCCCCCTTGGTTTATTGTCATTAGTCTAAAACTTGGGGTCTTATGTTAAATTGTGGGATTCCTATAAATAGGACCCCAATCCCTCCATTTGGAGCTAATGAATTATTGAGTGAAAATTATCCACAAGAATTGTGCCTCCTTCTCTCTCTAGCTCTCTCTCTATTTCTCTCTCTCTCTCTAAAGGGGGCGAACCCCATTCTCTCTCCTACCCCCCCCAATTTCGAAATTCACTCTCTCTCCTCCCCATTCACATCTTAGTAACACCCCTCCCACTTCCCCATAGCTCCCATTTAATTCCCCTCCAACCCCTAGGTGGAATCCCCTTCTCCTAGGCACCTCTCCCTCCTCCCAAGCAACCTTTCCCCTTCCCCATACAACCTTTCATTTTCCCAAGGGAGAATCCCTTCTCCCAAGCACCCCTTCCCCTCCCCAAGGCAACCCTTCCCATTACCTAGGCCCCCATTAACCCCTCCATTAACCCCACATTCAAACCAAAGGAGAGTTCTCTCCCCCCTCTCTCCTTCCCAACCCAAATTCGCAGCTCCCCCTTCCTCCACTTGCTAGACCACCTCCTAGCCTCCTTTCTGCCCCTCCCACACCTTGTATCAGCCCCTAACAGACCCCCACATAGTCAGGTGTCACCCCCACACCCATCCACCCCATTTCCCACCCCATCTACTCCGTCTCCGATCACCTATCATCACCCTATTCATCTTAGTCCACAGGCAGCAGTCAAGGGTCGAGTTGAAGAGTCAACCACGTCTTCACCGCACAACTTCTAGAGGCGTATCCTACATTTCCGGAAAGCTCTTCCAGTCGTCTTCGCAGGTGAGGTGATCCCGCCCCAATTCGAGTTCGGAGCTGTCCGGGAGAGCCATTCTTCACCGACTGCGCAGAACCAGTCCGGCCAGAAACCAGAGCTGCCATTCAGAAGCTACCGCGACCACACTGGTGCTCCACTTGGTGCGCCACTTGACCGGGTCGAAGATCCACCAGTACTCTATCCAACACAGCAAGAGGGACCTCGTTCGGAGTCCGGGACTTCCCGTTCCGAATTTTCTCCCCCAGGTGCGCTGAACAGGCCACTCAGGACCTGTGCAAACCCCTCGTCACTCAACGGGCTCCCCCTCTCTGCCCCGACATCGTCTGGTGTCCCCCCTGGCTGCTGCTCGAAGACGACTCGTCCACAGTCATACTCGTCTTGAACCCGCTGCTTTTTGACATCGGGAGCGGGCGTGGTGGCTACTTCCACCTGTTGCTGCACCCTGGGATCAGTCCAAACCAGAGCTCCGAGATCCTGTTCCAGAGCTCGCCCCAGCTGGTGACGACGTCGGGACCACCCACAAAAATTCACACGCATTCTTGGGTTTTCAGCACCAGTTTCATCGAATTCTGAGTTCGGTGGAGTTCGTGGCGTCATCTATAACGACTTCCTGTCCGGTTATTCCAGAACGGGCAGATCGTTCGGCGCTAGGTTAGTTAACCTCCCCTCCCCGCCTGGACGGCTTAGCGCCCCTCCCTGTGTGGAGGTAGTGTTTGGTGTAAGCCCATTCCCCCACCCCGAGATCCACCCTCCTGCGTGGGGCGTAGTTTTGTACTAGCAGGTCTTCGGCTGAAGCGTCATCGGCACGGCATGCGGGTAGCCCACGCTTCCCCGCTCGCCCCCATCTCCGACCGGGATCAGTGTCTTCACACCGATCAGGTGAGCTTTGAGCCCCCATCCTCTGCTGGTTTCACTATTGCTTAGCTTAGTATTATCTCTAGTTGCGCCGTCGGTAGTGAGAGAGTGCTCGTCCCAACATTCCGTCAAATCGAGTGCGACCGCGGGTGAGTTGTGAGAGTGTCATTACATCCCACGCCCGCGGCGTGCTGACTGCCCTTGAAATTGGGCATCCCTGGCCCATTGGGGTCCATCCCTAGCTGGCCATATCCTTGGAACCTCGAGGTCAAACCTCGGACCCTCACCACCATCGTCGGTCCACCTACGGAACCGGGTGTGTGCGACACGGGTGAACCGCTTGTGAGAGATCGTTGTTCGGTCTGGTTGCTTGCAAATCTAGGTCCAAGGAGTGGTGTCATATCACAAATATTATGTCTCATTATGTTTACATGTACATCCTTGATGATATAATCCTGATGTATTATGAGAATCTGTCAGAATAGGTTTAAGAATGACTCACAGGTCAAGAAGTCAACCCAAGTCAAAGTCAAAGTCAAATCATTGACAGGTAAGGTCAATGCACAGTCAGCAGGTCATGAAGTCAACCCAAGTCAAAGTCAAATCATTGACAGGTAAGGTCAATGCACAGTCAGATCAGGTAATGTTCTACCTAATCTTACTTAGCGTCTTTGTGCATGGAGCATTCAAGTATGTACAGCGCCGTGTTCACATGCTTCAAAGTCTGTACAACGTCCTTCGCATGCACACAAAGTCCATGCATCGTTTCTCTAAGTCTATACATTGCCGCTATGTGTGTGCATCATTTAGCAAGTCTATACATCCGTCAGCCTTGCCTCTTGCTCGCAAAGTCTATACATTCATGAGCTATGGCTGTGCATCGTTTGCATATTGCACACTAAGTCTGTACATCGCTGCATGCATTTCTTTAAGTCTGTACATCGCATAGCATGCACGCGTTCAAGTCTATACATTGCTGCATGAACGCAAGTCTATACATTCCTATCATTACCTACGTTCACTGCTTTAGCACACGCACAAAGTCTGTACAGCCAGTGCATCCCTTGATCTCAAGTCTGTACATTGCATCGTTTGTACATGCATCATCTCTTGAGCATTTAAAGTCTATACATTGTTGCATCATGTGCTTCATGCATATAAAGTCTATACAGAGTTGTACCTAGATTGCATTAGTCAAGTCTGTACATCGCCCTAGATTACATTTGTCAAGTCTATACATAATGCATTGGTTCTTAAGTGCTAGGCAGCAAGTCTATACATTGGGTGCTGCATGCTCACCAAGTCCATACACTAGCAAGTCTGCACATTGCTTGTAGACTGCACAAAGTCTGCACATTCATTGCTGCAAAAGTCTGCACATTCCTTGTTGTTATGTCCATGCGTCATGTTAGCAAGTCTGCACATTGTTGCACGCTAAGTCTGCACACTAATAGCATGTCAGTGCATTCATCTTTCAATGTGCATACTTCTCCTTATGCATAATGCAAACTGCATCTCATGCACTTAAAGTCTATACACTCTCTCCTGCACACATGTTGTCAGCTTCGCATCCATTCAAGAGTCTGCACACTTGGTCTGCTTCACAAGCACCCAAGTCTATACACTCTTTGTGTCTGCATCACATGCATTCAAAGTCTGTACACTCGTGAATGAAATGTACGTGCATTTATTCTCTTTGTACATACTTTCTCTTCATGCACTGTCTTGCTTGCATGAATGAAGTATGTGCAGGGTGTCTACATTACATCCCAAAAGTCTGAACACCCTTCGGTGTAGTCTGTACACACTTCAGGTGGCAAGTATGTACATCGTCATTGTCGTATGCACGCTAAGTCCATACACTATGCATTTATGCATCGTTCAGAAAACAAGTCTGTACATCGGCCTGTGTCATGCACTCAAGTCCACACATGCACACACTTAGTTTGTGCATTGTGCTCTCATGTTTTAACACTAGGCATTGCAAAGTCTGAACATGGCTCTGTACCTTATATACAAAGTCTGTACTTGCTTTGTTCAAAACACAACTTACTCAGTGCATTCTCGTCTGACTTGACAGAATATCTACTCAAGGAAATTAAGAAGGGCACGTGATCCAAGAAGCTAGGATCGTGACACGTGTCATCCTGCAGGCTGAAATGCTGCCACGCAGCCAAGGTGTTAGGGCGGGAACTGAGGAGGACACACGCCCACCTTCTTGCTGCTGCTATATAATGAAGCCTCTTCCTCTGAAGATGATCTGATCGAAGCAGAAGAAGCAGAAGCAGAGACAGAGTCTACATGATCCAGAAGAAGAAAAAGAGTGAAGAAGAGAAAGAGAGAAGAAGCAGAAGAAAAGAGAAGTTGCAGAAGAAAAGGAAAGAGAGAGAGATCTCGTGAGGATCGAGAGAAAAAGAAAGACAGTGAGAGAGAAGAGAAGAGCAGAGAAGAAAAAGAAAGGCAGAGTATGAAAGCAGAAGAAGAAAAAGAAAAAGAGAAAGAGAGATAGAGAGCTCGTGAAGAAGAAAAGAAGCTTCATCAGAAGATTAGTCCCTACTGGACCGTGGATCAAATCCAGGCCAGTCAGCTCCTGCGAGAGCCACATTGTGTGTTTCATTTCCACCTTTCAGTCGCTGTGATTTTTATTATTTCTTGTTTTTCTTTTTTATCTGATCATCGTTGTTCTTCCGATTCTCTGGTTTGAGGTCGGGTTCCTCCTGTGGACTCAGGAGAAGGGAGACCTGGTGTCTCCGGTTGCAAGTGGCTGGGTGTCACTTGTGGGTTCCCTCCTGGGTGGAGGAAGAGAGACTTTGGTCTCTAGTTGCTAGTGACGGGTAGTCACTAGTGGGTTCCCTCCTGGTTTGGAGGAAGAGAGACGTTAGTCTTTGGTTGCTAGTGACGGGTAGTCACTAGTGATTTCTGATGCGGGACGAGACACGGACACGACAAGCTCGCGATCGTCCCTTAATGAGGGAAGCGTCGGACGTGCGCGGTTGAGAAACCGGCAGTGAGCTAGGGTGGTCGGCTCTCACTTGTGCCCAGATCAGGGCACGGGACGGTAACGCTCTCTCTCGCAGCAGCGGTGATATAAATATAAAGCGAGCTAATTGTTCCTACACATGCTCTCTAGCAGTGGCATAAACAAGTATATATGAAAATAAACAAATGCCGAGTGTAGGGAGCGAGAACGATACCTCCACGCGCTCGGCGTGGGGAAGATGGGCCCGGCCGAAACTCGTACTCCCGGAACAATAACACACAGTATTACAGCAATACAACTCGCTGCCCACTCCACACAGGGAGGTAAAGGGCTACACAATGGGGCCCGGGAGGACCGAATTCGGGTTGACGGGCGGCTTCTCGCGTTGATTCGGCAACACCCGAACTAGTGATGGTGGGGGCCCACGTGCTGTCCGGAGGGGCCGTGTGGGACCCGGTGGCACCGCTGTAGTGGAGATGCTTGGGGAAGCGTTCCCTGGGCTGGTGGAACGCTGTAACGTCGACCGGAGGTCGGGTGGCTCCGTTCGGCACCGGTCAGAACAACCGGCCACGGATCTGCCGGTTCTATTTTCTGGTGCGCGCTTCGGTGAGAACGGACGCTGCGATCAGCCCCGACGTTGGATCGACATAAAACTAGTGCCGTTGGAAAGCTAACTTCAAATCCTTCAATATAGGCCTAGAGATCTGGCCTGGATCTGCACGGATCTTGGCCTTAAGGAATTTTTGAATTGCTGTTGTACAGTGACCGGATTCTCAGATCTGCAGGGAACTTGTCTGAGAACTGCCTTTGACCACTATGTGAACGTCCGAATCTGAAGTGGTGGTCTTCATAAAAGTTGTAGGAAATGAAGCTAGAAAATCGGAACTAGTTTTTATGAAGGCTTTGGAGGTAACTGTGATTTGTTCTGATTTTTGAACTGGAAGGTGGTCGGATCTGGGAATTAGCTGAAAACATTATAGTAGAGATAGAACACGAATTTTGAAAAATGGACAGAGGGCGGATCAAAAATCAAAAAAAATGGTGGATGTAATGGGTGATGGACAGAACGCCCAGTAAAATTAAGAGCCCCAACCAAAATCAAAAAGAAGGTCGGAGATGAGAAACTCAGAGCTACTGTCACTGTAGACAGAGACATGACAGATCTGGGAGTGATTGAAGACCGAAATTGCAAAAATATCAAACGAAGTATTTTCAACCTGAATTTTTTTGTGGATGATGGGATGGAAGATAGGAACACACCATAAAAATTACAAACCACGAAGAGACCGTGGTTGGTAGCAAAATTTTCGTGAAGACACCTCTATCCAGCAGGACAGAAAACCGAAGACGGATTCGCGGCGGCTCGAAGGCGGCACGAACGGCGGCGGCGGCGGCACAGATGAAGATCAGAGGTTGAGAGGGGGAGATAGAAGATTGATACACTCTAGAACTGGAGGTTTGAGGAGAGGAAACCAGGGGGAGAGGGCTGGGGGCGCAAGAGCCTTCTTGGCATTCAACAAAATTTCTGAATTTTCACTGATTTTCACATGAAAATACACCTTATATATGCTTCCAACCAAATCCAACCTCCACCCTTAAACCTAGGGATGTGAGATGGATGGTCTGGATTGCATGCCACCAATCACACAAAAAAAATAATTAATATATAAGGGGGGGGGCCTATTGACCAAGGGGAGGCAAGGGGGACAATTTGACTTGGTAGGTAGCCTACCATGGAAATTCTTACCCCCTTGTCTACCCATGTGGCATATGACTAGTACAACCTTCTAGATGTCCACCTAGGATGGTTGACTAGCCCCACAAGGTGACATGGACCTATGGGAGAGGGCTGAGGGCCCCCTAGATGGTCCTACTGACAAATTACATAGAAACCCACACAATCCGTGGGAATGACGCATTGGCTTATAAAGCTGTACAATTGCGCATATACTTTCCCAAGGATATAACACAAACTAAAAGGACATAAATGTAAAAGTAAATGTACATGCTCGGCGTTGATTCCCATCAACTCTCCCCGGGTGGGAGGAACTCGACCCCGTCGAGTAGGGGTATGGATGCTCGAGTACTCCGACGGATCCGTCACCAGTGCCAAGTAACGCAGGTACGCTCCACTCCAAGTGATCGTCACCTGCTCATTCTATATATACTCGATATGCGCAAGCTGCCATGGGCTAGTGGTGGACACTCCGGGTGGGGCACTCTTAAAGGGGGAGGTGGCGGCTCGAAGACTCACTAGGAATCACCGCTGAGTCCCTGTAGGTGACTAGATCCGGGTGTAGATATAGAACCGATCCCATACTCATCGAATGAGTCCACTCGCCTCTTACTCATAAGAGAACGACAACGAGCTTGCACAAGACACATGCAGACAAATAAACGACACACAAACCATGCAAACAAACCACACAAAACAAACCACACAAGGAAAACACACCGACTCATATATGACCCTAGACTAAGGTGGTGACATCAAGCCCACTAAGTGGCGGCATCCTGGGCGACGGGTGAGCCGTCCAGCTCTCCCCCCAAGGCATAGTACTCATCGGCTAGTGCTTGGTCGGCCTCATAATCGACACACTCAAGCTCTGGAGGTAAGGTATCTCCAACCCCTAGGGCTAGGGTGGCACGGGCGGGGCATTCATTGGCAATGTGGCCAAACCCGTGACAGTGGAAACATTGCACTCGCGACCTACTACTCTCTCCGATAAGAGGGGCCTTACCCTTATCCTCCCGACAGGTAGGGGGCGTAGGTAACAAGGGTGGAGGTGTAGGCGCCGTGGGCAATAGCGGGGGAAGGGTCGAGGCCAGGGGACAAGCCATGTGTGCTGGGGGACGGGCAACGGGTGCCGGTGGATGGAGTGGAGGTAGATCCCGTGGTGGGGGAGGTCGAGGTCTAGGAGCGAAGTGCTCCTGACGGGCGGGCTCCTGAGGACGAGCCATGGGTCCCCTCGGGTATGAACCTAAGGAGCCACGGGAATCACTACGGGGAGGAGCGGGACTCCACCGAGGAATAGACTCGAACTCTCCCTCGAATTGCTCCATCTCGAGAGCAACTTGATATGCATCCTCCAACTTATCCACCTTGCGGCGGAGAAGCACATACCGTAGGTGCGGGCGTAGACCACGCCGAAATCGGGAGACGGTAAGGGAATCCTCCTCCGTGGCATCACATCGCAAGTAGTATTCATCAAATTCGACGATGTAATCAGAGAAGGACCGATCTCCTTGGGTGAGACTTTGCCACCTCTCTATAAGACGCTGGCGGTAGGAGGTAGGGAGGTACTTCTTCCTAAGCTTCTCCCTCATATCGGCCCATGTATCGATCGGGGGTTCTTGACGATGAAACAATAGGTTCTCCATGTTCGCGAATAGGTTTGTGCTTGGCCTAAAAGTTTCATCCTGGCGTACTTGACTTTTCGTTGGTCCGACATCTCGAACCACTCAAAATATCGGTCCATACCAACCTCCCAATCAAGATAGACCTTTGGGTCTAAGGACCCGTCAAAGGTGGGAGGGTCGGCCCGAACGGTCCGAATGGCCCGTTCATCCATATCTTGGTCATGGGTACGCCGCGTATGGCGGTGGTCATGACCATGTCCCCGTTGCTCATTATCGGACTCATAGTCATGCACCTCGGGGACTTCGTGCCTCCTAACAGCTACCCCTTGAACCCTTGGAGTCGCGGGTTGGTGATCCGGCTCCGGTTGACCTTGGGTAGGTGGGATGGGTGCATGGGTTGGTCCTTTCTCTAGTGCGGCAACTCTCCCGACCAATCCCTGAACAGACTGGTTCGACCCGGCGGCCCTATCCTCTACGGCCTTCATCCTCTCTTCTAGGCGGGTGCCTAGGCCATTCACCTGAGTACTCAACCCTTCCATCCTATCCACTCGAGTACTTAACTCATCCATGCGCTCACTCAACCCATCCATTTTCCCCATAAGAGTTCGGAACAATGTGGCCACTTCATCGGAACTACAGACTCGGGATTCCGCCATAGGTGGTGGTGGGGGTGAGTATTGAGTACCTCGACGAGTGGGCATGCAAGACACGGAGTAGGAGACACCGACTAAGGCAAATGCACACTACAAGTTGATGCACCTAGACGTAACCAAAACTCGGCACGTGGCGGAGTTAATCGATCCGAAGATCACTCGCGCAAGTGTGCGGCCTTCCCGATAGGCGTAGCCTAACGTTCGGACAACACCTTTTGATATACCGGGTTATTGGGATGCAATGCAAAAGACACTTTTTTTGTTTGTTTTAAAACAATGATGACCCTAAACACGACTTAGATGTAAATGACTAATGAATGACACTTTTTTTTTGACACCCTAGACTCAACCTGCTCTGATACCAAATTGATGCGGGACGAGACACGGACACGACAAGCTCGTGATCGTCCCTTAACGAGGGAAGCGTCGGACGTGCGCGGTTGAGAAACCGGCAGTGAGCTAGGGTGGTCGGCTCTCACTTGTGCCCGGATCGGGTCACGGGACGGTAACGCTCTCTCTCGCAGCAGCGGTGATATAAATATAAAGCGAGCTAATTGTCCCTACACATGCTCTCTAGCAGTGGCATAAACAAGTATATATGAAAATAAGCAAATGCCGAGTGTAGGGAGCGAGAACGATACCTCCACGCGCTCGGCGTGGGGAAGACGGGCCCGGCCGAAACTCGTACTCCCGGAACAATAATACACAGTATTACAGCAATACAACTCGCTGCCCACTCCACGCAGGGAGGTAAAGGGCTACACAATGGGGCCCGAAGGACCGAATTCGGGTTGACGGGCGGCTTCTCGCGTTGATTCGGCAACACCCGAACTAGTGATCGTGGGGGCCCACGTGCTGTCCGGAGGGGCCGTGTGGACCCGGTGGCACCGCTGTAGTGGAGATGCTTGGGAAGCGTTCCCTGGGCTGGCGGCACGCTGGAGCGTCGATCGGAGGCCGGGTGGCTCCGTTCGGCACCGGTCGGAACAACCGGCCACGGATCTGCCAGTTCTATTTTCCGGCGCACGCTCCGGCGAGAACGGACGCTGCGATCAGCCCCGACGTCGGATCGACATGAAACTAGCGCCGTTGGAAATCTAACTTCAAGTCCTTCAATATAGGCTTAGAGATCTGGCCTAGATCTGCACAGATATTGGCCTTAATGACTTTTTGAGTTACTGTTGTACAGTGACCGATTCTCAGATCTGCAGGGAACTTGTCTGAGAACTGCCTTTGACCACTATGTGAACGTCAGAATCTGAAGTGGTGGTCTTCAGTAAAGTTGTAGGAAATCAAGGTAGGAAATCGGAACTATTTTTTATGAAGGATTTGGAGGTGGCTGTGATTTTCTCTGATTTTTGAAATGGAATGTGGTTGGATCTAGGAATTAGCTGAAAACACTGTAGTAGAGATAGAACATGAATTTTTAAAAATGGATAGAGGGCAGATCAAAAATAAAAAAAAATGGTGGATATAGGGGATGATGGACGAAACGCCCAGTAAAATTGGGAGCCCCAAAAAAATCAAAAAGAAGGTCGGAGATGAGAAACTCAGAGCTGCTGTCACTGTAGACAGAGACAGAACAGATCTGGGAGTGATTGAAGACCGAAATTGAAAAAATATCAAACGAAGGATTTTCGACCTGAATTTTTTTGTAGATGATGGGATAGAAAATAGAAACACACCATAAAAATTACACACCACGAAGAGGCCGTGGCGGGTAGCAGGATTTTCGTGAAGATACCTCTGTCCAGCAGGACAAAAAATCAAAGACGGATTCGCGGCGGCTCGAAGGCGGCACGAACGGCGGCGGCACAGATGAAGATCAGAGGTTGAGAGGGGGAGATAGAAGATTGATACACTCTAGAACTGGAGGTTTGAGGAGAGGAAACTAGGGGGAGAGGGCTGGGGGCGCAAGAGCCTTCTTGGCATTCAACAAAATTTCTGAATTTTCACTGATTTTCACATGAAAATACACCTTATATATGCTTCCAACAAAATCCAACCTCCACCCTTAGATCTAGGGATGTGAGATGGATGGTCTGGATTGCATGCCACCAATCACACAAAAAAACAATTAATATATAAGGGGGGGGGGGCCTATTGACCAAGGGGAGGCAAGGGGGACAATTTGACTTGGTAGGTAGCCTACCATGGAAATTCTTACCCCCTTGTCTACCCATATGGCATATGACTAGTCCAACCTTCTAGATGTCCACCTAGGATGGTTGACTAGCCCCACAAGGTGACATGGACCAATGGGAGAGGGCTGAGGGCCCCCTTGATGGTCCTACTGACAAATTACATAGAAACCCACACAATCCGTGGGAATGACGCATTGGCTTATAAAGCCGTACAATTGCGCATATACTTTCCCAAGGATATAACACAAACTAAAAGGACATAAATGCAAAAGTAAATGTACATGCTCGGCGTCGATTACCATCAGTTTCCCTCCGGTCTGGAGGAAGTGAGGAGTGTGTTCCTCTGGTCAAGCTGTTAGGCAGCACCTGTTTGCAGACTAAGTCTGCGGTTCTAGCTTTTGCTAGTGGAAGCCTCACTCCGGTTTGGAGTGAGGGGTGGATGTAGGTCTGTGGACTGAACCACCTAAAAAATCATCTGTGCAGTGGGTTGATTGCTTTCCTTTGCTTCCGCTAGATGAATGTTTAGGCGCGCTATACATATTTGCTCAATTGATTAAGCCATCTGAGTTTTTAATTCCGCAATATTTTTTGAGCGAAATTTTTTAAGGGTGTGATTCATTCACCCTCCTCTGAATCCACCGCACCGAACCTATCAATTGGTATCAGAGTAGGTGTCTGCATAGAAGGTCCAGCGACCTGCAGATCTGATCCTGCAGTTTTCGGTGCTATCTCGCTTTTGGTGCATCATTATTCCTGTTGCATTAATCTGATCTCTTTCCATGGGTGATCCACCGGTTTTCAACGGCTCTAATTTTAATGTGTGGTTTGTCAGTCTGCGCAAATATGTTATATCAGTTAATCCTGATCTGTGGAAGTTAATTTCACACTGTCCTCACAGATTACCAAAGAAAGTGTCCAAATGGACCGACAGTCATAGATCAAAGGATGGAGAAAATCAGAAAGCTTTGAATCTGATGAAAGTAGCTACTGACAATGCCTTACATTCTTGCCTTCATGATTTCAGCTAAGGACATTCTGGATGTGCTGAAGCTAGCTCACAGGTTAAATGAGGACAACTGCATGATGGCTAACGGAAGCAATCAAGGTAGCAATCAGAATGAAGATGATAATGATGAGGAGGTAAACCCTTTTGAGAACTATACTTTAGATGATTGGGAGAAGTCATATGCTGACTTATTAGAGTCACATGAGAGGTTAAGAAAATAGTATAAAAAATTAAAAAGGGTATTGGGTTAGAAAGTTCAAGCTCTTCTTGTGAAAAATGTCTAGAGTTGAAACAATCTCATGATGCGTGCTTTTCTGATATTCAAATGCTTAAAGACCAAATTGGGTTGTTGAAAATTGAAAATCAAGAACTTGCAAATGAGATTACTGACCATGAAGAAAAATTCAGAAAACTTGAAGTCGAGAAGAGTCTAATAGCTGAAAAATATGATGTGATAAAGTCTGTGAACATAAAGCTTCAGAAAGACATTGAAAATATGCAAAGAGAGTCTGAAATTTAGATAATCCAAAAATATCACATGATGACCAGATTCTTCTTGATGAGTTAATTCAAAATGATGCTCTGTCTAAGGAAAATGAAAAGTTAAACCAGCTGAACTCTGCTATGTCTGAAAGACTTCTAGCATTAGAAAGAGGAAAGTCTGTTCACATAGAAGAGTCTGATAAACTGAGCAATCTGGAATAGGAAGTTGAGAAATATAAAACTGCTAACAAGGTGCTAAGTGAATGTGTGAATTGCAGTGAGCAAGAGATTGCCAGTTATGAGTACACATTGCCTCTCTAGAATATGAAATCCAAGACTTGAGGAACTCTCCGTCAAAGTTTGTTGATGGTCAAGAAAACTTGAATAGGTTGTTAGGTGTCAAGGTAAATCTTCAAAAAGAAGGGATCAGCTACAAGCCAATTAATAAGAAATCATTTGAAAATAAACTAATGACATCATTTGTAAAAGAATCAAATGCTGTTACAATCAATGTCACAGCTCCTAGTGTAGCCACCACTTCACAAGTGAAACACCCCATTGTTCAGAAAAAACAGAAACAAAATGACCTTCAGAAATAAGTTGAAAAAGTGAAAAGGTATGTTCATGTGAAGAACAAGCAAAGAAACAATCATGTTGATGCTGTGCATGTGACACATAACCTAAACACACACACACACATGCACACAAAAGGAAAATGTCATGTCACTATTGTCATAAACCTGGTCATCTGATGCATGAGTGCAGGTTGATGGAGAAAGATGATATGAGCGCCAGCACAATGAATGCTAGGAAATTTCATGATAAAAATTCTTCATCTCAGAAAAAGAAAATTGAATATTTTCACTGTGGCAAATTAGGACACAGCATTACACAATGCTGGTTTGCAAGTGGTAAGAAAATATCTCTTTCACATCATGCTAAATTCCCTTGCAAGCCAACATGGTTTTAATAAGAACAAATATGTTTCAATGAACCAGTACATCACTTGTTTTAACTGTAACAAACGTGGTCACAAGGCCATTGAGTGCTGGTTTGGATCTACTAGGGGCAGAAATAGTTTTAAAAGTAAGCATATCAGATGCTTCGAGTGTGGGAAGAATAGCCATACAGTCAAGGACTGTTGGCATGTTCAGAAGAATTCTGCTAACCCCCATGTTGCGAAATTTTCATGCCATAACTGTGGGAAGCCAGGCCATAGAGCTGCTGACTGTTGGCTGGCTTATTTTAGTGATCAGAATTTTCTCTCTGCCAATAAATTTTATAACAACAGTAATTTGCATAAAAAGAATTTGAAATCTGCTGCATCATGTCATTACTGTGGTCAAATAGGTCATTCAATGAATAATTGCTACTTGATGAGATCTGATGACCTTCATGCTAAAAAAACTGTTTAGAACACCTGCCAAAGGTGTCACTGTTAATTCAGGACCCAAGACCTCTTGGGTACCTGTTTGTGCAAAGTGAACATTGTTTTGCAGGTGTGCCTTGGAAGCTATGATTAAAGGGGCTAATAATCCAAGGCACTCAAAGAATGAAACCCCCAGGAGAGCACTATTAAGGTCAGCTCAGAAAACTTGCCTTAAATTCTGCTATCTGAAATTGTTTACTTTAGATGATTGCATATCATATTAATCTGTTTGTGCTTAATTAAAATCTTTTGAAAATTTGATTGACTTCGCATGATGTCATGCTGCTCATATAAAGTATGATGCATTGCATATCATCTAAATTGAAAAATCCAAAAAGGGATAAACCATTGCATCTGCTAAAAGGAGTCAATGCTTTTGCATACTTGTGTTGATCACATTTGAACCATTTTGAAAACTCCAAAAGGATGATTCAGTAGATTTAGGCAGGGGGAGTGTGTTGCCTCTGCACCATAATTGTGTCCATGCATTGTGCTTTAGAAGTGGTCACTGCATATGCATGCATATAGTTAACTGCACTGGATTTATTTTGGAAAATTCAAAAACAAGTGATTTTCTGTGCATATAGACAGGGGGAGCAAAATGCCTTTGTGATTCCAAATCTGTCTAGTGAACCGAAGCTCTCTAATTCAGATTGTCGTGTCTGGACATCAATGCATTTAGATAGGGGGAGTGTTGTTGCATCCCTACGGTTTTGATGATGTCTCACACTACAAATCAATCTTCTATCTCTAGAATAATTCATGCTTCATCATGTAGGACTGTGCAGTTCATATGGCTGTCAGATAAAATTGCACTACTTGATCATGTCTACACACTGTCTGCATTATCTGTTCACTGATGGGTCGACCCTCCACCACTGATGGGTCGACGCCTCCTTGACTCTCCAAGTCCGTACAATGAATTTCATATTCAAAGTATGTACATTGGTCTTCACCTGAAGTCCATACATTGAACTTAATATTCAAAGTCTGTACACCCTCCGCTAAGCCTTCAGAGTCTGTACAGCCATCCCTTGAGTTCAAGTCCATACAACGGCACTGTAGATTGCATCTGAAGTGTATACAACCTTTCAAGGGGTCAAGTCTATACATTCTCCCGTTCATTTCAAAGTCTACACATCGCCCTTCATCTTCCAAGTCTATACACTCTGTTGAACCACAAGTCTATACATCGTCTGCCATCTCAAAGTCAATACACTGTCCCTCGTCTCTCACATCATGACCCAAAGTCTGTACAGCCTCTAGTCACTGTACAAGTCCACACACTGGCTGCACTGCACAAGTCTATACATTGGCTTGGGCATCCAAGTCTAGACATTGATTCACTATTCATGCCTTGATTCGAAGTCTGTACAGCGAGCGGCATTCTTCAAAGTCTGTACAGCCAACGCCTTTATTGATTCCATGTCTGTACATCACTGTCTCAAGCTACAAGTCTGTACAGAGTTCAGCTAGTCTATACACTCATTCACTGTAGCTGCATCGGTTCACCTGAAGTCTGTACATCGTCTCAGCCACCGTCTCATTCAGCGTCTCACGCTTACAAAGTCTATACACTGGTCGATGGAAGCAAGCCCATACATTCGACTGTTCAGCCTGTGCTCAAGTCTGTACAGCCAGGGAGACCATTAAGTCTATACACTCAATCACTGTAGCTTGCACGGGGTGAAGTCTGAACATTGGCATGAGTTTTCCAAGTCTGTACATCCTTCTGTTGAAAGTCCAAGTCTGTACATCGGACTGGTTGAGCATGTCTGTACAGCGTTTGCATTTTCAGTAAGTCTATACATTGGGACTTCTACCTACGTTCTGAACTGAACTGAGTAAGTCTATACATTCCTCATATCTTTTACCTACGCTCAGTTCAGTAAGTCTGACGTTGCCTTGCCAAAGTCTTCACACTGTGAACCTTCAAGTCTGTGCATACTTCACTTACTCAAGTCTGTACATCGTCCAGCTCTTTGGCAAGTCTAAACATCTCTAAGTCTAGACACTCAGTTATCCTTCAACCCTATACACTCGATATCACCTGCAAGTCTATACACTCTCAAGTTGTTCACACTTGCTTAAATTGCTGTTTCTAAGTCTACACAGTTGATGCCTTCATGCATTGTTCTCTTCGAAGTCTAAACATCAACGTCTATACATTGAAATCCATACAGTGCATATTGTTATGCTTCAAGTCTACACATTGCTGCTCTTCATTACAAGTCTTTACACTCATTCTCCTTCACACGACCAACTCTATACATCCACTGTCTAGCCTGATGAATGAAGTCTAAACACTGAGATCGCATGAATACTTACAAGTCCATACACTGAGCTCGCTGAAGAACTTCAACTCTATACACTCTCACACTGTGACACACTTGCCCATTTGGCATCCCTGAGTCTATACACTCGAGGGCCTCATACACTTCACAGAAGTCCACACATTTCATTCTTTGTGCTAATGCATTCTTCAGCTAGTCTATACACTGAGGTAGCTTGAAGTCTCACAAGTCTATACACTCCCTCAGTGTACACACTTACTCGTCTGCTATCCTAAAAGTATATACATTCCTATCTGACTGCACTAATCAATCACATTTCTATGTCTCTGCCTGCAGATGATTCAGGTCAATGATTGGGCACGTGAACCGAGGATGATGCCTGGCACGTGATCCGAGAATGCTCTGGAAAGGGAGGGAACGAGACTCCCTCGTGTGAAGGCCTGAAACTCAGGTCGAATGCCATATAAAGGGTGCCTTCTGCGATCAGATAAAAAGAACTGGAGAGAAAGCTGAAGAGCAGAATTCCTGAGCAGAAGAAGAAAAGAGAAGAGAGCCTCCACGTTCCAGAAAGAAAATAGAGAGAAAAGATTAGAGAGCATTGCTGTGAGAGAAAAGTCTGAGTGAGAGAGAAGAGTCCAATTTGCTTCTTCGGAAGCTACATTTGTATTTGATTTTTCTGAAATGATTTGTGTTCATCGTTGGTCTTGTTTACATTTCTATTTTTCCTTTTACTTCTTCATATATCTGATTTTAAGTTGTTACCCTCCGGTGTTTAGAGGAAGGGAGAGTTACTCCGGTTCCCCTCTGGGCTGCAGAGGAAGAGAGATCTGTGATCTCTGGTTTTTGCCAGTGATGGGTTGTCATTCGCAGGTTCCCTCCGGGTTGGAGGAAGGGAGAGGCATCTCTGGTTCTGGTCTTGCTGGTAGCAGGTCCAGGTGTCAAGCTGTGTGGCAGCACATTGTTCGCAGACTGAGTCTGCAGCTTTCTAGCAGTGGCTAGTGGAATCCTCACTCTAGTTGGAGTGAGGGGTGGATGTAGATTGTGGACTACAATCGAACCACCTTAAAATCTCTTGTCTCCTCTGTGGATTGGTATTATCGTTGTGCTTTCCTTCTGTTCGGCATTGTGTTTGTGTGTGGACGGGCTCTTCCAATCGGTGCTTATTATCCTGTCTTAATTTCTCACTGCGTTAGCTGCATTATTTAGCCTTATCTGAAGGGTTGTATTTCGAAGTAGTGAGTTTCCGCTGAAGTTGTTCAAATTGGGAGTGATCTATTCATCCCCCCCTTCTATATCACTCTTCGCTGCGCTAACATTTGGTATCAGAGCAAGTTTGCATCATGTGGACGAACGGTCAGGGAAATGCTAATGGTCCTAGAAGCTTCATGGCTGAAGGTCAATCCATTAGTCGCCCTCCATTTTTTGATGGTAATAATTATCTTTTTTGGAAGAACAGGATGGAAGTGTTTATCAGAGCACAGAGCCACAAGCTGTGGAGGGTAATCACGGTTGACCCATATGATCTGCCACCGAACGAGGACGCGTGGACAGATGACCATGTCAAGCTATCTTCACTCAACTGGACGGCGCTGAACATCATCCAGTGTGCTGTTCACCCAGAGGAATATGCCCGTATATCTGCCTACAGGACTGCCAAGCGAATGTGGGATGAGCTGCAATTGATCTACGAAGGTACAACTCAAGTGAAAGCCTCGAAGGTAAACCTCTACACCTCTAAGTATGAACTGTTTAGGATGAATGCAGAGGAGAATATTACTGAAATGTATGCCAGGTTGTCCTTGATCACGAACACACTTAAGGGGCTAGGGAAGGATCTAGCTGAGGCAGACATAGTCAGGAAAATCCTTAGATCCTTATCCCCAGCATGGCACACTAAGGCCATCGTGATTGAAGAGTCAAAAGATCTGACGACCTTGACAGTGAATGAACTCATAGGATCCCTCATGACCTATGAAATGAATCTCAAAGGAGGTGGTGAAGGAAGTGATAGGAAGGCTAAGAATGTAGCTCTCAAGGCATCCCGCAACAAGAGTAGCAGTAGCAGCAGCAGCAGCAGTAGTGGTGAGTCTGATGGCTTCTCAGATCTCGACCAGAAGGAGCAAGCAATGCTCACACGTCAGTTCAGTAAATTTTTAAGGAGAAAGGGGAAGACCTTTAGGAGGAAAAAGCCATACTCCTTTAACAAGAATGTTGAATCTACCAATTATAGGGATAGAAATCCTAAGAGACTGACCTGTTATCATTGTAACAAACAGGGACACATGAAAGGCGAATGCCCAGATCTTCAGAAGAAGGGTCCCTACTTCCAGAAGAAGAACACAAAAGTGCAGAAGAAGAAGAAGCCACAGGTGATGGTATGCACATGGAGCGAGGAGGAAGAAGATCCTGAAGATACTTCCTCAGAGGAGCATGAAGAAGGAATTTGCCTTATGGCAAACAGTGAAGAGGAGGTAACCAATGTTTTTGAAAATTTTACGATTGATGACTGGGAAGATGCTTATGCTGAGTTATTAGATAAGTTCAATTCTCTTAGTAAAGAGCATAGGGTTCTGAAAAGAAAATTTAATACTAATGTTGAAGAACAAAACCCAGGTCTGTGAGGAAAATCAGAAACTAAAAGAGCAACTAGAAGAAGTGACCTCACTAAGAAAAGAAAATGATAAGCTCAAGGGAGAAAATCAAGAAAGTCAAAATCAGCTCAATGAACTCAAAATAAGAATTGAAGAAAGCTTGAATGAAAGTAAAGTGAACTCAGAAAAATATGCAGCTGTTAAGAAAGTCAATGGTGAACTTCTAAAAAATTCTGAGTCCCTTCAAAAGGAGCTGGAAGACAAACAGAAAGTTTTGGAAAACTTTGTCCAAGGAAAATCTAGTCTGGATGCTATACTGGGGGCTAGGGTTAACTTCAATAAGGAGGGTCTAGGCTACGACCCAACTAACAAAAGACCCTTATAATTCAAAACCATTACCTTCTGCCCAGAGAAGGGAAAAGAAAAGCTGGACACACCATCCAACTCAAACAGCAGTAAGGGAACTCAAGGTCAGAAGGAAAGTCCTAAAAACAGTGCTGGCCAACCATTTAAGATGGGAATGAATTCTGTGAAGAATTTCACTAAGCCTACCAATCAGAACATAAATGGTAAATGGACCAAGCAAGTGGATCAAAAGAAAAGCTGGAATTACTACAATCAGATGGGTCCAAAGAGGACCTACTGGAGAAATGATCATCATCTTCAAAAATCTGTTGATCAACAAACTTACAGAAGATATCCTAGGAGTGGCAAGCCTAATGAATGGTATAAAACTTATTTCTCCAGACCAGCTGGACTTAATTTCAATAAACCTGAAATAAAGATGCCAGGGAAATCCATGCTGAAGTAAATTTGGATTCCTAAACACTTGATTAGAGATTTGAATAATGTCCTTGGACCCAACTCATCTTGGGTTCCAAATCACTCTGCTTGATGTTATTTGTGTAGGTCGGCCTGGCAGCTGAAGACAACAAGTGGTACCTCGACAGTGGCTGCTCCAGGCACATGACAGGTGACCGATCCAAGTTCAGCAAGATAGAGATGAAGGTAGGGGGTCTGGTCAAGTTTGGAGGAAAGAATAAAGGTAAGATTATTGGAGTTGGTACAGTGGGTAAGTCTTCCACAAACTCCATTGAAAAAGTTCTACTTGTGGAAGGTCTTCAACACAACCTGATTAGCATTAGTCAGTTATGTGACAAGGGTCACAGGGTTGTGTTTGATGATATCTCATGCAAAATCTTTGAAATAAATTCTGATGTGGTTAAATTTGTAGCCAACAGGATTAATAATGTCTACATGGTAGACCTAGATGAGGAATCTGAATCTAATATTTGTTTATCTGCCAATTCTGAAAATGATGCTTTTGAATGGCATAGACGTCTAGGACATGCTAGCTTTACTACTTTTAATAAATTGGTCAAGCATGATTTAGTAAGAGGCATGCCTAGAATAAAATTCAATTCTATTTCAAAATCATGTGATGCATGTGCTCTAGGCAAACAGACCAGGAACTCTTTCAAATTAAGATCTGAGCCATTGTCCTCTAGACCAATGGAACTCCTCCATATGGACCTCTTCGGTCCTACTAGAACTCAGAGTCTTAATGGGAACATGTTTGGCTATGTCATCATAGATGACTTCTCTAGATATTCATGGATCTTTTTCTTAGCAAATAAAAGTGATGCATTTCAAAAGTTTAATATGTTTTTCAATAAGGTCAAACAAGAAGGAAAACACAAGATCTGTTCTATTCAATCTGATCATGGAGGTGAGTTTGAAAACTCCATGTTTTCTGATCTTTGTGAAAGAGAGGGACTAACACACAGATTTTCTTCTCCCAGGACACCTGAACAGAATGGAATTGTGGAGAGAAGAAATAGAACTGTGGTGGAGATGGCCCGAACCATGCTAATTGGAAGTCAATTACCAAGGAGGTTTTGGGCAGAGGCGGCCAATACAGCAACTTACATAATCAACAGGGCCATGGTAAGACCCATTCACAAGAAAACACCCTATGAGCTTCTAAAAGGTAAGAAACCAAACTTGTTTCATTTCAGAATTTTTGGAGCAAAATGTTTTATTCACAATAATGACAAGAAAGATTTAGACAAGTTTGAAGCTAAAAGCTCCCCTGGAATATTTTTGGGATATTCAGAAGTGTCTAGGGCATATAGAGTCTTCAACATAACAGACAAAAAGGTTGAAGAGTCTCCACACATTATTTTTAGTGAAGAGAAAGGTGTTTCTAACAATGAAAATCTTGACAGGGATTCCAATCATGATGGGGAATTCCTAGAAGACCAAGAAGAAGAGAACACTCAGCCAAGTGGAACAGCAAATCCTCCCAACCAGGAAGAGCCAAGAGAAGAAGGTGAGTCTTCAATAAATGTTAGATTTCTTAAAGATCATCCGATAGATAATGTCATAGGTAATCCTGAAGATCCTCTACGGACTAGGTCCCATTTTAGGATTGTGAATAATGAAGACTTAATTGCTTTAGTCTCACAAATTGAACCCAAATCAATAGAAGAGGCCTTGGCTGATCAAGCTTGGGTCAATGCCATGAGTGAGGAATTAGGCCAGTTCGAAAGAAATAATGTCTGGGAACTTGTTCCAAGACCAGACAATGTCAATATCATAGGAACTAAGTGGGTGTTCAAAAATAAAATGAATGAAGATGGAATCATTTCTAGGAATAAGGCCAGATTAGTAGCCAAGGGCTACTGTCAGGAATTTGGTGTAGATTTCGATGAATCCTATGCACCTGTTGCTAGAATGGAGGCTATAAGACTGTTGCTTGCTTTTGCATGCTTAAAGAACATAAAACTCCAACAAATGGATGTTAAAAGTACCTTTTAAAATGGAGTCATTAAGGAAGAGATTTTTGTTAAACAACCCCTGGATTTCAATTTTCTCCTCAACCTGACCAAGTTTTCAGGTTAAACAAAGCCTTGTATGGTCTAAAGCAGGCTCCAAGAGCATGGTATGAAAGATTGACTGAATTTCTGATCAGCAAAGGCTACAAAAGAGGTAAAGTAGATCAAACTTTATTTACCAAAGGTACAAATAAAGATCTCCTCATAGTTCAGGTATATGTAGATGACATTGTGTTTGGATCAACTAAGCATGAACTATGTGTTGAATTCTCTAAAATGATGTCTGCTGAATTTGAGATGAGTTTGGTTGGTGAACTTAAGTACTTCCTTGGCTTGCAGGTACAACAGCTAGAGGATGGGTGCTTCATCAACCAGACCAAATACACAATGGAACTGTTCAAGAGGTTCGGTATGGAAAACCTGAAACACATTACAACACCCATGGGTACCAATACCTCACTGGATGCAGATGAGACAGGTAAAGAAGTAAATGCCAAACTCTATCGAGGTATGATTGGATCTCTTCTTTACCTAACAGCTTCCAGACCTGATATACAATTCAGTGTAGGAATGTGTGCAAGGTATCAGTCTAGACCTACTGAATTACATTTAGCTGCAGTGAAAAGAATTTTCAAATATTTGTCAGCTACTCATTCTCTTGGATTATGGTTTCCTGCATCACACACATTTGACTTAGTTGCATACACAGATGCTGATTATGCAGGTTGTAAACTAGACAGAAAAAGCACTAGTGGTCATTGTGAATTTTTGGGTGGGTGTTTAGTGTCTTGGGGTTCCAAGAAACAACATTCTGTGGCCCTCTCCACTGCAGAAGCTGAATATGTGGCTGCAGGGAGTTGTGGAACACAAGTCATTTGGATTAAACACCAGCTTCAGGACTACCAAGTAGACCTGGGGTGCACACCTATCTATTGTGATAATACCAGTGCCATTAATCTTGCCAAAAATCCTGTTTTGCATTCACGCACCAAACACATAGAGATAAGGCATCATTTCATAAGAGATGAGGTTTCTAAAAATAATTTTGAACTGATTCATGTAGGCACAGATAATCAGATTGCTGACATCTTCACTAAACCTCTGGATAATGAAAAATTCACAACACTAAGACGAGAATTAGGCTTATACAAATTGTCTTAACTGTGTAGCTTGTTCTTTTTGTGAGGGGGAGTTCAGTTGGTTAGCTTTCAGAAAAGCTGTGAGTAAGGGGGAGCTGGTTGAGCTGTGAGAAGAAGTGTTCTTTGACAAATTCAAAAAGATTGACCAGATGTATGTCTTTGCTAGTTTTCATGACAGATCTAGTGTGGTTCTCTCAGACAGTAGAATGTCACTTAATTCTTAAGTCTATAAGTCAGTAATACTAAAGTCCAGTTAGAATCTTTCCTCTGGTATTCCTTCAGAGATCTGGATCAATAGTAAAAAGTATATCTTCCTACATTGTCAATGATTCTGGTACATGCCAAAACCTGTATGTCTTGATATCTGACCCAATCAGCTTGAAATCTAGACTTCAAGATTCACTTCAAGTAATAGTCCTTCTGGTATTGTTTTCAATCATTCCATCTCTTCAACACAAGGGCTTAATTAAACAACCATGTCTTGTTTTGTACACTGAGAAACTGGGAGCTTCATCAATGAAATGAATATTTCTCCTATGTCATGAGGTGTCAAATGCTTAAAATGAATGAAAAAGTCATGACAGAGCAATGGTGACTTGCTGGTGAGTAACTGGGGACTCTGGCCTCTAATCAAGGTGTTTCCTCATGTCAAAAGCCACAGTTACTAACTCTGCTCCTTTTTTTTTTAAAAAAAAGGGGGAAGTAATGAGGTACTCACTCTGAGTAACTGGGGATTCAGGCCTCTAATCAAGGTGTCTCCCTAATGTCAAAAGAGTGAATTACTAACTTACTCATTGATCTTCTTGAAAATCATATCAAAAAAAAAATTCCTTGTAGTTGTGCAACTAATGGATTGCTTGTCTTCAATACCTTGAGAACACCTCTTTGACTTTGTCTCTTGTTGTCTTTTTGGATTGTTGACAGTTCAGCAATATCTGGCCATACTTGTTAATTCCTGCTCTAAATCATACTCCATGTATGCTGATACACTTTTCTATCATTCTATTTCTCTGGTGTGTACTGGAGTTCAAGAATCTTCACTTGAGTTTAGCACCTCACTTACTTTCTTAAGACTTGCTTGTGCCTTTCTGCCCTAAGAAGTTACTGTACTTTTTCTTCATGTCTCCAGCACTTTCATATATTCTGCATTTCCTTTTGCTGATGTCAAAGGGGAAGAAGGATTTTGCAATATCAGTAGATCATTTATTGTTCATGAGCTAAGGGGGAGATTACCTTGTCATGTGATGGCTTTATCTGAGAATGGGTTGTAAGGGAGCTGAGAGGGAGTGGTTTTGGAGAGAGAAGTGATTCTGCAGTAGTGCTTAATTTGGCTGTGCTTTCACTTGCCTTGAATTTGCTTTGATTGTTAAAACTGCAGTTAATTTCTTGTTAAGATTTGATATTGTTTGACTCATAGTGTTGCCATCATCAAAAAGGGGGAGATTATTGCATCCCTACGGTTTTGATGATGTCTCACACTATAAATCAATCTTCTATCTCTAGAATAATTCATGCTTCATCATGTAGGACTGTGCAGTTCATATGGCTGTCAGATAAAATTGCACTACTTGATCATGTCTACACACTGTCTGCATTGTCTGTTCACTGATGGGTCGACCCTCCACCACTGATGGGTCGACGCCTCCTTGACTCTCCAAGTCCATACAATGAATTTCATATTCAAAGTATGTACATTGGTCTTCACCTGAAGTCCATACATTGAACTTAATATTCAAAGTCTGTACACCCTCTGCTAAGCCTTCAGAGTCTGTACAGCCATCCCTTGAGTTCAAGTCCATACAACGGCACTGTAGATTGCATCTGAAGTGTATACAACCTTTCAAGGGGTCAAGTCTATACATTCTCCAGTTCATTTAAAAGTCTACACATCACCCTTCATCTTCCAAGTCTATACACTCTGTTGAACCACAAGTCTATACAGCGTCTGCCATCTCAAAGTCAATACACTGTCCCTCGTCTCTCACATCATGACCCAAAGTCTGTACAGCCTCTAGTCACTGTACAAGTCCACACACTGGCTGCACTGCACAAGTCTATACATTGGCTTGGGCATCCAAGTCTAGACATTGATTCACTATTCATGCCTTGATTCGAAGTCTGTACAGCGAGCGGCATTCTTCAAAGTTGTACAGCCAACGCCTTTATTGATTCCATGTCTGTACATCACTGTCTCACGCTGCAAGTCTGTACAGAGTTCAGCTAGTCTATACACTCATTCACTGTAGCTGCATCGGTTCACCTGAAGTCTGTACATCGTCTCAGCCACCGTCTCATTCAGTGTAGCACCCCAGAAATTTAAATAGAGAATAAATAAAAATAATTATAATTATTAGTCATAGAAAATTATGAGGATTAAAATTTTGATAAAGGAAAAGTGATAATTAGCTAAAATAGTTATTTAGCCTAAATGTTAATAAATGGGCACAAATAAAGGTATAAATAAATAGTTAAGAAATAGATATTGAATATATCCCTTTATCTATTTATAGCTTAAATTGAAAATACAACTTTAAGTATTTAGAAGGAATCTCATTCCAAAAATATATTTATACACGTACAAATATATAAAGACTTTCATAGGATCGAACCCGACTCTGATACCCTAAAAAAAATGGTAAAACTCAGTAAATTGGATAAATAGTTAAGTTATAAGAAATAAGACCCTTATATATATATGAAGCATACTATTAAATAAATTTAGTTAAAGCTTATTATAACTTTAGCAAAAATGATTAGTGGGCCTTAATAAAGGATAAGAACACATGTCCAACCCAATTATAAAACTAATAATATTATAGGCCTTCTTAGAAAAAAAAAGCTTTGAGAAGGGTCACGTGGGAACATGGAGGGGCCTTAGTGTAAAGGCAAAAAAAAAAATAACTAGTGGGCTAAGGACATAAATACAATTTTGGTTAATAACAAAACTTGAATAACGCCCATGGGTTGGACGTGGCTCACGTGAATAACGACTATAGTAAAGTCGTTATTTTATTAAATGTGAATAGTGTGTGAATAGTGTCATCTTTTATTTTAAAGGAATTTTGTAAAACAAACTATATGAAAAAATTAGAGAAAAATGGAAGGAGCTTACCCATAAAATTTCATAACAAGATTCCATCAAATAAAAATGATAAAAATGTTTAAAGGTTGCAACATGAACTAAACCAGTAAATAACGCCCGTACGAGGGTCGTTATTTCTTAAAAAAACGACTGTTACATAGACGTTAATTCTTAAAAAGGAGACTTTGATATGGACGCTAATTCTTTAAAGCTAAATTAAGGAAACCCCGTGGGCGTTTTTCCCTCGAACTAGGAATGTTATGCCATCTAGGAAAGTATTACTTTAGTAGGATTAGGTTTTAGATATAACTTGGTTAAGGATTTTAAACAAAGGAAATACTAGTTGCAGTAAAACTCTCAAGAGGTTAATCTTATAAATAAGACCCCTTCTAAGTAGCAGAACCCTACTATTGCAAAAAGGCTTCGTTCGAAAGGGAATTCGTGGAGTTCGTGCAGGATAGTGGGGTCTTCTTCTTCTTGACGTTGACACACACGCATGTCTTCTTCCCCTGCTATAGTGTGCTACCACCGTTGAAGTGCAATTGCAACTATGTAAAGCTGTTGTTGTTGCTGTAGTAGAAGAAGCAAGCAAGCTTATTCTATTATTCTTAGTTCTTCACTGGTCTGCATCTCCATCCTTATAAACACCAAAAGGTAGGCAATCTCCCAAACAAAATATTAGATAAAATTTCATACTAGATTAAATAGAACATATAGATATCTCCAAAAATTTTCTTACCGCATGATTATACTTGTTTTTACGATTGCATATGTTATCTCTACATCTCAGGCAAAATAATATAGTTTTTCGTAGATTTTCTCTACCCAAGACCAAACTATGATTAAAACCGGATATGAAACTATTTCTTGCATGCACTATATCATGTTATTATCCTAAGATCGTTAAATGTTCAACAGAATGCAGCATAAATAGAAATTGATAAACGTGATTTATAAATTTCCTATAAATCAAAAATTTATTTGCGGCTATCTATATTGATGTTATTTGATTTAAAATTTTGAAGATTTGGTTGAAGAAATTTCCCTGCCTTACATGCTATTATTAACTTGTCATTAACATAATTAAATAAATAAAAGATATTATTCTAACGAACTCGGCGAATCACATGAATCACTGTAGCATATTAGTATGGAACTTTTACTTTGATAGCCCGTTCGGGGTCGCCGGGATATTCGTTGGCCATGGAAATTTATGAGTGTACTATTGGGGTGGAGACCGAGGTAGTGAAAGTGGTTGCACCATTTTTCGTACCCCCTATCGCAAGATCCCCCGTCTCTCATCGAAAAATTATTTTGAACGTATGGTTAGGTAGAGTTTTTCGAGCCGGTCATTTCGATATATTATAAGCTAGATTCCGACGTGGTTAAGTCTAGAAAAGAGATGATTAAAAAATTGAGTTTTTTGAAATAACGACCAACTTTATGTCGTCAAAACTTGTTTTGACGCCACCCACTAAAGTCGTCAATTGTTTGGATATATATATATATATATATATATATATATATATATATATATCTTCTAATTATATCTTTGAAAATCCTTATCTACCAAACTATGCAAGAGAAAATTATAAAAAATATATATTTGGAATCCTTGTATTTTTCTCCTAATTATCATATATTCTATTTTCTTAAATTATTTTAAATAAATCAATGTGCCTTTTAATGTATGTTTTTGAATTTATTCAATTAAATAGATATAAATGTGAATCTTGTTAACTAAATTGAGTTAAAAATCATAAAAATTAACGTTCCCCAAGAGGACGCTAATTAATAAATGATGCCACCCATGGGCGTCAAATAATGTAAGTTTATTTAATTATAGTTAATTATAGAGTTGAATGGACATGAATTCTATAATTAACACATTCGTGTTCTCACCGTTTTCTTCCGGTTTTGACCTATACCTGGGTCTTCTGGTGCTCTCATCTCACGTCCGTAGATGGAGTCCCTGTTTCATGATTGGTTTACGTATACACCTGAACTCTCGGTGACATACGAGCCCTCCGTCGGACATTCCGTTCCTTCGGACTGGTAAGTTAGTCATTGGGACCTCCGTAAGTCTCCTCGTAGTCTTGGATTCCCTCAAGGCCGACTGAGCTGGTTGTACCTAATCACCCAGATTTCAGAATGTCATGGTTTTCATCTGGTTTATTGATATATCATCCTTATTACAAGTTCTGTCCTTGAACTCTATGTTTCATGAAATCTATCTTAAAGTTCTTACATGCTTGATCCTTGAAATTCTTGGCCATTAATATGGAATTATTCTAGACTAAATGTCAGGGGCTATGGGTCCCACTAAAATGACATTTTAAATGCTACGGGTCCTGATCTGACCCTATTGGGCGAGGCAAAGTCCAAACGTTACCGGTATACGATGATCAGGTGCAGGCATTCACCAACTCGGTTATTGGCATTTAGGGGCAATCATATAGTCGTGAGAACTCCTAAGTGTGCGACCAAATACTAACTAGTGCTATTTCCATGAGGGGTTATCATATCGTCGTGATTTTCCCTAAGTGCATTGGCCAATCCTATATAGTGCTAGATGTGTAAACGCTCTCGTGATGGTGATGATCGGGAGTAATTGCCATCATAGTACACCTTTCTACAACTAATTGTTCGTCATGAAAAGATCTTGAATTGCCTTATTAGAGGGGTTATCATATCGACGTGATATTCCCTTAGTGTCTTAGCAAATGCTATATAGTGCTTGTAGAAGTAATTGTTCTACTTCTATATCGATCACCATAGATGTTCTTGAATTATCCCATTGATAGTACTCGTTATCTTGTCACAAAGATCCTTTGAAGCTCTCGTGATAGTGTTCGTCATAGAGAGATGAATGTTATATTTACTCATGAATGCTCTTGACCTAACTTGAGAAAGTACTTGTTAAGATCTCGCTATACTCTCTTGATTATCATTGTCCTTACTCTTCATGAGTTTATCTAGCATCTTGCTTACTCGTTTGTTTATTATAGTTCTTGAATTTATCTCGTGTTATTATAGTTCTCGATTTCTATATCTCGCATGACCTGCATGAGCATGTTAAACTGTAATTGACTTAAAGCTAGCTTGGAAGCATGAGATATTAAGTCCTACTGAGCATTCGCTCACCCTGCGTTTTCCAATATTTTTCAGGTAATGACCTTAGTGATGACGAGACTGAACATGATGGGCAAGGGCAAGAGTGAAGAGAACTCTAACATCTAGATGAACCGTCTAGTCTGGTTATCTTGCGTCTTATGTCTCATTGTAATTTTTCTTTATTGAGTCTTTTCGTTTATTATGGACCCGAATATGTAAAGAACTTATATTTGAAATGAAATTTGTTATTTGTCCAAATTGTGTTTTGTGGAAATGACTATGCTTTGATTGACATGACTGTTTAACTGCCACGTTCCGAGCAAACGACACGTTCGCTGCTATCGGTTCGGGGCGTGACATTCAGCGTCTCACGCTTACAAAGTCTATACACTGGTCGGTGGAAGCAAGCCCATACATTTGACTGTTCAGCCTGTGCTCAAGTCTGTACAGCTAGGGAGACCATTAAGTCTATACACTCAATCACTGTAGCTTGCACGGGGTGAAGTCTGAACATTGGCATGAGTTTTCCAAGTCTGTACATCCTTCTGTTGAAAGTCCAAGTCTGTACATCGGACTGGTTGAGCATGTCTGTACAATGTTTGCATTTTCAGTAAGTCTATACATTGGGACTTCTACCTACGTTCTGAACTGAACTGAGTAAGTCTATACATTCCTCATATCTTTTACCTACGCTCAGTTCAGTAAGTCTGTACACTGGGAACTTTACTGACGTAGCCTTGCCAAAGTCTTCACACTGTGAACCTTCAAGTCTGTACAGACTTCACTTGCTCAAGTCTGTACATCGTCCAGCTCTTTGGCAAGTCTAAACATCTCTAAGTCTAGACACTCAGTTATCCTTCAACCTTATACACTCGATATCACCTGCAAGTCTATACACTCTCAAGTTGTTCACACTTGCTTAAATTGCTGTTTCTAAGTCTACACAGTCGATGTCTTCATGCATTGTTCTCTTCGAAGTCTAAACATCAACGTCTATACATTGAAGTCCATACAGTGCATATTGTTGTGCTTCAAGTCTACACATTGCTGCTCTTCATTACAAGTCTTTACACTCATTCTCCTTCACACGACCAACTCTATACATCCACTGTCTAGCCTGCTGAATGAAGTCTAAACACTGAGATCGCATGAATACTTACAAGTCCATACACTGAGCTCGCTGAAGAACTTCAACTCTATACACTCTCACACTGTGACACACTTGCCCATTTGGCATCCCTGAGTCTATACACTCGAGGGCCTCATACACTTCACAGAAGTCCACACATTTCATTCTTTGTGCTAATGCATTCTTCAGCTAGTCTATACACTGAGGTAGCTTGAAGTCTCACAAGTCTATACACTCCCTCAGTGTACACACTTACTCGTCTGCTATCCTAAAAGTATATACATTCCTATCTGACTGCACTAATCAATCACATTTCTATGTCTCTACCTGCAGATGATTCAGGTCAATGATTGGGCACGTGAACCGAGGATGATGCCTGGCACGTGATTCGAGAATGCTCTGGAAAGGGAGGGAACGAGACTCCCTCGTGTGAAGGCCTAAAACTCAGGTCGAATGCCATATAAAGGGTGCCTTCTGCGATCAGATAAAAAGAACTGGAGAGAAAGTTGAAGAGCAGAATTCCTGAGCAGAAGAAGAAAAGAGAAGAGAGCCTCCACATTCCAGAAAGAAAATAGAGAGAAAAGATTAGAGAGCATTGCTGTGAGAGAAAAGTCTGAGTGAGAGAGAAGAGTCCAATTTGCTTCTTCGGAAGCTACATTTGTATTTGATTTTTCTGAAATGATTTGTGTTCATCGTTGGTCTTGTTTACATTTCTGTTTTTCCTTTTACTTCTTCATATATCTGATTTCGAGTTGTTACCCTCCGGTGTTTAGAGGAAGGGAGAGTTACTCCGGTTCCCCTCTGGGCTGCAGAGGAAGAGAGATCTGTGATCTCTGGTTTTTGCCAGTGACGGTTTGTCATTCGCAGGTTCCCTCCGGGTTGGAGGAAGGGAGAGGCATCTCCGGTTCTGGTCTTGCTGGTAGTAGGTCTAGGTGTCAAGCTGTGTGGCAGCACATTGTTCGTAGACTGAGTCTGCAGCTTTATAGCAGTGGCTAGTGGAATCCTCACTCTAGTTGGAGTGAGGGGTGGATGTAGATTGTGGACTACAACCGAACCAACTTAAAATCTCTTGTCTCCTCTGTGGCTTGGTATTATCGTTGTGCTTTCCTTCTGTTCGGCATTGTGTTTGTGTGTGGACGGGCTCTTCCAATCGGTGCTTATTATCCTGTCTTAATTTCTCTCTGCGTTAGCTGCATTATTTAGCCTTATCTGAAGGGTTGTATTTCGAAGTAGTGAGTTTCCGCTGAAGTTGTTCAAATTGGGAGTGATCTATTCATCCTCCCCTTCTATATCACTCTTCGCTGCGCTAACAAGTGTTTCATGCATATTTGGCTTCTTGTGTCCTGATAAATTCTGATTGATTGGCTATTCATCTGTTTCCTTACTGACCAACTCGGTTGACCTGAAGTGGTCACTCGTTCAACCGATATTCCTCCTGAACAGCCACATTATCACTCATTCACCAGCCTATGCTCTTCCTGCGTCATATACCATCAATTGGTATGATTGATATTTTGGCTGTTTCTGAAAGGTTTCTTGATATAGCTGCAATTGAGAAGATCTCAAATTGTATACATTGCTCATAAATCTGAATAACTACTTCAATAAGGAATCTTCTATCATACATATTTATGAACATCAGAAAGATCAAAATGGTTTACATTTAATGTATTCAGTTATGTTGGCTATAAATGTCCTGAAAAATATCTGAATCAACTTTAATAAACCTTAACCAACTGATTCATGTTAAGTCTTGTTAAATCTTCTATAATCTGAAAATATGGAAATCATGACTTTATTTGGATGAAATACATGAAATCTGTATTATTTTTAAACATATGAACTTCCTGAAAATGTCTAAGGGTCAAATCTGTTGAATCTTGCATGAACAATGACTTTGATCACTGAGAAACACAAGTCCAAAGGACTGTGTCATGAGGTGTCTTAGTTAACTCTGCCTAAAATTAATTGAAAAACAGGCAGAGCAATGGCCGACACACTGAGAAACATATCTCACTCGTCAAAGAAATGAGAAAAGACATGTCATGAGGTGAACAGTCAACTCTGTTAATTATAAAGCATGACTGTTAGTCACACTAAGTGCTTAGGGATATTGGCGTCTGATCAACGTATATCCTCTAGTTACAAGGTGTGCACTGAACTTGAGTGCTCTTGAAATTTGTTGCATGAAAATTCTTGTTGAACAAATTGCAATATTTGAAAAAGAATGCAAAGGATAATCTGCTATAACCCTTGATATGATCAAATGGTTTCATGCATGTTTAAACTCAATACTTAAGAGTGTATTTCTTAAAGAAGTCATTGAAATTGATTGAGTAAGATGGAGGGAGATTAATCAAGATGTACATATGAGTTTTTGGTTCATTTGTTATTAAATCTTGGTTTCAGATATGAGTACAGAACTGTTTATCGAACTTGGTATACATCATCTTTAAACCATGGAGTTCAATAAAGTTTATTCATAAATCTTTATAATGGGAGACTCGTTGGAAAATTCGTTAGATTTATGAAATTGGTATACTCTTTGAAAATCTTGCTAAATGTGTTTAACTTTCACTACTTTTGAAAACATTCTGACAATGCTTAGTTTTTCTGCTCTCATTTGATCTTAGTATTTGACTGTGTTTCGTCTGACTATCTGCGATCTACTTCAATTAACTGTGAAACCTTTGTCAAATCTACATGCCCATGTGGTCTCCTTCTCATCCACCTCATAAGACTCCATCTATTCAGGGGGAGCTTCCCTATCATATGAATCATGCTGCATTGTAATTCATAAAGGGGGAGATCTTGTCAGCATCCTTCATGTCCATTTCTTCTGTCCATTGTTTAAGGGGGAGAACTCTGAGTTGTTTAATTCATTGAGAGGGAGTCTTTTTGATGTTGTCAAAGGGGGAGAAACTTTTGTGAGTCATCATTTGCATCATCAACTGTAACTCCTGTCAGATGTTGCATACATGGTGCATTACATGCTCACTTCTGAAAGAGCTATTCTATTGTGAATGTTCAGGTGAATCCATTTCAATGACTCATAATATTGCCATCATCAAAAAGGGGGAGATTGTTGTGTCCCCTGTGGTTCTGGAGTTTTGATGATGACAAATATTATGTCTCATTATGTTTACATGTACATCCTTGATGATATAATCCTGATGTATTATGAGAATCTGTCAGAACAGGTTTAAGAATGACTCACAGGTCATGAAGTCAACCCAAGTCAAAGTCAAATCATTGACAGGTAAGGTCAATGCATAGTCAACAGGTCATGAAGTCAACCCAAGTCAAAGTCAAATCATTGACAGGTAAGGTCAATGCACAATCAGATCATGTAATGTTCTGCCTAATCTCACTTAGCGTCTTTGTGCATGGAGCATTCAAGTCTGTACAGCGCCGTGTTCACATGCTTCAAAGTCTGTACAACGTCCTTCGCATGCACACAAAGTCCATGCATCATTTCTCTAAGTCTATACATTGCCGCTATGTGTGTGCATCATTTAGCAAGTCTATACATCCATCAGCCTTGCCTCTTGCTCGCAAAGTCTATACATTCATGAGCTATGGCTGTGCATCGTTTGCATATTGCACACTAAGTCTGTACATCGCTGCATGCATTTCTTCAAGTCTGTACATCGCATAGCATGCACGCGTTCAAGTCTATACATTGCTGCATGAACGCAAGTCTATACATTTCTATCATTACCTACGTTCACTGCTTTAGCACACGCACAAAGTCTGTACAGCCAGTGCATCCATTGATCTCAAGTCTGTACATTGCATCGTTTGTACATGCATCATCTCTTGAGCATTTAAAGTCTATACATTGTTGCATCATGTGCTTCATGCATATAAAGTCTGTACAGAGTTGTACCTAGATTGCATTAGTCAAGTCTGTACATCGCCCTAGATTACATTCGTCAAGTCTATACATGATGCATTGGTTCTTAAGTGCTAGGCAGCAAGTCTATACATTGGGTGTTGCATGCTCACCAAGTCCATACACTAGCAACTCTGCACATTGCTTGTAGACTGCACAAAGTCTGCACATTCGTTGCTGCAAAAGTCTGCACATTCCTTGTTGTTATGTCCATGCGTCATGTTAGCAAGTCTGCACATTGTTGCACGCTAAGTCTGCACACTAATAGCATGTCAGTGCATTCATCTTTCAATGTGCATACTTCACCTTATGCATAATGCAAACTGCATCTCATGCACTTAAAGTCTATACACTCTCTCCTGCACACATGTTGTCAGCTTCGCATCCATTCAAGAGTCTGCACACTTGGTCTGCTTCACAAGCACCCAAGTCTATACACTCTTTGTGTCTGCATCACATGCATTCAAAGTTTGTACACTCGTGAATGAAATGTACGTGCATTTATTCTCTTTGTACATACTTTCTCTTCATGCACTGTCTTGCTTGCATGAATGAAGTATGTGCAGGGTGTCTACATTACATCCCAAAAGTCTGAACACCCTTCGGTGTAGTCTGTACACACTTCAGGTGGCAAGTATGTACATCGTCATTGTCGTATGCACGCTAAGTCCATACACTATGCATTTGTGCATCGTTCAGAAAACAAGTCTGTACATCGGCCTGTGTCATGCACTCAAGTCCACACATGCACACACTTAGTTTGTGCATTGTGCTCTCATGTTTTAACACTAGGCATTGCAAAGTCTGAACATGGCTCTGCGCCTTATATACAAAGTCTGTACATGCTTTGTTCAAAACACAACTTACTCAGTGCATTCTCATCTGACCTGACAGAATATCTGCTCGAGGAAATTGAGAAGGGCACGTGATCCAAGAAGCTAGGATCGTGACACGTGTCATCCTACAGGCTGAAATGCTGCCACGCAGCCAAGGTGTTAGGGCGGGAACTGAGAAGGACACACGCCCACCTTCCTGCTGCTGCTATATAATGAAGCCTCTTCCTCTGAAGATGATCTGATCGAAGCAGAAGTAGAGACAGAGTCTGCACGATCCAGAAGAAGAAAAAGAGTGAAGAAGAGAAAGAGAGAAGAAGCAGAAGAAAAGAGAAGTTGCAGAAGAAAAGGAAAGAGAGAGAGAGCTCGTGAGGATCGAGAGAAAAAGAAAGGCAGTGAGAGAGAAGAGAAGAGCAGAGAAGAAAAAGAGAGGCAGAGTATGAAAGCAGAAGAAGAAAAAGAAAAAGAGAAAGAGAGATAGAGAGCTCGTGAAGAAGAAAAGAAGCTTCATCAGAAGATTAGTCCCTACTGGACCGTGGATCAAATCCAGGCTAGTCAGCTCCTGCGAGAGCCACATTGTGTGTTTCATTTTCACCTTTCAGTCGCTGTGATTTTTATCATTTCTTATTTTTCTTTTTTATTTGATCATCGTTGTTCTTTCGATTCTCTGGTTTGAGGTCGGGTTCCTCCTGTGGACTCAGGAGAAGGGAGACCTTGTGTCTCCGGTTGCAAGTGGCTGGGTGTCACTTGTGGGTTCCCTCCTGGGTGGAGGAAGAGAGACTTCGATCTCTGGTTGCTAGTGACGGGTAGTCACTAGTGGGTTCCCTCCTGGTCTGGAGGAAGAGAGACGTTAGTCTCTGGTTGCTAGTGACGGGTAGTCACTAGTGGTTTCCCTCCGGTTTGGAGGAAGAGAGGAGTGTGTTCCTCTGGTCAAGCTGTTAGGCAGCACCTGTTTACAGACTGAGTCTGCGGTTCTAGCTTTTGCTAATGGAAGCCTCACTCCGGTTTGGAGTGAGGGGTGGACGTAGGTCTGTGGACCGAACCACCTAAAAAATCTTCTGTACAGTGGGTTGATTGCTTTCCTTTGCTTCCGCTAGATGAATGTTTAGGCGCGCTATACATATTTGCTCAATTGATTAAGCCATCTGAGTTTTTAATTCTGCAATATTTTTTAAGCGAAATTTTTTAAGGGTGGGATTCATTCACCCCCCTCTGAATCCACCGCACCGAACCTATCAAGCACTGGGTAGTGGAGGAAAGGAAAGGGCTATATGTGGGGGCCAACCCTCTAAGAGGATGAAAGCCTGAATGCCAGGGAACCAACGTAGGCCCATAAGAACAGGGCAGTTTACGTGGTTTAGGGTTGAAGAGGTGATTCTGGAAGGTGTATTGACTCTAAACTGGATGGTGGAGTATTGGCTAGCATTAGGCTATTAGCCAAAAAATGGGATTCGCATGTGTCTGGGAAGCTGGGAATGAGCTAGCTGGGTGGCCTAGGAAGACATGGCAACCAAGACCAGACTGAGAAAAAGATTAGAAATTGAAACTGGAAATGGAGACTGGAGCTGGAGCCAACTGGGCGACCTGGAAAGGTGCGATAGTTGGGAACTGGAGCTAGGCCGGATGATTGGCCTGTAGAGGCATTGTAGCCGAAACTGGCCCCGTGAGCCGAGCGGCTACTATGTGAGGGCGTCGTGGCCGAAATTGGGGTTGGAGACTGGGTGGCTGGCCTGTGAAGGCGATGTAGCCGTAATTGGGACTGGAAGTTGGGTGGCTGGCCTATGAAGGCGTTGTAGCCGGAACTGGAACCGGGAGCTGGCGGCTAGCCTATGAAGGCGTTGTAGCCGGAACTGGAACTGGGAGCTGGCAGCTAGCCTATGAGGACGTTGTAGCCGGAACTAGAACTGGGAGCTGGCGGCTAGCCTGTGAGGGCGTTGTACTCGGAACTGGAACTAAAACTGGCACTCGGGATGACCGTCCCTCGGGGGTGTAGTGGCCAACACTGTAGTGGAATGATGTGAAGGTCGCCGTCAGCGAGGTGTCGCAGTTGACGGCTTTCATTAGTGAAGAGTAGAGAGGGAGAGAGTTTTTTTTTCTTCTTTACCAGCCCCACCTCCCTTGCGGGTTTTCACCAGGGCTGGGCCCCTTTTGCTTTTTCCGGTGCGCCCTTTCGGGTTTTCACATCGAGGGGTTACCCGATTTTACCTGAGGCGCCCTTTCGGGTTTTCAGCTCAGCTAGGTTGGTGGCAATTTTTGCCCTTAGTAATCATGTAAAAGGAATTAACCGAGGCTGTCGGGGTATCTCTATTTTTAACCCCATTTTTTTTTGTTTCGAGACTGCCGTCCGTAGCGTGTTGCTGTCAGGGGACGTAACCTGAAACTGGAAAGTGTGGGTGGTCGGATATTATTCCACCATTAATAAGGGTTCTTAGAAATCCTCATGCCATGGTGGCGAAGGACCATTTTGTCGTGGCAAGATATGGCTGGAGTTATGGCCGGTGGATCAGGGATTGTATGAGGAGAACTGGGATTATAATGAACTTGAAAGCCCGGGATTTGTAGAGGATGTACGATGTAGGGGCGTAGAATGATAAATGTCTGGGAACGTGCTGGGATAGAAGTCTACTGGGATGGTGATTGGGAGGTTGATTGTCACAGGGGCTGGTTGACCTGTGGTGTCGAAGCAAGGGCCAAAGGTTGGCCAAACTGAGTGGAAGTAATACAAGGCCAACTGGGGATTGGAGGGTTTGTGCCGTAGCAGCGTAAATGGATTGGAGACTAGCTCTGGATGAGGCTAACGGTCCACCAAGGAATAGGAGGAAGACCGTTCTGACTGGTGGGGAGAAGAAGATTTTCTCGTTATCGGCTCTATCACCCTTTCGGGTTTTCGCTAGAGCCGACCCCCTTTAGCTTTTTCCGACGCGCCCTTGCGGGTTTTCACGTCGAGGGGTTTCCTGATTTTGCCTGAGGTGCCCTTTCGAGTTTCCACCTCAGCCGGGTTACTGGTCTTTTTGCCCCCAGTCACCCCTTGTGGTGAGGATGTCTGGGTCTGTCGGGGTATCTCTATTTTTAACCCCATTTTTTGTTCTTATTTTTTTTTCTTACTTACTTGGGAGCCTGATGGCTAGACTGGTACTGGTGTAGAAGTGCCCGTGCTCTCGTGGTGACGGGAATGAGGGAAAGAGATTAGTCCCTGCGGATGCCTGGCGGTGGTTCCGAGGAGCTAAGATGGCTGGTTGACTGGGAATTACAGACTGGGAGGGTTGGCCGGTTAGATCCTTCACGGGGAAGGGCCGGTCTTATTGGTAGCAACTGGGACGTGCGCCTTAGTCTGGCTAGCGCGTGAACTCATGCTCTGGTGCATAGTATAGCTTCATATGTTTGCTGTTGAGAGGCGGGAACGGTCTATGACCTTTGTGATCGACAACCATGTAGGCCCCACCCTCATAGACATTCTGGATGATGTATGGACCTCGCTAGTTTTGCTGGAGTTTTCCACTGGAGCGCCCTGCCATGACTTCCTTTTCCTTGATCATGACAAGGTCACCTTGTTTGAAAGCTCACTGCTTGACGAGCTTATCATAGGCCCAGGCCATGCGGGCATGGTACACTTGCAGGTGTTTGTAGGCTTCGAGTCGCTTTCCTTCGAGATCGGTGAGCTCTTCTAGCCTTCTCTAGTACTCACTCTCATCAGGGCCAGCAAGGCCGGTGTGGATTGCCACACGATAAGAGGCTAACCGGACTTCGATGGGGATAACTGCTTCTGTCCCGTAAGCGAGGGAGAACGGCGAGCACCCGGTAGGGGTCTTGTAGACCATTCGATAGGCCCAGAATGCTTCAAAGACCTTTTCACCCCAATCGCGTTTCGGTGGCTAACCATCTTAGCCAGGAGCTTGCAGAGGGTTTTGTTGAAGGCTTCTGCCAAACCATTAGCCTCGGGTTGTTGACCGAAGAGGTTCTCCAGTCGATGTGGAATTTGACTGCTAACTGGTATACGGCCTTATTCTTGAATGGTGTCCCGTTGTCGGACACTATGCGACTGGGAGTACCGAATTGATATATAATGTTGTGCCGGACGAATATGACAACCACCTCGCCGGTGACCTCTCGCAAAGGGAGAGCCTCCGCCCAGCGGGAGAAATAATCAATGGCGGCCAAAATGTATTTATGGCCCTTGGAAGATGGCGGGAAGGGCCCCGCAATGTCCATGCCCCACTCAGCAAATGGCTAGGACACAATGGATTAGGAGGTCTTCTAGGTACTGGGCCAAAGGCTTGGCATTGATGGCATGTACGGGCATACCAGACACAATCCGCGTACATGGTTGGCCAATAGAAACCCTTGAGCTTGATGTTGTGCTTCATTCGGTCTTCGGCCTGGTGTGCACCGCACAACCCAGAGTGAACCTTCTGCATGACGATTCGAGCCTCCGCGAGGGAGACACATCTCAGTAGAATTGACTTGTCCTTCTTGTGGACGAGTCGATATAGGGAGTCGCCAATCAACTCGTAAGAAGTTGCTCGGTGGAGTAGCTGGACCCTTTGAGCTTGGTCAGGAGAGAGCCACCCTTTCTTGAATTTGATGATGGGCGCACACCAATCATCCTCTTCTAGAGGCATGCTCTGGTCAAGGTCATGGACCTCGTAAATGGTGAGACCGGTGTTGCCTTCAAGTGAGCTCGACATCAACCTTCTGTGTTTGATGATGATGTCGACCTCGGCCTCGGGCGGGAGCTTGATGGCCGCATCCAATTTTGCTAAGGCATCCGCCTGAGCGTTGCTGCTTCTGGGAATGTGATCTATTTCGAAGAAATAGAACTTCTGGTGACGGCGGTGTGGTATGGAACCAATTCTGGATTCCGCACGTCATAGATGGTGAGGACCTGCCAGACTATCAGCTGGGAGTCCCCGTAGGATTTGAGACATTTAATGCCCATATGGAGAGCCATCTGGAGCCCAATAAGTAGAGCTTCATACTCAGCTTCATTGTTGGTCAGGGACTTCATGAGGGTGCAGGAGTTGTACAAAACTCTGCCCTGAGGAGTCAGGAAAACAATGCCGGCACCTGCCGTGGTAGCGGGCTCCTGGTTGCTCCTGGTGATCCCTTAGGAAGCACCGTCAAAGTAGAGCTCCCAGCAGGGCACGCTAGTTGTGAGAGCGCTTGGCTACCAGTAATGCAAGACATCTCCACTCTGTTCAACTGGCTGTTGTGATTGAACAATAGTGGTTGTGAGAGCGGTTTGCTGCCTATAATGTAAGACATCTTCGCTCTGTTCAACCGGTTGTTGCGATTGAGTAGCAAGGGACTCCTCGTCCGGGAGCTTCGAGTTGAAGGGTGAGTCGTCTGGCACTAGATGGGCTGTCAAGAATTCAGCCATACCTTGTCCCTTGATTGCTTTTCTGGGGACATAAGTAATGTCGTACTCCATCAGCAGGAGAGCCCACCTTCCCAGTCTGCCTGAGAGGACAGGTCGCCGAAGGAGATACTTCAGGGGGTCATGCTTGGATATAAGCTCGACTTGATGGGACAGGAGGTAATGCCGCAACTTCTTGACTGCGAACACTAAGGCCAGGTAGACCTTCTCCGTAGGGGAGTAGCGGTACTCGGCACCGATTAACGTTCAGCTAAGGTAATAGAGGGGCTGCTCTTTACCTTCCTCATTGATTTGCGCCAACAGATCTCCTAGCGAAGCGTCCATGGCCGCAATATAAAGGATGAGGGGTTTACCCTTGATTGGTTTCCCCAGGACTGGGGGAGTAAGGAGGTACTCCTTGATTTGCTCGAAAGCCGCCTGACATTCCGAGTCCCATGTGAATAGAGCATCTTTCTTCATCAGCTTGCTGAAAGGCGCGCATCGACCGGAGAGGTTAGAGATAAACCTCCGAATGTAGGTCAGCCTCCCTTGGAAGGACCTGAGCTCAGTGATGTTGCTAGGTGGTGGAAGCTCCCGGATGGCTTTGATCTTACTGGGATCCACCTCGATTCCTCGATACCTGACGATAAAGCCGAGAAATTTGCCGCTGGATACGTCGAAGGCGCATTTCATGGGGTTCATCTTGAGCCCATATTACTGGAGACGCTCGAAGACTTGGCAAAGGTCGCGCAAATGGTCTTCGCGCCTTTTAGTCTTGACGACGAGGTCATCAACATAGCATTCGACGGTGTCGTGTAGCATCTCGTCGAATATTTTAGTCATGGCCCTTTGGTAAGTAGCACCGTCATTCTTCAGACCGAAGGGCATGCACTTGTTGTTGAAAATCCCCTTGGGGGATCTGAAGGCTGTGTGATTCTTGTCTTTGAGGGACATCCGGATCTGGTTATAACCGACGACCCGTCCATGAAAGATAGGGCTTCATGACCAGTGGTCATGTCGACCATTGTTTCTGTGATTGGGACTGGTAAGTCGTCCTTCGGACAGGCTTTGTTGAGGTCCCAAAAGTTGACGCAGATGTGGACTTGACCATTCTTCTTCTTGACTGGAACTATGTTGGCGAGCCAGATCGGGTAGATGCACGGCTCGATGAAATCGACCTCTGCCATTTTATGGACTTCGGCCAAAACCTGGAGCTCCAGCTCATGGCGCATGCACCGTTATGGTTGCTTGACCGGAGCGACTGAGGGAGAAATGGCTAGATCATGCTCCGCTATGGAGGGGTCTAGCCATGGCATCTCCTTGTAGGTCCAGGCGAAGCAGTCTTTGTATTCAAGCAGGAGTTGCTTATAATCCTGCTTCTCTACCTCGGTAAGGAGAGCATTGACGAATGTAGGCTGAGGGGCTTCTTTTTCGCCCAAGTTGATTTCAACGAGCTCATCCACAGTTGCCTGGCCATCGTCCTCCGGATTGGGAGGAGTGGGTTGGAAGTCGATGAAATCCTCATTATCGGTGTCGGCTTCGTATATTTCTTGATTCCCGAAGCCACTGGTTGACGTCGATGGGAGTGGAGGGCCGTTGTTACTGGGATCCATCGAGGATTGATCTGGGTTGCCGACTCCTGGCCAGCAGTTGTCAACTGGGGCTGTTGAGGTCTCCCCGGGATTGCCCGGGGAAGCTGACAATCCTTCACAGCTAGGACCAGAGATATCCCCCTCCTTAGGAGGGTTTGTTGAACTGGGTCCTTCTACTGACTGAGAGACTGGAGGAGCTTCTTCTACCCCTTTGTCTTGGCAGGGAGGCAAAGAAGGTTCCCCAGCGGCTTGAGCCAGGGTTCTGGCTTTAACGAAGACCGGGATCAGGATTTCCTCTTCCTCATCCCTGGAGTTGTCGAATTTGGCTTCGACTCTAGCTCTGTCATGCGCTAGTTGTACCAGGCCTACGACATTGACTGCGTGGTGGACGTAAAAGTCCAGGTATTGGTCAAAGCTGAGTCCCCTGGTGTCCTTATGGAAGGACGGGGGTTTCCCTCGGACGTGGGAAGGAGTCCACAGCTGACAGAAGTATCTTTGTTGTGCAGAAGTTTGCCACAGGGGAATGTGTTGCTTCAATCACATTTCTTGAATACGCGGCGACAGCTCGCTCCACACCTGAACTGCTTCAAGGGTATCATCGGCTCTCCTGGACCAGCCGAAGTCGTCATCTGGCGGGGCTTGAGGGACCATGTCTCCCTTATAGAAGATGATGGGTTTGTCCCTGTTAGCCTTCTTTTTATTTTGACGTTGTCGCTTGAAGGTGACAATGAAGGTTGTCAGCGACTCAACGCTGTGCTCGTCAGATGCGCCTGAAAGCTGGATGCAGTCTGGTGGCAAGCATATACTCTTACCGATGGCTCGGTAAATAAGATTAGCCTCGAAGTCGATCTAGCACCTCTCGGGGTGATCTGGGGTTGACTTGGAGCCAAGGCGCAGCCGGTGAAGCTTGGCCTTTTCCTCATCAACAGAGAAGAGATCATCATCGTCTTCCTCTGAGAGCCAACCGTTGCTTTTGCTCTTAATCACGGGGTACGGACTAATCCCCTTGAAGTAGAGCACAGCGTCGGCCAGGTTGCATTCTATCGGTGTGAACGACGACAGGTCTGCAAAGACCTTATGTTGCTCTCCGTCCTTGGCATACTTGCTGCATTGATGGAGA
Source organism: Amorphophallus konjac (assembly GCA_022559845.1). NCBI lineage: Eukaryota > Viridiplantae > Streptophyta > Magnoliopsida > Alismatales > Araceae > Amorphophallus > Amorphophallus konjac. The sequence goes on from CM040117.1 coordinate 191,352,083, forward strand.
GTCGACGAGACGACCCAATTTTGATGGAGCCAGGGTCTACCCAGTAGCATCTTATAAGACGTGTTGGAGTCGATGATGTAGAATGTCACCTTGGAGGTGAAATCATCGAGCACCAGATCGACGTCCACCCGACCGAGGACGTCCTCAGTGTTCTGGTTAAAGCTGGATATCTTGACCGCTTGAACCTTCTGGAGGTATGGGGTCAGATATAGAGACTTGAATGTCTTGAGCGGCATGATGTTAACAGCGGCACCAGCGTCCACCAGGATTCGGTTCACGTCATGCCCATTGATCTTCCCCTTCATGTAGAGAGGACGGTTGTAGCACGGAGGGGAAAGCAGCATGTCTTTCTCCGTGAAGGAGATGGCGGCTGAGAAGGCTCCATAGGCAGCCGCCTTCATTTCTGCGGCATGCGCTTCATAGACTTTCGGCTCTTGGAGTACTTTGATCAGGGTTTCCCTTAGGTCCTTACTCCAAGCAATGGCTTCCCAAATTGAAATACTGGCAGGGAAGCGCTTCATCTGGTGGAGGACCTTTCGGTCAGCTCGAGCTCGAGCATCCTCCAGGGATGGTAGTATGTCAGGTTGAGCCTTCTGCGAGCTGCCGTGTTGTTCCCCGTCGGGGAGTTGCACTGTCTTGCCCTTACCACCGAGATCAGACTGATTTTGATCGCCAGTGGACTCCTGGAATAGGGAAGCCAATGATGGCTCTTCTGGGAGTAGTTGGCGGGCTGGCTCGTCCTTACCGGACGGTCCCTCTTACTCTGTCACAGAAGCCGGTACTGGTGCAGGGGCTAGGAGGCTGGCAGTAGCCTCTCCAACGCCGGAAGGATCGAAGATACCGGGTCCTTTTCAAATTTCTACTTCCGGAATGGGAGCCGGTTCCTCTCCTCGAAAGAGGATGATTCGCTCTGGGTCGAAGGTGGATGGAGAGATGGGTAGCTCGGGGGTTCTCCCACGGCCTCTGCCGCGTCCCCGGCCACGACCTCGGCCACGACCGGTGTGTTCTGGAGCTGGCTATAGCCCAAGAGGGGTAATAGTTCTTTGTCTTGTCCGGGAGGCTACTGGCTCACCCCGCCGAGAAGCGTTGATATTGTCAGGAGGTGGGATGGCCACCATGTTGCAGGTGCAGCGCCGGAGCATTTCTTCCAGCTGCTCTGTGGTGATCTCCTTGTCTTTATAGCACAATGAGAGCTCATCAGGGATCACAAGTCTTTCGCCGTCCTTGAGCTTTTAGATCATCTCTTGGACCCAATTTCTGAGGCGGGCTTGTTTCTGCATTTCTTCCTACGGGATGTAGCTATCAAGTGGGAGAGCCCTGGTAGGACGAGGAGGAACGTATTCCTCCAGGTCATCAATGAGCCGCTGGAGCCTTTGGAGAGGTGTTGGCTCAGCCAGATATTACAGGGCGGCGGCTTGTTCAGCTTGTTTCTTGAGCCGCCTTCTGAGATTCTTCCTCCTATTTCTCTCTTGTCTCTTGGCAATAGCGGTCTCCAAGGGAGTAGGAGGGAGAGGTGCTTGAGCCGGAGTTGATAAATCCTATTGAGGATATCTCCGAGCTGGTGTCTTAGCTGGGTGAGGTCGATGACTCTTCTTCACCCGGATTTCGATCCAAGTGCCTTCCGCTTGTTGTATTTGGAAGGTGGCGTTGATTGCCTGCTCGATTACCTCGAGCGACAATTCCTGGTATGCCAGGATACTGGGACTGGCGTCCGAAGACGTAGGCGCAGTTTGATGCCTTACCCGCGGTGGTGACTGGAGCCTACGAGGGGTCGGTAGGCTAGTGCTGGCGTCCGAAGACGTGTGTGCGGTTTGATGCCTTAGCCATGGTGGCGACTGGGGCCTACGAGGAGTCGGTAGGCTGGTGCTGGCGTCCGAAGACGTGGGAGTGGTTTGATGCCTTAAATGCGGTGGCGACGACTTTTGTTGGGAAGCAGACAAAGAGGTATGCTTGTTGTCCTGCTCCTTAGCCTTGCCTTTGTAGCCATGCTGAGGGCTGGGCCTAGCGACAACCGACAGCGTCGCAAGGCATTGTCGCTCTGCACAGTTGTCCCGACTCAGCAGAGTGGCCGAGCCTTGTGGCGGTGGGCCTGCCACTTGAATCGAAGCTGTTGAAGACTCCGAAGATGCCTTCTTTGTACTTCGCATTATGTCAACAGGTAGGTGGAGAGGACCCGATGGCCCATCTGCTGAGGAGATGCGACGAGGCTGAGGCGGGGCCTTACCCTGCTTTTACTTTCCCTTCCTATCCACGGCTGTCGGAGGCGGAGATCGGACGGGAGGAGGACGAGAGAGAGCTGAAGAGCCCGTCGTCGTCTCGCCCACCAGAACGTCCTCTCTGCCAAGAAGGACCCGGAGGAGCCTGACGATGTCTTCTTCAGGGAAAGGGAGAGACTTTAGCTCCCGCTAGGACCGCCACCGCATGGCCGAAGTGGCTGGGGATGGCTGGCTAGGTGCTGGTGTTTGAGAGCCCCCAAGGGCCGGAGGAGCCAGAGAATGGATGATGTTGACCGAGAAGTCAGTTGGCCCAATCTCTTGACTGGCATCCTACTCCCTACGCCTCCGCAATCGCTCGAGCGCCTCTCGGTTGTCAGTCCAGAACTCGAGCCATTCTGGAGGATGCTGGTAAGGCAGCCCGTGCCCATTTTCTTGAGGAGAGTCTTGCCGCTGTGGCGCGCTCTTGGTAGCGCTCAGGGTCTCTTCGACAGCTTGCCGAAGCCTGACAAGTGACATGGAGTTTCCATCCGCATCGATATGCTCCCATTGGATCTGTTCCTAGATGAGGTGTTGAACTTCCTCACAGGACTTGATCGAGTGGCAGATTCTGGCGTGGAAGGGGCAGTATTGCAGGTGACTACGGTCCCAGTGGGTGTAGTCAGCAGGCGAGTCGCGAGGCATGATTTTCCCGTTCTCGACAAGGATATCGAAGAGTCGTCGGGTTCTCTCCTTGGGAATGGAGAGAGGTCTCTGATCATGCTAGGTCCTCCACCCTGGATACCAGATCGAACATCCCCTTCGATTGGCGCTGGGATCCTCTGACTCGTCGTCAGAAAAAGAAAATGCAGCCATCATGTGGATGACATTGGCTGAGGGGTGAGCCACGCGTGCTACCTTAGCTGGCCTGGCCCACGTATGCGGTTGCGGAGGATCGACGAGGCCGCTCTTCATTTTGATGAGGCTGTCTCGAATCAGCTTCTGCGCCTGAGTTTTGAAGACGTAGCAATCTTCAATTGAGTGACCCAGCATGCGATGATACATGCAATAACTGGGATCGTCGGTCTTCAGGGCCTCATCCGACTTGCAGATTTCGGGCAACTCGATAATCTTCTGGGCCATACAGAGGTCGATGTTGACGCCAAAAAATGATGATGATGATGATGATCATTGCGACATTCACGTCTACGCATTCGAGCTCGAGTCGAAGACAGAAACACCGAATAAACCTCGTGCCTCGCCCGAGCAGGATGAGAACTCGCCTGGTGGTCCGCTACCCATTAAGGAAGCCCCCCAGGCGGAAGATACGGCCACAACTCTACAGTCGACCGTGCCGAGAGCTGAATCAAAGAAGAGTCGGGAACTCCGGCACAATCTTGGCATATGCCGGAAGTCACGCAAAGCCCTGGACCGAGCCCCAGAAGCTGCGAACGGAAAATTACGGAAGCCATGCATCGCAACTAAAACATTGCGGGGACGCCAACGTTCGTATAAATAGCCACGACTTCGAAAAGAATTCATTCAGTGCTTAAAACGGCGTGGCAAGGCCCTTAATCGGCGCGCCCCCTTTGATGCTCTAATACGGCGTGCCCATGTTGATGTCTTAATCCGACGCGCCACTTTCGAAGAACCCTTCATGCCCAATTGCTTGGCCAAACCGGCGCGCTCCATTTGTAAGGCTATTCTGGCGCGCTCAAAGAACCCCCATTTTGGCAACTTAATCCGGCGCGCTATAGGACCCATCGTGCCCCCATTTTCAAAAGCTTTGACTTCAAATGCTAAAACGGCGTGCCAATTACACTTGGGTTTAAACCGGCGCGGTCACTGTTCCACCGCGCCATTTTAACCTCATGCCATCCCATCAAAACTCCGATGCTCTATTTTGTTTAAATGCGGTGCGTATAGAGCATTCAATGTTCTGAAGCCGTGCCTCCCTCTCCACTCGACAGCGCATTAACATCATCGGCGAAGGCATGTCTTCAGACGAAGATCTCCCGGTAAACCCACAACCGTGCCGTCCTCGGATGAACGACAGGGTACGACACGAATCGTCGGATGCCAGCATAGAAGCCAACCCTGTTCGTCTGGCAGACGAACGCAGTGGCGGGAGCTTTCTTCCGTTCGAGAAAGGAAAGGCAACCCCACTATATATATGCTCCGCCTGCTCCCTAGCATTGGGCCCCGGCTGGCCATTTTGGAGGAAAAGGCTCTCGGCTGTGTGCAGTGAAGAGAAGAAGAAGAAGAGGGAAGGAGTTTGGTCCCCCGACGCCGGCAAGGTGAAGAAGAAAGAAAGAAAGAGTGTGTGAGAGAAGAGAGGTGAGTCGGAGGGGGAAGAGCCTGTGCTCTCTCCCCCTCCCCCGTCAATGTACTCTCTCCCCCTTGCGATGTATTTATTTTTCTCTATCAAGAGATGAATCCCCTCTATTTCAAAACCTTCCCCCATTTGTGTGGATGAATAAAAAGAAAGGCCTTTTGCAAGCCTAGTGTTCCCCATGTAACCTCCGCTTTTCTTCCCACTCTAAACATCCAGGGTCCTTGAGGCTTGCCTCTTCGTGGCATGGCCCTCAAAGTGACCCGCCGACGGATGAACACTCATGCCCCTCTGGTGGCGAACACTTGTCCCGCTTCAAAGAATCATCGCCTGTGAGTCGTGGTCACTCTTGTTGGCTGGCCCTCGAGCGCTCCATACTCACACTTGGGCTAACGGACCGCCGTGAGGCCGTTCCGCATTTTGAGAGTTTACTTGGGAGTAATCCGTGTGGTGGCTTTCGCTTCTCCCTGGCAAGTCCCGGTCCGGGGGAGGTGCTGCCCAATTCTTGCCAGGGCCAAGAACACCAAGAACAATGAACAAATGCATCATAAAACTTGCCCACAAGTGAAAGAAAAGAAACACACAGTGAACCCCCTGTGAATTAACCCCCCCCCCAAAAAAAAATCTTACACAATAAACTCCTCCGAACAAATCACTTAAACTCCACCTCATTACCTACTTAATCTACCAAATGGATGAACAAACGGATCATAAAACCCACCTACGGGTGAAAGAAAAGAAACACATAGTCAAAGCAATAAACCCTCGGGAGAGTTTAATAAGGCGCGATGACTATTCCACCGCGCCAGTTTAATACCACTCTCATAACCCCAATGATGAGGACATCACCAGCAATTTCATTTGATCAAGGATCCCGATGTTCACCACCCATGCTACATCTTGTTCACCACTTTATTTCGAGTCATATGATGTAATTTTCATTTTCTTATCATGTACTTTTCCTTTTATTTGAGTCTAATACCTAGGTTAGGTAGCTATTTACCTAAGTCTTAAGTCTTTATGTGTGTTATTGGGCCCAATTATATGGGCTAGGCCCAGGGGCGCCCCCTTCCCCTTGGTTTAGTGTTAGTAGTCCAAGAGTCAGGGACTTATATGTAAATGTGGGATTCCTATAAATAGGACCCCAATCCCTCATTTGGAAGCTAATGAAGTATTGATAAAAATTTGCCAAAAGTATTTGTACATCTCTCTCTCTCTCTTCTTCTCTCTCTCACTAAAAGGGGCGAACCCCTCTCTCTCTCCTCCCCCTCTCTCTCCCAATTTCGTCCCCTCTCTCTCCTCCCTCACTTGCCACATCATCCCCCCCATTGAATACAACCATTCACCTCCCAAGACTCATAAACCCCCTTTACTCCCACCACTCCCCAAGCAACCCTTCCCCTTCTCCATACAACCTTTCACATTCCCAAGGGAGAATCCCTTCTCCTAGACACCCTTTCCCCTCCCCAAAGCAACCCTTCCCATCCCCTAGGCCCCCCATTAATCCTTCCATTAATCCACCACCCACACCCAAGAGACACCCCCATTCCCCTAGGCCATTTGCGCCCCCACCATCCACCACCTCCCAGCCCATTCCCCACACCAGGTCCGCCCCTTGCCAACCTCCCCCTCTCCCCTCTCACACCCCCAAACCTCCCTCCCACATTCACAACCATAAACCTTCCATCCCTCTTTGCTACCCCTCCATCCCTTACCTTCCCATCTCCACCAACAACCCCCCTTCTTTTAACACTGCCCCAGTTCGCAGGTAGCAGATTGGGAGCCGACTTGCAAAACCTGCCCCGGAGTCATATAGAATCCCATGAAGGCGTACCATACATCACCGGAAAGATCGTCCAGATAGCTTCGTAGCCGAGGTGGTCTCGCCGGCATCCGACATCTCTACTGTCCGTGGTGCCCATTCTCGTGCAGCTACGCCAGATTTGAGCCAGAACCTGAGGTCTGTTTGGCAGAGGTTGCACCAACGTCAAAAGCGCGATTCAGCCTGAAGTCTCTTCTGAGAGTTGTTTCCTCTCCAAGTCCTCTTCACGTGCGAGGTGGAATCATCCCGTTCTGACTTCACTATAGACCGTGGTGCCCATTCTTGTGCGGCTGCGCCAGATTTGAGCCAGAACCTGAGGTCCGTTTGGCAGAGGCTGCACCGACGTCAACAGCGCGAATCAGCTTGAACTCTCTTCTGAGAGTTGTTTCTTCTCCAAGTCCTCTTCACGTGCGAGATAAAATTGTCTCGTTCCGACTTCACTGCAGATCGTGGTGCCCGTTCTCGTCCAACTGCACAGCCAGGACCAGAACCTGAACCAGAGCTGAAGTTCAGAAGCCGCCAGGCCCTCACCTCTGATCTCCTGAGCACGCCACTTGGCCGAGGCGAAGATCCCCCTGTCCTACATCCAGCACAGCAAGCGGGGCCTCGTTCAGAGTTGGGAGCTCCCCGTTCCGATTTATTTCCCCCAGGTGCGCAGATCTCTCCTGCCAGGGACTGATCAGACCCCCTCTCCTTGTTCGGGATCCTCCTCCCTGCTCCAATGTCTCCTAGAGCCCATCTTAGTTGCTGATCGAAGAGGACTCGACCACGCTCTCAACCGTCCTGATCCCGCCTCAATTGGATCACGGGAGCGATCGGAGTGAAGTCACCAACCTGCTGCTACAACCTGCACCCCATCCGAGGCACAGCGGAACAGCACCAGTCCACCATCTGCCCCGGCCAGCGTCGGCAACTTCTGGCGACAACAAAACTCAGGGTCTATCCTGGTCCAGTCACCGAAGTTTCAACACTGATCCCGTCTCATTTCGAGTCCGGGAGCGAGCGCAGCGGAGTCGACATCCAGTACCTAGCAGCGGGCAGAACTGGCAAGCAGCACTCCGGAAGGGCGAACCGGTCCCGTTCATAGTTCCTTGGCTCTCCCCGCCTGGCCGGCTTACCGCCCCTCCCTGCGTGGAGGTAGTGTTTGATTTTAACTATAATCTCCCCACCCCAAGTTCCCCCTCCTGTGCGAGGCGTAGTGGATGTAATTAATTTCAACAGGTTGAAGCTTCATCGATGCAGCGTGCGGGTGGCCCACGCTTCCCCGCTCGCCCTCGTCTCCAGTCGGGATCGGTGTATTCACACCGATCAGGTGAACTTCGGTTGCCCTACTCTACTGGAATTGCTTTGCTTTTTTAGTAATGCTTCTTAGTGCCGTCGGTCGGTGAGTGAGTGCTCGATCTCAAAATATCATCAATTTGAGTGCCACCGCGGAGCGAGTTGTGAGAGAGCCACTACATCCCACGCCCTTGGCGTGCTGGCTGCCCACGGAATTGGGGCATCCCAGGCCCTTAGGGGTTCATCCCAAGCTAGTCAAATCCCCGGAAAGGCGAGGTCCATCCTCAGACCCTCACCACTATCGCGAGTCAACCTACGGACCCGGGTGTGCGCGATGCGGGTGAATCCGCTTGAGTGGGTCCACCGTTCGGATCGATTGCTTGCAAATTTAAGTCCGAGGGGTTGTGTCACATCAACTTGGTATCAGAGCCAGGTTTTAGACTTGTCTCTATGAGTCTAGTCCTAGGGCATTGAGATTTGAGTCTCCCTTGCATCATGTTTTCCATCACTCCCTTGCATGACCACCCTAGGGAGACACCCCAACTATCTATGGACCAATTTGACGCTTTCATCAACAAATGTCATAACTGTATAGATACTCTCACCTCCCGGCTTGATCGGCTTGAAGCAAAAGGGAACCACGGCCCTAGGGCTTGGTCACCTCGAGATGGATTTAGAGCCAATGAACCCCCACTTAGGAGCAATGGCCTTAGAGTCTTGCCTCCCCGGGATGAATTTGAATGGGAAACCAAAGGACCCATATACCCATGGGAAGAGATGAGGAATGAGATTAAGAAGATCTTCACTCCCCCTTTCCCTCCTAGTCAACCCAAGACCTCCCTTAGGGCCCAAACTCCACCACCCCAAATAATTCCAACCCCGATCACCACCACCATTCAAACCAAATTGGTCACCACCCAACCCACAAATCCTCCTCCCACCCCTCTCCCTGCTAGCTCCGCCCCTGGCCTCCACCCTCACCACCCCTTCCCACCTTCCAAACCCATTCCCCATACACCCTTTCACCTTCCCAAGGGAGACTCCCTTCTCCTAGGCACCCCTTCCCATCCCCAAAGCAACCCTTTCCTATTCCCTAGACCTCCATTAAACCCTCTCATTTACCCACCACCCAAAGAGCACCACAGGCCAGTCATCATCACCCCACCCACAAAGGACCTACTCACCTCCTTGGTAGAGGAAACCATGATACCCACACCCGACCCCCTAGTAGGGAACATCCCAGAACCACTCCCCATCTTGGAGGAAAGTCATGGCCAAAACGAGGAAGATGTTTCACCTTTCATGCCACCCCCAATTTGGAGTGAACTTATCATAAGTGGGCCCTCGGTTAGATGGCTTGTGGAAAACCGGGCTCACCCCATCCTGCCCTATGCTTACCCTTCCATGGAACAACACCTCCCCATAGTACCCTTATCCACCTATCACACCTATCACACCACAATCCAATCATCCTATCAAGTGGAAACATTAGGGGATCTTCTTAAGGGTATAGTTTGGCAAATGGAGCTAACTGGCATGTTGACTACAGTAGCCGACCGACCTAGGAGGCTTGACCTCCTACACCTATGTGTCGGATCCATCTCCTCCATTTACACTGTGGGTTGCTACACTAGTGACCTTCTTTTACTCCTCCCTACACCCGACGAGCCCGATGCTATCCACAAACTAGAGTTGCTTGTCTCGGGTAGAACATCCAGCCCTCCATTCATGGCCGACCATCCCACCAAAAACTTTGGCCCAATCATTTTACTAGAGGAGGAGGATCCACCACCATGTTGTGAGGACCAAAAGGACCTAGAGTTCCTCTCCTTAGATGACCCTTACCATGACCCCTTGGATCCCTTCCTATACCCACCCACCTTACTCACCACCAACCTTTTCCTACCCCAACCAACCTTATTGGACCAAGCCCACTCCATTTTCCTAGACCCCTTTGACCCCTATGAGTGGAAAATCTCACACCAAGTCATACACATAGAAGGAGCCATTTAGATGGGAATGCATGTGCCACTACATTTTGCATCATTTGGTAGGGCTAGTAAGCCCAGTCATCTCATACATGTCACACACACTGCAGGCCCAATGCATGACTGGCTCACATTTGGATGTGCTGGTCCTCCCACATTCGTCATAGCTCTTAAGCATGAAAGGGGCATACATGGATGTCCGGGTCCCCCGGTAATTATCACAACCATGCACGATAGATCCACCTATGGTTTCCCCGGCCCCCCTGAGTCCATAAAAGTCTTCATCACATCTATGCATGATAGGTCTATGTACGGTTGTCCCGGTCCACCTTTGCATGCTATCCACTTTCACACCCACTCACCGCATTATGATGCATGGCATGAGCATACACGCAAGCAATTCTTGACGAGCAGTGAGGTTCACAAAGAGCGGACAAGAGCTCGCGAGCGCCACTTGGAATTCCAAGTAGGCAATCTGGTGATAATGACATTGGAGTGGCTCTACCCTAGGGTCACCTCCAATTCGAGGGCACGAGGACTTGGACCTTCCCAAGTTCCGAGTGACTTTGGCAACCCGGCTATCGGGTTGGACTTACTAATGGGTTTTTGGATTCACCCCATTTTTCACGTGGCGGATCCGGCACCCTATATGGGCACCGCGGTGGATCCTAGTGAGTGCCTCGAGCCTTTATCTTCCTTTGAGAGGGACACCCTCGGAGAGCCACCAAAAGTCAGCCTCAGAGTCCGATGTGTGCACACGGAGGCAATACTAGGCAAGCAGGGTTCCATCGCCAGCAAGAGGGTGCGCCTGAGCCGCCTCGAGAGGATGAAGGACCGTGCCCTGGTTGCGGATGCAGGGTTGAGTTTGGGGGTTGAGGCTCACTCTGAGCTGCTTGAGAGGACCACTTCCGCGATGGGCCCATACTCGACGGAGTCAAGTTTTTCGCGCCCCGGGGGTATGATGAGGACATCACCAGCAATTTCATTTGATCAAGGATCCCGATGCTCGCCACCCATGCTACATCTTGTTCACCACTTTATTTCGAGTCATATGATGTAATTTTCATTTTCTTATCATGTACTTTTCTTTTTCTTTGAGTCCAATACCTAGGTTAGGTAGCTATTTACCTAAGTCTTAAGTCTTTATGTGTGTTATTGGGCCCAATTATATGGGCTAGGCCCAGGGGCGCCCCCTTCCCCTTGGTTTAGTGTTAGTAGTCCAAGAGTCAGGGACTTATATGTAAATGTGAGATTCCTATAAATAGGACCCCAATCCCTCATTTGGAAGCTAATGAAGTATTGATAAAAATTTGCCAAAAGCATTTGTACATCTCTCTCTCTCTCTAGCTCTCTCTCTCTCTTCTTCTCTCTCTCACTAAAAGGGGCGAACCCCTCTCTCTCTCTCATCCCCTTCCCTCTCCCAATTTCACCCCCTCTCTCTCCTCCCTCACTTGCCACATCATCCCCCCCCATTGAATACAACCCTTCACCTCCCAAGACTCATAAACCCCCTTTACTCCCACCACTCCCCAAGCAACCATTCCCCTTCCCCATACAACCCTTCACATTCCCAAGGGAGAATCCCTTCTCCTAGACACCCTTTCCCCTCCCCAAAGCAACCCTTCCCATCCCCTAGGCCCCCCATTAATCCTTCCATTAATCCACCACCCACACCCAAGAGACACCCCCATTCCCCTAGGCCATTTGCGCCCCCACCATCCACCACCTCCCAGCCCATTCCCCACACCAGGTCCGCCCCCTGCCAACCTCCCCCTCTCCCCTCTCACACCCCCAAACCTCCCTCCCACATTCACAACCATAAACCTTCCATCCCTCTTTGCTACCCCTCCATCCCTTACCTTCCCATCTCCACCAACAACCCCCCCTTCTTTTAACACTGCCCCAGTTCGCAGGTAGCAGATTGGGAGCCGACTTGCAGAACCTGCCCCGGAGTCATACGGAATCCCCTGAAGGCATACCATACATCGCCGGAAATATCGTCCAGATAGCTTCGCAGCCGAGGGGGTCTCGCCGGCATCCGACATCTCTACTGTCTGTGGTGCCCATTCTCGTGCAGCTGCGCCAGATTTGAGCCAGAACCTGAGGTCTGTTTGGCAGAGGTTGCACCAACGTCAACAGCGCGATTCAGCCTGAACTCTCTTCTGAGAGTTGTTTCCTCTCCAAGTCCTCTTCACGTGCGAGGTGGAATCATCCTGTTCTGACTTCACTACAGATCGTGGTGCCCATTCTCGTGCGGCTGCGCCAGATTTGAGCCAGAACCTGAGGTCCGTTTGGCAGAGGTTGCACCGATGTCAAAAGCACGAATCAGCCTGAACTCTCTTTTGAGAGTTGTTTCTTCTCCAAGTCCTCTTCACGTGCGAGGTGGAATCGTCTCGTTCTGACTTCACTACAGATCGTGGTGCCCGTTCTCGTCAAACTGCGCAGACAGGACCAGAAACTGAACCAGAGCTGCAATTCAGAAGCCGCCACGCCCTCACCTCTGATTTCCTGAGTGCGCCACTTGGGAAAAGCGAAGATCACCCTGTCCTCCATCCATCACAGCAAGCGGGGCCTCGTTCGGAGTTGGGAGCTCCCCGTTCCGATTTATTTCCCCCAGGTGCGCAGATCTCTCCTGCCAGGGACTGATCAGACCCCCTCTTCTTGTTTGGGCTCCACCTCCCTGCTCTGATGTCGCCTAGAGCCCATCTCGGTTGCTGATCGAAGAGGACTCGACCACGCTCTCAACCGTCCTGATCCCGCCTCTATTGGATCACGGGAGCGATTGGAGTGAAGTCACCAACCTGCTACTACAACCTGCACCCCATCCGAGGCACAGCGGAACAGCACCAGTCCACCATCTGCCCCGGACAGCGTTGGCAACTTCTAGTGACAAAAAAATTCAGGGTCCATCCTGGTCCAGTCACCGACGTTTCAACGCTGATCCCGTCTCATTTTGAGTCCGGGAGCAAGCGCAGCGGAGTTGACATCCAGTACCTAGCAGCGGGCAGAACCGGCAAGCAGCACTCTGGAAGGGCGAACCGGTCCCGTTCATAGTTCCTTGGCTCTCCCCGCCTGGCCGGCTTACCGCGCCTCCCTGCGCGGAGGTAGTGTTTTATTGTAACTATAATCTCCCCACCCCAAGTTCCCCCTCTTGTGCGAGGCGTAGTGGATGTAATTAATTTCAACAAGTTGAAGCTTCATCGACGCAGCGTGCGGGTGGCCCACGCTTCCCCGCTCGCCCTCGTCTCCGGCCGGGATCGGTGTATTCACACCGATCAGGTGAGCTTCGGGTTGCCCTACTCTACTGGAATTGCTTTGCTTGTTTAGTAATGCTTCTTAGTGCCGTCGGTCGGTGAGTGAGTGCCCGATCTCAAAATATCATCAATTTGAGTGCCACCGCGGAGCGAGTTGTGAGAGAGCCACTACATCCCACGCCCTTGGCATGCTGGCCGCCCATGGAATTGGGGCATCCCAGACCCTTAGGGGTTCAGCCCAAGCTAGTCAAATCCCCGGAAAGGCGAGGTCCATCCTCGGACCCTCACCACTATCGCCAGTCCACCTACGGACCCGGGTGTGCGCGATGCGGGTGAATCCGCTTGAGTGGGTCCGCCGTTCGGATCGATTGCTTGCAAATTTAAGTCCGAGGGGTTGTGTCACATAAACTTGGTATCAGAGCCAGGTTTTAGACTTGTCTCTACGAGTCTAGTCCTAGGGCATTGACATTTGAGTCTCCCTTGCATCATGTTTTCCATCACTCCCTTGCATGACCACCCTAGGGAGACACCCCAACTATCTATGGACCAATTTGACGCTTTCATCAACAAATGTCATAACTGTATAGATACCCTCACCTCCCGGCTTGATCGGCTTGACGCAAAAGGGAACCACGGCCCTAGGGCTTGGTCACCTCGGGATGGATTTAGAGCCAATGAACCCCCACTTAGGAGCAATGGCCTTAGAGTCTTGCCTCCCCGGGATGAATTTGCATGGGAAACCAAAGGACCCAGATACCCTTGGGAAGAGATGAGGAATGAGATTAAGAAGATCTTCACTCCCCCTTTCCCTCCCAGTCAACCCAAGACCTCCCTTAGGGCCCAAACTCCACAACCCCAAATAATTCCAACCCCGATCACCACCACCATTCAAACCAAATTGGCCACCACCCAACCCACAAATCCTCCTCCCACCCCTCTCCCTGCTAGCTCCGCCCCTGGCCTCCACCCTCACCACCCCTTCCCACCTTCCAAATCCATTCCCCATACACCCTTTCACCTTCCCAAGGGAGACTCCCTTCTCCTAGGCACCCCTTCCCATCCCCAAAGCAACCCTTTCCTATTCCCTAGACCTCCATTACACCCTCCCATTTACCCACCACCCAAAGAGCACCACAGGCCAGTCATCATCACCCCACCCACAAAGGACCTACTCACCTCCTTGGTAGAGGAAACCATGATACCCACACCCGACCCCCTAGTAGGGAACATCCCAGAACCACTCCCCATCTTGGAGGAAAGTCATGGCCAAAACGAGGAAGATGTTTCACCTTTCATGCCACCCCCAATTTGGAGTGAACTTATCATAAGTGGGCCCTTGGTTAGATGGCTTGTGGAAAACCGGGCTCACCCCATCCTGCCCTATGCTTACCCTTCCATGGAACAACACCTCCCCATAGTACCCTTATCCACCTATCACACCTATCACACCACAATCCAATCATCCTATCAAGTGGAAACATTAGGGGATCTTCTTAAGGGTATAGTTTGGCAAATGGAGCTAACTGGCATGTTGACTATAGTAGCCGACCGACCTAGGAGGCTTGACCTCCTACACCTATGTGTTAGATCCATCTCCCCCATTTACACTGTGGGTTGCTACACTAGCGACCTTCTTTTACTCCTCCCTACACCCGACGAGCCCGATGCTATCCACAAACTAGAGTTGCTTGTCTCGGGCAGAGCATCCATCCCTTATTCATGGCCGACCATCCCACCAAAAACTTTGGCCCAATCATTTTACTGGAGGAGGAGCATCCACCACCATGTTGTGTGGACCAAAAGGACCTAGAGTTCCTCTCCTTAGATGACCCTTACCATGACCCCTTGGATCCCTTCCTATACCCACCCACCTTACTCACCACCAACCTTTTCCTACCCCAACCAACCTTATTGGACCAAGCCCACTCCATTTTCCTAGACCCCTTTGACCCCTATGAGTGGAAAATCTCACACCAAGTCATACACATAGAAAGAGCCATTTGGATGGGAATGCATGTGCCACTACATTTTGCATCATTTGGTAGGGCTAGTAAGCCCAGTCATCTCATACATGTCACACACACTGCGGGCCCAATGCATGACTGGCTCACATTTGGATGTGCTGGTCCTCCCACATTCGTCATAGCTCATAAGCATGAAAGGGGCATACATGGATGTCCGGGTCCCCCGGTAATTATCACAACCATGCACGATAGATCCACCTATGGTTTCCCCGGCCCCCCTGAGTCCATAAAAGTCTTCATCACATCTATGCATGATAGGTCTATGTACGGTTGTCCCGGTCCACCTTTGCATGCTATCCACTTTCACACCCACTCACCGCATTATGATGCATGGCATGAGCATACACGCAAGCAATTCTTGATGAGCGGTGAGGTTCACAAAGAGCGGACAAGGGCTCGCGAGCGCCACTTGGAATTCCAAGTAGGCAATCTGGTGATAATGACATTGGAGTGGCTCTACCCTAGGGTCACCTCCAATTCGAGGGCACGAGGACTTGGACCTTCCCAAGTTCCGAGTGACTTTGGCAACCCGGCTATCGGGTTGGACTTACTAATGGGTTTTGGGATTCACCCCATTTTTCACGTGGCAGATCCGGCACCCTATATGGGCACCGCGGTGGATCCTAGTGAGTACCTCGAGCCTTTATCTTCCTTTGAGAGGGACACCCTCGGAGAGCCACCAAAAGTCAGCCTGAGAGTTCGACGTGTGCACAAGGAGGCAATACTAGGCAAGCATGGTTCCATCGCCAGCAAGAGGGTGCGCCTGAGCCGCCTCGAGAGGATGAAGGACCGTCCCCTGGTTGCAGACGCAGGGTTGAGTTTGGAGGTTGAGGCTCACTCTGAGCTGCTTGAGAGGACCACTTCCCCGGTGGGCCCATACTCGACGGAGTCGAGTTTTCCGCGCCCTGGGGTATGATGAGGACATCACCAGCAATTTCATTTGATCAAGGATCCCGATGCTCGCCACCCATGCTACATCTTGTTCACCACTTTATTTCGAGTCATATGATGTAATTTTTATTTTCTTATCATGTACTTTTCTTTTTATTTGAGTCCAATACCTAGGTTAGGTAGCTATTTACCTAAGTCTTAAGTCTTTATGTGTGTTATTGGGCCCAATTATATGGGCTAGGCCCAGGGGCGCCCCCTTCCCCTTGGTTTAGTGTTAGTAGTCCAAGAGTCAGGGACTTATATGTAAATGTGGGATTCCTATAAATAGGACCCCAATCCCTCATTTGGAAGCTAATGAAGTATTGATAAAAATTTGCCAAAAGCATTTGTACATCTCTCTCTCTCTCTAGCTCTCTCTCTCTCTCTTCTTCTCTCTCTCACTAAAAGGGGCGAACCCCTCTCTCTCTCCTCCCCCTCTCTCTCCCAATTTCACCCCCTCTCTCTCCTCCCTCACTTGCCACATCATCCCCCCCACTGAATGCAACCCTTCACCTCCCAAGACTCATAAACCCCCTTTACTCCCACCACTCCCCAAGCAACCCTTCCCCTTCCCCATACAACCCTTCACATCCCCAAGGGAGAATCCCTTCTCCTAGACACCCTTTCCCCTCCCCAAAGCAACCCTTCCCATCCCATAGGCCCCCCATTAATCCTTCCATTAATCCACCACCCACACCCAAGAGACACCCCCATTCCCCTAGGCCATTTGCGCCCCCACCATCCACCACCTCCCAGCCCATTCCCCACACCAGGTCCGCCCCCTGCCAACCTCCCCCTCTCCCCTCTCACACCCCCAAACCTCCCTCCCACATTCACAACCAGCAACCTTCCATCCCTCTTTGCTACCCCTCCATCCCTTACCTTCCCATCTCCACCAACAACCCCCCCTTCTTTTAACACTGCCCCAGTTCGCAGGTAGCAGATTTGGAGCCGACTTGCAGAACCTGCCCCGGAGTCATACGGAATCCCCTGAAGGCGTACCATACATTTCCGGAAAGATCGTCCAGATAGCTTCGCAGCCAAGGTGGTCTCGCCGGCATCCGGCATCTCTACTGTCCGTGGTGCCCATTCTCGTGCGGCTGCGCCAGATTTGAGCCAGAACCTGAGGTCTGATTGGCAGTGATTGTACTAACGTCAACAGCGCGATTCAGCCTGAGCTCTCTTCTGAGAGTTGTTTCCTCTCCAAGTCCTCTTCATGTGCGAGGTGGAATCGTCCCGTTCCGACTTCACTACAGATCGTGGTGCCCATTCCCGTGCAGCTGCGCCAGATTTGAGCCAGAACCTGAGGTCCGTTTGGCAGAGGCTGAACCGACGTCAACAGCACGAATCAGCCTGAACTCTCTTCTGAGACTTGTTTCTTATCCAAGTCCTCTTCACGTGCGAGGTGGAATCATCTCATTCTGACTTCACTACAGATCGTGGTGCCCGTTCTCGTCCAACTGCGCAGCCAGGACCAGAACCTGAACCAGAGCTGCAGTTCAGAAGCCGCCACGCCCTCACCTCTGATCTCCTGAGTGCGCCACTTGGCCGAGGCGAAGATCCTCCTGTCCTCCATCCAGCACAGCAAGCGGGACCTCGTTCAGAGTTGGGAGCTCCCCGTTCCGATTTATTTCCCCCAGGTCCACAGATCTGTCCAGCCAGGGACTGATCAGACCCCCTCTCTTTGTTTGGGATCCTCCTCCCTGCTCCGACGTCGCCTAGAGCCCATCTCAGTTGCTGATCGAAGAGGACTCGTCCACGCTCGTAACCGTCCTGATCCCGCCTCAATTGGATCATGGGAGCAATCGGAGTGAAGTCACCAACCTGCTGCTACAACCTGCACCCCATCCGAGGCACAGCGGAACAGCACCAGTCCACCATCTGCCCCGGCCAGCGTCCGCAACTTCTGGCGACAAAAAAATTCAGGGTCCATCCTGGTCCAGTCACCGACGTTTCAACGCTGATCCTGTCTCATTTTGAGTCCAGGAGCGAGCGCAGCGGAGTCGACATCCAGTACCTAGCAGCGGGCAGAACCGGCAAGCAGCACTCCGGAAGGGCGAACCGGTCCCGTTCATAGTTCCTTGGCTCTCCCCGCCTGGCCGGCTTACCGCCCCTCCCTGCGCGGAGGTAGTGTTTGATTGTAACTATAATCTCCCCACCCCAAGTTCCCCCTCCTGTGTGAGGCATAGTGGATGTAATTAATTTCAACAAGTTGAAGCTTCATCGACGCAGCGTGCGAGTGGCCCACGCTTCCCCGCTCGCCCTCGTCTCCGACCGGGATCGGTGTATTCACACCGATCAGGTGAGCTTCGGGTTGCCCTACTCTACTGGAATTGCTTTGCTTGTTTAGTAATGCTTCTTAGTGCCGTCGGTCGGTGAGTGAGTGCCTGATCTCAAAATATCATCACTTTGAGTGCCACCGTAGAGCGAGTTGTGAGAGAGCCACTACATCCCACGCCCTTGGCGTGCTGGCCGCCCTCGGAATTGGGACATCCCAGGCCCTTAGGGGTTCAGCCCAAGCTAGTCAAATCCCCGGAAAGCAGAGGTCCATCCTCGGACCCTCACCACTATCGCCAGTCCACCTACGGACCCGGGTGTGCTCGATGCGGGTGAATCCGCTTGAGTGGGTCCGCCGTTCGGATCGATTGCTTGCAAATTTAAGTCCGAGGGGTTGTGTCACATCACCCAATCTCCCTCCCTTGCACATTCTATTACGGCATTGCCAAATCCGGTGCGCTCCTCCTTACTACCTTCCCCGGCGCGCCCCTTTGCAACTTCTATTACGGCGTGCCCTTAACCGACGTGCCCTCCATTGGCATCCTAATCCGGCGTGGCCTTAACCGGCGCGCCCTCCTCATTGGACCCAGATCCGGCGCGCTCCTCCTTGTAACCATACATCCGGCACGCCTCCAAAAGAAAAGGAAGATAACTAGTAAAAAAAAGAAAGATCCAAAGCAAAAAAATAATAAAAGATCAATGCTAATAAAAGAATAAAAGGAACCCTTTAGCCCGTGCTTCAATTAAAATTTTGTTCCAGGGGCGCTGCCCCCGGAAACCCCCGCAAGGGGCGCTGCCCCCTTGACCCCCGCGACCTGACCACGCAGGTCGATCCGCGTGCGAGGGTGCACGTTGGCGAGTTCGGGCTTCACATTTAACAATTCGCTTCCCTGGACTGTGCGTGAAGAGAAAAGCAATGACGCCCCATGGCACCGGACGCGGACCTCGGGAACCCCGTTATGGCCATAGTCCGAAACCATCTCGGGCCGATAGTTCATCAGCTTGACCCACCTCTATCAGGATCCAATCCCGCATCCATATTAAACTTGCCATACCTACGGCATATATTTGTATGGCTTTATCGTCGTCTTCGAGGCTTCAAATGCGGACTCTCGTCCGAACAATGAATGGTCCGTTAGTGACCGACATATTCCGGGATCTAATCCCGCACTTGCATTAAACCTGCCGCACTCGCGGCAGACATTTTCACGATTTATCACCGTCTCTTACGCTATAAACACGGACCTTTGTCCGAACATAAAGTGGTCCATTAGTGACCGACAAAATCTGAATGGAATGAGAAGGCTCTCGTCATCCCCGAACCCTTTGCATGGGAATATCAATAAGGCCTCCGTGGGCCATGTTTAGACCTCGGGTCCGCCCCGAACATGGTCATTGCCTGACCCATATCCCCGGCCTATTGCCCGCTCCCTTTGAACACATATTGGTTCTCAGATCTGGTCCCAGAACATCCTCCCGTTGCCCCCCCTTGGCACCGAAAACATTAACGATGCCCACGCGAGCCCGACTTCCACCGCGGGGGGCCCACCGCAGTATGGTCGCAGCTCGATCTTGCACCGGGCCGACAAACTTATCGATTTCCGACCGCTCTAACCAGGATTTAACTGAACAATTCCCATTCCTTTGAACAATAAATTTGTCGTATCCCGACGTACACATGCTCCGGTTTTTCCCGTGACGATCATGATTTTTTTGAAGCCGGACGCTCGTCTGAATATCAAAATGGTCCCTTGAGTGACCGACATATTTCGAATGCTTGCTTCCCTAGACATCGAGCCTTCCGACTGATTCGAGACCGCTATCGACTTGTTTCTCTCGATATAGTTTCCCGGCCATGAGGCCCTGATTCTCGACGATTAATCAAGGGTGTTCCCCTCTCCGAGGAGATGTAAATGACGCCATGACCTTTATGGCGCGATGGGTTCTGGTCCCGACACGAATCACACAATCGTCTGATTAGTCAGATCAAGCGCACAATAAATCGTCACTTTGTGACTGGCACGCCCACGCACTTAATAAACGAATAAATCCACCGAATAAACTGACTTAAAGAAACAAACAAATGAGCGCGTCGAAAAGTGCATCCACAATCGACGAGCATCTTCGTATGTTCCTTCTTGAAGGAGAAGGGTGTCTTCCTACGCTCCGAGAAGGAGGGAGCAGCTGGCTTATCCGCTGGCTTTTTGCCAGAGCCACTGGATTCGGCCCTCTTACTGGCCTTGGTGGCAGGGGTGAACTCTATGATATTCACCTCCTTACCAGGCTGGCGTTCTCGCGCTTGTTTACCCTTGGCTGCAGTATAGCCCGGGTTATCGGTGAAGAACATCTCTATTTCGGCGACCGCTGAATTGAGTTGGTCGAAGCCTTTGATATTGGTGCCGAGAAGGTTTTTGCTGACCTCAGTCACCAGACCTCGATGACATATGGTGATGGCGTCCTCTTGAACGGGTGGATTGACACACCTTATGATGAGGTCTCGCCATTTTTTTATGAAGTCGAGGGCACCCTCACCCTTTTTCTGCCAAAGAGAATAGAGTTCGGCTAGGGAGACCTTTCGCTCGGCCGTTTGAAAGCGGTCGAGGAATTTCTTCTAGAGATTGGCCCAGTCGATGACTGAGTTGGGCTTCAGGCCGGAATACCATTAGAAGGCCGTTCCCGTGAGTGAAGTGGCGAAGTAGCAGAGGAGATATGATTTATCCAACGCTAACTCACCCATGGCCGTAACATAGTAGGCCAAGTGATGTGAAACATAGACGGGAATGCAGCAAGTGACAATGATCCCTTGGACTTAATTCGCAAACGCATTCACAAAAGTCGAGAAAGCTTGGAAGACGCCGTCTCACCGTGCGCACCCGTTACCCGTGGTGACTCGATGATGCCGAGTCGAGGTGGGGGAGAGGGACCCTTGCTGGTAGAGGGCCAGCACAACTAAGGGTTTCCCTCCCGAAGGTAGGATGCCCACGATCAAGGGCGGCCGGGTGCCTTGGGGGCACTAGGTCACTCTCTCACTTTAGCCACGGCGACCACACAAGAGTCGGTGGGTCCGGGAACGAGCACTCTCTCACCGACCAGCGGACAAGTTTTACGGATAGGAAATGAACAGAAGTAAATGGAGCAAGGGTAGAGGCTCACCTGGTTGGTTTGAAGAAACCAACCTCGTTCGGAGACGATGGGCGAGCGGGGAAGTGTGGGATCCCCGCACACTGCGCCGATGAAGCTTGAACCCTGTTTATTACAAGCACTACACCTCGCACAGGAGGGCGAACTAGGGGTGGGGATTTCAATTTAAAAATAAACACTACCTCCACACAGGGAGGGGTGATAAGCCGACCAGGCGGAGAGAGGGAGAGCAAGTGATCTGGGGCCGACTAGGTCCCTTGGAGGTTCTGCCAGTCGAGTCTGCCTGCTTGATAGGTTCTGGTTGTAGGGATCCTTGAGGACAACCCCGATGTCGGAATCAGGTGAGACCAGCGCCCAAACTTTGATGACTGGACCTGGTACGCTGATGATTTTTGGTGGGAGGCCTCGTCGACTCCACTGGTCGGAGCAGTCTCTGGAACCGGTGCTCGGCGATCTGGTTCAGGCTGATCCCTGGTGACTGCAGCAACTTGACGATAGTGTCACGATCACTCCTGAGGTCCAATTGAGGCGGGACCAAGTCGTGGACGATTGTGGTCAAGTCCTATTCAAGCAGCAAGAAGAAACAGCACCAGAGGAGGTCGGGGCCGGGAGTTGCGCCCAGAAGAGTGAGGAGAGGTCTGGACGGACTCAGAACAACCTGACCTGCATGCCGATGGTAGAAAATTTGTATCTTACTGCTCCGAACTCCAAATGGTGCCCCGTTTCTTGGTGAAGTTAGAAGACTTGTAGGAGAAGGCTTCTGCACTGGAATCACAACAAAATTCGTCCTGTACCGACCGTGGTCACACTTTGACTGGGCCTCTGTCCTTCTGCAGCAGTCACCTTGTGCAGTCGAGGGAGAACGGAGCTCCCGGGCAGCAGGGACGTCGGATGCTGGCGAGACCACCACGGATGCGAAGCTGACTGGGAGAGATTTCCGTCGATGTAAGGTACGCCTCCAGACAACGTCGAATGACCTCGGGGAAGGTTCTGCAAGTCGGGCTCTTTCTGCTACAGTCGAATTGAGAGCTGTAATTTGAAGAAGATGGGGGGAAATGGGGTTTATGGGAGGGGAAGTGAGGTGGATGGGTATGGGGATGACCCTTGGCTGTGATGGGGTCTGGGAGGGGGTGTTCCAAGAAGTGGGAGAGGGAGAATGAGGGCTGGAAGGAGGAGTTTGCAGTGGCTGAGAGGGGAGTTGCGAAATTGGGCTTGGAGGGAAAGGGGGAAGGTGAGGGGGCACAAGTGGGTGGGGGGGAATGGTTTCCCTCCTTTGGATTTGGAATGGGGTTAATGGAAAGGGATTAATGGTAGCCTAGAGAATGGGAAGGGTTGCCTTGGGGAGGGGAAGAGGTGTTTGGGAGAATGGATTCCCCCTTGGGAAGGTGAAAGGGTGAATGGGGAAGGGGAAAGGTGTCTAGGAGAATGGTATTCCACCTAGGAGGTTGGGGGGGAGTAAATGGGAGGTATAGGGAAGGGAGAGGGGTTTAATGAGGAGTGAATGAGGAGGAGAGAGAGAGAATTTTGAAATTTTGGGGGGGGGAAGAGAGAGAAAGTGGCGCCCTAGAGAGAGAGAGGGTAAGAGAGAGAGAGAGACAAGAGGGGTTTGCTCAAGGAAAATTCCACAGATTTCATTCATGCATTAGCTTCAACTGGTGGGATTGGGGTCCTATTTATAGGAATCCCACAATTCAACATAAGTCCCTGACTTTTGGACTAATGACAACTAACCAAGGGGGAAAGGGGCGCCCCTGGGCCAAGCCCATATAACTGGGCCCATTAACCAATCTAACTGAGATAATGATAATAAACTTAGGTAGACTTGGTATCAGAGCAAGTTCTAGACTTGTCTCTACTAGGTCTTGTCCTAGGGCACATTGCATTGAGGTCATCCGAGCATCCAAACCATGTATCTCACCAGGCACCCCGATGACTACTTCATTATCGGGCCGGAGTTGCCCCGCTTCGATGGGTCCCGAAACCCTCACACATATAGGAAATGGGAGACCTCCATGGATAGATACTTCCACCACTACTACATGACCGAGGAAAGAAAAGTGCGCATCGCCAAGATGACCCTTGGTCCCTTCGGCGAGACAGAATGGAGAAAGCTTGAGATTCGAAGGGGGATTGAGAGACAAGAGCCCATTCACTCATGGGAAGAGATGAAGGTAGAACTTAGGAAGATCCTCATTCCAAAACCTTCCACTCTTCCAACTCAAGCACCCATAGCCCAATGAGCACTCCCACTCCCCCTTTCCCTCCCCGTCAACCCAAAACCTCTATTAGGACCCAAACCCCACCACCCAAAGGACCCCTAGATTTATTGGAAGAGATAAGGATTGAGATCAGGAAGATCTTCACTCCCCAACCTTCCCACTCCTACCCTGAGAACCATAACCCGAGGAGCACTCCCACTCCTCCTTTCCCCACCACCCAACCCAAAATTCTCCATCAAACCCACACCCCACAAACTTCCAAAAATCCTCCTTCCACCCCTTTCCAAAAGGAACTTAAAGAGGTAACCGAAGACTATGAGGCTCCACTAGATTGGGAAGAGGAATATGAATCACAGTGTCATGGGTTAGGCCGAGAAGTTCCCCTCCCAGGTGGAAGAAGCATCATGGCTCACTCCACCCTCACCACTCAAACCCACGTGACCCCATGTCCACCCCTCCACCTAGGCCCGTGACAGCCACCATTCCCCAATCCAAAGTTACTCACCCAACCCACCTTCCACTTCCAACTCCTATCCTACCCAAACCTAGTCCCCCGCTACTTCCACTCCCAACCCCAACCCAAGTCCGGCCTCACTCACCACCCCGGGTACACCATGCACCAACCATCATCACCCCACCCCCAATAGACCTTCCCATTCCCTTGAGAGAGGAGACCACAACCATCCACATGGGAGTAGATGCTAGTCCGGAACCCATCCCCATCCTTGAGGAAACCCAAGTTCATATCTATGGTGAGGAAGAATCACAAATGTCCCCTTCACATAGCTTGGACCCCCAAGAGCCACAAGCCTTCACAAATAGCACCGTAATCATAGAGGGGCCCCTAGCTAGATGGCTAAAGGAGAGACCACTTCACCCCATCATGTCCTATGTTTACCCACCCATGGAGCAAAACATTCCCATTGTACCCTTATCCACCTATCACACCACAATCCAATCATCCTATCAAGTGGAAACATTAGGGGATCTTTTTAAGGGTATAGTTTGGCAAATGGAACTAACTGGCATGTTGACCACTGTAGTCGACCAACCTAGGAGCCTTGACCTCCTACACCTATGTGTCGGGTCCATCTCCTCGATATACACTATGGGTTGCTACACTGGCGACCTTCTTTTATTCCTCCCAACACCCGAAGAGCCCGATGCTATCCACGAATTAGAGTTGCTTATTTCGGGTAGGATGCCACGCCCTCCATTCATGGCCAACCAACCCGCCAAGGACTTCGGTTCAATTACTTCATTTGAGGAGGAGGACTCACCATCATTTGAAGACCTTGAGGAGATAGAATACCCCTTCCTTGGTAACACATTCCATGACCCCTTTGATCCCTCCCTATGGAAGACATTGAACCCATGGGACCTAGCCGCCTTACCCACCACCCACTCCCTCCTACCCTCACCCACCATGTTGAACCCAACCCACCCATTCCACTACTTAGTTCACACTATGAGAGCCATGATCGAGGGTGACATCCACCTAGGAAATGAGGAAGTGACCTATCCCAAAATGTCCACCTTCTTGGACCCCTTCGACCCCTATGAGTGGAAACCCCCAAATCCACCCCCACCTAAAGATGGGACCATCTTGATTGTAATGCATGTGTCACAACATTTTGCCCTACCTGGTAGGGCTAGTCATCTCATTTGTGTCACATACACACTAGGTCCAGTGCATGACAGGTTAACATTTGGATATGTAGGTCCACCCCCATTCATCATCCACCTTATGCATGATAGGAGTCTACATGGAAGTCCAGGTCCTCCGGCATTCATTGCACCCATACCTGATAGAGCCACATTTGGACATGCTGGTCCTCCCCCACTCTTCATCCACCTCATGCATGATAGGGCCATTTGTGGCTGCCCCGGTCCACCTAAGTGCATCAAGGTCCACATGGTTTCCAAGCATGATAGGTCAATTCATGGATGCCCTGGTCCTCCTAAGTCTGTCAAAATCAATCTAACACTTGATAGGGCTGAATTTGGTTGTCCAGGTCCTCCCTTCATCCCTATAGGATCATCATTCATGACATTGCATGGTAACATTCGCAAACACAACAAAAAGAGCAACAAGGTTCTTAAGGAATTAGCCGATTCCCACTGTCGCCACCAAGAAATCCATGTCGGTGATTTTGTGATGGTGAGGACTGAGATTGTCTCAAAACTGAGGTCTCGTGGAGCAGGCTCCTTTCAGGTATTGAGGCGCCTTGACACAAATGCTTATGCGTTCGACCTCCCCGAAGGGTACGGAGTAAGCCCCACTTTCAATGTGGCTGACCTGGTGCCCTACAAGGGTCCCACGGTGACACCCAGTGAGGAGATCCAGCCTATCCCACCCCTTGAGAGAGCCCCCACACCAACAAGAGCTCCATCTAGCCAGAGAAACCAGCGTGATCAAGTGGAGCGGATATTAGATGAACAGATCACTACCACACGGAGCAAGGCGTATGAGCGATATCTGGTTAGGTGGAAGGGACGACCACCTTCGGTTGACGCCTGGGTGATTCGGGAGGATCTCCAGCAGCTGGATCCTGACCTATCGGAGCAGTACCGCAGCAGGGTGGACCCTTACTCGACAGAGTCGAGTTCTCTGCACCCCGGGAGTATGATGGGGACATCGCTTACCACTTCCCACTTCTCCACGGGTCCGGATGATTGCCATTATGTTCAGCTTGATTTCATAAGTTCAGCTATGTATTTTTATATCTTTCTTGAGTCATTTTGATGTAATTTCCCTTTGTTTTGAGTCATGTCCCTAGGTCATCATGCTATTTACCTATGTTTGTTAGGCTAGGGGGTCATATGGGCCCAATTAAATGGGCCTGGCCCATGGGCGCCCTCTTCCTTCCCCACCCCCTTGCTTATTTGCTTTTATCACTTTCTCCAGGGACTTTTTGTAAATGTTGGGATTCCTGTAAATAGGACCCCAACTCCACTTGAGTTCAGTAATGAAAGTTTGAATGAATTTTGAGCATTAGCGCACCTCTCTCTCTCTCTAGCTCTCTCTACCTCTCTCTCTCTCTAAAGGGGGCGGCCCCCTCTCTCTCTCTCCTCCCCCTCTCTCTCTAAATTTCACCCCTCTCTCTCTCTCTTCTCCTTGCCACATCATCCTCCACCTCATCCCAACCCTTCCCCTTCCCAAGGTCCACTTAATTCCTCCCATTACTCACACCATATCCCCAAGCAACCTTTCACCTTCCAAGGCAACCTCTCCCTTTCCCAAGCCACCCCTCCATCTCCCAAGGGAGAATCCCACCTCCCCAAGCACCTCTCCACATCCCCAACACACCTCTTCCCCTTCCCAAGACCACATTAACCATCCCCACATTAAACCAAGTTCAAATCTCCCTCTCCCTCCAAGCCACTTGCGCCCCCCCCTTTTCACCCTCCACCCTTGGCCGCACCCCCCCTTCCCCTCCACCTGCTAGCTGCGACCCAACCTCCTTCTCCAACCTCTCCACCATCTCTACCCACCACCATCCAAGCTCCACAGCCATTAGCCCCCTCCCCATTGCAGTCCCTTCAACCCTTCTCCACCAAATAGCCCCTTTACTCTGTTCAACCCGCAGGTAGCAGATTGGGGCCCGACTAGCAGAGCCGGCTCCGGAGTCATACGATGTCATCTGGAGGTGCACCTTACATCTATGGAAAGGTCTGTGAGTCTTCTTCGCAAGCGAGGTGGAATCGTCTCATTCTGACTTCGCTACAGTTCTTGGTGACCATTCTCCCCCGACTGCGCAGAGCTTCCCCAACAGAGTACCTGAACCAGAAAGGGAGCTGTGTCACGACGAACCACGGAGGAATTAGGCTGAGGGCTCTTCTACAAAGTTCTTCCTCATTCTGTCTGTCTTCAGGATCAAGAAGCGGAACATCGATCGGAGACCGTGGTCCCAAGTTACCATTTTTCTCCCTCAGCTGCGTGGGTCTGCCTCCCACAGTCTACAACGACCAACCTCCACTCTTCAGAGTTTCGCCATCCACTCCACCATCAGACGGCTTCCCCGTCAGTTTTTCTGAGAAGAGGGCTTGTCCACGGTTCCAGAAACTCCAGCGGTTCATGATTTGGAGTCCGGGAGCGGTCGGGGCAACCTCTGCAAGTTGCTGTCAGAAACAGGAAGCTACTGCGTCCAGTTAGAGTAACCTAAGAAAATTCCAACATCACTCTTTGCATCAAATTTTTCTAGATCGTCCTTACCATTATTCAATATGTAGCAAGTACTCCCAAAGGTCTTAAAGTATGAGATGTTCGATTTCTTACCTTTGTAGAGTTCATAGGGTGTTTTACTTACAAACGGCCTTATCATTGCATGGTTGATAATGTGACATGCCGTATTCACCGCTTCAGCCCAAAAATATCGAGGAAGATTCCGCTCACTCAACATAGTTCTCGCCATATCTATTAGTGTGCGGTTCTTCCTTTCAACCACGCCGTTTTGTTCCGGCGTCCTTGGTGCAGAAAAATTATGAGTGTATCCTTCACTCCTGCAAAATTCATCAAAATTAGCATTGTCAAATTCACACCCATGATCACTTCGTAAACCAGTAATCATATATCCTTTCTCGTTCTGAACTCTCTTACAGAAAGCTTGGAATTCCTGCAAAACATCACTTTTATTACTCAGAAATAGAACCCATGTGAAACGTGAAAAATCATCAACAATGACAAAACCATAACACTTACCCCTTAAACTATGAGTCCGAGTTGGACCGAATAGATCAAAATGCAATAACTCCAAGGGGCGAGTGGTGGAAATGATGTTTTTGGATTTAAATGAAGCTCTAGTCTGTTTCCCTTTGGCACATGCTTCACAAATATTATTTGTATCTAATTTTATTTTGGGAAGACCTATGACAAGATCATTTCTGCACAGTTTTGAAATAACACTACTGCTAGCATGTCCTAACCTCCGATGCCAAATCCAAAAACCGTCAGCATCGTTAGCAACTAAACACAAGTGATTGCATGGAATCTCATTCAAGTCAATTGTATATACATTATTTTTCCTAAGGCCTAGAAATTTTATTTCGTTTGAGTGACTATCTACAATTGTGCAGTATGAAGATTCAAAAATGACTTTGTGTCCCCTATCACATAACTGACTAATGCTTAGAAGATTGTGATTGAGTCCATCAACTAATAGAACATTGTCGATGGTATTGGAGTTATTTACACTTACCTTGCCAATACCAACGATCTTACCTTTGTCGCTTCCTCCAAATGCAACAAGACCTCCTTCTTTCTCATTGAACTCAGCAAATATCTTCTTGTCTCCGGTCATGTGCCTCGAACAGTCGCTGTCTAGAAACAATGTGAATCTTCGGCCTTGAGACATCCCTACAACAAGACATAAGCTCAAGGAACAACTTTTGGTACCCAAGCTAAGTTGGGTCCATGCTTGTGAGATTTGTTATTCATAAAAGCATTTCTTGACTTCCGAGCAAAAAACTCATCATCTTGACTTAATGTACGCCAATATGACATGACATGACCAATGCGACCACAATAGTGACAAAAAACTCTGTTTCTTCTTGAATTTCTTTTCCTTGAGTCTGAAGATTCTTGTTGATGTTTAGCTGAACTATATTTCATTTTCTCATGCAAGGAAGATTTACAACCTGTGGCAGGCACAAAGGACACAAAAGATGTCATCATCTTATTTTCAAATGGTTTCTTTTTGATCGGTTCATAATCGATTCCCTCTTTTTGAAAATTAACTCTAGTTCCAAGAACCTTTTCAAGGTTATATTTCCCTTTGACAAATCTGGCCAAGGCATCTTTTAACTTGTCAATCTCTTGATCTAGGGTGAGAATCTTTTGATTGGATTGATCTAAGTTCTCATGACACACTGAGATTTGGTCTCTCAAAATTTTGTTGTCATTCCTCACTTTCTCATTTTCATTTTCAAGAGTGTGAATTCTAGCATCTTTCTCTTCACTACGGCCTTCATTCTCAAGATTGAGGAGTTGTATATTTTTTATGTTTTCTAACTCACTCCTGAGATGCAGTTCAGTTTCTTCGTGACTTTTAATCTTCTCAAGCATGGCTTCATTTACAATTTTCATGTCAGCACAAGTTTTTGTTAATTCAACAATTTTGTCATTTGACCCATCGGCATGCATCATAAGTTCCATTTTATTTTTGAGCTGTTTATTCTTAGATCTTATTTTCTTGAATTTAGCATAAAGAGCAACATATTCAGACTCCCACTGTTTTGGAGTAAGAGTTTCTGAGTCAGAATTTACCTCCTTTGAGTCTTCCTCATGTGCCATTAGACACATGCTCTTCATTAGCTTCTCCAGCTTCGCATCATCCTCATCATCTTCGTCCTCTTCATCGTCGCTCCAAGTAGTGACCATTGCCTTGGGCTTCTTCTCTTTGTCCTTCTTAAATCTCTTTTTCAACTCCGGACATTCGCCACGCATGTGGCCATGTTTTTTGCATTCATAGCATATTACATCCTTAAGCTTGCTTGCTTCCGTCTTCCACTTGGGCTGTTTCTTGAATGGTTTCTTAAATTTTCCTGGAAACTTCTTTCTTGCTCTCAGAAATCTTCTTACCTTTCTGGTCAGCATTGCAACGTCTTCCTCTTCATCAGTATCTTCTGTGGAATCCTCATCATTTGAACTGGTGTGTTCTGGATTCGCCTTTAGTGTAATCATCTTTTTCTTCTTGCCTTCTTCTTCAGTTCTCTTGACATTGATCTCGTAGGTCATAAGTGACCCAATCAACTCATCTAAAGTCAAAACTGACAAGTCCTTTGAATCTTCAATCACCATAGGTTTAGTGTGCCACGCCGGTGATAAGGATCTCAACACCTTGCGAACCAATTCTGAGTTGGAGTAATCTTTCCCTAGTGCCTTTAGCCCATTTGTGATTTCTACAAGTCTTGCGAACATTTCTGATATGGTCTCCTCCGGCTTCATCTGGAATATCTCATAGTCTCTTATCAACAAATTGGCCTTTGTTTCTTTGACTTTTGACGTCCCTTCATATATCAGCTTCAATTTGTCCCACATTTCTTTAGCACTGTTACACATAGAGACATGAGCATACTCGTTAGGATGAATGGCGCATTGGATAATATTCAAAGCATTAAAGTTAACAGTAGCATGTTTAATGTGTTCATCAAACCATTTCCCTTCATCAAGAGGTAGAGTATGTGGACCCTTGTTGACAATGGTCCAGATCTCATGACTTTGAGCGCGAAGAAATACAGTCATTCAATTTTTCCAATAAGTATAGTTCGTCCCATCAAAGAATGGCGGTCGATGAATCGAATGCCCTTCGGGCATCATCCCTTTGTTTGCCATATCAAAGGATCACTCTGTGAACCGTGGGGTTCAGAATAGAAGAGTCGAGGCTCTGATACCAATTGTTGGCCCTGTGAATTGGCAAGCAAGAGGGGGTGAATTGATTGCCGCCTAATTAAAATGTTCGAATGAACACAACTTGGAAAAACAAATTTAATCACGCCACAAACACCCACTACTTAAAGAATAGCAACCACAATTAGAGGACAATGCCAGCAACAACGAACTAAGATGTTGGATAATTAGTCGCACTCAAACAACGATCCAAGAGTAGAGATAGAACACAATCGAATCACACCTCACAAACGAGAGCAAGCAGCCACAGAATCATCAAACCATATGACGCAAGGAAATTTTTAGGTGGTTCGGACGCACCTAGTGAGATCCTACGTCCACCCCTCTCAACAGAGAAGATTCCACTAAAAATGAACCACACGAGTGCAGTCCACACACACACACGCACACACACACGAGGTGGAATACCTCAATACACATCCACGACTGTCTCAAAGACAATCACGATCAACACTCGGAGATGAAATCTCCGACCACACACACAAGGATTCTAAAGTTGATTGCAAATGACTTCATATACAAGATAGAACGTGAAAAACAAATCAAGGTGACTAAGATTAATCTCTCCCTGTCTGATTGCGCCCTTGCTTGAGATGCTCTGGGAATGAAGATGCTTCCTTGACTGGATGGAGATGAAACCGATGGCTAGATTGATGAGTTCAGCACTGAAGCTCTCCGGAGGATGCAGATTTGCCTTGAGCCTTCTTCTCATGCGCAGATGAGACCTCCTTCTTCAGCCTCTTTAGCCTTTCTTCACTCTAGGAGGATATTGAGCGTTGGAGACCTGCGGCTCTGGTTTTCTCTTCTTCGTGTGTACTTCGAACGCCCTAATCATAGGGTATTTAAGGCTTGGACGAGGGGGCTTTGATCTGGAGGAAAGAGAGTAAGAATCTCTTCATTGATTGGCCCTTCGAAGGTGACATGGCAGATGACTCGTCCGAGCTGCTTCCTATGATTAACATGTAATAAATGGATTAGTTGCACTCATATTGTGTTAGGAAGGCTTAATAGGCTAACCCACTTGTTAACTGGTTAAACCCATTGCAAACCAAGTGGTTAGCACGTGAGGTTTGGCCCACAAATTATTAGAAGAAATTCAATTGCAAAATTTGGAGAAAAAATGCAAACCCGCAAGGGGGTCGACCCATCTACCAAGTGGGTCGACCCATGTAGCAAACAGATTCTCTTTCCAAAATCTGTAAGTTACAGGGGTCGACCCCCCTTGGCAGATGGGACGTCTCACCTGCGAGACAGGGGCCAAACAGAAGCTCGAATATTTACAGGGGTCGACCCCCTTGGGAGATGGGTCGGCCCATCTATCACCCAGAAGCCAAACCAATTTCTGTCTTGCACAGGGGTCGACCCATATCTCAAGGGGGTCGACCCATCTTCTAGATAGAACTCCAAACAAGCTTCTATCTTGCACAGGGGTCGACCCATCTCTGGAAGGGGGTCAACCCATTTGCTAGACAGAACCAAAACATTTTATTTTTGCACAGGGGTCCAACATTAAAGCACCAAGGCTAACGGAGTTTTTCATAATTAAATCCAAGGAGATTCTAGGGGAAGTTTCTCACCATTTTTGACTGGAATTGTACATTCTTTCTTACCTTTCATGAAGACCCTCCATTCCATTTACCTTTGCTTTCCACTAGTAAGTCTTTCCTTCCTTCCTTCAACCCTTTAGGTCTCATCAAAAAAGAATTCAATTCGCTGTTGCATTGACAATCTATCACAGGATTAGAAACAAAATAAGTTCAACATTGTGGCATCTTATATGATCATGTGATCAAGGAATAGTGATTACCATAATAGTGGTATGAATTCAAGACCAAATGTGATAAGCATGAACACATATGATGTTTTATTCAATCACAAGGAAATTTGTCATCATCAAAACCAACGGGGGCACAACAGGAACCTTGTTCCGAATAATGGCAGACGCCCGAAAAAGAGTTCTACTTCGTTGCTTGTCTTCAACAGAGGCTAAGCAGGTGATGCAAGAAGTCCATGTGGGTTCAGCTGGAGCGCATCAGGCCGGCCCGAAAATGAAAATTGAGATAAAGAAATTGGGTTACTATTGGCCCACCATATTTGATGACTGCTGCAAGTTCGCTAAGGCTTGTCAGAAATGTCAAGAGCACGCTAATGTGTCAAGAAGACCTCCAGTGCCACTACATCCTACCTTACCAAGCTGGCCATTTGCTCAGTGGGGCACGGACGTGGTAGGGCCACTGCCAGCATCTTCATCAGGGTGCGGATACATCTTAGCAGCTACAGACTACTTCTCCAGATGGGCGGAAGCAATTGCGCTAAGAGATGTGACAGGAGAACTGGTTGCAAGATTCTTCCAGCAGAACATAATATTCCGGTTCGGAATTCCCAGCCGAATTATCTCTGACAACGGCAGCCATTTCAGAAACCAAAAGGTTTACCGGTAACTGACAAATATAAGATTGACTGGAGGACGTCGCCCCCCTACAACCCTCAAGCCAATGGACTTGTAGAAGCCTTCAACAAGACACTATGCACATTGCTGGCAAAGACTGTCAGGTCCAATAAAAGGACTGAGAAGAAAAGATGTACGAGGCGCTCTGGGCCTATCGTACCATCTATAAAACCCCAACCGGCTGTTCGCCATTCTCCCTCGTGTATGGGTCAGAGGCTGTGGTGTCGATTGAATTAGAAGTCCCCTCGCTGTGAGTTGTCATCCAACATGGACTAGTCAGTGGTGAACAAACTAATACAGAGAGAAGATTGGAAGAGCTCGCCGAGCTCGAAGGAAAGCGTCTCCGTGCGCACCAAACATTCAACTCTACCAAGCTCGCATGGCCCGTACTTTCGATAAGCTGGTCAAAGGTCGAGAATTCAAGAAAGGAGACCTAGTAATGGTCAAAAAAAGAGAAGTAATGGCCTCCAACCCCAAAGGGAAGTTGGTCAAAAATTGGGTCAGACCATATATCATCCACCGAGTATATGAAGGGGGTGCCTACATCCGGGTAGACCACAAAGGAGTCGTCCAGTTTTCTCCCCACAATGGAAAGCATATAAAGCTATATCACACCTTGGTCTGGTGGCACTCGGCCCTGATTCCCTCAGTGATCGGAATACTCACCTTGGTCTAGTGGCACTCCGCCCTGACTGAGCTACCTTCACCTTAGTCTAGTGGCACTCCGCCCTGACCGAGCTACCTTACCTTGGTCAAGTAGCACTCCGCCCTGACCGAGCTACCTTACCTTGGTCTAGTGGCACTCCGCCCTGACCGAGCTACCTTACCTTGGTCTAGTGGCACTCCGCCCTGACCGAGCTACCTCACCTTGGTCTAGTGGCACTCCTCCATGACCGAGCTACCTTCACCTTGGCCTAGTGGCACTCCGCCCTGACCGAGCTACCTTACCTTAGTCTAGTGGCACTCCGCCCTGACCGAGCTACCTTCACCTTAGTCTAGTGGCACTCCTCCCTGACCGAGCTACCTTACCTTGGTCTAGTGACACTCCGCCCTGACCGAGCTACCTCACCTTGGTCTAGTGGCACTCCGCCCTGACCGAGCTACCTTACCTTGGTCTAGTAGCACTCCGCCCTGACCGAGCTACCTTACCTTGGTCTAGTGGCACTCCGCCCTAATCGAGCTACCTTACCTTGGTCTAGTGGCACTCCGCCCTGACCGAGCTACCTCACCTTGGCCTGGTGGCACTCCGCCCTGACCGAGCTACCTCACCTTGGTCTAGTGGCACTCCGCCCTGACCGAGTTACCTTACCTTGGTCTAGTGGCACTCTGCCCTGATCGAGTTACCTTCACCTTGGTCTAGTGGCACTCCGCCCTGACCGAGCTACCTTACTTTGGTCTAGTGGCACTCCGCCCTGACCGAGCTACCTTACCTTGGTCTAGTGGCACTCCGCCCTAACCGAGCTACCTTCACCTTGATCTAGTGGCACTCCACCCTGATCGAGCTACCTTACCTTGGTCTAGTGGCACTCCGCCCTGACCGAGCTACCTTACCTTGGTCTAGCGGCACTCCGCCTTGACCGAGCTACCTTCACCTTGGTCTAGTGGCACTCCACCCTGACCGAGCTACTTTATCTTGGTCTAGTGGCACTCCGCCCTGACCGAGCTACCTTACCTTGGTCTAGTGGCACTCCGCCCTGACCGAGCTACCTTCACCTTGGTCTAGTGGCACTTCGCCCTGACCGAGCTACCGTCACCTTGGTCTAGTGGCACCCCGCCCTGACCGAGCTATCGTCACCTTGGTCTAGTGGTACTTTGCCCTGACCGAGCTACCTCACCCCGGTCTAGTGGCACTCCGTCCTGATCGAACCATCCTTACCCCGGTCTAGTGGCACTCTGCCATAACCGAGCTCACATAATATCAACAACATTGCCATTACGGGCCTTACGCCCGAATCGGCCCAAATCTATCCTTTATGTCAACATTATTTCCTTACTGATGAATAAGCCATTTCTCTCGGCGCAAGACTTTGTGTCCTAGCCGACCCTTATACAACATTACCGTTACGGGCCTTACGCCCGAATCGGCTCAAATCTATCCTTTGCGTCATCATTCCCTTTTTCTCGGCGTAAGACTTCGCGTCCTAGCCGACCCTTATACAACATTGCCAATGCAGGCCATACACTCAAACCGGCTCAAATCTATCCTTTGCGTTAGCATTACCTTCTTGTTAACGAATAAGCCCTTTTCTGGCGCAAGACCTCGTGTCCTAGCCAACTCTCTCAGCATCCTCCTGTTATATGAGCAAAAAAGACAAAAAAGCAAAAGAAGGAAAAAAAAGTAAAAAAATGGGGTTAAAAATAGAGATACCCCGTCGGACTTGTTCCTATATTCGGAACAAGGTCAAAAATGGCTATAGCCCGGTTGTGGCGAAAACCCGAAAGGGCGTCGCAGGCAAAATCGGGTATCCCGCCACGTGAAAACCCGGAAGGGCGCGTGGGCAAAAGTAAGAGGGGGCTGGCCTCGACGAAAACCCGAAAGGGCGCTTAGGTCAGTAAAGTGGTAATCTAAAAAGTTCCTCTTTATTCTCCTCCTAATGAGACTCCCAAAGGACAACCATCAAGAGTCCCACCGGAGATCCCCTTACAAAACCCATGTTCGACCCTCGTCATCATCGGCGAGATCGGTCGAACTCTACCCTTAACTTGGACCTTCCGTCCTTGTCAATGAAGATACCCTTGCTTCGATACGTAACCCATGTCGATGAACAAACCCATGTTCGACCCTCATCATCATCGGCGAGATCGGTCGAACTCTACCCTTGACTCGGACCTTCCGTCCTTGTCAATGAAGATACCCTTGCTTCGACATGTAACCCATGTCGATGAACAAACCCACGTTCGACCCTCGTCATCATCGGCGAGATCGGTCGAACTCTACCCTTTACTCAGACCTTTCATCCTTGTTAATGAAAATACCCTTGCTTCGGCTTGTAACCCATGTCGATGAACAAACCTGTGCTCGACCCTTGTCATCATCGAAAAGGCCGATCAAACTTTAACTCGGACCTTTCGTCCCTGTTAAGAAGTATATAGTCTTTGCTTCGGCATTCAACCGATGTCGACGAACTGAACCAGGGCCCGCCCCTTGTCATCATCGACAAGGCCGGTCGGCATTCTAGCAAGACAAGTTCACCCACTGTGGATGGGCATAAATCCCACACAAAATCACAAGAGGATAAATGATGTGAAAAAAAACAAGGAGGAGAATAATGATGAATACATAAATAAGGGGAAGAAAAAGCTTGCATGTGGTGCAAAAATGGAGATGTGATCGCCAGAGGGGTTACCTCAATAATAATAAAAGAGATCGTGAATACCTGGTGAAGATTGGAACGCGGGATGATGTGAAGTTCCTTCCTCCTTCTTCAATCGGCCGGCCGATGAGAAGGGTTCTCCTTTTGATTACCTTGCAAAAAAGACAATGAAACAAAGCAAAACGAAAAGGGATCAGCCAATGCAAGTAGTATCAATCCCAAATAAAGAATATGATGTTGAAAACTGAAATCAACATGCGCACCTCTTTTTGTTTTTTTTTAAACCCCTAGAGAAGAGCTAGGGAAGGAGATATGATATGATAATGATGATGATAGGACTTAATGCAATAAGAAAGACTGACGGTGGGACGAAGGATGATATGCTCATAAACAAAATAAACGAAATAAAAGAACCCTGCTATCCCTGATGACAGTAAAGGGAAACCGTGTGAAGAATATGTTGATGGGAAGAAGAGGAAGCAGTGGAAACGAGTGAACTCCTATGAAAAGGATGCAGAGGAACGACCGCGCAGGAAAAAGAAAGAAAACTCTGCTCGTACAGAACCTGTAATCTTTTTTCCTCTATATATGTGGGTGTTCCTAACCTTGTGACGATCGATCCAGGCTTCCTTATATAAGATTCCAATCGGATGTGATCAAACAAGGGAAGATAAGAACGGGCAAGGAATATCCAAGGAAAGGATTAACATCGAGCAAGAGGTTGAAACAAGGCAGGGAACTGTGAGGGAAAGATGGAAAAAGGCAGGACTCCGAACTAAAACACGACTTAGATACGGGCGTCAATTCAGAATTGACGACCTACATCAAGACGTTACTCAAAACACGACCACTATCAAGGGCGTCACTTCTTGGATCTAATTTTGGCAATAGAACTTACTTTGTTTAAAAATCATGAGAACACGCCTAGGATAGAGGCGTTAATTTAAAACACGCCCTGAGGAAGGACGTTAACCCATAATTTAAATTGATTTTGCATTTACTTTAAAACCGGATAATACCGGGAATTGACGCCCTGACGTTTAGTCGTCCTTTCTTGAGAAAACGCCCTAGGTAAGGTCGCTATTTAAATAACGCCCCTCTTCAGGTCGCGAATCATAAAAATGTAAAATAAACAAACCCACACACAAGAAAATAGAAAAACATCATATAATGAATATATTGAAGTTCACTTTGGGGCGTCATTATAGTGATATGAGATTTGATCAACAAAGTGTCATTTTTGGCGTGTCTACAGCTGCCCCGCCTTGGCGTCTGCTTTGGAAGGGAGTGAGACGAAAATAGAGTGAAAGTGCAACAAAATGGAATGAAGTGGAGCGAACTGATAAGTAGATGCCAAGGTGTGATGT
Organism: Amorphophallus konjac; assembly: GCA_022559845.1. Lineage (NCBI taxonomy): Eukaryota > Viridiplantae > Streptophyta > Magnoliopsida > Alismatales > Araceae > Amorphophallus > Amorphophallus konjac. Next base: position 191,390,078 of record CM040117.1, read on the forward strand.
GACACGCCTCAGACACTAAACAATGGAAATCTTTCCAAGATTCTGAATGAAACAACTCCGAGTGATTCCAAGGAAGCATCGATTTGCTGGATAAAGGAGATTAAACTAAACAAGTAAAAATAATGTAAGGCAAAAGGTGTGCGCACGGGCACGATAGGGAAAGACCATTGGAGAGCGGTTACCAGCCAACGTGGACGTGCTACAACCAAGGTAAATTTGCAAGAAAATAAAGAGAATTGAGATGGAGATCCAACAAAGAGACACTTTCAAGGAACCAGCCTGAGTGGCTTCAGATAGAACAAAGTACTTGATTTGGAGTGGAATATCTCATGTCAACTCAATCAAGAGCAAGTGACCTTCATTATTGCCATAATATGAAAATTTTCAACATGAAAACTCAAAGTCCTATATGATACATGCTGGGTAGAAAAGATAAAACAAACTAAAAATAGAAAATAATCAAGGATAATATTGTTAAGCCATCTAGATTTAGTCTAGAATCCAGATTTCTGAGCCAACACTAAGCCGAAGCTCGTTTGTCCGCACATCAACTCAGAAAGTGGAACCATCGTCCCAAACCTTCAACGACTCAACGGCCTATCCGTGTGATCAAGACTCTCCTGGAATCATCACTGTTTTTGATGAAGGGGAACTCAAATTCCAGGTTCATCAGAACCACAAGGTCCTTGATATGCTATAATAATGTAGATATCCTATAATAACAATGCTTACAACGAACAAATACAAAATGACAAGTGCGATGTTATTTCCATGAGCAACCCAGGCGCCTCTAATCCTGCAAACTTCTGCACTTTTGAAAATTCATCAGTTTTCGAAATTCAAGATAATCAAACATAATTTTCCATTTAAATCATGATATGATCATAAGTGCTCAATTAAAAAAACAATTCAACGAAATAATAGCACTTAAGTTCATTGACACACATGAATATCTAAGCTCATAAAAACACGCCTGCACCGAACGGCGTCAAATCATGAAAAAGCGCCTTAATATGTAGTCGTTAAAACATGAAACACGCCCTTCAGCAAGGCGTGAAACCCATCGAGAGGCCAAAGAGTAAACGACCTACTAAAGGGCGTTACACAAAACACGACCTTAAAAAGGTCGTCAATTCAAAAATTGACGCCCTAACAAAAGGCGTTAATCAATCCAACGCTTCCGTTTCCAGATCGAAAGCAAAATCAAATCCTAATAGCCATCAACCTGTTAACTCCGAACAACCTTAAGCCCTCTTAAAATCTTTATAAAAGAAAGGCTGCTTTCCTCAACCTAAAGCAACCTTTTCTCTGAACCTCCGTAGCCGGCTCTGTTCTCTTTTCTGTGTTTGTTCTTCTCCCGCAGGCACTCGTCCGAGCTCCTTCTGCAAAGCCAAAAAAACAATGGAGAGGATGATTAAGAGACCTAGGTCTTCCACCCCTAAGTTGACTGAAATCCAAGGGCACATCTGCAGCCGAGTTGCTCAACATCAGGTTAGTGAATTCCTCTGCTTTTCCCTCTGCTTATATCTTCTTTCTTTTCCTTTTATTGAATCCTTCTGTCAAACTGCTTCTTACATATGCTCACGTCTGGCACTATTGGCATTGTCCATGTTTTCTTTCCACAGGACTACCCAAATGTCCCTGGTGCTAGGAGATTTACAAAAGTGAAGTGGTTGCCCCTTATTCTCTCCAAGTTCTCCTCTGACATGAGAGTATACCTAGCAAGATGGCACCTTTTGGGCCTAGTAACCCATGCCAAGCACTATGACCAAATTCACTTAGATTGGGCTGCCATAGGAGCATTGATTGAACTTTGGCATCCTTCCACTCATACCTTTCTCTTCTCGACATTTGAAGCCACCATCCTATTGGAAGAACTAGAGTTGATCTTAGGCTTGAAAAGAATGAAACAAGGAGAAGAAGAAAAAATGGCCATCATGCCAAGGCCAATCTCCTCTCATGAATTGCTAACCTCATTGATATCTAGCCCAAACATAGTGAACCAAATCAAGGTCACTAAAGGAATCAATCTCTTGAAGCTTGCCTCATGGGTGTACAAGAGAGCGGATCAAGCTAAGGAAGAGGAGGAGATCGAAAAGATAGCAAAAGCCTTCGTGGTGTGCTTAGCAGGAGCACTCTTGTTTCCATCCACGGAGGACTTTCTAGAGGAGGCCCAATTGAGCGCGGTGGTGAGCTTATGGGAAGAGGAAAGAGTTGGACCGGCTATCCTAGCCTATCTCTATAGTGGGCTTACCTCGGCGGCCATGGGAAGGCCCATATACGGGTTCATGCTAGCACTCTCTAGTTGGGTTGATCTACACTTCAAATTCGATCCATGTGGCGAGGCCCAACCACCCTCAAGAATCTTTTCAAAAAGCCCACTCTCTTACATGACCAGTTCGTTAGGAATAAGCAATAGGGTGATGAACCGGATTCCTCAAGTAAAGAAGAGAGGGGATTGGAGAGAGCACCTAGAGGTAATGCCAAAGAACCTCTTTACATGTGCCCCGGGTGTACTCAAGATGCAGGAACTTCGTGCACGATTCTCCACCGGCACGGACCTTCGTCTCATCAGCGCTTCAGACTTCATCTTGTACAACTCTCACAGATGCCTTCCTCAAATCGGACTTCCAAGGCAACACCTAGAAGACGCCTCTCATCTCCCTCCAATCAAATCAAGAGACCGAGTTGGCGATCCGTGATCAGCGGATCTCAGAGCTTGAGAGGTCCCTGAGGTGACGAGAGGAGCTTCCTCAGGACGTGGCCGAGCTACGCGTGGCGCTTGAGCTGGAGAGACGGGAGCGTGCCCGGGAGCGCGAGGAGCGTGCCCGGGAGCGCGAGGAGCGTGCTCGTGAGCGGGAGGAGCACCAGGCGGAGCGTGCCCGGTTCCAGGAGCAGGTGGCGGCACGTGAGCGAGAGCTGGCGGATTCGAGGACCCAGTTGATCCTTTCCCAGGAGCGGCTGCGAGTGTCCGAGGAGCGTCTCCAGCGAGGACTCGAGCGAGCACGGGCTACGGGGTACTCCTTCACCAGCTCCACCTTTGTGGCGGGCTCTTCCCTCCGAGAGAGGAGCGAGGCGGGGGGACACGTTTGGGTTCCAGCTTCTTCACGGGGGCCCATGCCTCCTCCACCAGTACCAGCTCGGGACGGTGAGGAGGAGGTTGAGAGTAGGAGAGAGGAGGGTGGAGGCGAGAGCTGAGAGACTTACTTGTACTCCTCCACCCTCACACCTGTACATGATAGCCATGAGATATATATATAGATCAAGATTTTTGTTACCTGAGCACTTTGTGTGACTGTGGCCTCGTGTTTGTGTACCTTCTTCTTTCCACGTTCTTCGTGTTTGCTTTACTTTGCCCTGTACCTGCAGCTGTGGTTTTTATTTGAACAAAACAGGTTGATTCATCTGTTCGACTTGGCCCCTTGCCCAATAAGCAAGGGGTGGCAATATTTTGACCTTAATGACGGGTCAAGGGGCCAAGCCTTTAATCAAGGTAAGGCAAAATGAAATAGCTGATAACGGGAGATGCATCATGCAAGGCACACATATGCAAACCATAAATAAAAGATGCCCATGCAAAAGAATGCAAGCATACTTGGAGAATGCATTTTTTTTATTTTTTATTTTTTTTCTGAAAAACGTGCCTTCGAATAGGTCGTTATTCACATAAAAGACGCCCTATAAGACGGCGTGAATTTGAAAAGTGAATTTGATTCTTGAGAAAGTGACGACCTGCGCAGGGACGTTATTTAGAAAGAGACGACCTAAACAAAGACGTTAATTAAAAAGAGCCTTAGCCAAAGGCGTTAATTGAATTATTTCTGCAAAAAAAAGATTGTCAAGGCTATCAAAACCACAGGTCTTACACGGTCACCATCTAAAATTTATTAACCTTTCTTGAGTAATTAAAAGGGGGTCGACGTGCTCATAGTTGACCTGTATTCGAGATTTCGCACAGTGTAATTTCTTAAGTCCGTCTTTAACCATGCTGCCAGTTCGTGATTTTACCACATAGAAAGGATGGAAGAAAATATAAGGGAAGCCCATAGGGGATTCTGAGATGCTCAAGGCAAAGTTACCTCCCCTACCCTATGCCTGTTGGGGTTCGGTCTTTGGCGTAGGGAAATTATTACCTTTTTGCCCTTGTTATATTGCATGCATACGCCCTAGGTTTTCCTTGCGGGGACTTTGCCCTCTTGACATGCTTTTCTTTTCATAACTTGACTTTCACTTTGGAATTGATTTGCATTGATGAAAATAAATCTAATTGTACTTGGGCTTTTGTGGCATTTGCTCCCTTTTGGACCCTGACTTCCACCTACTAGGAAGGCGGATAGGCTTGGCGCATCTGCCTCGAGGTCTCCCTTCCTCCCTTATGGGCCGAAGAAGAAAAGAACGGGTATTGTCTTTCACTTTCAGTCAGGTTTTTAACTTTCCGTCAGATTCTGCACTGCTTGATCTCAAGAATAAAGCGTGTAGTGTGTGTGGGAGTCAACCCCCTTTTAAGTTAGCAAGACTGATGAATGAATTCTAAATTTTGACCTTTCGGACCTTGATCCTTCGTGTGCCATGGCACCAATTCTGTTCTCTTTTTGATTTTGAAGAATTTCAATTTTAATTTGCTTTTTTGGAGTTTCTATTTTTTTATGATTTTCGGAGATATTCCTTTTTGTTTGGATTTTTGAAGACATATATTTATATTTTTTTGGATTTTTGAATCAAGGGTAGTATTTCTTAAGATACAAACCATTCCAAGGGTGAGTTAACTCTTCCCCTTCAGCATTAATCAGTTTATAAGCATTGCCAGGATAAACGTCTTTTATAACAAACGGTCCTTCCCAATTGGGTTGGAGTTTTGAGCGTGGGCCACCCGGCTTTACAAAAATTCTCTTGATTACCATTTCACCGATTTTAAATTTTCTCTCAATTAATCTCTTTTGATAAAAATGTGAGAGCTTGTTTTGATAAACGCGCGTATGCTCAGCGGCGACCAGACGCTTCTCATCGAGGAGTTCCAGTTGGGCAAGGAGTGAATCCCGACGTTCATCAACAGAAAATTCCTTATCCAATTGTACTCGCAGAGAGGGAATGAGAATCTCGTAAGGGACTACCGCCTCCATTCCATAAGTAAGGGTGAAAGGGGTTTGCCCAGTGGGGGTACGAATGGAAGTACGATAGGTCTAGAGAGCTTCAACTAGCTTGTCTGGCCAGTCTAAAAATTTATTAGCCTCACACGTTTTCTTAACAATTTTGATCAAAGTCTTGTTAGTTGCCTCTGCCTGGCCATTGCCCTGCGGATAATAGGGAGAAGAATGATGCAATGCAATGTTATACCTGTTGCAGAGATCCTTGAGCTCTTGAGAGATAAATTGAGGTCCATTGTCGGTGACGATGGTGCTCGGGATGCCGAACCTTGTGATGATGTTCTTCATTATGAATTTGCAGACTGTTGACGCTTTAATCTCCACGTAAGCTTCTGCTTCCGCCCACTTGGTGAAGTACTCCATTGCCATGAGGATGAATGATTTTTGCTTGGTCAGGAGGTTCGAATCACCAAGAGGTCCAATGATATCAAAAGCCCACATGAAAAAAGGCCATGGGGAGGACGTAGGATGGAGTGAAGAAGCAGGAGAATGAATTTTGTCGGCGTGCAGTTGGCACTTAACACACCTTCGAACATAGATGGAACAATCCTCTTCTAGAGTCGGCCAATAGAAACCTAGCCTAAGGATCTTCTTAGCTAGCATCTGGCTATTCACATGACCACCACACACTCCAGAATGCGCCTCTTCCACAACTTTCCAAGATTTGTCATCATCGAGGCATCTTAATAAAACACCGGTGAGCCCTCTTTTGTAGAGCACCCCTCCAATCAAAACATATCGTTGAGCCACTCTCCTAATTGCTTTCTTCTCGTCTGCAGTGGCTTCCTCGGGATAGGACTGATCATTACAATATCTGGCAATCTCATAATACCAAGGCTTCTCTTCGTCAGCCAATTCTTCTTCCTAGTCTAAAAGCATGACCTCCTTTCCTTTAAGAGATTCCTTCTGTTTAACCTTCTCGAGCACCTGATCCCTAATATCAAGGAATGTGCGATCCTTAATAGCTGGGGTGTCACGCTGATGAATTAGAGGAACATGAAAATCACGTTCAGGAGGGAAGACTAAAGCGGAAGCTAAAGAAGCAAGGGCGTCAGCCAAGATGTTCTGACTACGTGGGACATGAACAAAGATTAATTTAGTGAAGAGTTTGGCATAAGCTGAAGCGAGTTCCTGGTAGGGCTTGAGCTTAGGATTGATAGTGCGGCACTTGATAAGCACCTGGCGCAGAATAAGCTGACTATCACCCACAATCCTCAAATGGGTGACACCATATCGATGAGCGGTTTGAAGACCGGCCAAAAGAGCTTCATACTCAGCTATGTTATTGGTGACGGGGAAAGTGAGCCGAGCAGCAAATGGGATGGTGACCCCTTCTGGTGTTAAAAGAACCATGCCGATCCCTCTTCCTTGAGAATTAAGAGCTCCATCAAAATGTAACGTCCACATAGGATCGTGGGGTTGATTAATGGACATTAATTCTTCATCTGGGAACTCCGAATTGACAGGATCAAAACGGGGGAGAGGGTGATGAGCAAGGTGTTCGGCAATGGCGTAGCCTTTGATAGCTTTCTGTTGAATGTAAGTGATATCAAACTGAGAGAGGAAACTCTGCCAGCGTGCTAATCGATCAGTGAGGATAGATTTTTCAAGGAGGAATTTAATCGGATTCATGCGAGCAATGAGGTGAACCTCATGAGCTAAGAAATAATGTTTTAACTTCTGAACTACCCAAACCAAAGTTGCACAAGTCTTCTCCATGGCTGAGTACCTCTGCTCACAGGGGTTAAGAAGCTTAGACAAGTAGTATGCTGCCCTCTCCTTACTTTCTTCATCCACTTGAGCTAAGACAGCACCTACGGAGTCATCCAGGACTGAAACATAGAGAATAAGAGGTTTGCCTGGAATTGGCGGCCTCAGGACAGGAGGATTGGCCAAATAATCCTTCAATCCGTCAAAGGCTGCCTGACACTTGTCATCCCAATTAAACTTGACTCCCGGCTTAGTAAGCTCGTAGAACGGCCTACATCTTTGTGAATGCTGGGAGACGAAGCGGCGAATAAATTGCAACCTCCCGATTAATCCTCGAACTTCCTTCAAATTCTTGGGAGGAGGCATATCTCTGATGGCCTTTGCCTTGTTGGGATCAACTTCAATTCCCCTCTTGCTAACAATGAAACCAAGCAATTTCCCTGAAGAAACGCCAAATACGCATTTCTTGGGGTTCATTTTCAATTGATATTCTCGTGATCTCTGTAAAACCTTAGCCAGAACCCCAGGATGCTCAATCCTTGTCCTTGATTTTACAACCAGATCATCCACATACACCTCAATATAAATATGAATCATGTCATGAAAAATTGCCATCATAGCCCTCTGGTAGGTGGCTCCAGCATTCTTAAGTCCAAAAGGCATGACCACATAACAATATGTGCCCCACGGTGTAGTGAATGATGTTTTCTCTTGATCCTCTTCAGACAGACGAATTTGATTGTAACCTGAAAAGCCATCCATAAAAGAGAGAGTCTCAAATCCTGTCGTATTATCAATTAGAACATCAATATGAGGGAGGGGGAAGTCATCTTTAGGACACGCTCGGTTGAGGTCCCGGAAGTCTATGCAAATCCGAACTTTCCCATCTTTCTTCATAACCGGGACAATGTTAGCCACCCAATTGGGGTAAAGGACAACTCTAACAAATCTAGCCTTGTGAAGTTTATCGACCTCTTCTTTCATTTTTAAAGCCATATTGGGGTGGAAGCGCCTCAACCGTTGCTTGACCGGGACAGACCCTGGCTTAAGTGTAAGGCGATGTTCAACGAGCGCAGGGTCTAATCCCGGCATATCTTCATAACTCCATGCAAACGTGTCCTTGTATTCTTGAAGAACTAAAATGAGTGCCTCCTCCTCGGAGGGCGGCAAATTCTGACTAATGAGGACAATCCTAGGGTCTTCCTCGGTACCCAGATTAATTTCTTTGGTAGGTTCTTCTACGGAGGCTGATGGTTCGTCGAATCTTCTCATACCACTAGCAAAAGCATCAGCCTCGTCCTCATATTCTTCGTAACTTTCATCCCCCTCTTCAATAGGGTCTTCATCATTCATAATTTCATAAACGCCCAAACCCTCATAGGAAGCAACAGCATCTTCAAATTCTAACTCTGGCAGGATAATTGGATTTTCCACAAACTCAGGGACTGCTAAACAAGCTTGGCATCTGATAGCCAACTCCAACAAAAATCTGCGAGGAATCTCCTTACCCTTGGATCTCTTATGTGAATCTACCCCATAAATTTTATTAGAAGAAGAGGAAGAAGAGGAGGAGCAACTAGCTTGATCAGAAAGAAAAGAAGGGGGTGAAAAAGTGGATACAAAAGGTGATACAGAAGAAGATCCCTCGCCGGAGGGGGAAAAGAGATCTATCAAGGAATTTTGAAAGAGCGGCCCCTGGGTCGGGACACACTCGGGAGAGAAATAGGAGGTCTCCTCAACAGAGATGGAGGATTGGAAAGTTGGAAAATCGACATTTTTTTTTCTTTTTAATCTTTTTCTTCATTTTTATTTTCTTTTTCAAGGAGAAAGCAGTGTGATGGGAGAATAGCAGGAGGAGTGGAAATTGCAAGATTAGAGAAAGATTTAATCAATGATGGCCCTTGGGGGGGTGAGATGGAGATTTTGGAAAATTGCTCGAGGAGCGAAGGAGGAATCAGGAGAGAAACTTGGATTGAACTTGGGGACAAGTTGATTGTAATCGGTGGTGGTCGTGGCACGTGACCAAACCAACGGGAATATAAAGAAGCAAGCAAAGATGGATGCAAAGAAGTGAGGGAGAAGAGGCCGGCCCACAGCCTATCCATAGTAAAACCTTCTTCAAAGGGGACATCTGGCTCCCCAGTATCCGTATAGTCACTCAGCAGCTGCCTCTTGTCTGTGATCACTGCTGGCATTTCAATCAATTCCTGTATGAGCGGCGGCCATTCCGAATCTGTCGGCATGAAGAGGCGGCTTAAAGAAATAGTAATGTCATTAATGTCGAACCACCTGTACCAGTCACATTCTGGATCACCCATTTTCCTTCTCTTGTCCAGCCTTAAAGACTCCATGGCTTTGTAGGTAGCCAATGGGGCAATGTGACGGGCAAACTGTCTGGCGTGAACATCTTGATAGTCAAGCAATGAAGTAACTATGGTAGTCTGCTCATTATTCTGAACGCCACCAGTAACAAAATGTGTCTTCAGTGTCCAGGAGAGTGGCTGGCGATCAGTCTTCAAAGTAGAAGTCATAAATGCCCATGGCTCTTCTTTATTTTTGCTTGGCCCTTTATAGCCTAAACTGCCTCGTGCAAGCAATTTTTGCGATTTAATGGGCCTAATCCTGCCCTGACAGTTGGCACCCAGGCCTTTGCCACCTTGATACCCCATTTTTAACAGAATGTTCCAGCCAGGGGTGTTAATCATGCTCTTTTTCTTCTTCCCCTTAGAAGGCAGGGGTGTCATAGTAACCGTGGTAACAGTTTCAGATGGCATTGGCCACGGACGGGGGACGTCCAGCACAGATAACAGTGGCTTATTGGCAGGCCAAATAGAAGGGACTGATGAAGCCGCATGAATATCTTCCTCTGGCAGAATCGGCATGCTGGTCACCTTGATAATACGGCCCTTGTGTGGGAATTTGAGACACTGGTGATTTGTAGAGGGCACCGCATCAAGCTGCTGGATGTACGGGCGGCCAAGAATGCCATTAAATGTTGGATCCATGTCCAAGATGTGAAAATCAGCTGTGATGGTGGCAGGACCCAAGCTAACTTTCAATGTGATCATGCCTAGAGGAGGCTTCTTTGTGTTGTCATATGCAGTTACCGTTATGGTGGACGGCCGAATCTGGCTTTCTGGTATGCCACATAACTTCAAGGTGCTTGGTGGCAAAACATTGATGGATGCCCCAGTATCCACCAGACATTGCTTAACAGCCACCTTATTGATGTCGACTGTGATGCATAAGGCATATTTCCTTGCTGAGATTGGTGCCAGTTCATGCTCATGAAAAGTAATTACCGGCTGACTGCTAGCAGGTGTTAACACTGTGACTATCTGCTCAACTAGAATGTCTTCATTAACCATTACCTTCTGCAGATATTCCTTTAGAGCCAGCTGATGAGTGGTGGACCGTTTGATCAATTCCAGGATCGAAATTCTTGCCGGAGTCCGGTCCAAATGTTTTAACAAATCATATTCAGTGCCCGGTACAGACCCCTGTTCTTGTTCTTGCTCTTGCGGCCCCTGCACGGGCTCTAGCTCTCTTTGTGGAAAAATACGGTGGAAAATCCGTCCGCTGCGGAGCGGCGCCACGCCTTGTAGAGCCTCTGTCGGGGCAAATGTGGGAGGAGAATTAGAAGAAGAAGAAGAGGGAATGCCGTTGGCAGTGTTCAACGATAGGGGTGCCCTCGTAGGAGGCGTGGGAGTAATGTTTAGCAAAGATGCCCCCGTGGGAGGCGTAGGAGAGTGGTTTGACGAAGATGCCCCGTCAGGGGGCGTGGAAGTAGAAAGGGATACCCGAATGCGAGGAGCATTGGCGGGTGGTCTAACAAGAAGAGATCTGGGTATGAGAGGTGGGGGAACTGATGGCGGAGGAACCCTTGCTAGTGTAGGAGTGGTAGAGGGTGTAGCGGGTGCTAGCGGTGAGCAAAGTAGGAGTGGCCTGGACGGCGGAGGTATAGAGTTGGTGGTGGAAGGTGGGGTTTGTCGTGCAGTAGGTTGTGGAGGTGGCAAATGGGTAAGAAGAGAGCGGGCCGGTAAGGCCGTAGAACTGGTGGAGGTAGATGGGTTGACGGGGCGTAGAAGAGGACGTCCCGATAGGAGAGTAGAAGAAGAAGGAAGGGTGCGCAAAAGGCGCGGAGGTTGATTTTGATTCGGCTCATGATGAAATGCCCCGACAGAGGCGTTTTCTTCGTGCCATCCCTGTCCTCTCTGCACTTCGTAGAGGGATGTGACAGGGTTCACATGCTGATTATGGGCGTGCTCTGGCAATGGATTACGGACAATCCCCATATCCTGCTGGGGTGCTGGAGCTTGCTATGGTTGAACTTGTTGTGGAGCGGATTGCTGAGGTTGTTGATTTTGCTGTTGCCGAGAAGCCCTTCTTTCTTTCATAGCGGCTATGAATTGCCTCATCTCATCCCAATTGATGTCACCCTGGTCATTTAGATCGTAGATGTAATCTCTGAAGTGGAAGCAACGATCAAGGTTGTGACCATGGGTGCGATGAAAAGCACAATAACGGGATGTGTCAACATTAGCGGGCCACACGGTTCTTTCCCTTGGCAAGGCGAGCAAGTTGGCGGCCATCAGGGCATTAAAAATATCGGGGAGACTTTCGGGAAGTGGAGGATAGTGGTCCCTTTTGGGGCCAAGTGGTGGTCTCCGTTGTTGTTGTTGGCCGTAGTTGGCAGGTGGGGGCATTTGATGGTATTGTGGTGGAGCTGGAGGGTCTACGCGGGGGGCTTGGTTTTGCGGTGGAGCGAAGGAGTGTTGAGGTGCGAATTGGGGTTGTGGAGTAGGGTTGAAATGAGAGTTCTATCGTAGAGGCGGTGGTGGACGTGGGTTAGCTTGATGGTGGGGGTTGCCAACTGCGCCGACTTGCTCATTTGTGACGGTACCCTCAGTTGTGGGCCCGCTGTTAACATTGGTGGTTTTCTTAAACAGCCGAGGCTTCGGCTCGAACATGCCCATAATGGGAGAATCTTTCATCTGTGTCTGGATGTAACGAGCCCTCTCATAGAGCTCTTCCATAGTAGTCGGCCGGTTCATGGCCAAAATATGGCGGAATTGAGGAGTTGCATTGGAAATAATCATCTTTACTTGCTCATGTTCCGACAATGTGTCTTTCAGCTTCTCGGCCATCGACCGCCATCTATCAGCAAATATGATGAAGTCCTCCTCAGACTTCATTTTCTCCGCAACTAAATCTGTAACGGACAGGGAGGGTCCAACACGGTCTCTATACTTTTGCAAGAATTTCCTTTGGACAACATCGAAGTCACTGGCATCAGCTGGCTCCAAGGAATAAAACCATTCGAGGGCTGGCCCCTCCAGAGATCTTCTGAATAAATAGGCCAGAGAAGCCTTGTTGCTTTGCCAGAAGGAGGTCTCATACATAAAATCCTTCAAATGAATAACCGGATTGCCAGTTCCATTGTACCGCCGAAAGTTCGGCATCTCAGACGGAGGAAGATGGAAAATTGGCAGAGTGGGGAGCGAGATTTCTGGTGCATTCTTGGCCGCAGTGACCTTCTTAAGCTGTTCTTCCATGTGGGCCATCTTCTGAAGTAGCAGAGCATTAGAGGCGGACTCAACTGGGGCCTGAACAAAAGAATGTGGTATAGGCGACCGTAGAATCTGAGGAGGTTGGGGGAATTGGTGCCTAACTGCAGAATAACTCGCCTGCTGGGCTGGTATGGCCGTGACAGGCGTTGGCGGACGAGAGGGGGGTTTACGCAAGACCGTCTGGTCGTTAACGGGGTGATGGCCACTCTCGACTGGAGGGGGGTTGGAAGACGAAGAGGGAACAGACTCCCCTTTCAAGGCGGCCTGAATAGCTTGCCGCTGGGAGTCATCCAACTGAGATAGTGCATTAATTAAGTCCGTGACATTGAGGGATGGGGAAGGGTTCCCCGAAGTGTTGGAGGGCAAAGTCTGAGAAGAGGGCACAACCTCTTGAGGAGCGGTATCAACCACATGGATTTGAGGATGATGAGACTGAGGGTGAGGGTAATTTCCCTCATAATAGATGGAATCCTGGAGAGGGGTCTCATATTGACCAAAGACATTCTCGTCCTCATCATCATAAGAATACCCATAGCCTGCCATGTTGATGATCTTACCTGAACGGAGTTTCATGTTTTTAAGAGGAGAAATAATTTTATAAAGGCACTATCAAACAAACAACCACTCGATCCAAACAAGTCAAATCACCCAAGCAAGTGTATGCAACCAAGTTGAGATGAACGCAAGGTTTTAGTGTTCCGCTTGAAATTAGAGTAGGTTGAATTGTTGAATAGTTCACTTATGTTTGCAATGTGAAACCTAGTTGATCCAAGTGTAACCTCCGGGTCAACTAGATTCTTTCTCTCTCCTCACCAACGATAGGTTCTCTAAACTCCGGGTACTTCGAGGGTACAACCAGCCCGGCGTCCGTGAGGGAATCCACGGGTGCGGGGACTTATGGAGGTCTTGGAAAAGGGATTTCCAGTCCAAAGAGACGGAATGCTCAATGGAGGGTCGTCCCGATTCCAAGAGAGGTGTGTGAAATCCTAGTGTAGAGAGAGGAGGTCTCTCAACCAAATGCCACAATATGCAAAGTAATATGATCAAATCAAAGCAATATAGGCAAGCAATATGACAACCAAACAAACTATCACAGACAGCAGCAGGAAGCAAGGTTCTGTAAAACGCAGGAAAGAGACGACCTGGGGCAGGTCGCTATCAACCAAAGCAACGACAGGGTCACTGTCGTGAATCACTGCGATAGGCTATGAGCCAGCAGCGAGAAACAGAAACACGCCTCTGGTAGAGGCGCGAAATCTGAAAGGGACGCCTCTGCGTGAGGGCGTCAAATCTGAGGAAGCGCCTTGTGGTGAGGCGCTATGTAATAAAAGAACGCCCTAGGGCAGGGCGTGAATTCACATGCAGCGTGATTAAAGCAGTAAGATGATATAAAGATGTCTTGACGGCAGATGTAACATAAAAATAGGACGCCCTGGATGAAGGCGTTAGTAAAATAAACACGCCCCTGTGAAGGGCGTTAAAACAAAAAGCGCCCTCGTGGAAGGCGTCAATTCAGAGAAATATGCAAACGCAAGCTGGCTGACCCGGAGTGTGCAGTGTGCACAGTGGAGGGTGCCCGAGGGACACAAAGGAAAGGGTACCGAGGGTACCAAGGGGGAAAGGGCACGCGTGGGTGCCAAAGGGGAAAGGGCACACGAGCGTGCCAAGGGGAAAGGGCACGCGAGGGTGCCAATGGAGATGGTAATCAAAAAGAAAACAGTGGAAGTCCCACCGTGATCGCCAATTTGTGGATGGGCATAAATCCCACACAAAATCACAAGAGGATAAATGATGTGAAAAAAAACAAGGAGGAGAATAATGATGAATACATAAATAAGGGGAAGAAAAACCTTGCACGTGGTGCAAAAATGGAGATGTGATCGCCAGAGGGGTTACCTCAATAATAATAAAAGAGATCGCGAATACCTGGTGAAGATTGGAACGCGGGATGATATGAAGTTCCTTCCTCCTTCTTCAATCGGCCGGCCGATGAGAAGGGTTCTCCTTTTGATTACCTTGCAAAAAAGACAATGAAACAAAGCAAAACGAAAAGGGATCAGCCAATGCAAGTAGTATCAATCCCAAATAAAGAATATGATGTTGAAAAATGAAATCAACATGCGTACCTCTTTTTGTTTTTTTTTTAAACCCCTAGAGAAGAGCTAGGGAAGGAGATATGATATGATAATGATGATGATAGGACTTAATGCAATAAGAAAGACTGACGGTGGGACGAAGGATGATATGCTCATAAACAAAATAAATGAAATAAAAGAACCCTGCTGTCCCTGATGACAGTAAAGGGAAACCGTGTGAAGAATATGTTGATGGGAAGAAGAGGAAGCAGTGGAAACGAGTGAACTCCTATGAAAAGGATGCAGAGGAACGACCGCGCAGGAAGAAGAAAGAAAACTCTGTTCGTACAGAACCTGCAATCTTTTTTCCTCTGTATATGTGGGTGTTCCTAACCTTGTGACGATCGATCCAGGCTTCCTTATATAAGATTCCAATCGGATGTGATCAAACAAGGGAAGATAAGAACGGGCAAGGAATATCCAAGGAAAGGATTAACATCGAGCAAGAGGTTGAAACAAGGCAGGGAACTGTGAGGGAAAGATGGAAAAAGGCAGGACTCCGAACTAAAAAATGACTTAGATACGGGCGTCAATTCAGAATTGACGACCTACATCAAGACGTTACTCAAAACACGACCACTATCAAGGGCGTCACTTCTTGGATCTAATTTTGGCAATAGAACTTACTTTGTTTAAAAATCATGAGAACACGCCTACGATAGAGGCGTTAATTTAAAACACGTCCTGAGGAAGGACGTTAACCCATAATTTAAATTGATTTTGCATTTACTTTAAAACCGGATAATACCAGGAATTGACGCCCTGACGTTTAGTCGTCCTTTCTTGAGAAAACGCCCTAGGTAAGGTCGCTATTTAAATAACGCCCCTCTTCAGGTCGCGAATCACAAAAATGCAAAATAAACAAACCCACACACAAGAAAATAGAAAAACTTCATATTATGAATATATTGAAGTTCACTTTGGGGCGTCATTATAGTGATATGAGATTTGATCAACAAAGTGTCATTTTTGGCGTGTCTACACCCACGTTCCGGATTCTCCATGGAATAAAAAAAAGTAGAAAATGAGGTTAAAAATAGAGATACCCCGCCGGACTTGTTCCTGCATTCGGAACAAGGGCAAAAATGGCTATAGCCCGGCTATGGCGAAAACCCGAAAGGGCGTCGCAGGCAAAATCGGGTACCCCGCCACGTAAAAACTCAGAAGGGCGCGTGGGCAAAAGCAAGAGAGGGATGACTTCGGCGAAAACCCGAAAGGGCGCTTGAGTCGGTAATGTGATACAAAAAAATGAACTAATTTTTTTTTAAAAAAAATGATGATGATGATGTAGTAACGAGGTTACCCTCGTTCATCATTCCACCTCCATCTACCTTCTCGGCCCTTGTCACCATCGGCAAGACCGGCCATCTTTTCGACCCTTGTCACCATCGACAAGATCGGTCGCTATCCTTTTCGACCCTTTTCACCATCGGTAAGATTGGTCGCTACCCCTTCCGATCCTTGTCACCATCGACAAGACCGTCTACCCTTCTCGGCCCTTGTCACCATTGGCAAGATCGGTCGCTACCCCTTCCGGTCCTTGTCACCATCGGCAAGGTCGGCTACCCTTCTTGGTCCTTGTCACCATCAGCAAGACCGGCCATCTTTTCAACCCTTGTCACCATCGACAAGATCGGTCGCTACCCTTTCCGGTCCTTGTCAACATCGGTAAGACCGTCTACCCTTCTCGGCCCTTGTCACCATCGGCAAGACCGACCATCTTTTTGACCCTTGTCACCATCGGCAAGATCGGTCGCTATCCTTTTCGACCCTTATCACCATCGGCAAGATCGGTCGCTACCCCTTCCGGTCCTTGTCACCATCGGCAAGAGCGTCTACCCTTCTCGGCCCTTGTCACCATCGGCAAGACCGGCCATCTTTTCGAACCTTGTCACCATCGGCAAGATCGGTTGCTACCCTTTTCGGTCTTTGTCACCATCAGCAAGACCGACTACCCTTTTCGACCCTTGTCACCATCGGCAAGATCGGTCGCTACCCTTCTCGGCCCTTGTCACCATCGGTAAGACCGGCCATCTTTTCGACCCTTGTCACCATCGGCAAGATCGGTCGCTACCCTTTCCGGTCCTTGTCACCATCGGCAAGACCGTCTACCCTTCTCGGCCCTTGTCACCATCGGCAAGACCGGCCATCTTTTCGACCCTTGTCACCATCGGTAAGATCGGTCGCTATCCTTTTCGACCCTTGTCACCATCGGTAAGATCGGTCGGTACCCCTTCCGGTCCTTGTCACCATCGGTAAGACCGTCTTTCCTTCTCGGCCCTTGTCACCATCGGCAAGACCGGCCATCTTTTTGACCCTTGTCACCATCGGCAAGATCGGTCGCTATCTTTTCGACCCTTGTCACTATCGGCAAGATCGGTCACTACCCTTTTAGGTCCTTGTCACCATCGGAAAGACCGGCTACCCTTCTCGGCCCTTGTCACCATCGGTAAGACCGGCCACCTTTTCGACCCTTGTCACCATCGGCAAGATCGGTCGCTACCCCTTCCGGTCCTTGTCACCATCGGCAAGACCGGCTACCTTCTCGGACCTTGTCACCATCGGCAAGACTGGCCATCTTTTCGACCCTTATCACCATCGGCAAGATTGGTCACTACCCCTTCCGGTCCTTGTCACCATCGGCAAGACCGGCTACCCTTCTCGGCCCTTGTCACCATCGGTAAGACTGTCCATCTTTTCGACCCTTGTCACCATCGACAAGATCGGTCGTTACCCTTCTCGGCCCTTGTCACCATCGGTAAGACCGGCTACCTTTTTGGCCCTTGTCACCATTGGCAGGACCGGCTACCTTTTCGGCCCTTGTCATCAACGACAGGATCGGTCAACATCCCCCTAAGCTGGACCCTTTGTCCTCGTTAAGCAATTAACTTCTTTTGCTTCGACATATAACCTCTGTCGATGAATAAACCCTACCCTCAATTTCTAACAGCGTCAATGAGTCCAGCTGACAAGCCGTCTGACCTTATTTCCCAGCCCTAAGGGGCCTCTACACTTTTTGGTCCTTTGAACTTTTGTCCTACGTTAGCCATTGCTTGGTCCCGAGAATGGTCACGGCGCGGTGGATCGAACACCTCACCCCTTTGCTGAAGGTGTGAGCGCTCTCCTGCCCTAGTGACTCATATACCCAGGCTAGAGTTGACTGGTGAATGGAAAGGGGGAGGAAAAGAATAATGAAAGAATGGAGTCGTCATTTAACAGCAAATGAAGATTTTTCATTCCTATGAAACAAAAGATACATGTTATGCGGGGCATACCCCAGAATACATAAAGTCCATCAAACAGAGAGGGGAATAGAGGAGACTATGGCAGCGGGCGTCGGAAGATGTCCTCCAGCTCCGGAATACCCAAAGAAGGATGGCGGGTCAGTTCTTACAGTTGAGACTCGACGACCTCCAGTTGGGACAGTTTCTCCTTGAGGGAAGCATCTTGTCTCTCGGCCATTTCTGCTTCCTCTATCTTCTGGACTTCTAGACGCTCTATTTCTTGAAGCTCAGCCTCTGCCCTTGAAAGTTCGGCTTGCAGCTCTGCTATCCGGGCCGTAAGGAAACTTCGGCGCTGTAAAGAGGCACTGGCATCATCCCTCATCTGCGCCGCAGTCCATTTCAGAGAGACGAGAGTCACTCGGCATTCAGTTCGCTCCAATGTTATGGCCGTCAGCTGGTCAGCTACCTCCCGGCCTAAGAACTCCCTTCTGTTCACATATTTCAGCAGTAGAATTACCAGTGGAGTCTAGTCATCCATGGGGCAACCGAAAGCCAACAGCGAGCGGGACAAGTGCTCTATCAAGCCCCTGTGGACGCACTAAATTCGGAAAGAATCGGTTCGTTCGTTGATCGAGTTAATTCGTCTATTTAGTGCGAGGGCGTGCCAGTCACAAAGTGACGATTTATTCAGACTTCACGGAAGCCCATGGTGCGCTCGATCTGACTAGTCAGACGATTGTGTATGTTGCATCCCATAGTTCGTGCTTGGTTTCAATGATATCAAAACGATTGTGTTTGTGTGTGAACACAACTTCATGGCTCATACTTGGAATCTTAAGGAGTCCATCAATGAAGCTCTTCTTCTTAAAGGGAGTTAACTCTGTTCATGTTTGTAAGTTATATGAATGATTTATATTTAAGGATCTCATGCCTTGAATATTTTGATTTGCAGGATCAAAATCCATGATTCATGTTTGGGACTCAAAGGAGTGCATCAATGAAGATCTTATTGAAAAAGGGAGTTGACTCACTCATTGCATTGCATTGACTCTTCTACATTTCATTCATTTCATCTAATAACTTTTCAAAGTCTTGGTTGGATATTTTCATGCGTTTTCTTCATAAGAATTTTGGGCCTGAAATATTCATACAAGACTTCATGAGAGTTGGTTCCATATTGCTCATGCATTAGATGAATGATTGGTCATGTGTACTATGCTCTAAAAGCTTGAGTTAATGACTTTCTATGTGAAAGAATTACATGATGATGGCCTTACTGAAGATGGCTTCATTTGGGTCTTAATCAAGGAGATTGTGTTCATTTAACACACTTTTCTAATTGAATGATAGTGACATATCATTCATAGAGTTATTGTGATTTCAATGTATGGATGTTTCAAAAAGATTCCTTGTTTGTATCAATGCTCCTCTTGAGATAATGCTTCATGAATGTTAGCTTTTAATCAACAAGAATGCCATTTGAATGAATGTGGTTCCATGATATTATACATGCTTTACATTTGGCATATTTGTTAACACTTGTGTGATGAAGCATTTTGTTGTTGAAGATTTGGTTGCCTTGTGACTGAATGGTTAAGCTCCTATGTCATTTTATTTGATTAAGTGAGAGATTTATGTTCATCATATCAAAACCTTGTCAAATGGTGAATATGTTTCTGATGGTTGAATTGAGAAGTCAATTACATGCTTGAATGTGTTTAATGATGTATTTTTATGTTAACTAGTTCAAAGAGTTGATGCTTGGTTCATGAGTTTTTATTATCATCTAACTTCTTGGTTTATCATGTTTTTACAGGTTCAAGGATGGTTTTTAAACCCTCTCATGTCAAGTGGATGATGGTAACATCTAACCATTTCTATGCTAAGTTCATGAGGTTGCATTGCATTAGAAGTGTTTTATGCATCCTTAAAATGAGATGTTTGAGCCTTTACAATGTGCTTAATATTTTATCATAAATCTTGTTGAAATGTGGTTTAGATGGTCTTAATACTTTGTGGAATTCATGGTAATTAATTCTTGATTTTTGGTAAATTTTTCGGCACTTTATCGGGGCTAAAACCGCATTTTTTGACCCTCTGCTGAAGGGGTCGACCCCCCCTGGGCTGGATGCCCAGCCACTGCATGGGTCGACCCTAGGGGTCGACCCACTGCAATGGTCGACCCATGGGGTCGACCCCTGTAAACCTGGCTCATTTTTTGGCCCCGGCAGCACCCTGGTTGCCGAGGGTCGACCCCATGGGTCGACCCCTTCCGATCGGGAATTGTAAAAGTGTTTAAAACCCATTGAAAACCCTATCAAACATTACCATACTACCCCCTATTAGTTTCTATTGTTATTAAGGTATTTTTAACATGTATTAGGAGGGTTTTATGAGTCTTTTCCCCACCCCTTGAGTTGCTTATATAAGAGTTACGAATTTGGGAGTTGATTAACCCTAATGCTCATTTGTTCTTTCGTATAGGTGAAGAAAAGGGGGAAAACGTGGTGGAGCTCTTGCAAGGAGGAAATCATCTACTTCCGTGAAGATCTGGAGCTTGTGGAAGAAGAAGAAAAGGAGCGGATCGAAGAGAGGATCAAGAGGACGTAAGAATCATCCTCATCCGGCTTCCCTCCAACTCGTGGCTCAAGGAACATCATCAACCGGCCTTGAAATACAAAGGGGGACTACTTCTATGTCTTATATCAGTTCTTTGTGATGTGTTCTATGATCTATATTTTGGGTTTGAGCATGCTTGAATATTTGTGTTTATTTTCTGAACACTAGAAGTATTTTTGTGTGTGACTGTTTGTGTATATGGTCATGTTTGATCGCCTTCGTGCGATCGTGTTTGTGTCATTGTGCTGTGGTTGTTGCAGCGTGTGTGTGTGTGTGTTGTGATCCAGTCGTCGGATCATGTGTGTGTTTGTGATCCGGTCGTCGAATCGTGTGGGAGACTTCGTCTCTGTCTGTGTGTGTGTTGGGGCGTGTCCCCGTGTGTGTGCGGGCGTTGTCCCGTGTGTGTTTGGAGCGTCGTCTCTGTTTGGGGATTTATCCCCGAGTGAAGCCTCACCAGGTTTGGTGAGGGGTGGACGTAGGGAGCTCGTCGTGGTCCCGAACCACCTTAAAAATCCCCGTGTCTTGTGGTTTGATCTTTATGATTGTGTGCTTCGCTATCTTATCTGTTTATGCAATTGTGTGAGTTCGGTGAGATTAAGTGAATTAAGTTTAAATCTGTTTAGATTAATTTCCTCAATCTTATCAATCTTGTTAATTCTGCTGTGTGCTAGTTTATGTTTTTAATCGGACATAGTTTATAGTAGTAGGATCTATTCACCCCCCCTCTAGATCCGTGTTCTTGCACTACGGGACCCAACAATTGGTATCAGAGCGAGGCTCTACTATCCCTAGATCTCACGATCTACAGAGTAATCCTAGTGCATTCTACAATCATGAACTTTTCTGTTGAGCACATGTCAATGAATTGCCTTCCTATTCTTAATGGTTCTGATATTACTTCATGGATAGGTAAAATGTGTGGACTGATCAATTCAATTAATCCTAATCTTTGGAAGTTGATTTATGATGGTCTTCACATATTACCTCTAGATGAGACCAAGTGGTCTAGTCAAGATAAATTGAAGAACCATGAAAAAGTCATTGTCTTAAGTTTATTGAAAAGTGCCATTGATACTCATATGTTTCCATTTGTTTCTTCTTGTAGAACGGCAAAGGAGCTTATGGATCAGCTGATCAAAGCTCAAGAGATGGAAGGACAAAATTGTCTCATGGCCGACAATGATGATCATTTCAATGAAGAAAATTATGATGAGGTACATTCTGAATCCGAAGAACTCTCTATTGAGGAATAGCAAATGACATATGATACGCTGTATGATAAATGCAAGAAACTCAAATCTGAAAATAAAACTTTCAAAAGGAAGATTAATGAGAATGGGCATGCTAATTCCTCCTGTGAGAACTGTAAAATCTTGGAGTCAAAAATTGAACATCTGCAAGAACAAAATGAATCTCTTGAATCAAAAGTTGAATTATTTTCAGAAGAGATTTCCTGTTTGAATGAAGATGTTGAAATGGATAGAAAACTTAACACATCTTTTCAAATTGAAAATGAGTGTGATGAGCTGCGTGAGCAAAATACATTCCTCATGTCTAAAATCTCCATGCTTGAGAAAAATGAAGAATATCTTAAGACCAAGCTAACTTCTTTGTATGCTGATGATAAAATGTTTGAAAAGCTACTTGATTCTGAAATTGATAGCAAAAGTATCATGAATGAAAATGAAGATCTTAAAAAGAAAAATGGTCCCATGTTAATTCAGAATTCCTTACTAGAAGGAAGATTGAAATGCCTTGATAAGCTTGAAAAAGAAAATTCCTTGTTGAAATCTGAGAATGAACAATTACTTGTTAAGATTTCAAAGTTTGTTGAAACTGAGAAAGTTCTTGAAAACTTAACTGAAAAACTCTATGCCATGAATGATGAAAATAAGGAAATCTTGAAAGAGAATGAAAACTTAGAATCTGTGAACTGCTTGATTAGTGAGAAAATCATTGCATGTGAAAAAGAGACAAATGATTTGAAAAATGACTTGTCTAGATTTGTCAAAGGGAAGGAGAACTTAGACTCATTGCTAGGTGTTAAAGTGAACTTTCAAAAAGAGGGTCTTGGTTACATCCCGGTCAACAAAAAATCTTTTGAATCAAAAATGAAAACCTCTTTTGTTCATGCCTCCGACGTTCCTAGCACCTCCAAAACACCTCCTCCCGTTGCTCAAGTGAAAATCTCTGAAAATGGTTTGGATAAAAAGAAAAATCTCAACAAAAAGCATTCCATGTCAAATAGATCTCAAAAATCAAAGTTGAATGTTGAATGCTTCTATTGTGGCATGTTTGGACAAGTGATGGATGATTGTGTTGTCATGAAAGAGGATGACAAACTTGCATGCAAAAAGAAAAATGTCTCATGCTTTTATTGTCACAAACTTGGCCATGTCATGAATGATTACTTTGTCAAACAAAATGATGATTATCGTGTCATGAATGCTAAGTTAAACTTTCAAAGAAAATTCAGAACTGAACATGCTTCCAATGCTCAATGGTCTTCATCTTATAAGAGAAACTTGTTCACAAACACTCATACAAACAATAGAAAGTCATTCCGTAGACCCACATCTCCTTGTTGCTTTCATTGTGGGAAGTACGGACATCTTATGAAAGAATGTTGATTTTTAAAAATAGAAAATTTCCATGCTTCTAGAATGCATGATAGGTCTAATTTTGTTAAATCTAGACCTTTTGAAAATAGAAGATGAAATGGATTTGAAACTTCCTTTACTCCAAAAAGGAAGTCTTTTGGTAAAACCGCTTCTCCTCAATGCCTTTATTGTGGAAACCATGGACATGTTATTGAGAATGACAGGATCATGAAGAATGATGATGTTGTAGCAATGAAAAGGAAGAAAGCATTTGGTGGCAATGCTACCAACCTCCAAGGACCCAAAAAGGCTTGGGTGCCCAAATCTATTGAATGAATTATTTTGGATGCAAGTGTGCCTTGAGGTAAATTAAGAATGAAAGGTGTTCCAATAAAATGGAACAAGGCACACTCATATGGTAAAACCCCAACTTTGCTCCTTCACTGTCAAACTTGATGATTTTGATGTTTTGGAATGAGATCTTGGTGTGTTCTCATGTTATGCTCTAAATTATTCACAAGCCACATATGTCTTCAATGGATGAATATTTGGTATATCAAATGGTGGTTAGAGAAGGTTGGACTACGTTTAACTGGATACTTCCACTAAGCGTGATGGTGGTCTTTGGACCTATGTTCTCCGCCTAGTACTAAAATTCAGAAATTGAATTATTTGGCTTATAACGAACCTTGTGTTTTGAATGAAATTAATTTGCCTTTGATTTGCATGTGCTTTCAAATTGAATTTGAAAAATCTTCTTGTTTCAAAAGGGCAAAATTTTTGAACTGTGGAATTGCTTGATCAAATGCAACAATTGGTATTGAATGTTGACCATGGCTTATTTTAAAGCTCATTGACTGTGTATGATTGATTTGCCAAATTGATAAGTTGTTTGACATGTTTATAAATCTACTCTTTTCAATAGATGTTCAAACACTTATCTTGCTCATTTTCTAAATTTTGTGTGAAATCTATTGGACACTTGGTTATTTGCATATTCACACATGCATGGCGTATCATGTTCAAACCGAAGCTTATGTCTCATGAAATATTATCTTTGAATGATCATGGTTGAACATTTAGGTTCTAAGGGATATGGCTTTTCATGATGAAATCTGAAATAAATTGCTCATGATTGAGTGCCAAATTCATTGAAAATCCATCTCATGTATTCACCTGCTTCATGCTTTTCTTAAATGCTCAAGTCATTACAAAAGCTGAAAACTTGCATAAAAAGAATGTATTGATATTTTTGCATATACATACTACGCATATAAAATGACAAAAAGATGCATATTGCATATTCATGCATATAGAGCATATGCATATATTTCATGATAATCGCATATCTTGACTCGTGAATGCTTGCATGTATGTGTCATGAATCCTTGCATGCTTGTAAGTATTTACCCTATGAAACCATTTCTTGATCTTTCTAAGACCTCACCTCCTTGATAAATAACAATGCAGTGATTTTATTCATCTGTGATACATGTCATATATTAAGGGGGAGGATTTGATTCCGACCGTGCATACATTTAGGGGGAGTCATAGCTATGTCTTGTCGAATTCATTTTATACATGCAAAATAAAAATTTACCCCCATACTCTTGCACATAATGAATTCAATGAATTTCATTGATAAGGATTTAAGAAATTCTTTCCAACACTCTAAAGGGAACTTGAATCTCTACATGGATATTAAAGAGTAATCGTGAGGAAAAAGTTACCTACCCCACAAAAAAATTTTAATAAGTGGTATGTGGATCCGAGTAACTGGGAATCTCCCCTGAAACAAAGGAGGAAACTCATGTCGAAAGGAGAAACAAAAATTCATTTGTGTGACGAATCCAAGTAGCCGGGAATCCCCATTGAGACATATGAAGAAACTCGCGCCGAAAGGTGAAGTCTTTTAAAAGAAACAAAATAGGGGTTGTACGAAGCTACCGATAGTCGAGAATCTAAAGTGAAAGTGTAGAGAGGAGATTATCTTTTAGTATTCTTTAGAAAATCTGGAAATCCATATGCTTTGAAGCTCATTAGTCATTGCCTCACATTTCACATGGGCATTTTTGTGATGTATGTCTTTTATGAATTTACCTACATTCATGGTTTATGTAGTACTCCTAGTTGTGTATGCACAAATCTCTTAGTTATGCTTCATGCCTTACATTCTTGAATTTGAATCATATGCTCTTTTATTAACCCGTGCCTCATATAGGGGGAGTTACTATATGTATTATATGTGTGCATGACGATTGTGCTTGTGTGCTTGCATGTTCATACATTCCCCTTGAGTCTAATTCTGAGCATTAACTTTACTTTTGAAAGATAGAAGTCATCATGTGCATAGCTTCATAACTTGCATGATTAGCATTCACATAGTACATATTCAGTGCTAATTTGTATATTTACATATTTGACATTTTCAGCATGCATATAGGTCATTCATGATATCATCTTGATCAAATCCATACTTTTCACCAATTGGCACAGTTCATTTTAAAATGCATATTCTGAACACTTCATGTTGCATAAATGCCAAAATGAGTTCAACCAACAAATGGTATCATGATCAACAAATGCTATCTTTGAGGCTCTCTCTCTTTGAGAATTGAAATTACCTATGTTTGTGCCTCTATCTTGATCAACACTTGGTATCATATATTTGAGCCCCTACTTAACATCAATTGGCATTTAAATTAGAAACTTATCCTTTGGCCTCACATGTTCATTTTATGTCACATGCTCCCTTGTCTTTTTGTAGATGACAAAAAGGGGGAGAATGTTTGGTGTGTGCTCAATACTTTCTGAATGATGTTGTCATGGGGAGGATGGAAGAATTGGTGTATGCTCAATGTTTGCAAATGTTTTGCAAAATCTGTATTATCACACACATCGTTTTGTCATCATCAAAAAGGGGGAGATTGTTGCATCCCATAGTTCGTGCTTGGTTTCAATGATATCAAAATGATTATGTTTGTGTGTGTATGTGTTTCATTGAGCAACATGTTTTATATCTTGATTTGATGAGTTGAAAGATGACGTTAATGTTTACTCTTGAAAGCTATGTGAACTCTCGGTGTTTAAGGAACTAATGTTATATTTATGTTGGTTTGTAGGAATACAACTTCATGGCTCATACTTGGAATCTTAAGGAGTCCATCAATGAAGCTCTTCTTCTTAAAGGGAGTTAACTCTGTTCATGTTTGTAAGTTATATGAATGATTTATATTTAAAGATCTCATGCCTTGAATATTTTGATTTGCAGAATCTAGAATTGGTGTATGCTCAATGTTTGTAAATGTTTTACAAAATCTGTATTATCACACACATCGTTTTGTCATCATCAAAAAGGGGAGATTGTTGCATCTCATAGTTCGTGCTTGGTTTCAATGATATCAAAACGATTGTGTTTGTGTGTGAACACAACTTCATGGCTCATACTTGGAATCTTAAGGAGTCCATCAATGAAGCTCTTCTTCTTAAAGGGAGTTAACTCTGTTCATGTTTGTAAGTTATATGAATGATTTGTATTTAAGGATCTCATGCCTTGAATATTTTGATTTGCAGGATCAAAATCCATGATTCATGTTTGGGACTCAAAGGAGTGCATCAATGAAGATCGTATTGAAAAAGGGAGTTGACTCACTCATTGCATTGCATTGACTCTTCTACATTTCATTCATTTCATCTAATAACTTTTCAAAGTCTTGGTTGGATATTTTCATGCATTTTCTTCATAAGATTTTTGGGCCTAAAATATTCATACAAGACTTCATGAGAGTTGGTTCCATATTGCTCATGCATTGGATGAATGATTGGTCATGTGTACTATGCTCTAAAAGCTTGAGTTAATGACTTTCTGTGTGAAAGAATTGCATGAAGATGACCTTACTGAAGATGGCTTCATTTTGGTCTTAATCAAGGAGATTGTGTTCATTTAACACACCTTTCTACTTGAATGATAGTGACATATCATTCATAGAGTTATTGTGATTTCAATATATGGATGTTTCAAAAAGATCTCTTGTTTGTATCAATGCTCCTCTTGAGATAATGCTTTATGAATGTTAGCTTTTAATCAACAAGAATGCCATTTGAATGAATGTGGTTCCATGATATTATGCATGCTTTGCATTTGGCATATTTGTTAACACTTGTGTGATGAAGCATTTTGTTGTTGAAGATTTGGCTGCCTTGTGACTGAATGGTTAAGCTCCTATGTCATTTTATTTGATTAAGTGAGAGATTCATATTTATCATATCAAAACCTTGTCAAATGGTGAATATGTTTCTGATGGTTGAATTGAGAAGTCAATTACATGTTTGAATGTGTTTAATGAAGTATTTTTATGTTAACTAGTTCAAAGAGTTGATGCTTGGTTCATGAGTTTTGATTATCATCTAACTTCTTGGTTTATCATGTTTTTACAGGTTCAAGGATGATTTTTAAACCCTCTCATGTCAAGTGGATGATGGTAACATCTAACCATTTCTATGCTAAGTTCCGGGTCATTTTCATGAACATCTTTCATGATGTTGCATTATATTGGAAGTGTTTTATGCATCCTTAAAATGAGATGTTTGAGCCTTTACAATGTGCTTAATGTTTTCTCATAAATCTTGTTGAAATGTGTTTTATATGGTCTTAATACTTTGTGAAATTCATGGTAATTAATTCTTGATTTTTGGGAATTTTTCCGGCACTTTATCGGGGCTAAAACCGCATTTTTTGACCCTCTGCTGAAGGGGTCGACCCCCCCTAGGGTCGATGCCCAGCCACTGCATGGGTCGACCCCTAGGGTCGACCCACTGCAAGGGTCGACCCATGGGTTCGACCCCCGTAAACCTGGCTCATTTTTTGGCCCCGGCAGCACCCTGGTTGCCAAGGGTCGACCCCAAGGGTCGACCCCTTCCGGTCGAGAATTGCGAAAGTGTTTAAAACCCATTGAAAACCCTATCAAACATTACCATACTACCCCCTATTAGTTTCTATTGTTATTAAGGTGTTTTTAACATGTATTAGGAGGTTTTATGAGTCTTTTCCCC
Organism: Amorphophallus konjac; assembly: GCA_022559845.1. Lineage (NCBI taxonomy): Eukaryota > Viridiplantae > Streptophyta > Magnoliopsida > Alismatales > Araceae > Amorphophallus > Amorphophallus konjac. Next base: position 191,418,132 of record CM040117.1, read on the forward strand.
ACCCCTTGAGTTGCTTATATAAGAGTTACGAATTTGGGAGTTGATTAACCCTAATGCTCATTTGTTCTTTCGTATAGGTGAAGAAAAGGGGAAAAACGTGGTGGAGCTCTTGCAAGGAGGAAATCATCTACTTCCGTGAAGATCTGGAGCTCGTGGAAGAAGAAGAAATGGAGCGGATCGAAGAGAGGATCAAGAGGACATAAGAATCATCTTCATCCGGCTTCCCTCCAACTCGTGGCTCAAGGAACATCATCAACCGACCTTGAACTACAAAGGGGGACTACTTCTATGTCTTCTATCAGTTCTTTGTGATGTGTTCTATGATCTATATTTTGAGTTTGAGCATGCTTGAATATTTGTGTTTATTTTCTGAACACTAGAGATATTTGTGTGTGTGACCTTTTGTGTATACAGTCGTGTTTGATCGCCTTCGTGCGATCGTGTTTGTGTCATTGTGCTGCGGTTGTTGCAGCGTGTGTGTGTGTGTTGTGATCCGGTTGTCGGATCGTGTGTGTGTTTGTGATCCGATCGTCGGATCGTGTGGGAGACTTTGTCTCCATCTGTGTGTGTGTTGGGGCGTGTCCCTGTGTGTGTGCGGGCGTCGTCCCATGTGTGTTTGGAGCGTCGTCTCCATTTTGGGATTTATCCCCGAGTGAAGCCTCACTGGGTTTGGTGAGGGGTGGACATAGGGAGCCCGTCGTGGTCTCGATCCACCTTAAAAATCCCCGTGTCTTGTGGTTTGATCTTTGTGATTGTGTGCTTCACTATCTTATTTGTTTATGTAATCGTGTGAGCTCGGTGAGATTGAGTGAATTAAGTCTAAATCTGTTTAGATTAATTTCCTCAATCTTATCAATCTTGTTAATTCCGCTGTGCGCTAGTTTATGTTTTTAATCGGACATAGTTTATAGTAGTAGGATCTATTCCCCCCCTCTAGATCAGTGTTCTTGCACTACGGGACCCAACAGTGTAGTTCGTGTCGGGACCAAAACCCGCCGCGCCATAAAGGTCACGGCGTTATTTACATCCCCCATGCAGGGGAACACCCTTGATTGATTGCCAGGAATAAGGGCCCTATGGCCTGAAATTCATGGTAATAAAGCGAGAACAAAGATCTCGGGTCACGTTCAAACAAATCCGCGTTGCGGCGTAAAGTGTTCATAGATACGTGTATGTTGGTCACTCACGGACCATTTCATGTTCGAACGGAAGCCAGTGTTTGTACGTCGATGACGACGATAAAACCATACGGATGTCTGCCGTAGGTACGGAAAGTTTAATGCAGATGCGGGATCGGATCCTGGAAGGAGTGGGTCAAGCTGATGGACTATCGGCCCAAGAGGTACACGGATCATGACCATGTCGGGGATTCCGAGGTCCACGTTCGATACCACGGGGCATCATCGCTTTTCTCTTCACGCACAGTCCGAGGAAGCGAGTTCTTAAATGTGAAACCCGAACTCGCCAACGTGTGCCCTCGCACGCGGATCGACCTGTGCGGTAAGGCCGATCGGTTCTCCGGGGTAGAGACCTAAGGGAGGGGGAATCTCCATGCCTTGGACCCTAGGCTCAAGAATGTGGTACGGTTGTTCTGCCCTGAGCAGGATGTTGTGGTCGGCCTAAGGAGGACATCCCCACTTCCTTCCCGACTCGGTGGCATGTTGGGAGGTGGATGCTTCAGCCTGATTCACCTCTGATGGCTCGATGGGCACTTCTTGCTCTTCCTCTCTCAGGGAAAGGGCTGTGTCAAATAATGCTGAGAGGGTGTTGCAAGAAAGGACAACCTCACCCTTCTTCCTATTTCTAGGTCTTCTCTTATTCTTTTTCTTCTTCTCTTCAGTGGCTGGCAACTGCTCTTGGGGAAGCTCACCCCACAAGGGAGGCTCTTCCTTCGTCTCGGCTCCTGCTTCTGGGGCTAGTTCGAGTGACTCAAACTCCTCCCAGGGGACATACTCCTTCAACTCCACAGGCTGGATCTCGGGCTGTTCATAATCTTCAAGCCCATCAATAATGGCCTGGAGTCTTTCCACCGCAGGACTGATTTCTTTGTGCACCCGCATCGGGATGTGTTTCTTCTTGTTGTGAGTAGGGCGCCTCATGACTAGCCGAGGGGCTGTGTCATGCCAAACAGGTGTCACCGGTGGCAGTGCTGGTCGGGGTGTAACACCCCTTATGTGAAGCTCTGGAGTGGGCCGAAGAGCTTGTCTTCTTCTTCTTCTGTTCTTCGTTGGCGCGGCTTGCCAACCTCCTTGATCATGAGCTGGCGCCATGATGAAGGCTTGATAAGTGGCCTGTGTACTGGCCTCCGCCCATTCTTCAGGTAGCTGTTGGTATAAAGATACCATGTTGACAGTGGTGCTGAGGTTCGGCATCTCGTGCGGTTGCGGAGGATCCACTCTGAGCTCCCCCATGTCCAGCTCTCCCTTCTTGATCAAGGACTCAATGACATCCTTGAAGATGTAACAATCCTTAATGGTCTGCCCAAGCATCTGATGGTATGGGCAAAAGCGAGGATCATCCTTCTTCTTCAAGTCACCAGGCCTCTTTGGATCTGGTAATGTGATCTTGTTGTACCTGGTGGCCCATTCAAACAAGACTCGGGCTTTGTCTCAAGGAAAGGAATATAATTTGTTCCTCATCTTCTCCCGCAGGGAGGGACCTTCCCGCCGTTCAGTGGACCTGGGCGGAGGAGGGTTGGCCATCTCTTTGGCTTTCTCTCTCTGTTTCTCGAAAGCTTTGAAGTCCAGTGTATGAACTTCTGGCAATGTTGGCCTCCTCTCGGCATGCCTGACCCTCTGACTTGATGTAGCTGGAGCAGAAGAGTATCGAGCCAGGAATGCCTCAATCTCTGCCACTATGTTGTTCAGACTGTCGGATGACCTTACCTCAGCACCGATCATCCTCTCAAGGATCTCCTTCTTCAGATTCTGTTTACAGATCTGCACTGCGTCCTCCTGATGCGGGGGACGTTTGCACCTCATGCTGAGGTTCCTCCATCTCTTTATGTATTCGAGTGCCGACTCATCATTTCTCTGTCTCGTGGCGTAAAGCTCTATCACGGTTACCTCCCGCTCAGCTATGTAGAATCTTTCCTTGAATTTCTTCTGCATATCAGGCCAGTCGGCAATGGACCCGGCGGACAAGCTCGAGTACCACTCGAAAGTGAGCCTGGTAAGTGTCGAGCCGAAGAACTTGAGGAGATAAGCTTCATCCGCAGCTAGATCCCCCATAACATTCACATAATAGGCAATGTGCTCCCTGGGAGACCCTTGCCCATTAAATTTCTCAAACTTTGGTGGCTTGGTGATGCCGACCAGTAGCCTCTTGGCAGCATAGTGTGCCGGGCAAGGTACCCGGTATACATTGAATGGCACGTGATCACCATCGCTCCTCTCTGCCAACTTCATATCTTTCATTTGTTCGAGCATTAGTCTGCTTACTGTTGCCGGGTCAACCGGGTTTGGATAGAAATGGGCCGGTTGCGCCAACGGCGTTGTTAACACTGTCGCCTGAGGTGCAATAGTGGACCCCTGGAATGGCAAGTTTGGTGGCGGGGCCGGTGTGATATGATGTGGCTGATGCAGGGGTACGCCACTAGTGTAGGTAGGTATCGGGGGAGACACCGTCACCTGTGGAGAAGCTTCTGAGGCCTGACTGTTGCCCCCAGGGGTCTCTGGCAATGCTTCAATCTGCCCGGATGTTGAGGGCTGAGATGCTCTTTCAGTCGATTGTTTCTTTAACAATTCGATCTCCCGTTGATATTGCTGCATCATGTGCAATACCACGGGGTCGTTCATGGAAAGGCTAGGGATGCCCCCTCTTTCTTTGATCGACGACTCTTCGGATGAAGTGAATGGTCCTCCCGCGGTGCCTTCTGTAATAACATTGGTAGCCAAGGACATTGGAGGTTCTTCGTAGTCAGCTTATCCAGTGTGGACTTGTGTCTTCTTAATTGCCGCTTTCCCTCTTCTGGTAAGAGGTCCTGGCCTTGTGGCAAGCCTGGCTACTTCTTCGGGCTCGGTTGGTAGAGCCCTGTACTGGCCAGATACCCCTGCCATGTTGCAGGTATAAAATCTTAGGTCTCTGCCTCTTCTTGTTGTTCTTCTCGATGGACTACCTGGAAAGACCAATCTGTCAAAGACCGATCTCCGCGGCTTCACTTCTTCCCTCGGCGGAGACTGATAACGCTCCCCAGAGCAGTTTCTTGACTCGGCGGTGGGCACCGGCCGAGTCTCTGCTTCTTCAAATGCAGAGGCTACTGCCCCTAGTAATCTCTTGCGACCCAGGGGAGTGCTCCCCGGGCCCCGCAAGTAGTTCTTCATGGCTTGCTCCACTCCTTCCCAGTCCTGGTCAGGAGGAGAGGCTGGTGACATTGCCCTGTTAACAACAACGGGCATGTGGGTTGCAGGCTCAGCACGGGCAGCCTGATAGTGACGTCGGTAGTGTCGACGGTAGATGTTCTCCGGTGGGGCCGGTGTAGTTAATGCCGGCTGGCAGACGAGGGCCGATGTCCTGACCCGATCTCCTTATTGTGCCCTTGCCGGGCAGAAGGTGCTGGGCCCTGCCCGGGCTAGTGAGGTGAACCGGGCCCCCTTGGGAACCCAAACTTGGTTAGCTTTGGTGGGCCTGGAGGTCGATAGCTGCTGCGGCGCTGGGGCCAGAATGGTGGGCGTCATCCTGCCCTTCATCTTCTCCAGTGCCTGAAAAGAGTTGCGCACTGGTACGGTGGGTACAATGCAATCCGGGATCACCTCGGAACGTTGCCCGGTAAGATGCACTCGGACAGCCCCGATGACAGAAGACTTGCCGGTGCTGGAGAATCGGCCTTGGTATGATGTCATGGCGTGGCTCCTCCGGAGCCTCCTATGGTGAGAGGCCGACCCCTGGCGAGATGGGCCGGTAGTTTGGTGCACATGGTGCACGTTGTAGCTCAGCGTCCCGGTCGGGATAGTCTTGGAAGTTTAGGCCATTGATCGACCGACAGCAGGTTTGGCGGCCCCCTGGATGGAAGCGTTGCTTTCAGTCCTGTCAAACGCTTCCACGTCAACTAGGTTCGTGAAGGCTACCCCGAGGAAGTTGGGGAAGCCTACCACGGGAGGGAGGCTCCCAAAGCTGAGGGGGACGGCCAAGTAGACGTTCCGAACATGGCTCTTGACGGCCTGCTAACCGAATGTGGGGGCCATCCTGGTGTCCGAAATGCAACTCTACATTTGCAAACCATACAATTAGTATTACAAGAAAGGGGCCGTAGGGCCCTTAGTCCCGGCAAAGAGATGAAGGGTGATTTCAGTCCCACCGGGCGTGCCAGACTTGTGGACGCACTAAAATTCGGAAAGAATCGGTTCGTTCGTTGATCGGGTTAATTCGTCTATTTAGTGCGAGGTCGTGCCAGTCACAAAGTGACGATTTATTCGGGCTTCACAGAAGCCCATGGTGCGCTCGATCTGACTAGTCAGACGATTGTGTAGTTCGTGTCGGGACCAAAACCCGCCGCGCCATAAAGGTCACGGCGTTATTTGCATCCCCCATGCGGGGGAACACCTTTAATTGATTGCCGGGAATAAGGGCCCTACGGCCTAAAATTCATGGTAATAAAGCGAGAACAAAGATCTCGGGTCACGTTCAAACAAACCCACGTTGCGGCGTAAAATGTTCATAGATACGTGTATGTTGGTCACTCACGGACCATTTCATGTTCGGACGGAAGTCCGTGTTTGTAGCGTCGAAGACGACGATAAAACCGTACGGATGTCTGCCGAAGGTATGGCAAGTTTAATGCGGATGCGGGATCGGATCCCGGAAGGAGTGGGTCAAGCTGATGGACTATCGGCCCAAGAGGTGCACGGATCATGACCATGTCGGGGATTCTAAGGTCCACGTCTGATACCACGGGGCATCATCGCTTTTCTCTTCACGCACAGTCCGAGGAAGCGAGTTGTTAAATGTGAAACCCGAACTCGCCAACGCGTGCCCTCGCACGTGGATCGACCTGTGCGGTCAGGTCGCGGGGAGGAAACTTTTTATTAATTATTATTCATTAGCTTCCGGTCTTTTCTCTTATCTGATTAATCATTCTCTCTCTTTCAGGCATGCCGGTTATGTAGGTGTTACAAGGGGAGCGCGTGCCAGTTTAGTGGGAGATGCCAAGAGAGAATAGGGGCGCGCCGGTTTAAGGAAGGCCAAGGGGCGCGCCGGATCAAGGAAGGCCAAGGGGCGCACCGGTTTAAGGAAGGCAAAGGGGCGCGCCGGATTAAGGCTCAAACATAAAGGGGGTGCACTATTCATTCCAAGGATTCCAACTTGATTTTGGGTGTAGGGTTAAACCGGCGCACGGGGAGGGCGCGCAGGATTAACCCACGCCGGATTAACATCACGCCGGGTTAGTTCTTCAAGTTTGTTTCATTCTTCATGATTCTTTTGCTTCTGTTCTTGCTTCTTCCACCTGCAAATTGATCCAATAGGTGGATTGTTTGTTCAATTGATGCTTTAAATCGATAGAGTGCTTCTGATCATTTGTTGAGGTGAATGAGTATGTGTATTTGAATGTTTTACTGGAAGGGTTTATTATGCAGTAACTCAGAGGTTTAGCTTGATTCAGGGGCTTAGTTTGTTCGTCTGTTCTTACGTGTCGTCTGGCAAAATTTGGGCAGCATCTCCCCCGGACTGAAGCTTGCTAGAGAAAAATGGGGAGCACCAAACGCATTGCTCCGGGGTGAACCTCAAAACACAGAGTAAGGCCTCCGTTAACCCATAAGTGCGTGTGGAGACTCAAGGACCAGCCTTCAAGAGTTCCCGCAGCTTACAAGCGGTGATTTTGTGGAAGTTCCACAGGGACGGATATATGCCATAAAAGGCTATGAGTGTGCATCCCTTCGATGGATTCCCTTAAAGGCAATGCCACAGAGACGTAGGCCTCCGAGGTTCCTGGATGATAAGAAAATTGGGAGAAAGGGGAGGAGCTCAGAGCAGTAGAACGCTACACATGTTCACCAAAAATCATTCCTTTTATTCATCCGCAAGGGAAGGGGGAAAAAGAGATACAGGACGGGATCTACCCCGGAGCAAAGGGAGAACACAGAGAAGGGGAAGGACTTGAAACTCATGCGGGGGGAGAGGAACCGAGAACCAGCTCTACCCCCTCCCCAGGGCTCACCTCTCTTCTCTCACAGACCCTCCCTTCTTCTTCACCTTTCTGGCGTCGGGGGACGAAGCTCTCCTTCTCTTCGGGTGGCCTCCTCTGATCAATCGCTCCCCGGGGGTTCCAGCCTTATTTTTTTTTTGCCCCGTGGAACAGGCTCCCCATATATATATAGGGCGGGTTGCATTTTCTTCAAAGAATGGCCAGTGGGGGGAGGGTTCCCGCCACCTCTGCCTCATTCGCATCGGGAGTCGACTCGTCGCGCTGGCTGCTGCTAGTTCGAGCCGTACCCTGTCATTCGTCCGAGGATGGGATGTTCGCAGGTCTGCCGGGAGATCTGCTGCTGCTGCCACCGTCACTGTTGGCCTCTGCTGCTACCACCATTGCGCTGTCGAGTTGGGGTGTGCACAGCTCCGCGGTCTTTAAATGGCTATGGGACAGTCATTGAATGCAATGTTCTTCTCCTCTCTGGACTTCGCGTGAGATTCATCAAGAAAAAGAGCACCGAAGTATGGATGGGATGGCCCCTTGGTTAAAACGGCGCGGAGTTGTGCGCGCCGGATTAGCAGCATACAAGGGGGGCGCGCCGGTTTAAAGCTTGATGGAAGGGCGCGCCGGTTTAAGGCCAAAGCAAGGGCACGCCGGTTTAAGTGTAGGCCACGCTGGTTTAGACTTCGTCTTGGCTTCGCGGCTATTCAGATGGACGCTTGTCCTCCCGTGCTGCTTTAGCTGTAATGCACCACCTCCGGGGTGTTTATTTCATGGCCTCTGCATCCCGATTCGGAACTTCGAGTGATCTCCGGTGTGTGCCGAACACGTGTTCGAATTCCTGAGTTTCTTTTGATTCGGTCTTCGGCAATGCTGACTGGAGAGACGGGGCCATCTCTTCTGCCCGAAGGGCTTCTTGTTGGGTGGTGGAGTGCCGAGTATATATGTTCATCCTGCTTAGAGGAGGTATGGGGTTTGTTCGGCCATCCCATCTTCAACTCACTCTCGAGTACTAAGACGTGCATGCCGTATGATTGTCACCGTCATTTTTTTGATGTCCACAGCCCCTCAGCTGAACATAAGTCAAATCTCTGCTGGCCGCTATGGTCTGCTAAAGGGTCCCTAAGAACTGCCACACGAGGTCACTCGATGACTGGAGACCGAGCGGTGACGTCTCGGGTAGTTCGAACTCCACTCTACTGTCCACGGTGGCCCAGATATCGTTGCTCATCCCAGAAGATGATGATGGCATGATCTGTAGTACACTTGTATGGGGAACAACTGCAGTTACTGATATGGTAGCTGGAGTCTCGATGACGGCGACTTCCCTGCCAGCCCCTTGGGATGAACTTGCAACAGGAACATCAAGGGCCAAGGACATCTGCTCCTCGCCTCCAACTTGACTGACCCCCATATGGCCAGTTTCAGTAATAAGAGCCAGGGCCCCAGTAGTCCCGGCTTCCTCTTCAACGATCTCTCCTGCCTCTACCTCGGGGGGGCCACCCTTCTCTGAAGCCGACTATCGTGCGACTTCCAATGGCTGGGAACCCTCGACTGCCACCGACTCTTCAGCCCTCACAAATACTCCAGGTCCTGCTTGACCCGCTGCCGCTGCGTAGTCCTTGGGATATCACAGTGCGATAGGCTGCAAGACTGGCGGGAAGGTTGCATGACCCGCACCTAGAGCCGGAAGGGGTATCTGCACCGTTATGGTTGGCAGCACCACCTCAGTCTGCACCAGAAATATATATGTCAGAGAGCTGAAAAGAAAAAGAAAGGAAGGGCAACAAGCGCCGATCACGGGGGTTCCTCACCTCAGCCGGCACTAGGCTCAAATCTCCAAGGGCAACCTCTGCGGCCCTAGCCCCTTCACTTACAAGTGATCCTGACGGCCCAGGACCGCTCAATGACAACCGGGGCGGGTTGAAATTCAGGTGATCACTTTCATAAGCCGAAGATGCCCCAGCATCCTCAGTCTCTGTGTCGACCGGTGGGAACTCCTCGTCACTAGAGCCGCCACCGTAATCGACATGCTCAGAGGAAGAAGACTCCTCTGCTCTTTCTGGACGCTCCACCATCGGAGCAGGAACCTCACCAGGAGGAGCATCACCCTCAGTAGGGACTTCCTCTATGCACTCCACACTAGGAGCAGCAGTTGATGGGATCTCAGGGGCAAGCTTGCCCTGCTCCCCAGCAATAACTTCCTCTGCACCCTCTGCTCCCGAAAGTAATGACGGTTGCATATCAACTGAAATTTATGGCAAGAAATAGTCAAGCCGACTGAAGACATGAAGACTCGCGGTGGTGTCGCGATTAAACTATAAATTACATTCCATTTCCTGTCTGGGCATTGGAGAAGGCAGATCTCTCTCTACGGGAGCAGTAAGGATTTCCTCTGCCCCTTCCCTAGCCACGGTGCCTACCGTCGCCTCCAGCCCGACGATCGCAGTGACTGTGTCGGCAACTGTCAACACGGATTAGCCGAAGCAGCCAAAGTGAGCCAATGAATTCTGGAGAAATGAAGAGCCTACCTTCAGCTTCTGGCCCTTGCGTGCGGGAAGCCTCGAACTCTTCAAAGGATACAACCGTAGGAAGAAGGGTTGTTGGTTCCTTTTCTGCGGCCTTCCTCCGGCGTGCCCGTGTCACTCGGGTCACTGCCGCTTTGGCCTTCCCAACAGCCTCCCTCAACTGGGATCGGGTCTGCTTTCTCGAATCACCAGGAGGCAGTGGCATCGTGGTCGGGGCTGGCTCGGGAGCCTCGAAGTATGCTGGCTTCTGAGCTTTTATTATTAGCTCCCTAAAGTGCCGAGTCTCCTCCAAAGTGGGTCGGACTGCACATGCACGAAGGTGAGAATAATACATGACAATAAAGAAAAGAAGCTGGTCGATGGGCCTGAATAAAGAGATAGAACATACTTGCTGGCCCCGTGTAGAAGGGGAAGAGAGGCCAATAATACAGCGAGGGCACTTTGTCTCTCGAAGCTGCCTCGCGAATAAGCCAGCATAAATCTCCTATCTTTTCACTCGGCTCGGCCAGCAGCGCCAGGTCCTCGTGGCCACGAGAAGACAGGTGATAATATAAGCTCAGGTGGTCCAGCCCCCATCTGTCAGCATATTTGAATGAGATATGAAGGGGCCGGTCCAGAATGGCTTCGCTAGGACCACCCACTGAAAGACCATGCGATCGAAGGAGCGTAAATAGCCAAGGGGTGTTGTCATATAGAGCATCCCGCCTATCTTCCCTACGGATGAAAGTCCGATAGGAGTGTAGCCTGTCAACCTCAGGGCGCTAGTCAGCCACATCCGAGATAGGTTCCTCCACGGTAGAGGGAGTTGCTGAAGAACCACCCTCTCGCTGCTTACCCGGCATAGACCCCGAAGCGTTTTCACATAGTCATCCTTGCTGATTGTGGGCAACTTCGGGTCGACTTTGGCCCTGCGGCTTTTCACGGCTTTTCGGGTCTCCAGATAGACCCTCACTTTCGTGTTGGTCCAAGACTTCAGTTTCTTCAAATAGGAGGGCTCAATATCAAAGGTTGGCTCCAGCTGGAAGTCTAGAAATCTATGCTCTGCTATGGCCCAACACTCTCGGCAGGAGCTCCTATAGAACCCCGTCCGCGCGTTCCACCACTTGATATACTTAGGAGTGACGGGGGGAAGCGGGCAGGGGTTGGCACCCTGAAAGAAACATCTTCTCGGTAGTGGAAGAAGTCCCACCATATCTGGGCATCATCATTTGAAACTTGCCCGGCTCTGTGCCTATTGGGCAATGTAAATTGTGAAGAGGAATGCGGAATGTGCTGGTCATAGCCAAAGTTCCGGCTGAAGCGAAATGGATAATACGGATCTAGCCACAAAATGCCGCTCTTTCAGAATACAAGGACGCTTGGCCTGATAGCCAGCGCCCAATCAACCAACTCTTGCTCAAGGATGGGCCTTGTACACTTGGCCCCAGAGATTGGATGGATATACTCCTCTATCTCGAAGAGCTTGCACTGCCTCGTCCTGTTCACCAGTGGGCTGGAGTGGGCAGCTAAGCTCCAGAAGTGAAGGACCCCGGGTGAATCTGTGGGAATCCGAATCAACTTGCCCCGAATGGCGAAGAGTTGCTCCGATAGTGAGGATGGCTCAATGCTCGCGAACTCTATCATTCGCGGGATAAGATGATCTGACTGTAACACCCGAGGGGCAGCCTCCGGGAAAAGGGTACAAACCCAAGCATTGAAGAAGTGTAACAGACCAACCGTCCATAGATTCCTGGGAAGTCGCGTCTTGTGCAGGTCTCCCAGCATTTTGTAAGTAAGGCACAAAGCCACTGGGCAGAGGCACAGCTTAGTACCCCAAGCCATGAGACAGGCAGGATAGATAGCCTCCGCTCTAATCACGCTCTCGTCACCTTGCGGGAGAGCGAAGGAACATATCCAATAAACCGGGTATGCAGCACAGTGTGTGACTGCGTCAACACCAGTGAGGTTCTGGGTCCTCCCTCTGCCCTCCTCTTGAAGATAATGACGATGCGGCCTGTCGTCGGACTCTCTTCTTCCTCTTCGGAGCCATCGGCGCTATTGGGGGGAAGTCCTCGTACTTCTTCTTCCCGCCAAAGAAATATTGGAGCCAGGTGCCCATCTGCACCCTCCGCTTCTCGACCGGCTTCCGAGCTTCCCTCGTGTCATGTGACGAGTGGTAAAGTTTGCGGTACGCCTTCATCAGATAGCGATAAGCGTGGCCCGCCAGATACCGACCCTCACCGTCGGTCTGATCCTTCAGCCGGTCAGGCCAGCAGACTTCCTCGTACGGCTCTCCGTCGACGGGTAGACCGCTAAGCTGTGAGAGGCTCCATAAATCCAGAGAAGTTTCTCCTTCCGAGGTATAAAAAGTGTTGTACTCGGGGCAGAATACTTCAATCATGCCACAGCATAAGCCTCGGGAGATGGGGTAGCGGTATCTTGAGGCATACACGCTGTGATAGATGCCAGCCCTGGTCAGGATGGGAGCATAGTGATGCATCACATAATCTGTGAACTCCACTGCTCCAGGTCTGAATGCGTGGGCGTCGGTGGCTCTCAACTCGGCAAACCACCCCACGGATATTTGATGCTTAAAACGGACCGCCAGGCAGTCCAGCAGAAAAGATTCTTCTCTGTACCCCCATTTCAATGGGGCTAAAAACAAGCCAAAGATCGGCTTCTCCCGGTCCACCCTGCCTGCAGAATCATTCCACCGAGTAGGTACAAATTCAGTGGCCCTGGTCAGCAGCCCATCTTCTGGAGCCAGATCTTGCAGTCGAAGCACGACGCTCCATTTTCTGACTTCTCCAGGAAGATAAATAGGCCTTCCCCATACTACACAGTCTGTTAGACTATCCCTCTCCACTAACAAGGCCTGCTCGGCTTTGCGGACGAGGAGCAGGTCTTTCTTTCCCTCAAGGTTGAAGCGTCGGAGGAAGGACATCAGATGTTTATCCTTGGGGTGATCCCGCCTGACAGCGCCTTCCCGGTCATAATGAAAAGAATCACCTCCAAGGATGAGTAGATGGCTAGTGTCCACAGTATCGGTCTCCGAATCTGAGGACTCTGCAACTACAGCAAGCTGATCGTGCCCCCGATCAAGGGAATGGACATTCTCCCACGTCACCATGGCACGAGAAGCAGAAGAGGAAGAGCTAGATGCCATTTCTATTTGTGAGAAGGCGCATCAAAGAATAAACAAAGTCAGAAAACAGTTGATCGAGACAAATTTCTGACGAAATTTCGGCAGAGTATCCCCAGCACGGGAGATTGCCAAAGAAAAGCGGGAACACGTCCACCAAGGGAACGGTCCCTAAAAGCAGCCATCGGCATCACACCAAGGCCGAAACAAGACACCCGGGGGAATAGCTCCGAGGGCAAGCGCTACTAGGAGCCTCCTGGGGCCCAAAGAATGGGTTTGAAACCCAAAAGAACAACACTCCACTCACCACTAAGAAAGCTCGCCCACGCCCTCAGCTCACTTAGCGCTGCGAGAGGAGAAGAAGGTGAAGAGAGAGAAAAGAAATTTGCAAATGAACAGTGATGAAGAGAAAGAGAAGGTTGAAAACCTTATATAGGGAGGGGGTTTTCTCCGTTAATCCGGCGCGCTATTTAGCGCGCCGAATTAACACCCCCTAAATCAAAAGGCGCGTCGTTTTAGGGCGCGCCGAAGTAGCTCCTTCCAAGAACCAAACGGCGCCGGATTAAGACTCCACTAACCGGGACCGTGCTGGATTAATGTCCGGACGCCTAGGGGCGTGCCGGATTAACATGTAAAGCTCAAGGGCGCGCTGGATTAGCGTCCAAGGCCAAGAGGCGCGCCGGATTAACCCCACGCCGTATTAACATTCAAACGACGCCGGATTGGCATCCGTGCCGGATTAAGGGCCGTTCTGAGCCTCCGTCAATTGAAGAGGATATCATTCCAGGCGAAGCTCATCCGTCGGCCTTGCTACACTCGTGCCTTGCTCGCAACACCCACAGCTGGGGGGATTTGTTGGCACTCAAAATATCACTTGCGGTGATCAAGCCTCAAAGACGAATGACACGGCCCACTGAAGCACATAAGCCAATAAATATCAACATATTGAAGACTTCTCAAGCTGCTAGAGCCTCGAGTCACCCGGAATGAACGCCAGGGACTTTGCCTCAGGAAAGTCGAGATGAATCCACAACCAACCGGTAGTGCAACCAAGCCTGCCCAATGAACCGGCATCGACTCCGTCGTGCCGCATACACTACACCCGTGGTCCGTCCAAGGACGATGGCCTACCCGGTGGCCCGCCACCTCATGAAAGACTCTCCTGAGATGGAAGAGCTCCCTTGGCTCTTTAGAACAGAGGACCGAGGGCTCTGTCGGCGAAGATCTCGACTACCCGGCACGGGTACCGCTTCTCGCCAAGTTGGGCCCATTAGTGGCCGAATGATCGCCCAGCCTGGGCGGAACTATCTCGGGTGTCACCCCACCCTTCAAGAAGCTTTGAGCACAAGACAGACCGAGCCAACAGCACGAATCATAGTGCCAAGGGCCGTGTCAGCGGAAAACCCGCGTGTTCAAACAAAAGACGTTCGAGGCTCCGAGAAGGGCCATATGTCATCCTGAGAGCTTCAAAGAGGCATCCCGTCGAGGTTTTGAAGAACTGTGGCAAGGTGAATGTTCACGGTGATTCCCGGAACCATCCTCGGACTCACCGACTAGCCCGTGACAAGCGGGAGATGCTAATACGGTGCGTTCTAAACCGGCGCGCCCCCTTATCCGGCGCCCTCTTATTCCGGCGCGCAAAAGCTTCATAGGGCCCCTCTCCCCAGCGCGTCATTCCCACACCGGATTAAGCCCCGAATGTTCCCTGCATAAAAAGGCCATTCGAAGCAAGAGAAAAAAAGGAGAAGAGAGGCGAAGAGGGTTTCAAAAGAAGAAAATCGAGAGATAAGAGAAAGGGTCTGAGAGCCAATCGATTGGGAGGGAGAGAGGGTTTCTTGCGAGTGAAGCAGGGTTCCTCTGAGCACCCTTCACCGTCATCTTCCACCCTCAGCTTGAAGCCCTCCGGAGCCGGAGAAGAAGGAGGTGTCCTGACACTCTGTTCTTGGAATAGGTGGGCGTCTGCGTTTCTTGTTTCTTCTCCGCCTTGTTTTCTCTCCGTCGAATGTAAGCGAGAGGGGTGAGGGATGGCGATGATATGAGCCAACCCCCCCTTCTCCGCTATCCCTCTTTCTTTTTCTATTGCTCTTGTGTGAGCTCCCCTACAAGTAGAATGGTGGCCGTGCCGCGATGCCGGCACCGAACTCGTGACATATGTGTAGCTTCCTTCGCCGATGGGATGATGGCATGCGTATATGAATATATTGGTGGATTGAATGCTCAACGCCTTGTTCTCTTCTTCCACTGCTATTTCATTCGGTAGATATATATATTAGTGTCTTCCCGTGTATAGCTTTACGATTCCGGTTTCCCCCCATTCCGAACATGCCCTGGGATGCCATGGGCTACAAAGATAACCCCTCCCTGGGTCCTCTGTGCCTGTGCCTGCGCACACGCTTCTCCCTGTTTTGATACGAGATCCAACCTCGACCTTTCTCCCTCTTTGCATTTCTCCGTTGCTCAGAGGAGGCAGGTGCTGCTTCTGGAATAGTGGAGTCTGCCTCGTGACTACTGCGTTCCAGCCATTCGTGTATATGCGCATGTAGATAAATCATTCCCGCTATAGATATCAACTGCCTCTCTCTCCGTGGCTGATGTTTGCATTCTCTCCTGTGGATGGCAACCCAGTCTCGCGAGCATTAACATCCAAACCCTGTAACGGGTAAGTTATCAATATCGAGAAGCCTCACTTCCTTCATTTGTGGTTTACGGCCATTAAACCATTCGAGTCCCGTTGGTTTCCTCTTAATCACCCGGGGAGGGGGATATCCCCCACTGCTTCACAGAGCTTCCAATCGGTCAAGGGAGCGCCACTTCTGAGTGATGGATGCTTCCCACGGGCCGAAAGGCTGATAACAACAGGGGCTTCAGCCCAACAATGTTAAACCCACAGTCTCCCAGGATTCTTTGGTGGCTAAGGGATGAACGCTCCTAGTAGGCTTGTCCTCGGGGCCTCTCTCCCTAATGCTCTCTTGCTTGTGGATGCAGTGCACCCTGTAGGTCGCCCACCCCTCGTAGGCCAGTCCTCGGGGTGTTGATTCCATCAACAGTTGCCTCGTGCCTCTATTTCCAACCACGGAGCTATGGTGCCCCTTGCAGGCTTGTCATCGGGGTATCCTGTCCGATTGGGGTTTTGCTAGCTACCACCATGCAGACCGGCTATTTTGGGGCTTACTTCACAAGTGGGTATGACCCCGTTTCTCCCCTGCAATCCTTCAGGGACGGGGGAGATGCTACCCAATTGTTGACAGAATTCTTCTAACATATGAGTTTACTCATATCCAAATGGCTTCAATAAAACATTTGTTCTAAGGACAAGGACCCTAGTGCTTGAGTATGAACCTTGCACTAGCTCATAACTTTGCTCCTGAAGAGCCCTGGACTCCAATTAAATGAACAATCACCCTAATTAACTTCAAAACTCTCAACAGAATCCTAATAAACCTAAATCATTTCAAAATTCGTCAAAAATCAACTAAAACGGCGCGGTCCTAATCCGGCGCGCCCTAATACGGCGCGGTACCCCCCCCCCCCCCCCGCGCCGGATTAACAATAGACTCATAGCTTCATGATTTTAATTGGTTTGCTCCCGGCGCGCCCTAAACCGGCGCGCCCTAATGCCACCGCGTCGGTTTAACGTTTGCCATGGCCGCGCCGGATTAAGACCCTTTTACCTACGCTTGGCCGTGCCGGGGAAACCTATCCCTACGCGTGGTCACGCCGGTTTTGAATCGTTGTTCCGTTCTAATCACTCACTCATCTCCGGAGCGATCTTCACCTCCTATGGTCGAGATTAATAAACCCTAATCAGTAATAAACTAAATAAGGGAAGGGCTGTTCAAGTCTGAACCACCCTATTATCGTGCTTCTACTATCATGTCTGTTATCATCATGCTTCCGCTATCATGCCCATGTTACCACTTTCGTCTCCCTCGGCGGAGATTAATAAACTTGATTGATCATTGTTCATCTTCACAACTCTGTGACCATGCTTAGCGTTGTCATGAGCATCATGCATTCATGCCTACATGGACCCCCTCCGATATATCAAATGGCACTGTCGGAAGTCTGGGTTACTCCCGATTGGAAGTCTTTGCCATGCGCGATGGTGGTCTTCGGACCTATGTCCTCCGCCACGTATCGAGGGTATCCAACTTAACAAAACATGCCTCTCTCGCATGATAGATAGAAGCATCTCACGTGACCTCGTCACGTTCGTATCTTCGCATCTTTATGCCGGCCTCGACAGCTCACTATCTCGATAATTAATCAAAGGTTTTCCCCTCCTCGTGGGGGATGTAATTAACGCCATAGCCTTTATGGTGTGGCGGACCGCTGGTCCCCACCGAACCTCACTCTCGCCCGATACGGGTAAGAATGAGCGCATAATAAACTCATCACGTACGTGACTGGCACGCTTGCGCAGTCAACCAGTCAGTTAATTACCGGTTAGTTAATTGGTTGATTGATGCGTAAATAAACCAAATAAGCATATCAATAAAACATATGTAAAAAAAAAGATCCTAACACGCTCCAGTGGCGTCGTTTTAGATTTTTACCCACGCTTCCCGTGCCGTTTTAAGCTCTACACCTACGCGCACCGCGCCGATTTCGCTTTGAATAGCGTCGTCGCACCGTTTCGATCCTCTCTTTGCCTTCGGGGTGATCTCCAATGCTAATAACGGAATTAAATGAACCCTGGGATCAATAAGCCAAATAAGCTGGTTTGTCTAAACCTAAATTAATTAGATTCATAGTTTCATCATCATGATTGAGTTTAAGCATTTGCATCGCATCAATGTATGCTTGAGTGCGCGAGCCCTTGGTATATCAAATGGCATTAGCGGAAAGTCGGGCAATGCCCGACAGGAAGCTCTTGTCATGCGTGATGATGGTCTCCGGACCTAAGTCCTCCACCATGTATTGAGGGTTTCGCTCTAATGAGTTGTGCATGATAGATTATAATATCTCGTAAGATCATATGCATCCTTTGCATTCTTTATTTTGGCCTCGACAGCCTATTATCTTGGTAATTAATCAAAGGTTTTCTCTCCTCGCGGGGGATGTAATTAACGTCATAGCTTTCATGGTATGACGGACTGTTGGTCCCGACCGAATCTCACTCTCGCCTGACATGGGTCAGAAGGAGCGCACAATAAACTCGTCACGTACGTGACTGGCACGCCTGCGTAGTCAATCAGTCAGTTAATTACTAGTTAGTCAATTGGTTGATCGACGAGTAAATGAATCAAATAAACCGAAAAAAAAATAATATTTTTGTTTAATAAAAAAATGAAATCAAGAACAAATCCCATCGCGAAACAGTCTGGCACGCCCGGTGGGACCAGTGTCACCTTTCATCTCTTTACCGAGATACTTGGGCTTTGAGGCCCTCCTAAAGGCTGCTGATCGTCGGTTTGTTAGTCTTTTCAGGCAGACGACAACGACTGGGCTGACTGGCGTCGGCTTTGGCCCGTCAATCGTTGATGGTCATGTGCGAGGGTACCTGGCGGTGCCCATGGTGTTTGGCAACTTCCCTGCCGCTGTTGGCTTCCTCAACTTCTTGGGGTTAGCCCTCGTAGATATGCTGGTGGTGGAACCCTCGGAGTCCGTCGAGGGAGCTGCAAAGAAGATAGAGCCTCTAAAGGCTCGATGCTATAGCGACTTACCCAAGAGTCCAACCCTGGTCGCCAGCTGCCTGGTGCACCATGCCGTCCATGGGGTCCGCCTCGATGCTGTCAACAAGAACTCTGGAGGACATCAGCGCAAGCAACTCCGGAGGAGTACTGCTGTGATTACCGGATCTCTGTCGTAATCTGGTAAATCTATGATGGTTGGTGGTGTACGCGTCTTCCTCAACGGACGCGACACACGAATAGTCTGGGACCGAGTCGTCCCTGTCCGTAACTCATATCAAGCCCTCGCTGGAAGAAGGGCAGAAAGAGAAGAAACCGGATGCTATGGCCAGGAGAGGTTGGCTCCCAGGCCAAAGAAGTTTAAACAGGGTGGGTCCCCAAGAAGGTCCAGCCTATCCACCAAACTGCACCCGTCCGCCGCCGCCCTGCTCGCGACGGAGCGAAGGAAGGAAGGAAAGGGGCCTGGCCTCGAGAGAAGAAGAAGTGCTTGCGGACCCTCCGCGCCGCGAAAGCTTCCGGGCCTGCGCCCGCCAAGCCAACGTCCCTACTGTGGGATGAAGATTTCAGCAACTGCTGACAGGGCTCGGCTGGCTTACATCCCTCCTGCGGGGGGTCGACAACTGTCCCCCGTGCTGCATCAAGAACAGGGTTGAGAAGAGATGACCAACATGGTCAAGAACTATTTTCGAGGGCTAGGCAACCCCTCACTTGGACAGCAGCGGTTGATGCAAGCAGCCGCAGCCAATGAAGACTACTGCCCATCAACGATAGTTGAAGAAGATGCAAGAGAAAGGATGATGGTGTCATTGGTTGACGACAATGGCTATGATGACGGCTTTGAGATCGAAGTCGGTGATGCCGCCCCTAGGCGGGAAGAAACAGGAAGGACTTCTATGTTCGAGAGGCTGACCTTCTCGGATCGGGCCAAGAGAGGGGTCCATCGGTAGAGAAGAAGGATGCAGGTCTTCACCTGCAATATGGCTGGCACATTTAACCGATATGGGGGACTTCCCAAAGACCCCCGCGAGTTGGCTCAATTGGCCACGAGGCCGGGGCCGAATACTCGAAGAACAGAAGCCGCAAGGGAGCTCCTCGCAACAGCTAAAGGAAAGCAACCCCTGGGCTATCACCAGCAGAATGATGAGGCTGCTATTTTAACCGCCAATGTAGTGACGGTGGAAGAAGAAGATGACGTCCTCCTCGACATCCTGCCCGAGGGTACGTCCGGGGAAGCAACAAAGACTATCCCCTGCACGACAACTATGGACCAATCGGTCCTGATGCTACTTCAAAGATACCAGCAAGAGATAGACTTGTTGAAGAAACAGCTCATGGAGAAGACTGAACAGTCATCAGCTTCCAAGCCGCCCGAAGTCCAGGGTGAATCATCCCAGGGAGCGGTCCATCATATCGACCCTCCGCCGCTCTACACCATGCCTTAGTCGTCAGAGCCGAGCATGGCGACGACTTAGCAGCGGCCACCACAGTCACAGCCGCTGATGCCACTGGTGATCCCTCAAGTGCACCAAACACCCCCACTGCTGCGCCCGCCACAGGCGAACACTCTGGTCACCCTGTACATGTAGCCAGCACACTTCTATCCGGAGCCAATTGACCCCACAGTCATGAATCGGATGATGGTGGAAAGGATGATCGAGCTGAAGCTCACAGAGAGGAGTGAAGGCGACTACGTCGCATTTGATGCCTATCGGGTGCCATACCCGCAACACCATGCTGCCAAGCGGCTTCCCCCAGCGATCAACAAGCTGCCCAAGTTCGACAAGTTCAATGGGAAGGGATCCTCGAAAGAACATATTGCATATTATATGACTGTCATGGGTGATCTGCCCACCGATGAGTCATACTTACTCAATTTTTTTGGGTCCTCGCTGACGGGGCTCGCGTTTGAATGGTACTCCAGCCTCCCGACCGGGTCGATCAGCGACTGGTTGGATATGCAGAGGAAGTTCTGGGAAAGATTCCATGTTACAGAGAGGGAGGTCACAGTGGCCGAACTCTACTCGACAAAGCAAAGGGCAGATGAGACGACCCTCGACTATATTAAGAGGTGGAGGAACCTCAGAATGAGGTGCAAGCGGCCCCCGCATCAGGAGGACGCTGTACAAATATGCAAACAGAACCTCAGGAGGGAGGTTCTAGAAAAAATGATTGGAATGGAAATACGGTCGTTTGACCGATTGAACAATGTCGTGGCCGAGGTGGAAGCCTTTCTGGCCAGACCTGCCCCTACATCAGCTGCCAGCACAACCCAAAAGGGCAAGGCAGTGGAGCGGCGCCTGACGCCTAAAGAAGCAAACACTCTTGACATCAAAGCGTTCGAACAGCAGAAAGATAAAGGCAAGAAGGCGGTCGCCCCGCAGCCTGCAAAAGCCCCAGATGGCAAAGAAGGTCCCTCGCTGTGGGACAAGATGAAGAAAGCCTACTCCTTCCCGAAGGACAAGACCAGGATTCTGTTCGACTGGGTAACGGAGTATGGCGTGGTCACCCTGCCAGAGCCGAAGAGGCCGGAGGACCTGAAGAAGAAAGACAGTCCAGGATTCTGCCCCTACCACCAGATGCTGGGGCATCCAATTGAAGACTGCTATGTTTTCAAGGATATCATCGAAGGGATGGTGAAGAAAAATGAAATAGAGTTGGGAGAGTACAAGGTGGACTCTCCTCAGCCACATGAAGCCCTTCCTAGAAGAGCAGGTGTCAACATGGTCTCCCTATATCAGGCATTACCCGAGGAGATCTCTGAAGCAAGTACGCGGAGCACCTATGAAACTCATTTCTTGGAGCCCGCGAAAGAACAACAAGGATGGCAGAAGGTCCCTGCGAAGCATAGAAAGAAGAGGGCACCCCGCCCGAAAGTGGGGGCACATATCCGTGGCGTCACACCACGACCTGCTTCGCCGGTGGCAGCGCCTGTGTGGACTACTCCATCTGCAGTCATCAGGATACCCACACACATTCGGAGGAGACAAACTCCGCTGTCGGCGGTCAAGGAAACCAATCATGGGATCCGCCGACTACAAAACCTTATTGAAGGGCTAGATGAGTACGTGCAGCCCGAATTGAAACCCTTGCTGGTGCGGGACCATGTCCCATGGCAAGAACTGGAGCAGCTCTCACTCGAGCAAAAGGAAGAAGCTGATGCAACATCCGATAAGGAGGGCAGTCTGTTCTGGGGCCAGGCGCCTGCTGAAGCAAAAAGGAAGAAACAAAAGAAGAAGAGAAGAAAGGCCGTTAAGGCCGATAAAGTGCAGGTGGTCTCCTGCAATACTCTATCAGCACTTTTCAACCTGCCTGGAGAGGTAGAAGAAGAGGAAATTTACTTCACACCCCTTGCTGGGGGAGGCAAGGCCGAGGCCGCAACCGTTGCACATGCAACCTGGTCAGGCCGGAAATGGGGGCGCTTGCCGCCACCCAACCACAACATCATATTCAGGGGAGAGCAGCCCTACAAGACACCTCCCCCGGAGGTCAAGGGAGTCCAGATCCCTCCTCCGCCAGGCTTATATAACAAGAACGGGGGCAAGGTAGTCCCTTTATTCCTTGAATTTATGAAGATGTCTAAGGGAAAGCAGCTGTGCCAGGAGGCTAACCCTACACACGGGAATGTTCACCCCTAACCAGTACAGGCTACCGAAGCCCAAGATACAGGTGGAGCTTGCCATGTAGCAGTTAATGAAGAACAGCAAGGATCCGGTGCTAACGAAATAGGTGCCGAGTCTGAGGCAGATGAAGCGGGTCCGTCAAGGGCTGCAACTCAGGACTCTCCCAGGCCCAGGTGGGCGGAAGAGATGAAGCTTTCCAATGTTCGAGTTGGGAGCCGAATAATGAAGCTACTCAAGAAGCTCCCTGCTAGATTTACAATTTGGGAGATCCACTCTTTGAGTGAAGAGACGCGACAGGCGATCATCGCTGCTCTACAGACGCCTGCTCATTTTGAGACCTGCTTGGCTGAAGCGATGCCGGAAGCCAGCATGACCTTCACTCCAGAGGATATGCTGCTACCTACCATCAGTCACAACAGGCCGCTGTATATGAAGGGGCACCTGAATGGAAGGGAGCTGAACAGGATTCTGGTTGATCCCGATGCAGCGGTCAACATTCTGCCTTATAGAATATACGAGAGGCACCACTTCAACGTGCATCTCGAGAAAATTGGGGATATGTGTATCGCCGGCTTCAATCAAAAATGTGAAGTGTCGATGGGGGTGGCGGAGTTCACACTTACTCTAGCAGATTTCACTACAACGGTGCAGTTCCATGTCATCGACTCCCGCGCCTCATACAAGGCGCTGCTCGGCCGTCCATGGCTGCATGAAAATATGTTGGTGCCCTCTACTCTCCACCAATGTATCAAATATAGTATCCAAGGGAAGGAGGAGAGGATATTTGCGGACCTCCACCCGTTCGAGGTATTTGAATGTCACTTGGCGGACGCCAACCTATAGGCGGGGCCTTCTCAAAGAATCTCTGAAGCCAAGACCCCTGCGGGGGCGTCAAGAAACGTATCCGGCGATGATTGGTATCCACCACCGCCGCGTGGATATGTCAAGCCCAATGTGGTCTCTCATATCACAACATCCGGGGACGTGGGCAGAATAGCACCCCCAGCATTATACCCTAAAGCTAATGAAGTGCAGGTCGATCGGTAGCACAGCTACATTGGAGTCCCAGATGGCCTCACCAACTCGATTCCCGACCTCAATGACCCCACTGTCGAGCCTTTCAAAACTTGGGAGGTGACATAGGTAGATGTACCCAGCAGCTTGTTCTATACGGCTGAAGAGCACCCTACTCGGGAAGACACAGATTGCTGCCTCCCCGAAGATATAAGCAATCTGTCAGTCCCCGTCAAGGGTCTGGCATTCACAACCAGTCGGATGACCAAGATGTTTCAGAAGCAGCACATCCCCTCCGATCAGCCTTAGAAAAGTAAGGAAGCTTTCCAGAAAATGTGGTATCCCGCAAGTCTGGATAAGGAAATGAGACGCGTCTCTCAGCACCCAAGGTTGGGCTTCACCCTGGAAGAATATTATTACAGTGGGCGATACGAGGTGGACACCATCTCCGCCTTCTATCCTGCTAAAGGTAGCCCACTGGGGGCAACTTTTGATGAATACCCAACGGAAGCTAAATATGCTAAGTCGGGTTAGCCCGAAAATCAAGAAGCGGAGACCGTGATTCCTTACCGATGTTGGGAGCAGGTCTGTCCCGGAGAGACGGCCCTTCAAGCCAAATTTGATACGGCTAGCAGCAGCGAAGCCGAAGATGTTGAAGAAGTAGGGACCTCACCCTCTAGTAGAGTCCTACTGATGATGACCTTAGCACCTCTCTTACCAATCGGGGAAGCCTTAGCCGACTCCGATCAAGAGGTATATGCTGTCAAGAAATGGAATGCCACTTTTATTGAAGGTATAACTGCCCTAGAAGATGAGACCTCCTCACCCTCTACTATAAGGGTGGGATGCTGTTCCAGCCCAACGACAAGCAGCCATCAGCCTGTCATGGCTGCAACATCAACTACAAGGGCTGAAGCTGCTCTCTCACCCTTGGAAACTGCAACGGTAGTGGATTTGCTGAGAGAACAATATGCACGGCCGCTATTAAACGAAGCAGAGGACCTTCGAGAGGCTCTGATGATGTCAAATGAGGAAGTCGAGATCCTCGACCCCGAGGATGGTATTCCAGATTTTGTTGACCTCCAGCCTGCACCACCGGAGATAGAAGACGGAGGTCAAGCCACGGTCGACGAGCTGATAGAAGTCAATCCGAGAAATGAGGTAGACCTCAGGCCTACCTTTCTCAGTGCCCAATTATCGCCTGAAGAACGGGAGCTGTACATCCAGCTGCTGCAAGAGTACTGGGATTGCTTCGCCTGGACTTACAAAGAAATGCCAGGTCTGAGCCCCGCGGTTTCGCAACATGAGTTGGCGATCAACCCCGAAGCCGAGCCAGTGAAGCAACCACCGCGGCGCATGACGCCGGAGCTCATCACTCAAATTTGTGCGGAGGTCGACAAGCTCATTGACGTGGGATTTGTCGAAGAAAATAAATACACCACGTGGCTGGCAAATATCATCCCCGTAAAGAAGAAGAATGGACAGATCCGAATATGTGTTGACTTCCGAGATCTGAATAAAGCCTGCCCCAAGGATGACTTTCCGGTGCCAATAACGGAAGTCATGATTGATGCTACAACCGGCCATGAGGCCCTGTCATTCATGGATGGATCGTCCGGCTACAACCAGATATGGATCGTGGAACATGACCGGGTCCACACTGCCTTCCGAACCCCTAAAGGCATCTATCACTATAAGAGGATGCCGTTCGGACTAAAGAATGCTGGCGCAACTTATCAGCGCGCAATGACCAAAATATTTGATGAGTTGCTCTACCACAAGGTCGAATGCTAAATAGATGATCTGGTGGTCAAGACCAGAAGAAAAGAAGACCATCTGCAAGACCTCCGAATCATTTTTCAGAGGCTAAGGCAGCATGAGTTGAAGATGAACCCTATGAAATGCGCGTTCGGAGTGTCGAGCGGAAAATTCTTGGGTTTCATTGTCAGATACCGGGGAATCGAGATAGACCCCGCAAAGATCAGAGCAATTCGGGAGCTACCTGCACCAAAGAACCTCTCCGAGCTGAGATCACTACAGGGCCGCTTGGCTTATATCCGGTGATTCATTTCCAATTTGTCAGGGCGATGCCAGCCTTTCCACAAATTGATGATGAAGGATGTTCCCTTTTACTGGGATGAAGATTGCCAGACAGCCTTTGACAAGCTGAAAGACTATCTAAAGACTCCTCTAGTGCTGGGCGCACCGGTGAAAGGATGGCCGCTGATATTATATATAGCAGCCACACACAACTCTCTGGGGGCAATGCTGGCCCAGAATAATGAAGAAGGGAAAGAGCAAGCCCTCTACTACCTCAGTCGGAGACTGGTCAGGACTGAGGAGAAATATACTTATATCAAGAAAACCTATCTGGCATTGGTATTCGCAGCCAAGAAGCTTCGACACTATATGTTGTCGCATGAAGTCAGCCTGGTATCCAAAGAAGACCCGCTGAAATATATCATGTCCCAGCCGACACT
This sequence comes from Amorphophallus konjac, assembly GCA_022559845.1. Lineage (NCBI taxonomy): Eukaryota > Viridiplantae > Streptophyta > Magnoliopsida > Alismatales > Araceae > Amorphophallus > Amorphophallus konjac. Next base: position 191,443,654 of record CM040117.1, read on the forward strand.
CAAAGGTCGCTTGGGCAAATGGGCGGTCATCCTTATGGAGTTTGATATCTCCTATGTGCCGCGAAAGGCTGTCAAGGGCCAAGCTATTGCATACTTCTTCGCCAAGCATCCGGTATCGGAAGACTGTCCACTGGAATCGGAGCTTCCTGAAGATGAAACCCTGGAGACCGCTCAAGTGCAGCCCTCCTTGTGGCAGTTATATTTTGATGGCGCTTCCAGAATTGACACCTCGACCACTGGGTCAGCCAGGGTCAGAGCAGGGGCAGGAATAGTCCTGAAATCTCTAGAAGGAGAAGTTGTGCTCACATCCTGCTCAATAAACAAGCCTTGCACAAATAATGAAGCAGAGTATGAAGCCCTAATAATCGGGTTGCAGATCGCACTGTCTGTGGGAATTCAGATGCTAGAAGCATTCGGAGACTCCATGCTGGTTATAAAACAGCTGGAAGGAGAGTTCGATGTGCGAAAGCAAGAGCCCCTCCCCTACCATCAGCTAGCAACCCACATGATGTCAAGATTCTACTTCATCAGCATCAAGCATGTCAACCGAGACCAGGATGCTCAGGCAGACGCCCTCGCTAAATTGGCCCGTTCTTTGGCAGTCCCACCAGACACAAGCTTGAACAGGTCCCCAGTGTGACAGAGGTCTTGGCCGATGAACAAGAGATTGAGGTGGCAGCCGTCGAAGAGGTCCAACAGCCCGACTGGCGAGAACATCTCCTACGATGGTTCCAGCACCAGCAACTTCCAAAAGAAAAAGAATAGAGAATGAAACTCCTGAGGGTCAAAGACTCTTACGAGATGAGAAACGGAACCATATTCCTAATAATGGCAGATGCCCGAAGGAAAGTTCTACTTCATTGCTTGTCTTCGGCAGAAGCTGGGCAGATGATGCAAGAAGTCCACGCGGGTTCGGCTGGAGCGCACAAGTCCGGCCCAAAAATGAAGATTGAGGTAAAGAAATTGGGTTACTAATGGCCCACTATGTTTGATGACTGCTAAAAGTTTGCCAAGGCTTGTCAGAAATGTCAAGAGCACGCCAATGTGCCAAGAAGACCGCCAGTGCCGCTACACCCACCATACCGAGCTGGCCGTTTGCTCAATGGGGCACAGACGTGGTAGGGCCACTGCCAGCATCATCATCAGGTTGCAAATACATCTTAGCAGCTACAGATTACTTCTCCAGATGGGCAGAGACAGTAGCACTAAGAGAAGTGATGGGAGAATTGGTTGCAAGGTTCTTCCGACAGAACATAATACTCTGGTTCGGGGTTCCCAGCCGAATTATCTCTGACAACGGCAACCATTTTAGAAACCAGAAGGTTTATCGGCTAGCTGATAAATACAAGATCGACTGGAGGACATCGTTCCCCTACAACCCTCAATCCAATGAACTTGCAGAAGCCTTCAACAAAACACTATGCACGTTACTGGCAAAGACTGTCAAGTCTAATAAAATAGACTGGGAAAAAAAGATGTATGAGGCGCTCTGGGCCTATCGTATCGTCTATAAAACCCCAACCGACTGTTCACCATTCTCCCTCGTGTATGGGTCAGAGGCTGTGGTGCCGATTGAATTAGAAGTCCCCTCGCTGCGAGTCGCTATCCAACATGGACTAGTCAGCAGTGAACAAACTAATGCAGAAAGAAGATTGGAAGAGCTTGCCAAGCTCGAAGGAAAGCGTCTTTGTGCGCAACAAAACATTCAACTCTACCAAGCTCGCATGGCCTGTGCTTTCGATAAGCTGGTCAAAGGATGAGAATTCAAGAAAGGAGACATGGTAATGATCAAAAGAAGAGAAGTGATGGCCTCCAATCCCAAAGGGAAGCTGGTCGAAAATTGGGTCGGACCGTATATCATCCACAGAGTATATGAAGGAGGTGCCTACATCCTGGTAGACCACAAAGGAGTCGTCCAGTTCTCTCCCCTCAATGGAAAACATATAAAGTTGTATCACACGGTGCAACCGACATTCCCCGAGTGATCGAGCTACCTTCCCTTGGTCTAGTGGCACTCCGCCTTGACCGAGCTACCTTACCTTGGTCTAGTGGCACTCCGCCCTGACCGAGCTACCTTACCTTGGTCTAGTGGCACTCCGCCTTGATAAGTTACCTTACCTTGGTCTAGTGGCACTCCACCCTGACCGAGCTACCTTTACCTTGGTCTAGTGGCACTCCGCCCTGACCGAGCTACCTTACCGCCCTGACTGAGCTACCTTTGCCTTGGTCTAGTGGCACTCCGCCCTGACCGAGCTACCTTACCTTGGTCTAGTGGCACTCTGCCCTGACCGAGCTACCTTACCTTGGTCTAGTGGCACTCCGCCCTGACCGAGCTACCTTTGCCTTGGTCTAGTGGCACTCCGCCCTGACCGAGCTACCTTACCTTGGTCTAGTGGCACTCCACCCTAACCGAGTTACCTTACCTTGGTCTAGTGGCACTCCGCCCTGACCGAGCTACCTTACCTTGGTCTAGTGGCACTCTACCCTGGTCGAGCTACCTTACCTTGGTCTAGTGGCACTCCGCCCTGACCGAGCTACCTTACCTTGGTCTAGTGGCACTCCGCCCTGACCGAGTTACCTTACCTTGGTCTAGTGGCACTCCACCCTGACGGAGCTACCCTTACCTTGGTCTAGTGGCACTCCTCCCTGACCGAGCTACCTTTACCTTGGTCTAGTGGCACTCCCCCCTGATTGAGCTACCTTACCTTGGTCTAGTGGCACTCCGCCCTGACCGAGCTACCTTACCTTGGTCTAGTGGCACTCCGCCCTGACCAAGCTACCTTCACCTTGGTCTAGTGGCACTCCGCCTTGATCGAACTACCCTTACCTCGGTCTAGTGGCACTCTGCCATAACCGAGCTCGCGTAATATCAACAATATTGCCATTGCGGGCCCTACGCCCGAATCAGCTCGGATCTCTCCATTGCGTCAGCATTGTCTCCTTGTTGATGAACAAACCCTCTTCCCCGGCACAAGTCTTCATGTCCTAGCCGACCCCTATACAGCATTGCCATTGCGGGCCTTACGCCCGAATCAGCACAAACCTCTCCATGGCGTCAACATTATTTCCTTGCTGGCGAATAAGCCATTTTCCTCGACGCAAGACCTCGTGTCCTAGCCAACCTTTATACATCTTTGCCATTACGGGCCTTACACCCGAATCGGCTCAAATCTATCCTTTGTGTTGGCATTGTTTCCTTGCTGACGAATAGACACTGTTTCCTCGGCGCAAGACTTTATGTCCTAGCCGACCCTTATACAACATTGCCATTGCGGGCCTTATGCCCGAATCGGCACAGATCTCTCCCTTGCGCCAGCATTGTCTCCTTGCTGTCGAATAAACCCCTTTTCCTTCGGCGCAGGACTTCGTGTCCTAGCCGACTCTCTCAACGCCCTTCTGCTATATGAGTCCAAAAAAAGGAAAGAAATAAAATGGGGTTAAAAATAGAGATACCCCTCCGACTTGTTCCTGTATTCGGAACAAGGGCAAAAATGGCTATAACCCGGCTATGGCGAAAACTCGAAAGGGCGTTGCAGGTAAAATCGAGTACCCCACCGCGTGAAAACTCGAAAGGGCGCGTGGGCAAAAGCAAGAGGGGGCTGGCCTCAGCGAAGACCCGAAAGGGCGCTTAGGTCAGTAAAGTGGTAATCTAAAAGGTTCCTCTTTATTCTCCTCCTAATGAAACTCCCAAGGGACAACAATCAAAAGTCCCACCGGAGATCCCCTACAAACCCATATTCGACCCTCGTCATCATCGACGAGATCGGTCGACCTCTACCTTTAACTCGGACCTTTCGTCCCGATTAATGAACATACTCCTTGCTTCGACGTGCAACCCATGTCGATGAACAAACCCGTGTTCGACCCTCGTCATCATCGGCGAGATCGGTCAACCTCTACCTTTAACTCAGACATTCCGTCCCGGTTAATGAACATACTCCTTGCTTCGACATGTAAACCATGTCGATGAACAAACCCGTGTTCGACCCTAGTCATCATTGACAAGATCAGTCGACCTCTATCCCTTAACTTGGACCTTCCGTCCCTATTAAGAGCCATATAGTCTTTGCTTTGGCGTTCAACCAATGTCGACGAACTAAACCAGGGCCCGACCCTTGTCATCATCGATAAGGCCGGTCGGCATTCTAGTAGACAGGTTCTCCCATGTTCCGGATTCTCCGTGGAATAAAAAAAGGGAGAAAAGAAATAGATAAAATGGGGTTAGAAATAGAGATACCCCGCTGGTCTTGTTCCTAAACTGGGACAAGGGCAAAAATGGCTATAACCCAGCTGTGGCGGAAATCCGAAAGGGCGTTGCAGGCAAAATCGGGTACCCCGCCACGTGAAAACCCAAAAGGGCGCGTGGGCAAAAGCAAGGGGGGGCTGATTTCGGCGAAAACCCGAAAGGGCACTTGAGTCAATAATGCGATAAAAAAATGAATGAAATGAAAAGATGATATAGTGACAAGGTTACCCTCGTTCGTCATTCCACTTCCATCTACCTTTTCGACCCTTGTCACCATCGGCAAGACCGATCACTACCCTTTTCGGCCCTTGTCACCATCGGCAAGACCAGCCATCCTTTTCGACCATTGTCACCATCGGCAAGATCGGTCGCTACCCTTTTCGGCCCTTGTCACCATCGGCAAGATCGGCCATCCTTTTCAACCCTTGTCACCATCGACAAGATCGGTCGCTACCCTTTTTCGGCCCTTGTCACCATCGGCAAGACCGACCATCATTTTCGACCCTTGTCACCATCGACAAGATCGGTCGCTACCCTTTTCGGCCCTTGTCACCATCGACAAGATCGGTCGCTACCCTTTTCGGCCCTTGTCACCATCGATAAGACCGACCATCCTTTTTGACCCTTGTCACCATCGGCAAGATCCGTCGCCATCCTTTTCGGCCCTCGTCACCATCGGCAAGACCGGCCATCCTTTTCGACCCTTGTCACCATCGGCAAGATCGGTCGCTACCCTTTTCGGCCCTTGTCACCATCGACAAGACCGGCCATCCTTTTTGACCCTTGTCACCATCGGCAAGATCGGTCGCTACCTTTTTCGGCCCTTGTCACCATCGGCAAGACCGGCCATTCATTTCGACCCTTGTCACCATCGACAAGATCGGTCGCTACCCTTTTCGGCCCTTGTCACCATCGGCAAGACTAGCCATCCTTTTCGACAATTGTCACCATTGGCAAGATCGGTCGCTACCCTTTTCGGCCCTTGTCACCATCGGTAAGACCGGCCATCCTTTTCGACCCTTGTCACCATCGGCAAGACCAGCCATCCTTTTTGACCCTTGTCACCATCGGCAAGATCGGTCGCTACCCTTTTCGGCCCTTGTCACCATCGGCAAGACCGACCATCCTTTTCGACCCTTGTCACCATCAACAAGATCGGTTGCTACCCTTTTCGGCCCTTGTCACCATCGGTAAAACTGGCCATCCTTGTCGGCCCTTGTCACCATCGGCAAGATCGATCGCTACCTTGTCGGTCCTTGTCACCATCGACAAGACCGCCCATCCTTTCGACCCTTGTCACCATCGACAAGATCGGTCGCTATCCTTTCGACCCTTGTCACTATCGACAAGATTGGTCGCTACATTTTGACCCTCGTCACCATCGGCGAGCCCTGTCAACTATCCTTCAACTTGGACCTTCCGTCCTCATTGATAGACAAACTACCATTGCTTCGACATTTGAACCATGTCGATGAATAAACCGCACTCTCAGCTTTCGTCACCATCGGCGAAATTAGTGGGGCGCATCCGCCTACTCTACCCATGTCCCACCCTGGTCAAAGCTTGATGCCGGGAGTAGTTAATCTGCGGTGGAGCGAACACCTCACCTCTTCGTTGAAGACGTGAGCGCTCTCCTGCGCCAGTAATTTACATCCCTGGACTGAGCTAATCGGCCGGAAGGAGAAAGAAAAGAAAAGAAAGAAAGGAGTCACGATTGAAGCGACAAACAAAAACATTTCATTGATATGAGGTGTCAGAATACATCCATACTCGGGGCATTCCCCGAGATACATAAGCTCCGAAGACAAAAAGAGTGAAACTAAGAAAAAGGGGAAATAGAATAAAGCTACTGCAGAGGGCGCCGGAAAATGTCTTCCAATTCCAAGAGGCCCAAGGAAGGATATTGAGTCAGCTCTTGTAGCCGAGACTTGGTAGCTGTCAGCTGCGATAACTTTTCATCAAGAGAGCAAGCCGCCCTTCTGCTAGGTCAGCTTCCTCTATAGTCTGAACCTCTAGGCACTCAGCCTCCTGCAATTCGGCTTCGGCCCTGGCAAGTTCTGCACGCAGCTCCGCTATACGCACTATGAGGAAGGACCGGCGTTCTGAAGTAGCGCTGGCAGTATCTTTCAGTTGCCCCACGGTCCCTCTCAATGAAGTGGTAGCAGCTCGGCAATCAGCCCTCTCAAATTTAACAGCCGCTAGCTGGTCGGATACATCCCGGCTAAGGTACTCCCGCCGATTGGCATGTTTCAGCAGCATTGTAACCCGTGGGGTCTAATCATCCATTGGACACCCGAATGCTAATAATGAGCGGGAGAGGTGTTCTATCAGACTCCTCAGTAGCACATAAGTCAAGCCCGGGGAAGTCGACATGGCTCGCTGAAGATTATCCAGAGACTGCCATACCATGTCACTAGAAAATTATAAACCTAGCGGTGAAGTCTCGGGCAGCTGAAAGTCCACCCTGCTGTCTACCTCAGCCCAGATATCGTCGCTCGCCCCAGAGGACGTCGACGGCATGGTTGTAGGGCACCAGCGCTGGACTTGGCAATAGCAACCGATACAACCGGAGGAGTCCCTACTATGGCGACTTCTTTGCCTACCCCCTGAGGTGAGCCCGTGGTGGCCATCTCGATAGCCGAGGATACTTGCTCCTCGCTTGTAGTCCCACCGGCTTCCATGAGAAGAGATTCCTCGATGACGGCCAAAGCCTTAGAAGCAGCGGCCTCCTCTTCCATAATTTCCCCTTCCTCAGCCCCAGGAATGCCCCCTTGGATCTGAAATGGCTCGTCAACAACGACAAGCTACTGCTGCTCCGGAGCCACAGCCGACGGCTCACACCCGGCAATCATCTCCAGTGCCTCTGGGTCTGTTACCATCATATAATCCTTAGGATACCTCATAGCTATGGGCCTCAGAACTGAGGGAAACAAGGGTGGATCTGCACTGAGAGGTGACAGAAGTACCTTCACAGTTATCGTCTGCAAGGCAACCTCGGCCTGTCCAGCAAGAGCCTGCAAAAGGAAGGGAGCATAAGAATCTTGAAAGACCAGCATAATGGTCGGACGAGAATAAGCATAAGACTAAAAAGAGGGGTAGTTTTTACCTCAGCTGGCACTAGGCTCAGATCTGCAGTAGCGGGAGCCACTATCTCCGCCCCTCATGACCCTTTCCCTATTGAGGGACCCGGTGGCCCGAAACTACCCGGCGTCAGCCTTGGATGACTGAAGGTTGTGAAGTCACTTTCGTAGGCGGAAGACACTGCGGCATCCTCTGCCTCAGTTCCCGTAAAAAGGAAGTCCTCGTCGCTTGAGCCGCTGCCATAGTCCAACTGCTCTGACGAGGATGAACTTTGGACCACCAACATGTCTTTTTCTCTCAACGCCGGTTGTCCTTCACTTGGAGGAACTTCTGGCTCGACAGGGGCCTGCTCAACAGACTCGGTGGCAGAGATAATGAGCGAACTGGCCTCGGGGCTAGATTGGCTTCCTGGAGTCACTCCTGGTGCTGCGGGGATTCCCTCAATGGACTCCATGAGTGGTGCTGCAGAGATTCCCTCAATGGACTCCATGACAGGGGGAGAAGGCAGCCGAGTCTCGACAGAAGCTGAAGAAAATGAAGTGCCCATGTAAGCACAAGGAATAACAAAATACAAAGTCCGCGACTAGATGGGCCATCAATTACCTCCTATCTCATGACTGGGCGTTGGAGAAGGAAGATCTATCTGCACCACATCTTCTCTCTCTCCGACTCCCACAGAGGCGGCAGCCGCTTGCGCGGCCATTGTAGACGAAGTTGCATTTGCAAGAATAAGAATTGATCTGTGTTGCCAAGGTGACGACTGGGCACAGGACAAGAAGCATACCTCGGGTCACACGAGTTGAGGGACGAGAGGCCTCGAATTTTTCAAAGGAGACCACTCTCGGAAGAACATCCGCAGGTGCTAGCTCCGCAGTCTTCTTCCGGCGGGCCCGCTTCGCTCGGGTGACGGCCTCCCGAACCGAGGACCTCGTCCGCTTCCGGGAATCACCTCGGGGAAGTGGCGTCATGGTCGGGGGAGCTTCTGGGACCTCGAAGTGTGCCGGCTTCTTAGCCTTTATCAGCAGCTCCAGGAGATGCTTGGTCTCCTCCGAAGAAAGCCGCACTACACACAAGCAAGGAGAAATGACATGCACAGCAGCAGAAAGGGAAAACCTGAAGCTGAAGGAAAGAAAAGGGAGAAATATACCTGCCGGTCCCGTATACAAAGGGGAAAGCGCCCAATAGAATAGCGAGGGCTCTTTGTCCCTAGAAGCAGCTTCGCGGACCAGCCAACATATGTCTCCTATTACTTCACACTGGTCAGCCAGCAACCCAAGGTCCTCATGGCCGCGTGAAGATAAATGGTAGTATAAGCTGAGGTGGTCCAACCCCCACCCATCTGCATACTTGAAAGACAAAAGAACGGGTTGGCCCAATATACCCTCACTAGGAGGACCACTGAAATCCCATGGTAGCGCAGTAGCGTGAACAACCAAGGGGTGCCATTGTAAAGCTCTGGCCTTCGGTCCTCTTTCCTGATAAAAGTTCTATATGGATAAAGCCGATCGCTCTCAGGATGCCAAGAAGCCGTAGAAGGCGTCGGCTCCTCCACTGGCAAAGGGATTTGTTGGAGGACCAGCCGTTCGCTGCTCACACGGCACAGGCCTTGGAGCATCTTCAAAAAGCCATCGTTGCTGATCTCTGGCAGCTGTAGCTCGACCTTAGACGTACCCTATTTGGCAACCCTCCTCGCCTCCAGGTAGTTCGATACTGAAGTGTTCGTCCGGGATTTCAGTCGCTTCAAATAAGCCGGATCAATGTCCAGAGCCGGCACTGGTTGGGAGTCCAAAAATTTACATTCTGCAATAGCCCAGCACTCTCTCCTCGAGTTCATGTAGAAGCCTGTACGCGCATTCCACCACTTAATGTACTCCGGGGTCACACGGGGAAAGTGTTGTGCCCCTGTGATCATTTGAGTCTTCCTATGGTTTGGGTCATTCAACATCGTCTTGTGGTCATTTGAGTTATTGGATATTCTTGGTTTTGATAATAGCTAAACACTATAAGTCAGTATTGTTTTAACTCTCATATGACTGACATACGTGATGTTTTGTTCATGACAGATATGCCAATGAATTGCCAAGGAATGAAGTGGAGATGGCAAATGTGAAAGCTCAATGTTGCGCCCTCGCACGCGGATCGACCTGCGCGGTCAGGGGTGATGCCACAGACATGAACGGGCTGCTAAAGGAGTCAAGCGATGGAGCTAAAACAGTTAACAGATCGACCCGGGAAAGCCCGTGGTCTGCCCAGCTGGCGGTCGACCGCCAGCACAGGGGCGGTCGACTGCCCCAGCCAGCAACCCCCAGATTGTAACTCTTTCAGTAGCGGTCGACCGCCAGCCCAGTAGCGGTCGACCGAATTTCCAGAAACCGCCTGTTTGCAGGTTTCTCAATAGCGGTCGACCGCCAGAAGCTGCAGGTCGACCGCCAGCCCCGAGCCTTCAATGTTGACTTTATTTTCCACTTCGAGAAGAACCCCTTTCCTTGTATTTGTTTAACCCCAAAGTCACCCAATCTTCCATACATTGTGGATCTGGTCTGGGGGATGTCTAAGGACCATTCAAAGGTTATAAAACACATGCAAGAGGGTTAGAAACCCTAGTTGATCATTTGCGAATCCAAGGGAGATCAAAGGAGGCTACAAGGGTGAGAGGAGTTCGAGTACTGTAGCCGTGAACAGTACTCCAGGAAGAAGTTCTTCATCAAATCCTCAAGTGATTCAAGCTACTTGAAGAGGAGATCAAGCCCAAGCCAAGAGAAGATAAAGCTGCATCCTTCATCCTCTTCATCATCTCAAGGGTGATCTAAACTACATCCTCAAACCTCTTCATCAACTCAAGAAGATCAAAAGGAAGATCCAAGCTACATCCATAGTCTTCCTCATCAACTAGAAGATATTCAAGGAAGATCATCTCTCAAGGAAGAAGACACCATCGAAGCATCAGATTCAAGCTCCTGTAACTCAGACAAGATCTTTCTACTTTGAGCATATTCTATATCTTGTTTGAGTGATTTCGTATTTGTTCTCTTTTCATTTCTTTCAAACAATTAAAACTAAAGATCGTCCCTACCGGTGGTTAGTAGGAAGGTAATCGGAAGTTGTCCGATCTGCGGTGTTGACGTCCCTACCGGTGGTTAGTAGGAAGGCAATCGATGGTCTTTCCGATTTACGGTTTAGTGCGTGGCACTAGGGAAGCCTCACCAGATTTGGTGAGGGGTGGACGTAGGACTGGAGATTCAGTCTGAACCACCTTAAAATCCTTTGTGTTGTGGTTTGTTTATGTGATTGCTTCATTCTAGATGCATGATTAGGTTCAAATCGATATATTAGTTGCTCATCTTGCCAAGCGAATCATAGTGTTCTTCGATAAGCTAGTTATATTCCGCTGTGATTTATTTTATCTAGCTATATAGAGGGTTGCATTGTGGAAAGAGGGGCAGATCTATTCACCCCTCCCCTCTAGATCTGCTGTCCACTACTCAACAAGTGGTATCAGAGCCTAATCTATCATTATGGGGTCCAACGACCTTGAGGGAAATGGTGGATTAGCGTCCAAAGGTTTCTTACCTGAAGGACATTCTGTTAATAGATCTCCTTACTTTACTTGAACTAATTATCCTTATTGGAAACATCGCATGCAGGTGTTCATTCGCACTCAAGACTACGAACTTTGGCGAGTGATCAGCAAAGGTCCGTATGAGCTTACGGATAATGAGGACTTATGGACCAAAGAACAAATAAGACAATCCACTGTCAACTGGAGTGCTAAACACATCATGCAATGCTCACTCCATCCAGTTGAATTCTCAAGAGTGGCTACCTGCGCATCTGCAAAACTAATGTGGGATAAGTTAGAGGTAATCTACGAAGGAACCTCTCAGGTACGAGAAACAAAAGCCAACATTTTAGTTTCTGAATATGAAATGTTCCGCATGAAACCTGATGAGTCAATTCAGAATGTGTATGCTCGGTTAACTGTGCTTACTAATAGTCTAACTAATTTGGGAAAGAAATACTCAGAATAGGAAATTGTGAGAAAGATTCTCAGATCATTGACTCCGGCATGGCATACAAAGGCTACCGTTGTTGATGAATCGAGAAATCTCGCAACTACCAAGGTAGATGAACTCATTGGGTCATTAATGACCTATGAGATCAACCGTAAGAACAAAGAGACTGAGGTGCCTAAGAAAAAGTCCCTAGCTCTTAAAGCAGGACCTAGCGGTCAAGGCTCTTCTGATGAAGGTGAGGATTTGGTAAGTGAGCAAGATGAGGATGACGTAGCCATGCTCACACGTAAGTTCAGAAAATTCATGAGAAAGGAAGGTAAGAGATTCATGAGAGGAAGGTCAAAGGTAAGAAATGATTTCAAATCTAATTTTGAAAACTCTAAGAAATCTGATAAAATCATTTGCTATTCTTGCAATAAACCAGGACATTTCAAGAATGATTGTCCCGACAGATTCAGAAAAACCGACAAATGGAAGGGCAAGAAGAAGAACAAGGCCATGGTGTCCACATGGAGCGATAAAGAGAAAAGTGATGACGGAACTAGCTCCTCGGACAAAGAAAAAGAAGATCTCTGTCTCATGGCCAAAGGTGACGAAGAAACTGAGGTAAATTCTCCATTTGAAGATTATACAACTGATGATTGGGAGGAAGCATATATACAACTCATGGAAAAATATGACATGTACAAAAAGAAGAATAAATCATTAAAAAAGAAAATTAACTTGTTTGTGCATGATCATGATACCAATGATAAGAATGCTCTACTTGAAACTGAAATTGAAGATCTTAAGAAAATGATTGAGGATTTGGAAGAGGGAAGAAAAGAAATGACTGACTTGGAAACTGAAAATGAGGACTTAAGGAAAGAAATTGACAGCATGAAACTCAAAATGCAAACCTATGAAAAGGCTAGCAAATTAAGCAATGAGAAGTATGAAGCTGTCAAACATGTCAACACTCAACTCTTGCAAAACATTGAAAACCTACAAAAAGAGTTAAAGGACAAATAACAATCTTTAGAAAAATTTGTAGATAGAAAAGTAAACCTAGATGCATTGCTAGGTACTAGAATGAACTTCAACAAGGAAGGGTTAGATTTTGAACCTACAAACAAAAGGCCAATTGGGTTAAAAACTGTCACATTTGTTTCATCTTCCGAAGCTTCCACCTCAAACATAACTCCCACACAAAACCATCAAAAATAAAAGAAGAAAGGAAAAGAAAAGGTTGAAGAATAAGCCACTGAAATCCCCAAAAAGATTGCTCAAAAGCCTAAGAAAAGTCAACCTTCCCTACAACACAGGTCGACACCACATTGGCCATCAAACATTCATACCGCCAAACAATTTCACACAGGTCGACACTGCCATAGGTTGACACCACCATATTTTTGGGGCAATTGTGATTTCTATATGCATCAATCTCATAGGTGGCAAAATAATCATTTTCAACCCAAAACCAACCAATTGCCTCCATGGCTTAAGAAACAAACTTCATCAAACTTCCACAAACTCCAACCAAGAGCCTCCAAACAGAAAATGAATGTCAAAATTGAAAAGAAAAATCAAATCCTTGCTCTAAGCAAACAAAACATGAATGTTAAAAAGGTTTGGATTCCAAAAGAAATGGTTTCATGTTTTGAAAATTTGAAAAGTTTGATGGGACCCAAATTTGGTTGGGTTCCAAACACCATTGTTTAATTGCTTGTGTAGGAATGTCTTGCAGCCATGCATAACAGGTGGTACCTTGATAGTGGCTGTTCAAGACACATGACTGGAGACAAATCAAAATTTTGTCTCTTGGAGGAAAAGGAAGGAGGATACGTCACATTTGGAGGGAACAACAAGGGAAAAATCATTGGAACAGGTAATGTAGGTAAGAATCTCTCCAACTCCATTTGTAACGTGCTGCTAGTTGAAGGCTTGAAATACAGCATGCTTAGTATAAGTCAATTGTGTGATAAAGGTCACAAAGTGCTGTTTGACACTCATGAATGTAGAATCCTTGAACCAAAATCTGACAAGGTAAAATTTTCTGGTAAGAGAGTCAACAATGTTTACATGATTGACTTAGATGATCATACTCATTTAAATCTTTATCTTGTTGCACCAAAATCTGAACTTGCATGGTTATGACATCGTAGACTAGGACATGCTGGCTACAATATCTTACATAAACTGTTAAAGCATTCAATGGTGAATGGGTTGCCTGAACTTTCTTTTAAACAAAAAAATAAATTGTATGATGCATGTGCCCTAGGTAAACAAACAAGAAAATCCTTCAAGGCTAGATCTGCAAACATGTCATCTAAACCACTTGAGTTGATTCATATAGATTTGTTTGGTCCAACCAGAACTGCTAGTTTAAGTGGTAGAAAATATGGATATGTCTTGGTGGATGATTACTCTAGGTTCACATGGGTTTTCTTTCTCACACATAAAAATGATGCTTTTGATGAGTTTCAGGCACTCTATATGAAGATAAAGCAAGACGGTGAGTTCAAAATCTCCAACATTCAATCTGATCATGGTGGTGAATTTGAAAATGCTGACTTCTATAATCTTTGCAGGGCTGAAGGTATTTCACACCAGTTTTCTTCACCAAGAACCCTAGAGCAAAATGGTGTAGTTGAAAGAAGAAACCGAACTCTCATAGAGATGGCAAGAACAATGCTTGCCGAACGGTAACTCCCAAGGAAATTTTGGGCTGAAGCGGTAAACTCAGCATGTTACATTATCAACCGCTCTATGGTAAGGTCATACACCAAAAAGATTCCTTATGAGTTACTGAAAGGTAAAAAATACTCTCTCTCACATATGAAAGTGTTTGGGTCAAAATGCTTCATCCACAACAATGACAAAAGAGACTTAGATAAATTCGAGCCCAAGAGCGATGAAGGTATATTCCTTGGATATTCTGATAGATCTAGGGCTTATAGAATTTATAACATTAAGAGTTAAACTGTGGAAGAATCACCCCATGTTTCCTTTGATGAATATCATGATGATTCTAACAATGATAACTCTTACAGGAAAAATGATGAAGATGAGAAATTCCTAAGCATGAAGGACAAGAGTGATTCTCCACAAGAAGAAACAAAAGAAGATGGTGACCGAGCTGAATCAAGCAATGCAAGGAATCAAGCTCCAGGAGAAGGTAATGATTCTACAAACATTAGAATTCTTAAGGATCATCATTTAGAAAATGTCATTGGTAGCTTGAATGACCCACCTAGAACAATGTCACATTTTAAAATTGTGGAAGAATTAGATCAACTTGCTATTGTCTCTCAGCTTGAACCCAAAAACATTGATGAAGCATTAAAGGATGAAAACTGGATAAATTCAATGGAAGACGAGTTAAACCAGTTTAAGAGAAACAAAGTTTGGCATCTTGTTCCTAGACCATCATCACAATCTGTCATAGGCACTAAATGAGTTTTAGGAACAAACTAAGTGAGGATGGCAAGATAATAAGAAACAAGGCTAGATTGGTGGCTCAAGGATATAATCAAGAGTTTATGATAGACTTTGATGAATCTTATGCCCCAGTTGCTAGACTCGAAGCCATTAGAATTTTACTTGCCTTTGTATGCTCCCTTAGAATAAAGCTGTACCAAATGGATGTAAAAAGTGCTTTCTTGAATGGCTTGATCAAGAAAGAAGTCTATGTTGAGTAGCCCCCTGGCTTTGAAAATTATAACCATGCAGATTTTGTATACAAGTTAGACAGGGCACTTTATAGACTTAAGCAAGCACCAAGAGCTTGGTGTGAGAGACTAAGCTCGTTCCTCATTGAAAAAGGGTACACACAAGGTAAGGTAGATCAAACACTTTTCACCAAGAAGTAAGGTAAGAACATCTTGATTGTTCAAATTTATGTTGATGATATTGTGGTTGGTTCTACTAAATCTGAAATGTGTGAGGAATTTGCTAACCTCATGACTAGCGAATTTGAGATGAGCCTAATGGGAGAACTCCAATTCTTTCTCGGTTTGCAAGTCAACCAAGGACAAGATGATTGCTTCATAAGTCAAGCCAAATACATCAAGGAGCTGCTGAAAAGAGTTGACATGACGAGCAGCAAAATCATTGCAACTCCTATGAGCACCACAACATCACTGGATTCGGATGAAAATGGTAAATTAGTGGATGCAAAGATCTATAGAGGTATGATCGGATCTTTGCTTTACTTGACTGCATCCCGACCAGATATCCGGTTTAGTGTATGCCTTTGTGCTAGATTTCAAGCTAGTCCTAAAGAATCCCACTTGACTGCCATCAAACGTATCCTTAGATATCTTACCGGCACTCAAGATTTAGGATTGTGGTATCTGTCATCATGTGATTTATCTCTTATATCTTATTCTGATGCGGACTATGTTGGATGCAAGTTGGATCGTAAAAGTACTAGTGGCTGCTGTCAGTTTCTGGGTGAGTGTTTAGTTTCTTGGGCCTCCAAGAAACAACACTCGGTTTCCCTCTCAACCGCAGAGGCAGAATATGTTGCTGCGGGGAGCTGTGGCACCCAAGTGTTATGGATTAAACACCAACTCTAAGACTACCAAGTGGATCTTGGTTGTGTCCCGATTCTGTGTGATAACACTAGTGCTATCAACCTTGCAAAAAATACAGTCCAGCACTCTAGGACTAAGCATATTGAGATTAGGCATCACTTCATTAGAGATGAGGTCGTTAAGAAAAATTTTGAACTGCATTTTGTTGGTACTCTAAATCAAATTGCTGATATTTTCACCAAGCCCTTGTGTAATGACAGGTTTTCAACACTCAGAAGGGAGCTTGATCTTTGCCGACCTCAGTCTAATAAAAATTGAAATGATGACTTTGTTCAATTTAGTTGTGTACTTTTACAGATTGGTGTCCATGCATTGTTTATATGTAAATATGTCATTTTGCATATGGTGTAGCATTGCATGTAGTCATGATGTATAATAAAATTGAACTCATGTTCATAATGTATTGTATGGTTTGTGTCGCATCCTTCTTGCATGGCCATGGTATATTAAATGTTGATGTATGGAAAGGCAAGTTATGCATGCCTAGAAGCACTCAATATGCGTGAGGTTTCACCTCCGCCAAGTACCATGCGTCACTGTTGTATATAGACCATATAGTAAGGGGGAGTTGTCTCTTTGCAGTATTCATGCATATGTTTCATCTTCATTCTGTTGCATTTAATACGTGTACAACCATGTGTTGGGTCATGCATTTTATATATACCAAATTCATGTTTGATCAGGTCAACCCCTGCATGGTTCTAGTCAAGCTCTCCTTGACATTCGTCATTCCACTTGATTGCAAACATAACTCCTTGAGTGCATTCATTGCATATCCTTAGGGGGAGTTCTGCTGCTATTCTTACTCTCTTGCAATTTGAACTTCATGTCTTATAGTCTGAATATGAGATCATGAAACCGACAGAACTACGGCATAAGAGCTTTCTATTATATGCCCTGATGATTGTCCATCCAATGAAAATGGTTCAGATTTAATGATTTCCTTGAAGTTCAAAAATATTTATTCTGAAATCATCTATGTTCTGTGATTTTAATAGACCTTAACTAGAGATTACATATTGTGCTTTGCATGACTATCCTGAAATCTGAACATCCAAACGTCATGATAGTTTTGGTGATACTCTAGAGCTTAGTATTGTTTCTAAACATCTTGATGAGTTGGAATTCTTAGAAATTAATTTGACAGAGCAATGATATTTTTACACGGAGAAATATGTCACGTCATCAAATCAAGTGACGAATGATATGTCATGATGTGCCCCTGTTATCTCTGTCTTAATTATATTTGGACTCTAGGCAGAGCACTGGCATAATTGCTGAGAAATATATCTTCTCATCACAGAAATGAGATTGGATATGTCATGACGTGACTTTGCTATCTCTGTTCATTCTGTAGCATCATCGTCAGTCTTGCCAAATACCTAGGGATACTGGCGTCTAAACAACGTGTATTCTTATGGCTAGGAGGCATGTACTAGACTTGATTGCTAGTAAAATATGAGTCATGTGCCGTCAAATTCAAAAGATATTGAAAATCAAATTTGTTGAACTCATCAAATTCCATGCTTTAGTCATGATTGTTTAGCCTCAATACTAGTTTTTGTGTTATTCCCTTTGTAGTTATTGAATATAGATATATAAGACAAGGGAAGGTTAAACACTGCCATGATATGCACTTTTAGTTCATTTCTATTACAACATGGATGTAGATGCTTTTCAAACTCTATTGATGATCTCGGATTTCATTAGCTTTGAACCATATATGTTGCTCGCGATATGTTTCAGGTTTGCATATAATGGCTTGCTCTCCACTCTCATTCACCTCTGGTCTCTCAGACATTAGTCACCTTCTCTATCTTATCCCTCCTTTTTGCTGCTTTCAAACGGGGAGAAAATGTCTTGTTGTGAGTCCTTTAATACCTTTGTCCGTTCTTTATGCGGCCTTTGTGAGTTGTCAAAGGGGGAGAGTGAATTGTGGACGGGAGAGAGTCCATGGGGGAGAGAACCTTGTAAGCTTTGAGTCTGCATATGTGATAGGGGTTTGTGCATAGCATACTTTGATCATCCATGCATACATATCCGCATTCACATGCTTTCACTATCATCGATCTTGAGCTGTACATGTCGCATATGTCATAAACTTTGCCATTTTGAATATTCCTGCCACATAATGACTCACAGTGTTGCCATCATCAAAAAGGGGGAGAATGTTGTGCCCCTGTGATCATTTGAGTCTTCCTGTGGTTTGGGTCATTCGACATCATCTTGTGGTCATTTGAGTTATTGGATATTCTTGGTTTTGATAATAGCTAAACACTATAAGTCATTATTGTTTTAACTCTCATATGACTGACATACGTGATGTTTTGTTCATGACAGATATGCCAATGAATTGTAAAGGAATGAAGTGGAGATGGCAAATGTGAAAGCTCAATGTTGCGCTCTCGTACGCGGATCGACCTGCGCGGTCAGGGGTGATGCCACAGACATGAACGGGCTGCTAAAGGAGTCAAGCGATGGAGCTAAAACAGTTAACGGACCAACCCGGGAAAGCCCGGGGTCTGCCCAGCTGGCGGTCGACCGCCAGCACAGGGGCGGTCGACTACCCCAGCCAGCAACCCCCAGATTGTAACTCTTTCAGTAGCGGTCGATCGCCAGCCCACTAGCGGTCGACCAGAATTTCCAGGAACCGCCCGTTTGTAGGTTTCTCAGTAGCGGTCGACCGCCAGAAGCTGCAGGTCGACCGCCAGCCCCGAGCCTTTAATGTTGACTTTATTTTTCACTTCGAGAAGAGCCCCTTTCCTTGTATTTGTTTAACCTCAAAGTCACCCAATCTTCCATAGATTGTAGATCTGGTCTGGGGGATGTCTAAGGACCATTCAAAGGCTATAAAACACATGCAAGAGGGTTGAAAACCCTAGTTGATCATTTGTGAATCCAAGGGAGATCAAAGGCGGCTACAAGGGTGAGAGGAGTTCGAGTACTGTAGCCGTGAACAGTACTCCTGGAAGAAGTTCTTCATCAAATCCTCAAGTGATTCAAGCTACTTGAAGAGGAGATCAAGCCCAAGCCAAGAGAAGATAAAGCTGCATCCTCAAACCTCTTCATCAACTCAAGAAGATCAAAAGGAAGATCCAAGCTACATCCATAGTTTTCCTCATCAACTAGAAGAGATTCAAGGAAGATCATCTCTCAAGGAAGAAGACACCATCGAAGCATCAGATTCAAGCTCCTGCAACTCAGACAAGATCTTTCTACTTTGAGCATATTCTATATCTTGTTTGAGTGATTTCGTATTTGTTCTCTTTTCATTTCTTTCAAACAATTGAAACTGAAGATCGTCCCTACCGGTGGTTAGTAGAAAGGCAATCGGAAGTTGTCCGATCTGCGGTGTTGACGTCCCTACCGGTGGTTAGTAGGAAGGTAATCGGTGGTCTTTCCGATTTGCAGTTCAGTGCGTGGCACTAGTGAAGCCTCACCGGATTTAGTGAGGGGTGGACGTAGGACTGGGGATTCAGTTCGAACCACCTTAAAATCCTTTGTGTTGTAGTTTGTTTATGTGATTGCTTCGTTCTAGATGCATACTTAGGTTCAAATCGATATATTAGTTGCTCATCTTGCCAAGCGAATCATAGTGTTCTTCGATAAGTTAGTTATATTCCGCTGCGATTTATTTTATCTAGATATATAGAGGGTTACATTGCGGAAAGAGAGATAGATCTATTCACCCCTCCCCTCTAGATCCACTGTCCACTACTCAATAGAAAGCGCGCAGGGACTGGAACTCTGAACGAAACTGCCTCTCGACGGTGAAAGTAATCCCACCAAATGCGGGCCTCGTCATTTGATACTTGGCTGGCTCGAGCCCTGTTCAGCAGCGCAAACTGGGTGGAAGTAGCTGGGATATGCTGATCATAGCCGAATTTCTGACTAAATCGGAAAGGATAGTAAGGCTCCAGCCACAGAAGTCCACTCTTACGAAAAATCAGGATGCTAGGTCTTATAGACATCGCCTAATCGATCAACTCTGACTCCAAGATCGGCCTTATACACTTGGCATCAGAAGTAGGGTGGATATACTCTTCCACCTCGTGCTTGCAGCACTCCCTCATCCTGTTCACTAGGGGGCTAGAATGAGCCGCCAAACTCCAAAAGTGCAGGACTCCCTGGGAATCCAGTGGAACCTTTGTAAGCTTTCCACGTATGGCAAAAAGCTGGTCCGCTACTCATGTCGGCTCAACACTGGCGAACTCTATCATCCTGGGGACCAACTGTGCTGACTGAAGCGACCGAGGAGCAGCCTTCGGAAATAGGGTACAGACCCAGGCGTTGAAGAAATGTAGCGGGCCGACCCTCCGAAGACTTCTGGGAAGACGCGAGCAGTGCAGGTCTCCCAGCAACTTGTATATCAGGCACAGTGCAATAGGGCAAAGCGAGAGCTTCATGCCCCAAGCCATCAAGCAGGTGGGATAGATAGCCTCCGCCCTAATCACGCTCTCGTCACCTTACGGCAGAGCAAAGGAACAAATCCAATAAGTAAGAAATGCGGCACAATGAGTGACTGAGTCTATACCCCTGGGGTTGGGGCCTCCGGGTTGACTTCCCTCCGAAGTCGAGGGGTAAGCAGTTTGCCGTCGGACCCTTTTCTTCCGCTGAATCGGAGCCGGCACCACAGAAGGGAAATCTGTGTACTTCTGCTCTCCTTTGAAGAAATGTTGAAGCCATGTGCCCATCCGCACACGCCTCTTCTCTCTGCGCTTCCTCGCCCCCTTCGCTTCATGAGAGGAACGGCAGAGGTTGCGGTACGCCTTCATCAAGTAGCGCTAGGCGAAACCCGTCAAGTATCACCCTTCTCCATCTGTCTGGTCCTTTAGCCAGTCTGGCCAGCAGACTTCTTCATACGGCTCGCCGTCTATCGGGAGGCCGCTCAGCTGCGAGAGACTCCAGAGATCTAAGGACGTCTTTCCTTCCGAAGTATAGAAGGTGTTGTACTCCGGGCAAAACACCTCGACCATGCCACAACAAAGACCCTTCGAGATGGGGTAGCAGTATCTGGAGGTGTATACACTGTGATATACACCCGCCCTGATCAGAATAGGCGCATACTGCTGCAAGACAAAGTCGGTGAACTCAACTGCTCCTGGCCTAAAAGCGTGGACGTCGGTGGCCTTCAGGTCAGCAAACCACCCCACAGAGATCTGGTGCTTGAATCGGACCGCCAGGCAGTCTAACAAGAAAGGCTCGTCTCTATATCCCCACTTGAGCGGAGCTAGGAATAAACCAAAAGATGGCTTCTCCCGGTCTACCCGACCTACAGTCTCGTTCCACCTAGCCGGAACGAATTCAGGGGCTCTGGTCAGCCGCCCATCCCGTGGAGACAGCTCTTGAAGCCCGAGCGCGGCACCCCACTTCTTGGGTTCACCTGGCAGATAAATGGGTCTTCCCCTTACAACACAGTCATTGAGACTGTCCCGTCCCTCGAGCAGTGCTAGCTCAGCTTTCCGAACAAGGAACAGATCCCACTTCCCCTGGAGGTTGAATCGTTTCAGAAAGGACATCAGATGCTTGTCCTTGGGATGATCCACCCTGGAGCCGTCAGGGCATTCATAATTGAAGGAATCACTACCGATGATCAGCAGACGGTCTGTATCCACTGTCTCAGTCTCAATCTCTATGGCCAGCTTGCCGTGACCCCTGTCCAAGGAATGAACATCCCTCCACGTTACTATAGCACGGGAGGAAGAAGATCCAAATTCCATAATATCTGCACAAAAGGCAGCCACAAAGAAAGCAAACAAAGTCAGAAGGTCTGCTCAAGGTGAAGTCTTTTCTGACAAAAATTCGGCACAGTCTCCCCAGCTCGGGAGATTGCCAAGGCGAAGCGGGAACTCGTCCACTGAGTGACGATCCCTACAAAAGGCCATAGGCGTCACGCCGGGGCCAAACAGGACACCCAGGGGGATAGCTCCGAGGACAAGCCTACAAGGAGCCTCCTGGGGCCTAGGAAAACAAGGGGGGGCTTGAACCCTGAAATTCCTCACTCACCACTTCGCTCTCGCCGCTGCGCTCTGGAAGAAGGAGGGAGGAGAGAGAAGCTGGAGATGCAAATGAGATGAGAATGAAGAAAAAAGAAGAAGAATGGGAAGATATAGAGAAGGGCTCGATGGCCCTAATCTGGCACGCTAAAAGGCACGCCGGATTAACGTTTCCCTCTCGAAAAGGGAATTTCAAATTTTAAAAGAAGCAGACTCATCCTAATCCGGTGCGCTAAAAAGCGCGCCGAATTAGGCCCTCTCTCAAAAAGCCAAAGGGGCACGCCGTATTAGGCCTACTCCCAAAATGCCAAAGGGCGCACCGCATTAGGCCCCCTCTACAAGGAGCACGCCGGATTAGGCCTATATGTGCAAACGCATGCCGTTTTAGCACAAGCCCCAGGGTCGCGCCGTATTCAAAGGCCATTTCAAGACCATGTCAAGCCAAACTGAGCTCATCCACGGGCCCCGCTTCGCTCGTGCCTTGCTCGCAGAATGGCTGGGGGGCATTTGTTGACACGTAAAATATGATCAACGGTGATCAAGCCGCAAAGATAAATGATACGGCCCACTGAAGTGCAGAAGCCGATGAAGATCAACATATTGAAGACTTCTCAAGATGCCAGAGCCTCAAGCTACCTGGAATGAACACTGGGGACTTCACCTCGGGAGAGTCGTGATGAATCCACAACCAACCGGCAGTGCGACCAAGCCTGCCTAATGATCTGGCATTGACTCCGTCGTGCCGCAACCCTACACCCATCACCCGACCAAGGACGAGGGTCTAACTAGTGGCTCACCACCTCAACGAAGACTCTCCTGAGGAGGAAGAACACCCTCGGCCTCTCGAAACAAAGGCCCAAAGGTTCTGTCAGCAGAAGATCCCGATTATTCGGCACGGGTACGGCTGCTCAGCCCATTGGGCCCATCGGTGGCCAGGTGATCACCCGGTCAAGGTAGAAATACCCTGGGCAGCGTATTGTTACCCGTGGGAGCTGCCAATGTAAGTCGAGACGAGCCGACAATATAAGCCGTGATGCCGAGAGCCGTGTCAGTGGAAAACCCGTATGTTCGAGCTTAAGGTACACGAGTTCCAAAAGCAACCATTTGGCAGCCCAGAAGTCTCATCTATAGTCTCTTCTATGCCCCGGCAACACTACGGAGAGATGAAAAGTCGAAGCAACCCTCGAGGTCAGTCCGACACCCGTTATCGAACCCGTGTCGGGTTAAGGCGATCAAATGGTTCGAATCCGGTGCACTCCTGCTAAACCGGCGTGCCCCTCAAATTCGGCACGCCCTTTTAAACTTGGGCAACCTCTAAACCTACGCGCCCCTGTTCAGTTCAAATTCGGTGGGCGAAATAGTTGTAAACCGGTGCGCCAAACCTCGCGCCGGATTAAGCTCGTTCGGAGGGTTTCCTATATAAGGGGCCTTATGTTCGAGAAAAAAAGAGGAGAGAAGAGAACAAGATCAAAAAAGAAAAGGAGAGAGAAGAGAGCATGGAGAAGAAGAAAGGGGAACAGAGAGCCCGTTTCATTCCGATACCCTGTTCTTCCTCCCGTTCTCTACTGCGAAGTTTCAAGGTGGGTTGGCGGGTCTGGCGGCGTCTGCCTCTGCTATTCTTTTTTTCTTTCTCTACTAATGTAGCTCCACGGAGCATCATCCCAAAGGGTGATGATACGAGCCCGGGGTGTTCTTCGAACTCCCCCTCTCTCTATTCGTCTCTGTTTCCCATTTTTTTGTGCTCTTTCTTATTTCCGGGAATGAAATCGGTCTCGGGCGACAACGCTGAGCCGAATGTGTTGTAGTGTTTTCACTATGCGACTGAATGAATGAAGGGGTGTGTTGCTACTGTCTCATTGTCTATCTCTACCATCCTTTGGGTGTTATTGATTTAGGTTTTCTACCGTCGAATACGCCTCATCTCTTCGAGGCAACATCAGTAGTCCCCCTCCCCGGGGTTCTTTCTCTGGCGTATAAATGATGTGAATGAGTCAACATGCTCACATGTTCTCCCCTGGTCGGAGGGATGCTCGTCATTGCATCATCCTTCGCCCATGAAGGTGGCTCCTTAGTCCATCCCTGTTCACGATTCATGGTTAGGAGAATGAACATCTCCGCCGCTCCTGTCATGTAGCTGCGCGTATTGGAGATGCTGTCGAACTATTCGACCATGTGCCTCTTCCAGGAGCTTAGTCTGATGGCCGACCCCTGGGTCTTAAGTCCGGTCTATTGGCTCCCCTTTCAGTTTCCACCTTCAGTGAAGGGGTATGTATATGGTCATCTGCCGTTCGTTCCCAAAGTGAATGTATTCTGGTTATAGTGTTCTTCAGTGGTTTATCCGCTCGGGGAATTCACTGCCCGGGGAGGGGAACATCCCCCATTATTTTCAATCATTGCCGAGGGACGGAGCCATATCTTTTGATAATATGCACTATGTGTTTCACCTAATGAATATCAATAGGGTGACCGTAACCCGACATCAAATCCCCCTTCTTCTTGAGGGAGGGGTGGTGGCTGTGAGAAGATCACCTCTCGTAGGCTGGCCCTCGAGGTGATGTCTCATCTCAGCCGTCCCTTAACTGTTTTTGACTCGTGAAGTTGGATACCCCTAGCAGGCTAGCCCTCGGGGTCCTTCCTCTCCGATGAAGTCTGCCGGTCACCGCTTGGCACTCCCGGCCTTGAAGGAACGTACCCCTAACTCGTGGGACTGTCTCCGCTTCGCCCCTGCAAACTCCCCAATCATGGGGAGGTTCTGCCAAAATTTGGATTGGTAACTTAGTCAAATTCACATTTGATATGCTTTGACACATCCATTAAAGACTATGCTTGAGTAGGAACCTCGCATAAGTCTGCATTTGCATCGATTGCAGTGCTTCTGGGGCCCAAATAAATCTTCTAATCTTCTAGGAACATCAACAAAGTCTCAATAAATATGTATAAGATTCAGTCAGAACTTGAATAAATCAAAAATCCAATAATCCGGCGTGACCCTAATCCGGCGCGCCAATTTCCGGTGCGCGCCCCCCTTGCGCCATTTTAACATCAGACACATAACTCAATTGGTATTCTTGAGACCCTATCCGGCGCACCCAGGCTGCGCCGTATTCACCTTCCCTTTGGCCGAGCGCCATATTAGTCCCATTTGGCCACCGCGTCGTTTTAACGTTCATACAGGTGTCGCACCGATTTAGCCCATCCCTTATACCTACGCTCTAGTGGCGCCGTTTTAGGTTTTTACCCACGCTTCCCGTGCCGTTTTAAGCTCTACACCTACGTGCACCGCGCCAGTTTCGCTTTGAATCACGTCGTCGCACCATTTCGATCCTCTCTTTGCCTCCGGGGTGATCTCCAATGCTAATAACGGAATTAAATGAACCCTGGGATCAATAAGCCAAATGAGCTGGTTTGTCTAAACCTGAATTAATTAGATTCATAGTTTCATCATCATGATTGAGTTTAAGCATTTGCAACGCATCAATGTATGCTTGAGTGCGCGAGCCCTTGGTATATCAAATGGCATTAGCGGAAAGCCGGGCAATGCCCGACAGGAAGCTCTTGTCATGCGTGATGATGGTATCTGGACCTAGGTCCTCCGTCACGTATTGAGGGTTTCGCCCTAATGAGCTGTGCATGATAGATTATAATATCTCGTATGATTATATGCATCCTTTGCATTCTTTATTTCGGCCTCGACAGCCTATTATCTCGATAATTAATCAAAGGTTTTCCCTCCTCGCGGGGGATGTAATTAACGTCATAACCTTCATGGTATGACAGACTGTTGGTCCCGACCGAATCTCACTCTCGCCCGACACGGGTCAGAAGGAGCGCACAATAAACTCGTCACGTACGTGACTGGCACGCCTGCGTAGTCAATCAGTCAGTTAATTACTGGTTAGTCAATTGGTTGATCGACGCGTAAATGAGCCAAATAAACCTAAAAATAAAAATAATAACATTTTTGTTTAATAAAAAAATGAAATCAAGAACAAATGCCATCGCGAAACAACCATGGGCTTCCACGAAGCCCAAATAAATCGTCACTCTGTGATTGTTACGCCCACGCACTTAATGAACCAATAAACAAAAAATAATAACTAATTGATAAAAAGTGCGTCCACAGGCCCTCCGCACTCACATCGGCTCACGAGGACTCACTCGAGTGCCTCATAGAACCAACCACACACACAGGGTCACCCGGACCCTCAAAACCCACGAGCACACAACTCGCGGTAACACGGCACTCTCGAAATCGCGGAGAACCACCCAGACACCTTGCCCACACATCCGTACCACCCACGGACACCTCGGGCGAAGGGAACACAGAAAACGAGATGACCCAGACTCACTGGGCAGGGCGACCACATACCTGGCCGCCCAGGGGGCTGGGCGCCCAGGGCGATGGCCGCCCATGCCACAACCCCCCCAGGCCGCCCAGGGACCTGGGCGACCAGAGTCCTGGCCGCCCAGACAAGGGCTGGGCGACCACAAAGTTGGCCGCCCTCTGCCCCACCCGTGGACGGGCCGAAGCCCGCCGTGAGGTTGATTCCACACCCCATTCGATCCCAATCGAAGGGGAAAACAAGGGAAACTCGTCCCCGGACACTCCCACAACCCGAATACGCAATCAAAACCTCGATCGGGCCTCGAATCGGCCAAAAACCGCCACACTCCCAAAACATGGAATTTTCCCCTGGCGTGAAATAAACCCACTCTCAGCCTCTCCTCGGCCTATGAAACGTGAGGAATTGAACTACACGGGTTAGGGAACCATCCCCCTACCTCCGCCAAAGATTCGACGCACCGTGGACGTCGATCCACGAAGAAATGACCCCCTGCAGTGCTCCTCCAGACTGACGGGTCCACTCCATCGGAGAGTGGCTTCAACTCCCCCCCACCTCGATAGCTGCTACCCACGTCTCTGCAGGCTTCCCTCATCCTGGGCTAGCGCTCCCCTCTTTTGCCTCGGTCAACGTCGCCACGGTCCTAGACCCCACCCCCGGTGGTGCTCGCGTGGACGATGCTGTTTGGGTGGCGGCCCCCCTCCAGTTGCCCCGCCCTCCTGGAGCTGGTTGTCTCACCCTTCCTAGCAGCCCTCTCCCTGCTCTCGGGGTGGCTGTCTGCCCCTCTGCTCCCTCCTCAGGAACCGACTTGGTGGACTACAGGTCCACTGCCGCTTCTATCGCTCCATCTACCTGCTTGGAGCCGTTCCCATGTCTTCCTGCTGCACATGCTCAGTTTTTTGGCCTCTGCCCTCCAGCTGAGGTTCGTCAAGGCATTCTATCTACTCCGGCTGTGGGCTTCGCGCCCTCCCCCCCGGTAGTTCCTCCGTTCGGGAAGGGCGTCCCCCCTCCGTGCACAGGTGCACCCGCGGCTGTCCCTCCTGCTGCTCGGGTGTCCACCTCTTTGGTTCTCGGCCTCCCGGCGCCGGATGCTCAACCACTTGGCGGCCCTTCTTCTGGGCTCAATGCCGGTGCAGTTGCTTGGTCCCCTGGGGCGCAGCCCCCTACCCAGGCGGCTAGCGTTGAAGGGTCCTTGGCTTCCTCCTCTTCTCCGGCGGCCGCCCTTCGCCTCTCCTTCGCCCAAGCCTTAAAGAAGAAGATCAACCGGGCCCCGCCCGGGCCGATCGCCTCTGCTGCGCCTTTTGTTCCATTACGGCCCGCGGTCACCCAGCCTCCTGCGGGTTGTGGTTCGGGTATCAAGCTCTCTCTACCCATACAGGTTCTCACGGTTCCTGGGCTCGAGCCCGCGTCGGGTTTTTCGGACTTTGCGGCGGCTCATGCGGCGTTCGTGGGGATGCCTACTCGGGACCGCTCGTGGCTGCCCATGAGGACGGAGGCTGGCGCTCCGCGGCGTTAACACCGGCGCTCCAACTCCACTTCCTCTTCGCGTGATCGGCAGTGTCTTTTTGAGGAGGCTCCTCCTCCCCGTCGCTCACTTCGTCTCCACTCGGCTTCGGCGGGGCTGCACCAATCAGTCCACTCTTCCCTATCCGAGGAGCTCGATCAAGATGGTTCGGACTTTGACCCGCTCGACTCGCCTGGATCACCGGCCCACCTTCGAGGGCTCTGATCCTCGTTCTCTACTGACTCTGAAGGGGTGTTTGAAGACGAGTCTGTATTGTTGGGGATGTGATCTTACTTTTGGTTGTTGGGTTCGGTGATGTGCCCTCGTCGTGGCCTCTCTTGGCCTCTTTCTTTTTGGGCCCTTTGGCCTTGTTCTGGTCTTGGCCCTATTCGCCGGCTTCCCCCCCCTTGTACCCCTTTCTTTTCCTGCTTTCTTTATTATGAAAATCGCTTCCCTGGTGGCCGGGATAGTGTTTTCATCTTCTTCCGCAATGAAGAGATGAACCCCCTCTCCCGTCTCCCCCCTTGCAAGTATCAACTTGAGTTAAAAAAAAAACCCTTGCCGGGCACCTGACCGCGCGCCCGAGCTCATCATGCCTCCACCGCCTCAAACCTCAACCCGTCCTCGCGTTCCTCGACCTCCCACCATCGCTGCCTCGCCCTCCTCCTCCACCGTCGGCCGCCCGGGGGAAAGGGGGAGAGAAAGAGATGAGAGAGAGTGAGAAAGAGAGAATGGGGAGAGAGAGGGGTTAAGGGGGGTTATATAGAAAATCAAGAAAATCCAAAAAATACCAAAAATTGGGAAAAATGCTCCCCACGATCCACGAAAAATGCACAACTCAGTGGCAACGTCTCGGAGTAAGAGAACGCAATGGCTCGCC
This sequence comes from Amorphophallus konjac, assembly GCA_022559845.1. NCBI lineage: Eukaryota > Viridiplantae > Streptophyta > Magnoliopsida > Alismatales > Araceae > Amorphophallus > Amorphophallus konjac. The sequence goes on from CM040117.1 coordinate 191,472,294, forward strand.
CTACACGGCGTTCCGAAGGTCCGTTAGGCAAAAACACGCGTAAATCGCAAAACGTGATCCGGGACCCACAAAATGATCCGAAACCCACGGATCCTGACCCGATAAATGATCCAAAAAACCTAGGGCATTACTGCCCTCCCCCTTATAAGAATTTCATCCTCGAAATTCAGGACAAGCACCAATCGTCAAGGGGAGAACGCCAAAATTCACCGACGACGCCGTCAAAGCCCCAACCAAACCTCGATACTCGTAAAAACCACGATCCTGAGGGACACTGCCAGACAATGATCACGGACAATGTCTCGCTCACAACCCAAGACACATCGATCATCAGAGCAGGCACATGCGAAAAGGCACAAGTCTGGTGCCACCTCAGACAACACGAGAACCAACCATAGCACCGCTGCCACCATCACGCTCACTGAGAAAACACACTCCTTGCCACATGAACCAAACCACCGGTCAACGCCCATGCTCTGCGGACCAACCAAACGCCAACTCCACAACCCGCTGACCGAACTCACACCCTGCACCAGGGGCAACCAATCACTGAGCTTCCACCAGATCGCACCCGGCAAGCCGTACGCCATCAGCAACACGGCCAACTCTTGCCAGAAGACAAACTCCTCACAAATCCCTAGATGCAATCCAGAAAAACATATCTCAGAAACAGCCACCAAAGGCCTCACTTACACACGGTTCTAGCCATTCTCGAACCACAACCACCAGCATCTTCTGTCTGTGAAAGACCATCCACTGGTCACCAGACATTTGTCGACGGGAAACCTCCACCGGCCCAGCAGACACGATCCAACTCATGACAGGCCATCCGCTGACTCTTACACAGACGAATGCCACACCCAAAACCTATCATCATGCTAACTCTACCCTCTCAGGGGAGTACGGCGAAACCACATGACAGGATCTCTCCTCGGTCCTCACGTCGCTCGACTAAGACTTACAGGGAATCTTCCCTTGCTGGTCGCAGACTAAGGATCAACATCCCACGTCAACGTCTCTTTACGGACCTTGTACAGGCATCGTCCACCGTCCTGCCTCATCAAATCCTATCTCATCGAAACCTCCGTCTCAATTAGTCCAAGAGGACGCCTACCTATCCTGACTCCCGCTCCTACCATAGAGCCACAGGACACACAACCTCTTACGATCCATGGCACACTTCTCCAGAACATGATCTCATCCGCGAACACAACCTCTAACGCAAGAATAGGGTACTCATGCGGCAACCTTGCCAGCATATTTCCCCAACTCTCCACCTACCAGTGCCATGACCATAGTATCTCAAGCAACGACATGGCAACAACACGTCTCACGCCGTCGGAGACAACGCACATCGAGGAACCAATCCTCCGCTGCTCTACACTTTCTCAGAAATCTACCCGCAGCAACCAACGCGACGATCCGCGCACTCTGATCCACCTGCTCAACCAACCACCACGACAGCTCGGGATCCTCCATCCTGACAATCTTCTGCAACTCCGCCGGCTCTGATCCTCCACACATCGGGAACCACAACACCAACCATAAATTCTCACGAACACCGCCCAGCCGGCACTCATCCTTCCAGAACAGCGCCAACGCACCCTTACGCATCAAGGAAATGGGCACAACTTCTCACAGGCAACCACCTTGCCAGAACACAGGACCCGTCTCCCACAGAGTTCATGGCACACAGAAGGCCAACCAATCCGAATACATGATGCAAGACGATGTGGACACTAAAAATCCTCACCCCATGTTTACGTGCAGGAGAATAAAGAAGAGAAGATGAAAAGAAGAAAAGAAGAAAATAAAAAACACCCTGAAGTGCCCCAGCGGCACACTCCCAGTTGCCCCAGCGGCACGCTCCTGTGCCTCCAGCGGCACACCCTCAAGGCCCATCCAGCGGCACAACAGCTCAACATGCCTTTCAACGGCACAGTCTTTGTGATGACCCGGATTCCGGATACCAGATATACCCGGTAAGACTACCGAATACACCTGATACCACATGGAATCCGTGAGGCCTCCCAAGAGCGGTAAAGCTCCGAAGGGAAAAAGGATTGTCGTGTAGTACATTAAACTGACAGATATAGCAGCAAGCAATTAAATTTCATTAGATCGGTTTGCTAAAGTAGCAGAAATAAAATTACATTTTAATTAACAGATTTTAAACAATTATATATCAGAGTCAAGTCCAAAGCTAAAGACAGCAGTCTAGCAGTAGAGTCGACAGAAAGAAAAGACGTACCAAGAAGTCGGGGGAAGCCCAATGGAGGTACCAGCTTGCAGCTACGACTCGAACTCCACGACTCGCGGAAGCGGAACGAACACATCACCCCACCTGAAAAGCAGGGGTGAGCCTCATGTCACTCGCTCAGTAGGGGTCACGCGGATCCCCACTGAAAAACGCGCAGTAACACGGAACAACAGGAACATCAGCAAGAAACAACACTAGAAAGCTGCGAAAGAAAGGGAAGCAGGAGTAGGGAATAGGTAAGGATGAGGGGAATAACCCGAACATGCAAGCAGGCCTAGAAAGGGGAAAGTGGAGTAGGGAGCAGCAAGGAAAAGGGGAAAATCAAACAAAACACCCCAACCTACACCTATAATAGGCATGCAAAAGAAAGTCTAGAAAAGACCTAGACAGGCACAGACAACACGACCAGAGCATCGTGCACAGGATAAGACACAGACCTCGAGTACAGCCACGGAAAGGCCAACCCGGACAGGTCACGACAAACCCCACAAGTGTCTCGACTACCAACCGATCGCGGACTACGCGAGCTCGTCCGAGTCGCAGACCCACGCGAAACCACAAGTACAAGTACTAGTCAGGGTCACGCCCGTCGGTGTCAGTCCTCAGCCCCTGACCATGTGTGCACACACTGGCTCCTGCCTAGAGCCAGGCCTCTAGCTAGTTTTGTCCCCCCGTAGGACGCTACGGTAACCGCAGGAGCCGATGGAAACTAGCTTACAAACCGGATATCGGGGTCACCTTTCGACTGCTGCACGTCTAGGGTGACGCAAGGAAGAAGCTCGAAATGCGATGCTAAAGTACAGATAGTCGAACATGCACTGTCACCCGTACCTCAACCACCAGAGGCAGCACAGGAAACTTGTCACGCCCCGAGCCTTTATTACAGCGGAAGACTCGCTCGGGGAGCGCGAACAGCCGGCATGGTAAGCCTCTTGCAAGTAAGAATCAATCAGAGCGCAAGACAATCACACAAGTAAATGCAATTGCACAAGATTTAACCAAACTTCAACTTTATTTCATAATGCTCAATATTCAAGATACAATCACTAATTTGATTTCCATTCTACTAGACTCAAGAAATAGGAAAATTATATTGACTCAATCTAGACACTTTAACTTCCTAAGTCTTCACTCTCATCTTTATAACACTTTCACTCGCTTCCGGACCCGCTACTAGTATAGCCCGAATCTGAATCCGAACTATTTCCATCTCCTGAAAAATATTAGAAAGTAGGTCATGAGCACACTTGCCGAGTAGGTATCTTCGCATCAACATGAAGGCACTATTTAAGTAATTATCATTTTTGCTCTAAAGAAATAAGGTAAAATCATGCGAATGCGAATCAATCATGCGATCAAATCAATAGAAACAAGATAACCATGTAAGATAGAATGATCAAGAATGAGCTAGCAAGAATATAACAAGAACATGATATTGGCCTTCCATGAACAAGAATGTAACGAGATTGTACTAGCAAGCCACATATTCCTCACTTTAGCATCTTATGCTTAAGAGCAAGTGCTTCGTGAATTTCTGTGGAATATCAAGCAAGAATGTCATGTTGTGCCGTGGATCTTCACTTATTTATAGAAATAGTACTCCCAGCGCAATGCGACGCCAGTAGCATCATACCCCATGGTTTATAAAATAGTATGTTTCCGGCAATCAGCCGAGGGGACTAGCATAGAGCCCTTGAACACAATCAGTGCTCGATCGCATCTTCAGTTATAAATTAAGCTACTTCCACGCAGTATAACAGTAACGTATGGCCAAGAATATAGCACTTCCAATAATTCCATGATAACTAAAATCAATGAATGAATGCTTCAACATAAGAATGTAGGAGTCAAGAAATAGACTTTAAACAATGTCATGCTCATAGAAATAAATCGACAGCATAACGGTATTTTCCTTAACTTCCATTTCTTTTAGATCAATTTAAGCAATATGACAAGTTCTAGATCATCAAGGTTTGTCTAGAATCATTGGAATATCAACCCTTGGTCAAACCTTGGGTTAACATAAACAAGCTATGTAACGGTCATTTGCTGGGCCGTTACATTATGTAACGCGCCAGTAATGGGCCGTTACAGTGATCCGAGTCCAGAAGGATAAAAATAGACTCAGAGGAATGTGACGGTCTGGCACTGGGCCGTTACGTGAGCCTGACGGTCCAGTTCAAGGCCGTTACATTTCAAGAATCAAAACCACGATAGAGTGTTCTAATTAATGGGCTTTCATTGGTACAACCAACTCGGCGTCCTAGTGGGAATCCCAGGCTCGCGGAGAATTACGGAGGCCTTGAAACAATGATTTCCTAGTCCATTGGAAGGAATATCCAATAGAGAGGTCCTCATGTCCAAGATTGTGTTCCTATAGTGCAAAGTGTGAACTAATGACAACATACCGGAATATGTGCCATGTACTTATAGAATTGACTCTATTGACAAGAGAGACATGTATAATCAATGTGAAAATCGTGGTGAACTCCGTCAATACAACGTCTAAAAGTCATGCTTTATAATACAAGACTATAGAATTTTGGCATGAAATTAACATATCCTTAAAATATCATTAAGATATCAAAACATGCAATACCTATCATGCACAATCAGATATCCTAAAAATCATATAATCAGGTTAAAACTTAAGTAACTATGCTTAATCAATAAATAATATTGGCAAGTTATTTTCTATCTTAGGGTTGACAGAACGCAGGATATAACGGTCTTAAGAGGGGGCGTCACAGTGAAAGTGACGGTCATGATCAAGCCGTTACTTGAATGTAACGCGTCTGTCCAAGCGCGTTAGAAACATCAGTGCAATTCAAATACTACAGAGTTTGTAACGGTCTGTAGTAGGGCCGTTACTTGAAAGTGACGGTCCTATGCTAGTGCGTTACAGTATCTGCTAACAGAAAACAATCATAGAAACTAAGAGATCAACTCACATCATGTCTTTTATCAAAACATGATGAGTTTCTAGTCATGTTAACGAAGTAAGGCCATCTACATGCATAGGTAATCATGAATAGATGAATAGTCATGTTTTAATTTCTTAATTTGGCTAAGAGGTGCATGATGTGCATAGAACAAATAAAACATGAAATCAATGCTCTATAATGCATGGAATTCAATCAAACCAGAGGGCTTTTAGTCCTATCATGCTGTTTTTGCCGTTCATGAGATAACCTACCTCTTACTTAGACTGTAGTTTCTGAATTTGGTTGAGAACCCTGCCCTAGATCCCTTCCTTCTCTTGTGACTTTTTCAGCAACTTCTTTAGGCTCTAACTCCACGCCCTCTTGACCTAAAGATGTGAAATTCGGAGGGGAGTTAGTCTAAAGTATTGTAAACAAATTATTCTAAAGAACTTACCTGAGATAATGACTCCTTACCTTGCTTCCTTACGCCCAAAAAGTAAGGGTCGCACAGTTCAGAACTATGCCCTATTTATAGAGTTTAGGCTAGGGTTTGAGGATTAGATCGAGTTTAGAGTCCTTATTTCATCAAATCCTAATCTCTAAGAGTCCTTAGAGTTTTTACAATCCTTCCCAAGTCGATCCATAGTGGATAGGAACATCAAGTTCCAATCTTTTCATGAGTCCCTTCACTTACGGAACTAACAGGATGTAACGGTCGAGTGCCCATGCGTTACATGGCTGTGGCGGTCTTACGATAGACCGTTACAGTCATCGTAGCTTAGAGTTTCAATTTATAAAAACTCTTTTGTTAATTATCTAAATAATTATCTTATATTATTAGTATTTATCCTTAATATCCGTGGATAGGCTTAAATACCTTCTAGAATATGGGCCAAACCTAATGGTCTAGGTCCTAAACCCTTTTGGACTTCAATTAAGTGGGTTGGGTTAATTGATTAACACAATTTTGGCCTTATATTGATTATTTAGCCCAATTAATGCCAGAATATTATTTAAATAACTAGAAATTACTTTTATAAATTTTGGGGCTCTACACCCTCCCCCACTTAGAAGAATTTGGTCCCCAAATTCAATTCATGGATTGAGGAGAGTGTACTTACAATTAAATAATTCCGGAATCTTTTCTTCATAGCTGATTCGATTTCCCATGTTGCTTCATAAGGCCATGCTTTCTTCCATTGAATCTTAACCATAGGAATGACCTTATTTCTGAGTTGACGTACTTCTCGTTCCAAAATCTTCATTGGCGTTTGTTCATATGTCAAGTCCTTCTGAATCTCCAGATTGTCATAAGTGATAATGTGATCTGGATCATACACATACTTCTTCAGCATCGAGACGTGAAATACGTCATGAACTCCTGCTAACTGTGGTGGCAAAGCCAATTTATAAGCCACTTCACCGATCCTTTCGAGGATTTCAAATGGACCGATAAATCTTGGAGTTAGCTTTCCTTTAATGCCAAATCTTCGAATACCACGACCCGGAGAAACCTTTAGATATACATGTTCTCCTACTTGAAATTCCAAGTCGCGCCTTCGATTGTCAGCATAAGATTTCTGCCTATCTTGTGCCATTTTCATCCTTTCCTGAATGAGCTTGATTTTCTCTGTAGAATCCCTGATTAAATCGGGGCCTAGAAATTGCCTTTCCCCTATTTCATTCCAACATATTGGTGATCGACAACTTTTCCCATATAGAGCTTCAAAAGGTGCCATTTGTATGCTTGCTTGATAGCTGTTGTTATATGCAAATTCTACCAAAGGCAAGTGATCATGCCAACTTCCTCCAAAATCAATGACACAAGCCCTGAGCATATCTTCTACCACTTGATTTGTCCTTTCTGTTTGACCATCAGTTTGTGGATGGAAAGCGGTGCTAAAATTCAATCTAGTCCCAAGTGAATGTTGTAGGCTCTTCCAGAATTGTGATGTGAATCGGGGATCTCTATCTGATACAATAGCGACAGGGACTCCATGTAACTTGACAATTTCTTTTATGTATAGTGCTGCTAGAATATCTACAGACCATCGACTTTTTATTGGTATGAAATGTGCAGATTTAGTCAATCGGTCTATAATTACCCATATTCCATCGTGTCCACCTCTTGTCTTAGGTAGTCCCATAATGAAATCCATTCCTATGCTCTCCCATTTCCATTCCGGGATACTTAAGGGATGTAATTTACCTGCGGGTCTGAAATGTTCCGCCTTCACTTGTTGACATGTGAGACACCGAGATACGAAGTCAGCTACTTCCCTCTTCATATTGGGCCACCAAAAGTTTCTTTTGAGATCCTGATACATTTTTGTACCTCCTGGATGAATGGTATACTTTGATTTATGTGCTTCTTCTAAGATCAATTTCTTTGTATCTTCATGATCGGGTATACACATTCGGCCCTTGAATAGCATTCTTCCATCTTCGGATATAGAAAAATCCGGTCTTTGTTCAATATTGGCCTTAATTTCTAGTAAAATTGGGTCATCCTCTTGTAACTTGGCCAAATCCTCAATCAATGTTGGTTGAGCTCGGATATTTGCCATGAAACAATTATCTTCCTTAATGTCAACATCTAGATTCAATTGAGCAAATTGAGGAACAAGGTTAGTCATACTAATCATGAGACTTGATAACATACCATTGGTTTCTGCTAAGTGCATCTGCTACAGCATTTGCCTTGCCAGGGTGATATTGAATAGCGAAATCGAAGTCTTTAAGATATTCCAACCATCTCCTCTGCCTCATGTTAAGCTCTTTTTGAGAAAATAAATATTTCAAACTCTTGTGGTCTGTGTAGATCGTGAACTTTTCTCCATAAAGATAATGACGCCAAATTTTCAAGGCGAAAATAACTGCTGCTAATTCCAAATCATGTACAGGATAATTTTCTTCGTGACGTTTCAATTGTCTTGAAGAATAGCAAATCACCTTTCCATCTTGCATAAGGACACACCCTAAGCCAATTCCAGATGCATCCGTATATACTTCAAATCCAGCACCCTCTATTGGTAGTGACAAAACATGGGCTGTTGTAAGATGATTCTTAAGACTTTGAAAACTCTTTTCACAGTCCTTCGACCAGACAAAAGGATTTTTTTTTCTGGTAAGTCTAGTTAAAGGAACCGCGATCTTTGAGAAGTCCTTTATGAACCTTCTATAATAACCTGCTAGACCCAAAAAGCTTCTAACTTCAGATATAGTCGTTGGTCGGCTCCAATCTCTGACAGCTTCTACCTTAGAAGGATCCACAACAATACCTTCTTTTGAAATAATGTGGCCTAGGAATGAGACTTCCTTGAGCCAGAATTCACACTTATTGAGTTTGGCATATAGCTTATGTTCTCTAAGTGTTTGCAAGGCTATCCCTAGATGTTCTTCATGTTCTTCATTTGTCTTGGAGTATATCAGGATATCATCGATGAAGACGACGATGAACTGATCTAAATATGGCTGGAAGACACTGTTCATAAGTTGCATGAATGCTGCTGGGGCATTAGTTAACCCAAACGGCATTACCACGAATTCATAGTGGCCATAACGACTTCGAAAAGCCGATTTGTAAATGTCCTCTTCTTTGATTCTAAGCTGATGATAACCTGATCTTAGGTCAATCTTAGAAAAATATTCTGCTCCCGAAAGCTGATCGAAGAGCTCATCAATACGCGGCAATGGGTATTTGTTCTTGATTGTAAGTTGATTCAATCGCTGGTAGTCAATGCATAACCTGAGAGAACCATCCTTCTTCTTGACAAATAGAACCGGCGCACCCCAAGGGGATGTGCTAGGTCTGATAAAACCCTTGTCTAGAAGTTCCTGTAATTGTTTCTTTAATTCCTTGAGTTCTATGGGGGACATCCTGTAAGGGGCTATAGAAACAGGTGCTTCACCTGGAATGAGTTCAATGGTAAAGTTTACTTCCCTCTCGGGCGGTAAACTAGGTAGTTCAGATGGGAACACGTCAGGGAATTCATTTGCAATAGGAATGTTTGCTAGGATAATTTCCTTAGATTCGGTGACAATGACTGAAGCAAGAAAAACTTCACATCCTTTCGAGATAAGTTTGCAGGTGTGTAGAGAACATATAATGGTAGGATGCTTCTTGTATTTGATGCCAAGAAAGGAAAATCTTGGAAGACCGGGCTTTCGGAAAGATATAATTCTATTTCGGCAGTTGATGTAAGCATCATGGTCTACAAGCCAATCTACCCCTAAAATGGCATCATATCCTTTCATGTCAAGGCATACTAAGTTTGCGGGAGATTGTGTCCTTCTACCACTACCTCACAATCAGGATAATAGTTGGTAAGCTTAGTTCCAGATCCTAAAGGTGTAGTAATAGCGAGATCTGAAGGTAGGGGAACTGATGCAGTTGGTAAGGTTTTTACAAAAGTGGTGGAGATAAAAGAATGAGAAGCACCAGTATCAAATAGCACGAATGCAGGACGAGAACAGATTTGAAGAGTACCTTCCATGAGCCCATCATTTTGATCCCTGGGCGCTTCTTCTTCATCTATAACTGCATTGAGGCGAGCCTGCCTCCTACGTCCTCCATTATTTGGTTGGTCTTTCATAAGGGGGCAATCTGGCACACGATGCTCCCTACTCCCACAACGCAAACAAGCACCTAGGCGCTTCCAGCATTCTTCAGCCGAGTGGCCGAATTTCTCACAAAAGGTGCACGCCGAGGCGACTTGCTCCTTTTCTTCCTTCACCTTTTTACTACTCTTTTGAGAACTTCCACCGTTCCCGTTCCTTGATCTTTTCTTATTATCACGGCTTTTGTATGGTTCCGTGATGCTGAACTTCTCCTTCTTATAATGCCGATCAGAGCGCCGGCTAGATTCTTCTCCCTTTCCTTTCAACCTTTCGACCTTCTCTAAGGTCCTCTCGCATAAATATGCCCTTTGAACCATCTCCGCATAAGTGCGGATATTCTGTGTCCCCAGTTGTTGAATGAAACCAGACCGTAACCCGTCTATAAATCGGTTTGCTTTTAATAAGTCTGTACTAATCAAATGTGGTGCATACGGTGCTAGCCTTGAAAACTGCAACTCATATTCTGCCACGGACATCATCCCTTGACGAAGGGAGGCAAACTCCATAGCCTTCCTTTCCTTTACATGCTCGGAGAAATATTTGGCATGGAATAAAGTGAGAAAAACATTCCATGTATGTGGCGCATCGGCTGGAGGTGCCGGAACCGATTTCCACCAAGTGCGAGCATCCTTGTTTAATTGGAACGTAGCTAGACGGACTTTCTCCTTATCAGTGCATTGAATAACATCAAATATCATATTCATCTCGTCGATCCAATTTTCTGCTTCATCTAGATTGGAAGATCCATAGAAACGCGGAGGATTTAGACTCCGGAAATTACGATGAAGGTCTCCTGCCCTTGCCCCCGCATCACCTTGTGCTATAGTTTGCAGTGCCTAGGTGAGGCCGGCAACAGTTTATTGCATACCGTCCCAATCTACGCGATGAGCCATTATAAGAATAATAAGGTACCTGAGAGAAAATAACAACTTGTTATTTCTCATGAATATTGGAATAAGCAAAATAATTCTTAAACTAATTAGCCATCTTATCCCGGGTTCTACCCAATCCTTACATGGGTGTGGCATTTCTTCCTTAGTTCATAGGTATGGGTCCTTAAACCTTGGACTTATCCTATGACATAACTCTTTTCCTTAAGTCCTGAGACTTAGGCTCTGATACCAACTTAACTGTCACGCCCCGAGCCTTTATTACAGCAGAAGACTCGCTCGGGGAGCGCGAACAGCCGGCATGGTAAGCCTCTTGCAAGCAAGAATCAATCAGAGCGTAAGACAATCACACAAGTAAATACAATTGCACAAGATTTAATCAAACTTCAACTTTATTTCATAATGCTCAATATTCAAGATACAATCACTAATTTGATTACCATTCTACTAGACTCAAGAAATAGGAAAATTACATTGACTCAATCTAGACACTTTAACTTCCTAAGTCTTCACTCTCATCTTATAACACTTTCACTCGCTTCCGGACCCGCTACTAGTATAGCCCGAATCCGAATCCGAACTATTTCCATCTCCTGAAAAATATTGGAAAATAGGTCATGAGCACACTTGCCCAGTAGGTATCTTCGCATCAACATGAAGGCACTATTTAAGTAATTATCATTTTAGCTCTAAAGAAATAAGGTAAAATCATGCGAATGCGAATCAATCATGCGATCAAATCAATAGAAACAAGATAACCATGTAAGATAGAATGATCAAGAATGAGCTAGCAAGAATATAACAAGAACATGATATTGGCCTTCCATGAACAAGAATGTAACGAGATTGTACTAGCAAGCCACATATTCCTCACTTTAGCATCTTATGCTTAAGAGCAAGTGCTTCGTGAATTTCTGTGGAATATCAAGCAAGAATGTCATGTTGTGCCGTGGATCTTCACTTATTTATAGAAATAGTACTCCCAGCGCAATGCGACGCCAGTAGCATCATACCCCATGGTTTATAAAATAGTATGTTTCCGGCAATCAGCCGAGGGGACTAGCATAGAGCCCTTGAACACAATCAGTGCTCGATCGCATCTTCAGTTATAAATTAAGCTACTTCCACGCAGTATAACAGTAACGTATGGCCAAGAATATAGCACTTCCAATAATTCCATGATAACTAAAATCAATGAATGAATGCTTCAACATAAGAATGTAGGAGTCAAGAAATAGACTTTAAACAATGTCATGCTCATAGAAATAAATCGACAGCATAACGGTATTTTCCTTAACTTCCATTTCTTTAGATCAATTTAAGCAATATGACAAGTTCTAGATCATCAAGGTTTGTCTAGAATCATTGGAATATCAACCCTTGGTCAAACCTTGGGTTAACATAAACAAGCTATGTAACGGTCATTTGCTGGGCCGTTACATTATGTAACGCGCCAGTAATGGGCCGTTACAGTGATCCGAGTCCAGAAGGATAAAAATAGACTCAGAGGAATGTGACGGTCTGGCACTGGGCCGTTACGTGAGCCTGACGGTCCAGTTCAAGGCCGTTACATTTCAAGAATCAAAACATCGATAGAGTGTTCTAATTAATGGGCTTTCATTGGTACAACCAACTCGGCGTCCTAGTGGGAATCCCAGGCTCGCGGAGAATTACGGAGGCCTTGAAACAATGATTTCCTAGTCCATTGGAAGGAATATCCAATAGAGAGGTCCTCATGTCCAAGATTGTGTTCCTATAGTGCAAAGTGTGAACTAATGACAACATACCGGAATATGTGCCATGTACTTATAGAATTGACTCTATTGACAAAGAGAGACATGTATAATCAAAGTGAAAATCGTGGTGAACTCCGTCAATACAACGTCTAAAAGTCATGCTTTATAATACAAGACTATAGAATTTTGGCATGAAATTAACATATCCTTAAAATATCATTAAGATATCAAAACATGCAATACCTATCATGCACAATCAGATATCCTAAAAATCATATAATCAGGTTAAAACTTAAGTAACTATGCTTAATCAATAAATAATATTGGCAAGTTATTTTCTATCTTAGGGTTGACAGAACGCAGGATATAACGGTCTTAAGAGGGGGCGTCACAGTGAAAGTGACGGTCATGATCAAGCCGTTACTTTAATGTAACGCGTCTGTCCAAGCGCGTTAGAAACATCCGTGCAATTCAAATACTACAGAGTTTGTAATGGTCTGTAGTAGGGCCGTTACTTGAAAGTGACGGTCCTATGCTAGTGCGTTACAGTATCTGCTAACCGAAAATAATCATAGAAACTAAGAGATCAACTCACATCATGTCTTTTATCAAAACATGATGAGTTTCTAGTCATGTTAACGAAGTAAGGCCATCTACATGCATAGGTAATCATGAATAGATGAATAGTCATGTTTTAATTTCTTAATTTGGCTAAGAGGTGCATGATGTGCATAGAACAAATAAAACATGAAATCAATGCTCTATAATGCATGGAATTCAATCAAACCAGAGGGCTTTTAGTCCTATCATGCTGTTTTTGCCGTTCATGAGATAACCTACCTCTTACTTAGACTGTAGTTTCTGAATTTGGTTGAGAACCCTGCCCTAGATCCCTTCCTTCTCTTGTGACTTTTTCAGCAACTTCTTTAGGCTCTAACTCCACGCCCTCTTGACCTAAAGATGTGAAATTCGGAGGGGAGTTAGTCTAAAGTATTGTAAACAAATTATTCTAAAGAACTTACCTGAGATAATGACTCTTACCTTGCTTCCTTACGCCCAAAAAGTAAGGGTCGCACAGTTCAGAACTATGCCCTATTTATAGAGTTTAGGCTAGGGTTTGAGGATTAGATCGAGTTTAGAGTCCTTATTTCATCAAATCCTAATCTCTAAGAGTCCTTAGAGTTTTTACAATCCTTCCCAAGTCGATCCATAGTGGATAGGAACATCAAGTTCCAATCTTTTCATGAGTCCCTTCACTTACGGAACTAACAGGATGTAACGGTCGAGTGCCCATGCGTTACATGGCTGTGGCGATCTTACGATAGACCGTTACAGTCATCGTAGCTTAGAGTTTCAATTTATAAAAACTCTTTTGTTAATTATCTAAATAATTATCTTATATTATTAGTATTTATCCTTAATATCCGTGGATAGGCTTAAATACCTTCTAGAATATGGGCCAAACCTAATGGTCTAGGTCCTAAACCCTTTTGGACTTCAATTAAGTGGGTTGGGTTAATTGATTAACACAATTTTGGCCTTATATTGATTATTTAGCCCAATTAATGCAAGAATATTATTTAAATAACTAGAAATTACTTTTATAAATTTTGGGGCTCTACAAAACTACCGACAGACTCGGAAACGTAGTCTTAGCCTTCATAGGAACATCGACCGATGTCCACGGGGAAAGCGGCCAGACCACGGGAGCGACAGACACACACACAGACACGCCACAAAACAACCCCTAATGTCACCTAAGACAGTCCCACAACACACGACCACACACCAAAAAGCCCAACGGCCATTACGGCCACAACAGGACTGTAACGGCCTAGCACAGGCGCGTTACACGGGCCTAACGCACCCGGGCGGGCGCGTCAGAGACAACAGGCACAAAGACACAACGCGAACCACGTAACGCACCAAGGCAGGCGCGTTACGGCGGCCTAACGCACGAGCGTAGATGCGCTACGCCCACCTAATGCGTGGGGACAGGCGCGTTATGCCAACCGACCCAAAACCTAGAACTCGGACAAGCAGTACGTAACGGTCCACGGCGGACGCGTTGCAGCACTGTGATGCAAGGGGGCAGGGCCATTAGAGACAGTCGACACAGTCACCCAACCCGGCTAAACGGAGTGTAACGGCCTGGGGCAGGCGCGTTACACAAACCTAACGCACCAGGGCGGGCGCGTCAGGGGAACCGACCGAACCAAAACACAAGAGGACAAAATAGGCGTGAGCATCACCCCGGACGCATCAGAGAGCTGTGACGCGCCTCCCCTGGGCCGTCACACTCCCAAAATCACGAAGAACTAAAAACACCTAAACGCTGTGACGGTCTGTCGTAGGGCCGTTAGAGACATGTGATGGTCTTTGAAACGACCGCTACACCGGTCACGGCGGGAAAATAGTGGAAACGCCAAATCGGGCCGTTCTACGTCCCATTCACGCCGAAGCGCAGGGGAAACAAACCTAAGCGATGAAAAATAACCCTAGGAAGCTCAAAAGCCCACATGCAAGCCCTAAAACGAGAGATCGAGGCGATTTCATCAAATCGACCCAAAGTGGGTCACCGAGGTTCCCGGACTCCTACCGGCCTCGAATCACAACCGATCGACTCGAAACTTACGTGAATGGGATCCAGACATCCCAACGGTCAATTTGACACTAACCACATCACAAATGGTTGTCATTTTTCGGTGAACCCTGAAAACCCCAAAAACTACGATTTTCACTAAACCGGCCCGATCTCCCCCGATCGAGCACCAAACAACGCACAGAAGCAGGGAAAACGTGCAGAAGGAAGTGGCGGTCCGTCTCCCTACCTCCACCGAAGAAACCGTGCCCCGAAGGGACTAAACCATGCCGAAAACCACCGAATCACGAACGACGCCCTCTCGGATTCCACCGAGGGATCGCTCCAGCCACGCTCCATCCACTGCTCCTTCCCGCGAACCAATCACTCGAGCACGTCCACGCCTCAGCCAGCTTCGCAACGGTGGGCGCCCCGCACCGAACGGACCAGAGACGGGTGAGAAAGGAGTGAGATAGCGTGAAGTTGAAAATGAGCAGGAGAGATAGTGGAATTGAATTTATAGAAAGAAATTAGGAAATTTTCCTAATTTCTGAAAAATCTGATTTTTGGCCCTAACTCAGAAAAATATGCAAAAATAGTCAAAAAGATCGGCTCGAAGAGTACATCGCCACCGTAGCGTCCACGAGTCGATGAATTGAGAAATAAACTCACCGCAGGGTTTCGTAACTAGTACGAGAGAAAAACCCACACGGATCGTAAAACTCAACTCGGGAGCTACAAAAGCAATCCGAAACTCTCCGAAAAGGATCCGAAAGACTCAATAAAGATCCGGGACATTACAGTCTTCATGCCCTCCAACGGCATACCCAAACAAGCCCTTCAGCGGCACACCCTACTGTGCCCTCCAACGGCACAATCTCTCTGCCCCTAGTGGCACACCTAATTCGTGCCCTCCAGCGGCACAACCGTCTAGGCCCTTTCAGCAGCACACCCAAATGGGCCCTCCAGCGGCACAGTTGCTCTGTCCCTTCAACGGCACAACGGCCTGGCCCTTCCAGCGGCACAACGGTGAATTCCCCTGAACGGTACAAACCGGCAGATGACTCAACGGTCACTAGGCAGACCCCTCGGCGTGCAGCTCGGCCACTTCAAAGCCAGCTAGCACCCGCCTTGGTGTCACCCTCTGGTTGGATGAGGGAGATCCTCACCTGATATTGAGGAGACCAAAGTCAACCTCGGATGGCAGTGCCATCATGAGGTCTGCCCCTTTGGCGGCACACCTATAAAAGGCCCCCACTGATGCAGGACGGACATGGGAGACCGACTCTATATGATGCGAACCTAGGACTCTAGATGGAGATGCGACCAGCAACACATAAATTGGAGAGACTTCGGCCCGACACTATGAGTTCCTATAGGCTATACGTCGCTAACAGAAACACAAGCTCACTCGTCGTCCCAAGCCAGGGAAACGTGTATCGTGCACGGTTGAGGAACCGGCAGAGTTCAAGGGTAGTCTACTCACTTCCGGACTCGGATCGAGCCACGGGACATGTCACTCTCACACTCACAGCGGTGACATGGACTCACGGGCTAGTTCCTATCACACTCGGCAGCGGCCTAAGATCATATACTAAACTAGGAAATGAATGCCAAAGAGTTACGATCGTTACCTCCACGCTCCCGGCGTGGGGAAGACAACCCCAGCCAATTTAGGACTCCCGGTTAACAAAATTTTACAGTAGTACAAAAGTTTGACCCACTCCACGCAGGGAGGTAACAGGTCACATGTGGGGCCCGGGAGTCACGACAATCGGGTTGACGGGCAGCATCTTGATGTCGCCCGGCGGTGCCGAACACGCGTTTGTGGTGCTATCCGAACGGCGCGATCTACGGGTCCGTGGGGCCCACGGACCGCTCCAACCTCTGGCTCTGGTGGGGTGGGGCCCGCTGTGATGGGGACCCGTGGTGGCGCGCCTCCCTGGATGACGATCGGCCGGAAGTACCGGTCGGAGGCCGATCGGCTCCGATCGCCAAGTTGTGGAATTGTTGTCCACGGACTGAAGCTTCTATTTTTTAGCGCGCGCTCCGGCAAGATCGGATGCTGCGACCAATCTTGATGTCGGATCGAAGCATAGGAGGTACCTCTGGAAAGCTCTCTCGAAGTCCTTCAATCTAGACGCAAAGAGATGAACTGGATCTCCACGGATCCAGCCTTAAACTATTTTTGAAGTTTCTGTGGCACAGTACCCGAACTCTCAGAGTAGCAGAGTAGTTTCCTGAGAACTACCTTTGATCGTAAACCAAACCTCCGATTCAGACATCACCTCTGCATGAAAGTTATGGAGGGGAGAGAGAGGAAAATGGAAATAGGTCTTGTGAAGGGATTGGTGGAAGCCTCGATTTGATATGGATTTTACAGTGTCTGGTGGTCGGATCTGGACACTGGCTAACAGAACTGTAGATGGATCTAAAGATGGTTTTTAGAAAATAGGTGGAGGCCTTTAGAAATTCCACAAAAACTTGGGGATGGAGAGGAAGGTGGACAGAACTCCCAATGAATTTGGGAGCTCCTGGGAAAATCAAGAAGTGGTCCGAAGATTGGAAACTCAGGGAGGGTGGAAATCAAAGCTGAAAATAGATAGATCTTGAAAGAGATGAAGAACGAGAATGGAAAATTATCAAACGAGCTATGGAGGCCAAACCGATTTTTATGAGAGGTGGTGGGAACCTCTGGAACACCCCCTGAAAATCCCAACTCAAGATAACGTCGGGATGGAGAGCAGAAATTCATGGAAGGCACCTCTGTCTTGGATGGGCAGAACACCGGCGGCAACCGTGGTGGTGCGATGGCGGCACGTGGCGGCGGCTGCGATCACCGGAACTGATAGGGAGGCTTCACACCTCAAGAACACAGCCTTCCCAGCTGCCAAAGGGGGAGAGAGGAGAGAGAGGAGGGGGCGGCCCTTGCTGCTCCAAGAGATTTCTCAAAAATTGTATTCATTAATTCTAATCAAATGGAAATACAAGAGTTTTATATGAAATGCCAAAAGACTCAAACTACCCCTAGATCTAGGATTTGGGGGAATAAAAAAAGGAGTAGAACTAATTAGTTATACACATATTTTACAAAAATTAAAATGGGTGATAGTGAGAGGGGGGTGCCCCCTTGACTAGGTGGACAAGGTTGGTGGCCAACCTTGACAATTTAAGCCACTTGTCCCCCACTTGGCCCACTCTTCTAGAAGCCCACCATTGGAAGGTTGACTGACCCCACATGGGCCCTAGGAGTGAGGTGGATCAATGGGAGGAGGGATGGGGGCCCGTGGGACCCGGGTGGTCCCATTTTGCACATAAACCCTTATTACAATACGAATTACAAACCAAATAAAGACAGATAAAAACACATTACACATAAATAAGTCCCAGTAAATATGATAAATGCCGAGACTCAAGGGGGAGTCTCCAGACTGTCTCCGAGCCAGATGGAAGCCATTGTCGCTCGGGTGGTGCTCCGCGTACGGTATCGGTGGCTCGGCGGCTCGTGCCGCTCGTGTGCTCTGGTGTCCGCACCACCCACGAAGAGAAGAAAAAAAAGGGAGACAGCATGCGATACCACACACACGAAGAGAGCAGCAACAGAGGAAGAAGAAGAAAAGAAGAAGAAGGTAGAGAAGAGTGGAGAGATTGAGAGGGAGTGAGCCACCTGTATAGGGGAGAGAAGGAATGAGGTGAAGGGAGTCACCCTCCCTCGTTCCAACTCTCCCCCGGCACTATTTTCTTTTTGCTCCTCTTTTCGTTTCTCAGTTTTTCTCCTCTCCTTTCACAGTTTCTGTTCTGCAGTGTATTGTAGTTGGCCTTCGGACTCTGGCCTTTGTCATTTTTGGAGTTCTTATCACGAATGAAAAATGCCCTTGGGCTCTATCTTTTTTTGCATCCGTTGTCTTCTCCTCATCATTCGTCTGTGGTTTGCATTTTCACCCCGACTTTCTAGCTTTGTTATGATTGCCCCTTGTGTCATCGGTTAGCTCAGCTCAACGTGTGGTGTTCTCGGCTCGCCAGTGCAAGATTGGCTCCTCCCCTTTTTTTGATGGCCTTCCATAGCGTGAGCGGTACCTCACTTCCTCCATCTATGGGTTCGTTAGCACCCACTACCCTTGTCCAGCGGTTGGGACTCATCCACTAGCTAGGAGGCTTTTCATCCTTTCCTCTAGAATCCACGGTGTGCACACACCCATTCAAGCCCCCGGTCATCACACTACTCAAGCCCTTCAACGGCGCACCTCCCTGGGTCTGCCCAGCGGCACACCCTTCCCATTTGTCTGTCCAGCGACATAGTCTTCCCAGGGTTTGCCCGGCGGCACACCCTTCCCATTTGTCTACCTAGTGGTACCCTTCCCTTTGTTTGCCCAGCGGCACGCCCTCTCCATCCGCTAGCGGTACACCCTTGGCTGCCTCAGCGGTACACCTCCACTGTTGGCCTGCTTGGTGGCACACACCTTGGCTGTCACTTCTTCGGTGCACTCATAGCTTGTATCGGTCTACTGGTTTCCTGTTCGGCATTTTCTCCGAGTTTTCTGAAATTTCCCCAAAGGTGGCTGCTTAGGCACACACCTCAGTTGTTGGTTCATGTCACTCCCTGTGGGCATGTTCCTTGTATTCCCTTACCATCCGGGTCAAGGGGAGATGCTGTCAAATTTTTTGTCAAAGATAACAATAAGTTAAAAGACGAAAGGAAGTAATAAACAAATGGAACCAACAACAATAAAATATTCTAATCAACTAAAGGAACTATTCAGGGCCCAAGGAATTGGACTGAACAGGACTCAAAGAACTGCACTATTGAATATAACCTGGGACTCAATCACATGATAGGAAGATTGAAAGTTGATCCTTTGAGATTCTCCATCATAATTGCATGAGCAAGGGGCCTTCTTCTGAACTTTGCCCCCACTCATCTAAACTTCACCCTACCTACCTTAGTCCTTCATTCTCAACTCAATCCTTCCATAGGTGCACTCTCCCTTGGCCCTCTAGCGGTACGCCCTTGCCTCTTTGACCTACTCCTCATCAGCCCCATCTCAAGCCCTTTGCACTCTCAACATATCTCCCTGGCCGGCACACTTTCGCCTGCCTTCAGCGGTACACCCAGCTTTCCTAGTGCTTTCAGCGGCACATTCCTAGACCTTCCAGCGGTACACCCTAGCCTACTCCGTTCAGCGGTACACCTTCGCCTGTCTTCAGCGGTACACCCCAGCTTCCCTCTTGTGTTCAGTGGTACACTCCTAGACCTTCCAACGGTACACTCCCCAATCCCCCCTAGCAGCACACTCTTTACTCTCCACCTCACCCATTTCTCCACATACACCCCAAACGCAACAAAAAATAACAATAACAACACACTCACAAAGAAGGGATAAATAACAATAATAATGAAATAATAATAATAATAAATTCAAAATAAATAAATAATAATAATAAATAAGTAATAATACTAACCAGCTCAATAAAATAAATAAAGAAATAAGCAAATAATAATAAAAAAATTAAATAATAATAACAAACTCACAAAAAAATGTAAAATAACAAATAATAAATAATAAAAGTTCGAACAATAATAAAATGATGAGATCTGCTCCGTAGCCTCGTTGCTCCTCATGACCCGGTGTAAAGGGAACATTAACGCCGCCCCTCCAAGTCGGGTTCGGACCTTGGGAGCCATCCCAATATGGCGGTAATTCAACATTGTTATGGGCCGATAGTTTGTCAAACCGGCATCGTTCTCATTGGGATTCGTTTCCGCTCTTTCATTGAGATTGCCGTAAACTCGGCATACATTTGTACGGGTTTATTTCCGTTTACGTCATACCTTCAATACGGACCTTTGTCCGAACATAAAGTGATCCATGAATGACCGACAAAAATTTGAATGGAACGAGAAGGCTCTCGTCACCCCCGGACCCTTTGCATGGGAATATTGATAAGACCTTCATGGGTCGTGCTTAGACCACGGGTTTGTTGTGTCCCCTATGGTTCTGGAGTTTTGATGATGACAAATATTATGTCTCATTATGTTTACATCCTTGATGATATAATCTTGCTGTTTATGATAAACTGACAGAACAGCTTTTTAGAATGACTTATGGGTCATGAAAAGGAAGTCAATTCAAGTCAAAAGTCAACCAGTGACAGGTAAGATCAGTGCACAGTCAGATCAGGTAATGCTCTGTCTACTCTCAGATCTGTGCATATGTTAATTTTTGTACAGAAATGTTGGTGCATGTGTTAAGTCCATGCACATGGAAGGTCAGTGCTAGTCTTCATATGTGTTTACTTCATACGGTACTTGTTACATGCATTAACTGTGAGCATGGCATAGTCAGTACATTGTTCGTTGCAAGCCATTGTGCACGCATGACTAAGATCTCTGTCTTCATATGAATTGATCTTGTTTGCATGGCATTTCATCGAACATATTATGCATACATAAAGTCGAACATATTATGCAACAGAGTCAGTACATTGCTTAAGTCTGTACAGAGTTTGCCTAGACTGCTTCAAGGCATACAAAGTCTGTACAAAGATCCGTCTCACTTAGCATCTCACTTAGCGTCTCTATACATTGATGTAGCACGCATGCAGAGTCTATACAGTCATGAGCAAGTCAGTGCATTTAGTTGCCTCACGCTAATACACAAAGTCTGTACAAAGATCCGTCTCACTTAGCGTCTTTGTGCATGCATCATGCAAAGTCTGTACACCCTGTGTTCGTAAGAGCAAAGTTTGTACATCGTCTTGGTGTAGGCGTGGCAAAGTTTGTACATCACATAGCATGCACGCGTTCAAGTCTATACATTGCTGCATGAACGCAAGTCTATACATTCCTATCTTTACTTACATTCATTACTTTAGCACACGCACAAAGTCTGTATAGCCAGTGCATCCCTTGATCTCAAGTCTATACATCGCATCGTTTGTTCATGCATATGTGCAAGTCTATACATTGTCTGGTCGCACACACAAAAGTCCATATAGTGCCTTGCAGCATGCACGTAATCAAAGTCTGTACATTGTTTTCTTATGCACGTAAACGTCAAGTCTATACATCATTCTCGCGTGCACACTAAGCCTATACACTCCCTTGTGACATGTCTATATATCGGTCGTTTTATAAATACATAAAGTCAGTACAGAATGTTTTATCTCTGTTTGATCGACTAAAGTAACTCTGTCATTAAACTGGCAGATGCCTGGCACGTGATCCGAGGCTGGAAGGGCTGACAGGATGATGACACGTGGAGGAACCTTCTGGACGTGAAGGCGTGGGAATCACACGCCTAGTGTTGCTCCTGCTGGTGCTGCTATAAAATGAAGACTTCTCCATCAGGAGAAGGAGATCGAAGCAGAAGGGGCAAAAGCAGAGAGTGAATTAGAGCCTGCACGATCCAGAAGAAGGAAAAGATCAGAAGAAGAAAGAAGAGTGAGCCTGAGCAGAAGAAGAATAGGGAGAGCAGCAGAGAGATCGAAAGAGAAAAGATAGAAGAAGAGAAAAGAAAGAAGAAGAAGAAGAGTAGAGAGAAGAGTAGACAGTGAGAAGAAAAGAAAGAAGGGGCAGAGAGGCAGAGTGTGAAAGTAGAAGAAGAAAAAGCGAGAGAGAGAGAGAGTTCGTGGATAAGAAGAAAGAAGACTTTATTGAAGATCTGTCTACTGGACCGTGGATCAAATCCAGGCCAGTCAGCTTCATGGGAGCCACATCTATGTTATTATCCTTTACAGCTTTCAGTCACTGTGTTTTTATCATTTCTTGTTTTTATTTTTATTTGATCACTATGTTTTTCGATTCTCTGGTTTGAGATCGGGGTTCCTCCTGTGGTCTCAGGAGAAGGGAGATCTATTCTCTGGTTGCAAGTGACGGCGTGTCACTTGTAGGTTCCCTCTGGTCTCAGAGGAAGGGAGTCTCTGACTCCAGGTTTGCAGGTAGTGGTTGCTACCTGTGGGTTCCCTCCTGGTCTAGAGGAGGAGAGACGTTAGTCTCTGGTTGCTAGTGACGAGTAGTCACTAGTGGTTTCCCTCCGGTCTGTAGGAAGAGAGGAGTGTGTTCCTCTGGTCAAGTTGTTAGGCAGCACCTGTTTGCAGACTGAGTCTGAGGTTTTAGCTTTTGCTAGTGGAAGCCTCTCTCCGGTTTGGAGTGAGGGGTGGACGTAGGTCTGTGGACCGAACCACCTAAAAATTATATGTGCAGTGGGTTGATTGCTTTCCTTTGCTTCCTCTAGATGAATGTTTAGGCACGCTATACATATTTTCTCAATTGATTAAGCCATCTGAGTTTTTAATTCCGCAATATTTTTTGAGCGAAATTTTTTAAGGGTGGGATTCATTCACCCCCCTCTGAATCCACCGCACCGAACCTATCAATTGGTATCAGAGCGGTTCTCTGACTCATCAGATCCATCGATCTGCAGAGGATCCTGCATTTGTGGTGCGGTTCTTGGTCCGTAGGTTATCGGTTTACATTCATTGTTTTTGAATTTGGTTTTATCTGTTTCAATGGCTCATCCACCCGTCTTTGGTGGTTCTGATTTCAACTAGTGGCACAGTGCTTTCCGTGCTCATGTTAAATCTATTGATCCAGACCTGTGGAAAGTGATTTCACATGGTCCACATAGACTACCAAAAGATCAGTCCAAATGGACTGATAACCATCGATCTATGTGTGCAGAAAATCAGAAAGCACTGGAGTTAACGAAGGCCGCGATGAATCGAGCTCTTCATTCATGTTTCCTTGGTTGCAGATCTGCAAGGGATATATTGAAGATGATAAAGAGAGCCGAGAAAGAAAATCAAACGAGCTGCATGATGGCTCGAGGAAGTGAACAAAGCAGCAATCAAGAAGAAGAACAGGATGATGGTGAGGTAAACATTTTTGATAATTACACCCTAGACGACTGGATTGCTGCTTATGATGAATTGCAAGAGTCTTATGATCAGTTAAGAAAACAATACAAAAAATTGAAGAAGAGTAGTAGGTCAGACAGTTTAAATTCTGATTGTAAAAATTGTGCTGAACTGAAAATGTTCATGATGCTTGTATGTCTGATATTC
This sequence comes from Amorphophallus konjac, assembly GCA_022559845.1. NCBI lineage: Eukaryota > Viridiplantae > Streptophyta > Magnoliopsida > Alismatales > Araceae > Amorphophallus > Amorphophallus konjac. Next base: position 191,496,368 of record CM040117.1, read on the forward strand.
AAATGTTGAAAAAATAAATTTCGTTGCTAAAGATTGAGAATCAAGATCATGTAAAAGATATCTCTGAACTTGAGAAAAAGCTTAGCCTAACTTGTTATGATCCTGTTCAGAGTAAGGATTTGCTGAAAAATTTTGAATGTGTTAAGTCTGATTTAAACAAGCTAAAAAGTGAGAATGACTCTCTCAGAAAGTTCTCCAAAGAAAATGAAGAAAGTTTAGAGAAACTTAAAAAGGAGAACACGTTGCTGACCGAGAAATTTGAAGCCATCAAATCTGAGAATGTGGAATTACAGAAAAATATTGAAAAGCAGGAAAAAGATTTGAAGGAATTTGAGGCTGAAAGAAAACTTGGAATTAACTCTGACGATCAGATTTTGATAAACGAATTAATTCAGAATGACAGACTTAAGGAAGAAATTGAGAAACTAAAACAGTTGAACACCATCATGTCAAAGAGATTGCTGACATTTGAAAAAGGTAAATGTGTGGTGTCCGATAATTCAGAAGAAGTGGAAAAGCTCAAAGCTGAAATAGAAATTCTTAAAAATGTCAATGCCACTTTAAGTGAAACACTCAACAGGAGTGAGGAGGAAAATGCTAAATCTGAATTGCTCATCGTTACTCTTGAAAATGAAATCAAGGATCTGAAAGAATCCTTGTCAAAATTCGTAAGTGGGCAGAAAAACCTAGACAAGCTACTAGGTGTAAAAATCAACCCTAGGAAGGAAGGGCTGGGCTACAATAATGTTAACAAGAAAGAGCTTCAGAGCAAGTTGATGACTTCATTTGTAAAAGCTTCAAGTGTAGCTACCACATCACAGAACAAGCAACCCATTGTGCAGAAATCCCAGAAACAAATTAAGAAATCCAATAGGGTTGAAAACATCAAGAAAAAGACTGATTTTAAGTATTTTGAGAAAGTACAATCTGTGCTTGACATGAATACACATACACATACACATAAAAACAAGAATTCATGTCATTACTGTGGTAGGGTTGGCCACATTATGAATAATTATTTTATTCTGAAACAAGACAATAGAAAGCATGCTAGGAAACCTGTTTCTGCTCAGAACAAAAAGATTCAATATTTTTATTGTGGGAAATTGGGCCATCTAGCTTCGAATTGCTGGTTCAGGAAGGGATCTAGAGGTAGTCAGATTACATGTTTTCATTGTGGAAAGCATGGCCACACAGTCAAGGACTGTTGGCATGCTCAAGGAAAAAGTTTCATTTCTGAAGGGTTTAAATTCCCTGCAAATACAAATGCTCTCAGAAAGAACATAGTTGTTTTTAAAAAGAAAAACTTCGAATGTTTTGATTATGGATAATAGTTTGGTCATGCAAATAACAGAAATTTCCATGCCAATGCACATAAAATTCATGTTCATAATGATGTGCATAAAAAGAACCTAAAATATGTTTCTTCATGCTACTACTGTGGAATATTTGGGCACTCTATGAATCATTGTGCTTTAATGATGAATGATGATAAACAGGCCCAAAGGTTGAGGAAAGCACCAATCGAAGGTGCTACTAATATTATAGGACCCAAGGAGTCTTAGGTACCTAAAAACACAAAATGAGAGTTGTGTTTTGCAGGTGTGCCTTGGAAGCATATGAATAAAAAGGGGTAATAATCCAAGGTACTCAAGAATGAAACCCCTAGGATTGCACTATTCAGGTCAGCTCTGAAAACTTGTCTTAAAACTCTGTTATCTGAAATTGTGAACTTTGGAAAACTGCATATCTTGTTTGATGTGTCCATGCATAATTGTCATATTTTTTAACTGCATGTCATGATTCATGCATACATGCTCCTTTATTTGTTTTGACGCTTGCATTGAGTTTCATGGGCTTACTTGTTTGTACGTTGAGCTGTGTGTGCATATATGTGAATTGCATATACATGCATTTGACATATATTCATTGAAAATCTGATGCACTTAGGACTGTTGATATTGCATTGTCATGCATGACCACTATGGTATACTAAATGGTAAGCTACTAAAAGGTAGGTGAAATCTGTCTGGAAGTGCTTGCTATGTGTGAGGTGGTCTTTAGACCAAGTCCTCCGCCTGGTACCATAGGTCAGAGTTGCACGAAGAGCAGTCTAAATGTTCATGAGCACAGGCCATAAAAAAATTCCATACATAAATTCTATTGCATCCATTATTCTTAGACTTCAGTCATACAGTGCATAGTGTGAGGGGGAGTTGTATACCAAGGAAACAATGTGATCATTGCATATATTACATGCTGTCAGCTCACTGCACTTGCATTTACTGGTTAGTAGTGTCGACACCTTGAGTGCTAGATCATGCATACTTTTAGGGGGAGCATTATTCATATTCTTGAAATCACATCTGACCCATGCATCACATAACTGTCTATCTAGCTCATTTCTATCAACTGAACTTCCCATCTTCAGTTTGAAATACTATCTTGCTTAAATCCCTGTGATGAATGTGAAATGCAACACATTTCAGCTTCCTGCTTCAACTGTTATCAGTCATTTTCACTCATCCTATCCATTGGTATCTGTTGAATTAGCTGCTCCTTAAAATGATTCGGCCTTCCCTAAAAATTCAGAAAGACTTCTCTGTGCATATCTTGATCATAAATATGAAAACAACTTTAAGAGGAATCTTCTATTATATAGGACTATGAATGTCTGATACTTTCAGCCGGTTGAAGTTTCATGTATGTCTTGTGTTTGTTGATGAACATATCTTGAAAATATCTGAGTTAGTCTTAATAAACTTTAACCAACATTTTCACGTTGTGTCTTTTAAACTCTTCTGAATTCTGAAAATTCTGAAATCATGATATTCCTTGATTGATATGTATGAAATTAGTATTGTTTTTAAACATCTGAGAATCTGGAACATGTCTAAGGGTAAATCTTGTCAGAGCAATGACTTTGGTCACTGAGAAACCTTGTCCAAAGGACTGTGTCATGAGGTGCCATAGTTAACTCTGCTTAAGAATGATTTATAATCTGGCAGAGCAATGGCATGCACACTGAGAAATACATCTCACTCATCAAAGAAATGATTTGTAGTGTGTCATGAAGTGTAAATGCTATCTCTGTTCTTATGAAGCATGACAGTTAGTCCATCTAAGTGCTTAGGGATACTGGCGTCTAAACAACGTGTATCCTCTAGTTACAAGGGTGTACTAAACTCAAGTGTTCATGAAGATTGTTATGAAAATTATTGTTGATCTAGTGTATCATTTGAAAATGTGTGCAAAATAAATATTCTATTGTAACCCTTGACAGAAACAAATGTTTTCTTATGTGTTTAACTTCATTACTATTGACTGCATCTCTTAAAGGAATCTTTGAAATTGAGTGAGTAAGAAAGAAGAAGGTTAAACAAGACTTTCAATATGAAAGAAATGTTCATTTTTATTAAAACTGATTTCAGATATGAGTACAAAAAGTTTATGAACAAGCCTTGCATACATCATATTCTGATCTGACTTGTCATTGAAGATCATTCATAAATCTCTATAATAGAAGAGTCTGAAATACCTGCTCAATCAGATTTATGAAATTGATATCCCATTGAAAACCTTTCTTATTCATTTTGAATGCTTACTTTCTCACATTAAACTCCATTATTTCAGACCTAACTGTTGACTTCTTTATGTCCTGAGCTTCATTCCAATCACTGTCCATCTATGGGCGAGAATTTTTGCATGTCCCTGTGGTTCAATGTTCATTCATTTTATTCCACCCCTCCTACTCTGTCATTCAGGAGAGTATCTTGTCAGGGGGAGTTTTAGATGATAGTAACTCAGCATTGCATAATAGCTCCTATATCATCTCCTTCAACAGTAAATGATCATTCCATTCTTTTTGATGTTGTCAAAGGGGGAGAACTTTTGTGAGTCATCATTTGCATCAAATCAACACTTGCATCACATGGTGTTTTACATGCTCATTCTTGAATGAGCAATTATGTGGTGCATGTTCATGAACTGTCATATGGTATTTCATAATCATCATGATGAATCTATTGCAATGACTCATAATGTTGCCATCATCAAAAAGGGGGAGATTGTTGTGTCCCCTGTGGTTCTGGAGTTTTGATGATGACAAATATTATGTCTCATTATGTTTACATCATTGATGATATAATCTTGCTGTTTATGATAAACTGACAGAATAGCTTTTTAGAATGACTTATGGGTCATGAAAAGGAAGTCAATTCAAGTCAAAAGTCAACCAATGACAGGTAAGATCAGTGCACAGTCAGATCAGGTAACGCTCTGTCTACTCTCAGATCTGTGCATATGTTAATTTTTGTACAGAAATGTTGGTGCATGTGTTAAGTCCATGCACATGGAAGGTCAGTGCTAGTCTTCATATGTGTTTACTTCATACGGTACTTGTTACATGCATTAACTGTGAGCATGGCATAGTCAGTACATTGTTCGTTGCAAGCCATTGTGCACGCATGACTAAGATCTCTGTCTGCATATGAATTGATCTTATTTGCATGGCATTTCATCGAACATATTATGCATACATAAAGTCGAACATATTATGCAACAGAGTCAGTACATTGCCTAAGTCTGTACAGAGTTTGCCTAGACTGCTTCAAGGCATACAAAGTCTGTACAAAGATCCGTCTCACTTAGCGTCTCACTTAGCGTCTCTATACATTGATGTAGCACGCATGCAGAGTCTATACAGTCATGAGCAAGTTAGTGCATTCAGTTGCCTCACGCTAATACACAAAGTCTGTACAAAGATCCGTCTCACTTAGCATCTCACTTAGCGTCTTTGTGCATGCATCATGCAAAGTCTGTACAGCCTGTGTTCGCAAGAGCAAAGTCTGTACATCATCTTGGTGTAGGCGTGGCAAAGTCTGTACATCACATAGCATGCACACGTTCAAGTCTATACATTGTTGCATGAACGCAAGTCTATACATTCCTATCTTTACCTACGTTCACTGCTTTAGCACACGCACAAAGTCTGTACAGCCAGTGCATCCCTTGATCTCAAGTCTGTACATCGCATCGTTTGTTCATGCATATGTGCAAGTCTATACATTGTCTGGTCGCACACACAAAAGTCCATACAGTGTCTTGCAGCATGCACGCAATCAAAGTCTGTACATTATTTTCTCATCCACATAAACGTCAAGTCTGTACATCGTTCTTGCGTGCACACTAAGCCTATACACTCCCTTGTGACATGTCTATACATCGGTCGTTTTATACATACATAAAGTCAGTACAGAATGTTTTATCTCTGCTTGATCGACTGAAGTAACTCTATCATTAAACTGGCAGATGCCTGGCACGTGATCCGAGGCTGGAAGGGCTGACAGGATGATGACATGTGGAGGAACCTTCTGGACGTGAAGGCGTGGGAATCACACGCCCAGTGTTGCTCCTGCTGGTGCTGTTATAAAATGAAGACTTCTCCATCAGGAGAAGGAGATCGAAGCAGAAGGGGCAGAAGCAGAGAGTGAATTAGAGCCTGCACGATCCAGAAGAAGGAAAAGATCATAAGAAGAAAGAAGAGTGAGCCTGAGCAGAATAAGAATAGAGAGAGCAGTAGAGAGATCGAAAGAGAAAAGATAGAAGAAGAGAAAAGAAAGAAGAAGAAGAAGAGCAGAGAGAAGAGTAGACAGTGAGAAGAAAAGAAAGGAGGGGCAGAGAGGCAGAGTTTGAAAGCAGAAGAAGAAAAAGAGAAAGAGAGAGAGAGTTCGTGGAGAAGAAGAAAGAAGACTTTATTGAAGATCTGTCTACTAGACCGTGGATCAAATCCAGGCCAGTCAGCTCCATGGGAGCCACATCTATGTTATTATCCTTTACAGCTTTCAGTCGCTGTTTTTTTATCATTTCTTGTTTTTATTTTTATTTGATCACTATGTTTTCCGATTCTCTGGTTTGAGATCGGGGTTCCTCCTGTGGTCTCAGGAGAAGGGAGATCTGTTCTCCGGTTGCAAGTGACGGCGTGTCACTTGTGGGTTCCCTCTGGTCTCAGAGGAAGGGAGTCTCTGACTCCGGGTTTGCAGGTAGTGGTTGCTACCTGTGGGTTCCCTCCTGGTCTGGAGGAAGAGAGACGTTAGTCTCTGGTTGCTAGTGACGGGTAGTCACTAGTGGTTTCCCTCCGGTCTGGAGGAAGAGAGGAGTGTGTTCCTCTGGTCAAGCTATTAGGCAGCACCTGTTTGCAGACTGAGTCTACGGTTCTAACTTTTGCTAGTGGAAGCCTCACTCCGGTTTGGAGTGAGGGGTGGACGTAGGTCTGTGGATCGAACCACCTAAAAATTATCTGTGCAGTGGGTTGATTGCTTTCCTTTGCTTCCGCTAGATGAATGTTTAGGTGCGCTATACATATTTGCTCAATTGATTAAGCCATCTGAGTTTTTAATTCCGCAATATTTTTTGAGCGAAATTTTTTAAGGGTGGGATTCATTCACCCCCCTCTGAATCCACCGCGCCGAACCTATCAGGGTTCGCCCTAATCTTGGTCATTGCCAGACCCACATCATAGGCCTATAGCCAGCTATCTCTGTACACGTCTTTGTTTTGGAATCTAGTCTCGGGACACTTTCCCATTGCCCTTCGGCACCGGAAATATTAACGATGCCCACGCAAGCCTCGTTTGGACCACGGGAGGCGCCCCCAGAATGGTCCCAGCTTGATCTTGCATCGGGCCAATAAACTCACTGATTTTCGACCACTCCAACCGTGATTTAACCGAATGTTTCCCGTTCCTCTGAATAATAAATTTGCCATACCCCGGCATACACATGCTCCGATTTTTTCGTGACGATTACGATTTTCTGAAGTCAGACACTCGTCCGAATATTAAACGGTCCTCTGAGCGACCGACATGTTACTCTAACCGGGATTTAACCGAATGTCTCCCATCCCTTCAAACAATAAATTTTCCGTGCCCCGGCATACATATGCTCCGGTTTTCTCCGTGACAATTATGATTTCCTGAAGCCAGACGCTCGTCCGAATATCAAAATGGTCCCTTGAGTGACCGACATATTTCGAATACTTACTTCCCTAGACATAGGGCTTTTCGACTGATTCGAGACTGCTATCATCTTGCCTCTCTCGATATAATTTCCTGGCCATGAGGCCCTGATTCCCGGCGATTAATCAAGGGTGTTCCCCTCTCCGAGGGGATGTAAATGACGCCGTGACCTTTATGGCGCGGCGGGTTTTGGTCCCGACACGAACCACACAATCGTCTGATTAGTCAGATCGAGCGCATTATAAATCGTCACTTTGTGACTGGCATGCCCACGCACTTAATAGATGAATCAACCATCCGAATAAACGAACAACATAATAAGTGAACGAAAAGTGCGTCCACAAGTCTGGCACGCCCGGTGGGACCGAACCACCCTTCATCTCTTCGCCGGAGATTCAGGGCCTCATGGCCTCCAAATAAACGATGTTTGCCTACTTTGATGAATTTCAGGTACTGTCTTCCCCAGCCCTATGAAGAGAAAAGTCAGACCAGGTGAAATTACCTTTGTGGCCTCGAAGATGCTACTCCGAGGCACCCGTAGCTTCTAGGAATCATGAAGGCTGCTGGCGGGAAAAGAAAGAGAGAAGAAATGAGGGGAAATCAAACCCCCTCTCCCTAAGAAGAAGAAAAGAAGAAAAGAAAGAAGCAAAAAAAGGGAGAAGAATAGAAAAGAAAGAAACAAAAAGGAAGAGAAAGAATTGGCGGGAGAAGGTTGTACGGCCATATCCGTCAAGACCCGTGCTGAATAATGATTACCACTGTGGGATTGATGTGGTGGAGTGAACCACTCATCCCCTCCCTGAGGGGGTGAGCGCTCTCCTGCGCTCCCACCTTGGTCTATTATGCAAAAAAAAGAAGAGAAGAAAAGAAAAGATAAAAAGAAGAGTTGGCAAGCATCGCCGACCAAAAGGACAAGAAGAAGCCCGGCATCCCGACCGACTCTAGGAGGGTCCAAGTCTGTGGAGTAGTGCCCCGGTCCATTCCACCTTCCTGCTGCCTCTATCCGGCGTGACGGCCCCTCGAGTAGCTGTCAGAAGATCCAACAAACTACAATTGTACCTTAATGAATTGCTGCCTGCTGTGGGGAATGCTTTATAGCAATGAGGCCAAGCACGACCACCACTCCTGAAGAGAGCAAGCATATACCCCGCCACGGGGAATAAGAAGATGAAATATACCCCGCCATGGGGGCATAAGATGCAAGAAAAAGATACACCCCGACTCGGGGGGCACGTGAGAAGAATCTACCCCGACCTAGGGGCATAAGAAGGAACGGAGTTGCACCCCGGCTTAGGGGCATATGAAGAGGAGTATACCCCCGCCATGGGGGCATAAGAAGAAACAGAGTTTCACCCCGACCTAGGGGCATAAAGAGCAAAGGAATACACCCCAGTTTAGGGGCATTTGAAGAAGAAACACACCCCCGCTCTAGGGGCATATGAGACAAAGCTACACCCCAGTTTTGTGGCATTTGAAGAAGAACTATACCCTACTGTGGGGGCATGAGGAGCAAAGACTATACCCCGCCTGGGGGCACATAAATGAAGAAACAGAGTTGCACCCCGGCCTGGGGGCATACAAAGAAACAAATACACTCGGCCCGAGGTGCACAAGAAGCAAAGCACACCCTGACTCGGGGGACATATGAGACAAAGGATACACCCCGGCTTAGGGGTATTTGAAGAAGAAACATATCCCGCCAGGGGGCATAGAAGCCATGAAGAACACACCCTGTCTTAGGGACCTTTGAAGAAGAAACATACCCCGCCTGGGGGCATAGAAGCCATAAAGAACACGCCCCGGCTTAGAGGCATTTGAAGAAGTTACATCCCGCCTCGGGAGCATAAGAAAGAGAAGAATACACCCCGGCTTAGGGGCATTTGAAGAAGAAACATACCCCCCATGGGGGCATAGAAGCTATAAGGAATATGCCCTGGCTTAGGGGCATTTGAAGAAGCTACATCCCGCCTTGGGAGCATAAGAAGAAAAGGGTCCACCCCGACTTAGAGGCATTTGAAGAAGTTACATCCCGCCTCGGGAGCATAAGAAAGAGAAGAATACACCTCGGCTTAGGGGCATTTGAAGAAGAAACATACCCCGCCTGGGGGCATAGAAGCCATAAGGAATACGCCCCGGCTTAGGGGCATTTGAAGAAGCTACATCCTACCTTGGGAGCATAAGAAGAAAAGGGTCCACCCCGACTTAGGGGCATTTGAAGAAAGAGTATACCCCAGCCTCGGGGTCCATGAAGCAACATGCCCCCCCCCCCCCCCCCCCCGGGGGGCATCTGAAGCAGAACGAACAGCATTCCCCGACTTAGGGGGCATATGAAGAAAGGAATACACCCCGATATGGGAGCACATAAGCAAAGAAGAGGAATTCACCCCGCCTTGGAGATGTAAGAAGCAAGAATTACACCCCGCCTTGGGGGCATTGGAAGAAGCAATACACTCCACCCTGGGGGCACTAGAAGCAGAATATGCCCAGGCCCTGGGGCATAAGAAGCAAGAAATCTACCCTGTCATGGGGGCATAAGAGGCGAGAAACTGCACCCCATGCCGGGGGGCATACGAAGAGAAATACATCCCGCCTTGAGGGGTAAAAGAAGCAGAATCTACCCCGGTCTGGGGGCATAAGAAGCAGAAGATACGCCCTGTGCCGAGGGCATACGAAGAGAAATATCCCCCATTCTCGGGCACAAGAGGCAGAAGAATCCACCCCGGCTTGGGGGTGTAAGAAAAAAAAGACACACCCCAACCCGGGGGCATACAAAGAAAGAACCACACCCCGCCTTGGGTGCATAAGAAGCAAACCTACCCCGCCGTCGGGGGGTGGAAGAAGAAGAAGCATACCTCGACCATCGGGGAATAAAGAGTAAAAGAATACACCCCACCTTGGGGGCATCAGAAGCAGCAATACACCCCACCTTGGGTGCACAAGAAGCAAACATCCCCCAGTGTGTCGGGGTAGAAAAAGAATCCACCCCGCTCTGGGGCATAAGAAGCAAAAGATACACCCCGCTCTTGGGGGCACACAAAGAGAATATACCCCGACTCGGGGGCATGTGAGAAGAATCTTGTAGCAACCCTGATAAAATATTAATAACAATAAAGATTTTAAAATAAATCAAATAAATAGATAAATAAAACAATATAAAATAACGCCTCGGATAAAGGCGCTATTTAAATTAGAAACGCCTCTAGCAAAGGCGTGATTCAAGAAGGGACGCCCTGACAACACGGCGTCAAATTCTAAACGCCAAAAATGGTAAGGTCAAGAAACGCCCCTATCTTGGGCGTGTTTTAAACAAAGAAACGCCCTAACGAAAGGCGCTTCTTAAGAAACGACCTGAACCAGGTCGTCAATTCAAGAATCGACGCCCTGACCAAAGTCGTTAATTCCATTCGAGTTCCGTTCGACACGGGAGCTTATCCCGGGAAGGATTATGTTAATCTAGTAAGTATTTAAATAGGGCAAGGACTCTATATTGGAAGCATTACTTCCACTAGGACTCTAACCCTAATAGGACCCCCTAAATCCCTATAAATAATTTACTGCTCGAACCCTTCAACGCTATTTGGCGTTCGGAATCTGCAAGGTACGTGAGAGAGGAATAGTTCCTCTGATTTTCTCTACGTCTGTTACATGAAGAACTAACAGTTCTTCATCTTCTTCTGTTATAGGTTAAGAAGGCGGCGTACGCGAAGAACAAAGGTATTGTTCTTTTTCCCTTTTTACTTTCGGTCAGGTAGTATGAAGAAATACTAATGTTTCTTCTTCTGTTCTTGTAGGAGTTACAGAACCGAAGAACAAAGGTTCTTCACCAAAGCCTTCTCTTCTCCTACTGTGGTTATTGTTGCTGTGAAGCAACAACGTCCCCCTTTTCATATCAATCTTCAAGTCTTCAGGTAGGTTTTCTCAAGTTACTGTAGCCCAAATGAAATTAATGCAAGATATATATATACAAGCATGTCATGCATACGGTTATTATAGTTTCCATGCATTTTCTGCAATATTTTGAAAGAGACGCCCCTGTCAAGGGCGCTAATTCACATGAAACGACCCTTCCCAGGTCGTTAATTTCATATTTAACGCCCTGTACTCAGGCGTTAATTTCTTTAAACCGTTAATCACCCATCTTAAGAACTGATTATCTAAGAAATCATGATTATAAATATATGCATGATCCTATGTCTTCAACCTGCTAACTTTACTGTCATGATATTACATTCGTTCCTCTGTTATCCTGAAATTATTACTGTCCATAAAGTTTCTGAAGGAACTTGAATTAACGACTTGGACAAAGTCGTTTTCCACATATTAGCGCCCCCTCATAGGGCGTGAATCTGAAAGATAACGCCCCTTCCTAGGGCGTGTATCTGTTAAAATCCTGAAATTATATATTCTGAAAAATAGAATTAATGATTAACGCCCCTGCCAAGGGCGCGTTTTGATAATTCCTGAAATTAATTATATCTGTCAAATATGTAATGAAAGACGCCTTCTGGTGTAGTCGTCAGATCTTGAAGAAACGCCCCTGCCCAGGCGCGTTTTAGATAAATTACTGAATTAATGAAAATTCTGCAAAAAGGAAAATAGATAAACGCCCTCTGTTAGGCGTTAATTACTTGAGAAACGACTTGACGTAAGTCGTTATTTTCTGTAAACTGATTTTTATCCTGATTCTGTTAACCGATGGTTTCATATTATGCATATACGTATATATCGGCACTATTCTCCACTCCGTGAGTATAGTCCCAATTTTCATGTTGTTTTATCGATCACACTCAACTCTCATTGACATACAAGCTCTCCATTGGACATTCCGTTCCTTTGGACTAGCGAGTTAGTCATAGAGACCTCCGTAAGACTCCTCGTACCTTGGATTCCCTCAAGGTCGACTGAGCTGGTTGTACCCTAAAAACCCATTACACCATTGATGCCATGTCACTCTAAAGAAACATGGTATACCGGCCCTTATGATTATACAAAGAGTATATCATAAGAAATTCTTAATGGGATGATGATATCATGCCATATCATGTCATTCTTGTAAACCTCAATTCTATGATAAGAATGAGGGTATCTTACCTTTGATATACTGTTCATGTGGACCTCAATTCTATATAAAGAATGTCCATATTGATTTATCATGGTACCCAAGTTAAGGGAACCATATTCTACCTAGTTTTATCGATATCGTGATTATACCGTTATTATCGCCATTCTATGTCCTTTGTCATATTTTGGACTCTATTCTATCAAAGTTGTCATACATGTCTACAAGCTTGATTATTGAAATTCTATGTTGGCTATAAACAAGAGTGGATGTCAAAACACATGATAAATGCCTGCGCATATAGGGCCCGATCTGGTCCTGGGAGGAGCACCCGAAAGTACTTGTGCCCATGGGAGTTAAAATGATAAGGTATCTGGCATTATACCGAGTACTTGACTTGCTTGATTGGACATTCCACACACATCTTGTACTTGAATCGTACTTGACTTGACATGAAATGCGTGGCCCGAAAAAGGGTAATTTACTTGCTTGATACATGATAGCCAAAGTTCTTGACATGACTTGTTAAACGTACTTGCTTGAATATCTTGAATAAACTTGTTATCTTGTTGAAAGTTCATGATTAGTTCATCTTATTTCCTTGATATTACATTCTCTCTATCTTGTCGTTTTATGCGAGCATGCATAGCTTTATTGCATTCATGAAAGATGTAATTACTTAAACCCCTTGCTAGTACTTGAGATATAATTTCCTACTGAGCGTTCGCTCATTCCGTTTGTCCCTTTTTACTTTTCAGGTAAGTCCGACGACGATGGAAGTCAATCGGATGGGAATGGTCAAGAGTGAAAGTGATAGAGCTGCTCAAGTGTCATCTAGTCTTTTCTATAGTTTCTTGAGTCAAATATGTATTCTTTTCCTTTTTATTAAACAGAGTATTGGATTTGTAATAGTCTATCCATTATGAAATAAAGGATTGGGTTATCTTGCTATTTTGCGCATCTCTATCTTTGTGTCGAATACACGACCACTCTGATTGACATGATTGATATAAACTCGTCACGCGTCTCCGGGTATCTTCCGCGCTCGGGGCGTGACAGTTTTTGTGGTATCAGAGCCTAAGGTATTCAATTCCTAGAAAAAACCCAAGTCCAAGGATAAGTTGAACGTTTAACCAAGTGAGATTGGGTAGAACCAAGGGGTAAGAGTCAATGAGTCTTTTAATAAGATCACAGTGATATAATACTAATGTAGCTATTATAATTGTAGGATAATGGCTGCCGAACGTGCTCAATGGCGCAACATGCAGCGTACCCTCCAAGGGATGACTCAAGTGCTACAACAGGTAGCACAAGGTGGTACTCCACGAGCTGGAAGCTTACACCAAGCCTTTAAGAACATGAATCCCCCGAAGTTTATGGATCGACCGATCCGGACGATGCCGAGCATTGGGTTCGGGAAACCGAACGCATATTCCGTGTCATGCAATGCACGGATCAGGACAAAGTTCTATTAGCTACATTCCAGTTAGAGAAAGATGCTAGATGCTGGTGGGAGTCTATTGAAGCAACCATCGATCCTACTCAAGTAACATGGGAAGAATTTGTGGAATACTTCAATGCTAAATATTTCTCGGACCGAGTCCAAGAAAAGAAGGCTGCAGAATTCGCTGCATTAAAGCAACGATCTTTATCATTAGCAGATTATGAAGCTCAGTTCTCCAGGTTGTCTAGATATGCTAAGCATCTTATTAGCACGGAGAAGATGAAAGCCCGAAGATTTCTTAATGGGCTTAGGCCCCACTATATTACTCAACTGGCGCCTATGGACATCCAAGTTTATTCTGAAATAGTGCGCCGAGCTCAACTACTTGAAGATGCCACGGAACTATCTGATAGGATCCGTGGAAAGACAAGAAGGAACAAGTCACAGGTTCGGGTTCTTTCAAACCCAATTTCAAGAAGAGGCCCAATAATGGAGGTTCTTCCTCTCAAGACCATAAGTTCAAAAAGACCAAGCCTTTCTCTATCACAACTACCCCTTCTAATACAGTGTGCAAGCATTGTGACAAGGCTGGTCACAAGACAGAAGAATGCTGGAGGAAATTAGGAGCTTGTCTCCGTTGTGGGAGTCGCGAACATCGGATTCCCGATTGTCCATTAATGAATGACCAAGCCGGTGACGGTAAGCGCCCGGTGACAAAGAACGCTCGACTTCATGCAATAAAGGAGACCGAGCAAGAAGAAGGTGGACTGGTAGAAGGTACATTAACAGTTTGTTCCAAAAGTGCTTATGTCTTATTTGATACGGGTGCATCGCATTCCATTATTTCTAAGAAGTTTGCCGACCCGTTACCGTTAGAACCAGAATGGATAAAAATAGTTCTAACTACTCCTCTTGGAAGTGAAAATGATATTACTCATCACTACCAAAACTGTGAGGTAATGGTTCAAGGTAGGAATTTACCTATAGATCTCATATGCCTCGATCTAAAGGAGTATGATGTTATACTAGGAGCGGACTGGTTATCCAAATACCAGGCAACGGTTGATTGCCGCAATAGCCAAATTGCTTTCAAAGATTTTCCAGAATTAGTCTTTACTCGCCCCAAGAGTCGGAGCAAATCCCCTCTTATTTCGGCTCTTCGAGCAAGCAAGCTCGTCAGGAAAGGATGTACATCTTCCTTGCCTTTGTCACAGTTAAAGAAGCTAAGGAAACCAAGATAGAAGACATTCAGGTAGTGCAAGAATTCCAGACGTATTTTCGGAAGATTTGCCGGGATTACCCCCTCAAAGAGAAGTGGCCTTCACCATTGACTTAGTCCCTGGTGCTGGTCCAGTTTCAAAGGCACCCTATAGAATGTCCCCTGCGGAACTCAAAGAGTTGAAGGAGCAGTTGATGGAACTAATTCGAAAAGGGTTTATTAGACCAAGTACTTCCCCGTGGGGAGCACCAGTCTTATTTGTGAAGAAGAAGGACGGATCCATGAGATTGTGCATCGACTATCGACAGTTGAATCATCTCACTATCAAGAACAAGTATCCACTGCCGAGAATCGATGAGTTATTTGATCAGATTTCAGGATCCAAATATTTTTCCAAGATTGATCTCAGGTCGGGATATCATCAATTAAGAATCAAGGATGATGACATTCATAAGACTGCATTCAGAAGCAGGTATGGCCATTACGAATTTGTTGTTATGCCTTTTGGACTAACAAATGCCCCTGCTGCCTTTATGCAGTTAATGAATAGCATATTCAGGCCTTATCTAGATCAATTTGTGGTGGTTTTCATTGATGATATATTGATATATTCCAAAACTAAGGAAGAACATGAGGAGCATTTAAGGATCGCATTGCAAGTATTGAGGAAAATCAATTATATGCAAAGCTCAGCAAATGTGAATTCTGGCTTGAAGAAGTGACTTTCCTCGGACATGTGATATCCAAGGATGGTCTATCTGTTGATCCATCAAAGGTTGAAGCTGTTAGAAACTGGGAAGACCAACCAATGCTAGCGAGATCAGAAGTTTCTTAGGTCTTGCAGGCTATTATCGGCGATTCATCAAAGATTTCTCTAAGATCACCGTACCACTTACAAGATTAACTCGTAAGGAGATCCGATATGAATGGAGTGAGGAATGTGAAAGAAGTTTCCAAACTCTCAAGGATCATCTCACTACAGCTCCGGTGTTAGCTCTACCAATAGAAGGAGAGAAATTCGAGGTCTACACAGATGCTTCTGGCATTGGCCTCGGATGTGTCCTAATGCAACAAGGAAAGGTCATAGCATACTCTTCACGTCAACTGAAGAAGCATGAGGAGAATTACCCCGTCCATGACTTAGAACTGGCCGCGGTGGTATTTGCCCTAAAGATATGGAGACACTACTTATATGGAGTGCAGTTTACTGTATACTCCGATCACAAAAGTCTCAAATATCTATTTCACAAAAGGAGCTAAACATGAGACAAAGACGCTGGCTAGAATATCTCAAGGACTTCGACTTCAATATACAATACCATCCCGGAAAGGGTAATTATGTTGCTGATGCCCTTAGTCGAAAGCCGAGAGCAATGATAGCCAATTGTATGATACAAGAATGGAGGTTGCTAGAACAATTCTCCGAGCTCAATATAAGCTTGGACAAGGAAGCCAAATTTGTCACATTATCTCATGTAAGCATACAGTCAGATTTATTATCTGAGATACAAGCGCTTCAGGATGATGATCCTATATTAGTGGAAATCAAAGGCAGATTAGAAGGACAATCTGATTTTCAACTAACTTCTGATGGAAGATTATTATTCAAAGGTAGAACTTGTATACCCGACTGTCCGGAATTAAAGAAGAAGATCTTAGATGAAGCTCACCGATCAAGGTACACTATTCATCCAGGATCAACCAAAATGTATCAAGATGTAAAGAGGAACTTTTGGTGGCCTAATATGAAAAGAGAAATAGCAGACTATGTATCTCGCTGTCTCACATGCCAACAGGTCAAGGCAGAACACCAAAAGCCTGCTGGAAAACTACATCCTCTAGATATTCCTAAGTGGAAGTGGGAGGACATTGGTATGGATTTCATCATGGGTTTATCCAAATCAAAAGGAGGACATGATGAATATGGGTTATTATTGACCGTTTAACTAAATCGGCGCATTTCTTGCCAATAAAGAGCCGATGGTCAATTGATGTACTAGCTGCACTATACATCAAGGAAATAGTCAGGTTACATGGAATTCCTGTCTCAATCGTGTCTGACAGAGATCCCCGATTTCACTTCTCATTTTTGGAAGGGATTACAACATTCGTTGGGACAAGGCTCAACTTTAGTACTGCTTTTCACCCACAAACGGATGGTCAGACCGAGAGAGCTAATCAAGTTGTTGAGGATATGCTAAGAGCTTGCATCATTGACTTTGGTGGAAGCTGGCATGATCACTTGCCACTAGTGGAATTTGCATATAATAATAGCTACCAAGCTAGTATCCAAATGGCACCTTTCGAAGCTTTATATGGAAGGAGTTGCCGATCACCCTTATGCTGGAACGAAGTTGGAGAGAAACAACTATTAGGTCCAGACATGGTAAGGGATACAACTGAGAAGATACAAGTAATCAGAGAAAGATTGCAAGTTGCTCAGACCAGGCAAAAGGCTTATGCTGACACAAGAAGAAGAGATCTTGAATTCCAGGTTGGAGATCATGTATTTCTTAAAATATCGCCTGGACGTGGCATACGAAGATTTGGTGTTAAGGGCAAGCTTACGCCAAGATTCATCGGACCATTTGAGGTACTCGAAAGAGTTGGCGAGGTTGCTTATCGCATCGCGTTGCCTCCTCAATTGTCCGACGTGCATAATGTGTTTCACATATCTATGTTGAAGAAGTATGTGCACGATCCATCTCATATTATTGAACATGGAGATCTGGTGATCAGAAAGATCTCACCTATGAACAGAAGCCTATGAAGATCTTAGATCGAGAAATACGTGCTCTAAGGAATAAGGTTATTCCCATGCTTAAGGTGCAATGGAATAAGAATCTGAACACGAAGCGACATGGGAGACCGAGGAATCTATGAAGAAACGATTTCCCGAGTTGTTCTAAGAGGTATATACTCTACACTCTCCACGTGTATACATATATGCAATTGAATTTGGGGACCAAATTCTTTTAAGTGGGGGAGGGTGTAGCAACCCTGATAAATATTAATAACAATAAAGATTTAAAATAAATCAAATAAATAGATAAATAAAACAATATAAAATAACGCCTCGGATAAAGGCGCTATTTAAATTAGAAACGCCTCTAGCAAAGGCGTGATTCAAGAAGGGACGCCCTAACAACACGGCGTCAAATTCTAAACGCCAAAAACGGTAAGGCCAAGAAACGCCACTATCTTGGGCGTGTTTTAAACAAAGAAACGCCCTAACGAAAGGCGCTTCTTAAGAAACGACCTGAACCAGGTCGTCAATTCAAGAATCGACGCCCTGACCAAAGTCGTTAATTCCATTCGAGTTCCGTTCGACACGGGAGCTTATCCCGGGAAGGATTATGTTAATCTAGTAAGTATTTAAATAGGGCAAGGACTCTATATTGGAAGCATTACTTCCACTAGGACTCTAACCCTAATAGGACCCCCTAAATCCCTATAAATAATTTACTGCTCGAACCCTTCAACGCTATTTGGCGTTCGGAATCTGCAAGGTACGTGAGAGAGGAATAGTTCCTCTGATTTTCTCTACGTCTGTTACATGAAGAACTAAC
The DNA here is from genome assembly GCA_022559845.1 of Amorphophallus konjac. Classification (NCBI taxonomy): domain Eukaryota; kingdom Viridiplantae; phylum Streptophyta; class Magnoliopsida; order Alismatales; family Araceae; genus Amorphophallus; species Amorphophallus konjac. The sequence goes on from CM040117.1 coordinate 191,514,674, forward strand.
AGTTCTTCATCTTCTTCTGTTATAGGTTAAGAAGGCGGCGTACGCGAAGAACAAAGGTATTGTTCTTTTTCCCTTTTTACTTTCGGTCAGGTAGTATGAAGAAATACTAATGTTTATTCTTCTGTTCTTGTAGGAGTTACAGAACCGAAGAACAAAGGTTCTTCACCAAAGCCTTCTCTTCTCCTACTGTGGTTATTGTTGCTGTGAAGCAACAACGTCCCCCTTTTCATATCAATCTTCAAGTCTTCAGGTAGGTTTTCTCAAGTTACTGTAGCCCAAATGAAATTAATGCAAGATATATGTATACAAGCATGTCATGCATACGGTTATTATAGTTTCCATGCGTTTTCTGCAATATTTTGAAAGAGACGCCCCTGTCAAGGGCGCTAATTCACATGAAACGACCCTTCCCAGGTCGTAAATTTCATGTTTAACACCCTGTACTCAGGCGTTAATTTCTTTAAACCGTTAATCACCCATCTTAAGAACTGATTATCTAAGAAATCATGATTATAAATATATGCATGATCCTCTGTCTTCAACCTGCTAACTTTACTGTCATGATATTACATTCGTTCCTCTGTTATCCTGAAATTATTACTGTCCATAAAGTTTCTGAAGGAACTTGAATTAACGACTTGGACAAAGTCGTTTTCCACATATTAACGCCCCCTCATAGGGCGTGAATCTGAAAGATAACGCCCCTTCCTAGGGCGTGTTTCTGTTAAAATCCCGAACAATATATTCTGTAAAAATAAGAATTTAATGATTAACGCCCCTGCCAAGGGCGCGTTTTTGATAATTCCTGAAATTAATTATATCCTGTCCAATATTGTGAATGGAAAGGATGCCTTCTCGTATAGTCGTCAAATCATGAAGAAACGCCCCTGCCCAGGGCGCGTTTTAGATAAATTATTGAAATAATAAAAATTCTGCAAATAAGGAAAATAGATAAACGCCCTCCTGTTAGGCGTTATTTACTTGAGAAACGACTTAGCGTAAGTCGTTATTTTTTGTAAAAATGATTTTTATCCTGGTTCTGTTAACCGATGGTTTCATATTATACATATACATATATATCGGCACTATTCTCCACTCCGTGAGTATAGTCCCACGTTTCATGTTGTTTCATCGATCACACTCAACTCTCATTGACATACAAGCTCTCCATTGGACATTCTGTTCCTTTGGACTAGCGAGTTAGTCATAGAGACCTCCGTAAGACTCCTCGTACCTTGAATTCCCTCAAGGTCGACTGAGCTGGTTGTACCCTAAAAACCCATTACACCATTGATGCCATGTCACTCTAAAGAAACATGGTATACCGGCCCTTATGATTATACAAGAGTATATCATAAGAAATTCTTAATGGGATGATGATATCATGCCATATCATGTCATTCTTGTAAACCTCAATTCTATGATAAGAATGAGGGTATCTTACCTTTGATATACTGTTCATGTGGACCTCAATTCTATATAAAGAATGTCCATATTGATTGTCATGGTACCCAAGTTAAGGGAACCATATTCTACCTAGTTTTATCGATATCGTGATTATACCGTTATTATCGCCATTCTATGTCCTTTGTCATATTTTGGACTCTATTCTATCAAAGTTGTCATACATATCTACAAGCTTGATTATTGAAATTCTATGTTGGCTATAAACAAGAGTGGATGTCAAAACACATGATAAATGCCTGCGCATATAGGGCCCGATCTGGTCCTGGGAGGAGCACCCGAAAGTACTTGTGCCCATGGGAGTTAAAATGATAAGGTATCTGGCATTATACCGAGTACTTGACTTGCTTGATTGGACATTCCACACACATCTTGTACTTGAATCGTACTTGACTTGACATGAAATGCGTGGCCCGAAAAAGGGTAATTTACTTGCTTGATACATGATAGCCAAAGTTCTTGACATGACTTGTTAAACGTACTTGCTTGAGTATCTTGAATAAACTTGTTATCTTGTTGAAAGTTCATGATTAAATTCATCTTATTTCCTTGATATTACATTCTCTCTATCTTGTCATTTTATGCGAGCATGCATAGCTTTATTGCATTCATGAAAGATGTAATTACTTAAACCCCTTGCTAGTACTTGAGATATAATTTCCTACTGAGAGTTCGCTCATTCCGTTTGTCCCTTTTTACTTTTCAGGTAAGTCCGACGACGATAGAAGTCAATCGGATGGGAATGGTCAAGAGTGAAAGTGATAGAGCTGCTCAAGTGTCATCTAGTCTTTTCTATAGTTTCTTGAGTCAAATATGTATTCTTTTCCTTTTTATTAAACAGAGTATTGGATTTGTAATAGTCTATCCATTATGAAATAAAGGATTGGGTTATCTTGCTATTTTTGCGCATCTCTGTCTTTGTGTCGAATACACGACTACTCTGATTGACATGATTGATATAAACTCGTCACGCGTCTCTAGGTATCTTCCGCGCTCGGGGCGTGACAAATCTACCCCAACCTGGGGGCATAAGAAGAAACAGAGTTGCACCCCAGCCTGGGGGCACATGAAGAGAATCCACTCCGACTTAGGGGCACATAAAGCAAAAGTTACACCCCGGCTTAGGGGCATTTGACAAAGAAATATACCCCCGCCATGAGAGCATAAGAAGCAACAGAGTTTCACCCCGACCTAGGGGCATATAGATCAAAAGAATGCACCCTGGCTTAGGGGCTTTTGAAGATAAAATATACCCCGCCATGGGGGCATAAGAAGCAGAAGACATGCCCCAGCTTAGGGGCGTACGAAGAGAAGTGCACGCTCCGCCCGGGGTGCATAAGAAGCAAAACACACCCTGACTCGGGGGGCATATGAAGAAAAGAATACACCCCGACTTAGGGGTATTTAAAGAAGAAACACACCCCACCTGGGGGCATAGAAGCCATAAAAGGTGCACTCCGCCACGAGGGCATATGAAGAGAAATATCCCCCACTTTGGGGCAGAAGAAGCAGAAGAATCTACCCCGTCCAGGGGCACAACAAGCAGCATAGTTACACCCTCACCTGGGGCACATGAAGAGAAGTATATCCCGCCATAGGGGCGTACAAAAGGAAAGAGAGCGAGAATACACCCCAGTCTAGGGGCACAGAAGCAAAGAGACCCACATCCCGACCTGGGAGCATATGAAGAAAGGTATACCCCGCTTAAGGGGCATTTGAAGAAGCAACTTACCCCGTCATGGGGGCATGGAAGCCATGAAGAATTCACCTCGGCTTAGGGGTATTCGAAAAATCTACCCCGGCTTAGGGGCACTTGAAGAAGAAACACCCCGACCTGGGGGCATGAGAAGAAACACTATACCCTGTCTGGGGGCACACAAAGAAAGAAGCACCCCCCCGACTTAGGGGCATTTGAAGAAGAAACATATCCTGCCATGGGGGCATATTGAGAAAAGCATACACCCCGTCTTGGGGGCACAAGAAGCAGAAAAACTCACCCCGGCCTAAGGGGCACGCGAAGAAAGAAACACGCGCCCTGCCTTGGGTGCACAAAAAGTGAAACACACCTCGGCCTGGGGGCATACAAAAAAAAAACACACTCCGCCCGGGATGCACAAGAAGCAAATACACCTTGCCTGGGGGCACAGAAGCAAAGAAGCAGAATCCACCCCAGCCTAGGGACATAAGAAGCATGAAGTTACACCCCGATTTGGGGGTACGTAAAGAAGAAACACATCCTGCCTTGGGTGCACAGGAAGCCAGAAATACACCCCATATGGGGGCATACGAAACAAAAAAAGCACACCCCGCCATGGGGGCACATGAAGAAAGAAACACCCTCCACCCTGGGGGCATAAGAAGCAAGAGTACACCCCGAGCTAGTGGGAATATAAAGAAAGAAACTACACCCCGCTCCGGGGGGTATATGAAGAGAAATATGCCCTGCCTTGAGGGGTAGAAGAAGTAGAATCCACCCCGATCTAGGGGTATTAGAAGCAAAATGCACCCCGCTCTAGGGGCATAAGAAACGAAGAACACACTCCCGCTCTAGGGGCATTTGAAGAAGAAACATACACCCTGCCTGGGGGCATGGAAGCCATGAAGAATTCACCCCGGCTTAGGGGTGTTCAAAAAAATCTGCCCCGATTTAGAGGCATTTGAGGAAGTACTACACCCCGCGATGGGGGAATGAGAAGCAAAGACTATACCCTGCTTAGGGACATTCAAAGAGAAATATACCCCACTACAGGGCATAAGAAGCAGAAGTTACACCCCGTCTTGGGGCCTAGAAGCCATGAAAGACACACCCCGCTTGGGGGCACAGAAGAAAAGTTACACCCCAAGTTGGGGGCACATCAAGAGAAATACACCCCAGTCCGAGGGCATTAATGAGAAAGGGAGAGTGGAATAAAAGAGCAGCCATGAGGTTGACATGGTCTTTGAACCCGCGTCTTCACACAAAAGAAGAAGAGAAGAAAAGAGAGAAAAGACACATGAGGCAGACGTGGTCTTCGAACCTGCCTCTTTACATAAAAGAAGAAGAGAAGAAAAGAGTGAAAAGACACATGAGGCAGACGTGGTCTTCGAACCCGCCTCTTTACATAAAAGAAGAAGAGAAGAAAAGGAAGTGAACCTTAAGGCAGACATGGTCTTTCCACCTTCGGCCTTTGGCCACCCAACAAAATCAAGAGACCTTTCCTATTGTCGGCACCATGACCTTCCGTCTAGGCCGATGCATCAACACATTGTCAGCATCATGACTCCTTCGTCTAGGTTGGCGCATAAACCCATTGCCGGTGGCACTCTCGCCATCTAAGCCGACAAATATCTAACCTTCGGCCTTTGGGCCGCTAAAAAAAAAGAATAAACCTTTCAATTTGGTTCGGATCCTTCCCCGACCAGAGAATCAAAGAATCAACTTTTCACTTTGGTTTGGATCCTTTCCCGGTCAGAGAATCAAAGAATCAACTTTTCACTTTGGTTTGGATCCTTTCCCGGCCAGAGAATCAAAGAATCAACCCTTCACTTTGGTTTGGATCTTTCCCCGGCCAGAGAATCAAAGAATCAACCCTTCACTTTGGTTCGGATCCTTTCCCCGACTAGAGAATTAAAGAATCAACCTTTCACTTTGGTTTGGATCCTTTCCCCGGCCAAAGAATTAAAGAATCAACCCTTCACTTTGGTTCAGATCCTTTCCCAACCATAGAATTAAAGAATCAACCCTTCACTTTGGTTCGGATCCTTTCCCGACTAGAGAATTAAAGAATCAACCCTTCACTTTGGTTCGGATCCTTTTCCGACCAGAGAATTAAAGAATCAACTTTTCACTTTGGTTCGGATCCTTTCCCGGCCAGAGAATCAAAGAATCAACCCTTCACTTTGGTTCGGATCTTTCCCCGGCCAGAGAATCAAAGAATCAACCCTTCACTTTGGTTCGGATCCTTTCCCGACCAGAGAATTAAAGAATCAACTTTTCACTTTGGTTTGGATCCTTTCCCGGCCAGAGAATCAAAGAATCAACCCTTCACTTTGGTTTGGATCCTTTCCCTGGCTAGAGAATTAAAGAATCAACCTTTCACTTTGGTTCGGATCCTTCCCCGGCCAGAGAATTAAAGAATCAACCCTTCACTTTGGTTCGGATCCTTTGCCGGCCAGAGAATTAAAGAATCAACCCTTCACTTTGGTTCGGATCCTTTCCCGGCCAGAGAATTAAAGAATCAACCCTTTACTTTGGTTCGGATCTTTTCTCGACCAGAGAATTAAAGAATCAACTTTTCACTTTGGTTCGGATCCTTTCCAGGCCAGAGAATCATAGAATAAACCTTTCACTCTGGTTCGGATCCTTCCCCGATAAGAGAATTAAAGAATCAACCTTTCACTTTGGTTCGGATCTTTTCCCGACCAGAGAATTAAAGAATCAACTTTTCACTTTGATTCGGATCCTTTCTCGGCCAGAGAATCATAGAATAAACCTTTCACTCTGGTTCGGATCCTTCCCCGACCAGAGAATCAAAGGATCAACTTTTCACTTCGGTTCGAATCCTTCCCCGGCCATAGAATTAAAGAATCCACCCTTCACTTTGGTTCAGATCCTTCCCCGGCCAGAGAATTAAAGAATCAACCCTTCACTTTGGTTCGGATCTTTTCCTGGCCAGAGAATTAAAGAATCAACTTTTCACTCTGGTTCGGATCCTTCCCCGGCCAGAGAATTAAAGAATCAACATTTAACTCTGGTTTAGATCCTTCCCCGGCCAGAGAATCAAAGAATAGACCTTTCACTTTGGTCCAGATCCCTTCCCCGGCCAGAGAACAAAAAGATACCCTTTTCTTCGGCTCTCACATCCCGCTACCCGACGCCCTTCGGCTCAGCCATTTCGGCCAAGGCCCACTATCAGGATTAATCCATCCGTTCCACCATGCTCTCTGATATCTTTTGACTTTATAGCCGACTTCTAACATCTCTCGGCTTGTTAGCCCGCTCCTAATATCTCTTGGCTTCTAGCCTACTTTTTGATTTCCCAACCTCGGCTCTTTGCAGCTTTACAGCCCGCTTATCAGCTTCGGCTTTTATAGCCCGCTTTCCCAACTTCGGCTCTTGTCGCCTGCTTTCCTTCGGCCGTTGTAGCCTGCTTCTCGGCTCTCGTAGCCCGCTTTCCCAACTTTGGCTCTTTGCAGCCCGCTTTCCAATTTTGGCTCTTGTAGCATGCTTCCCAAACTTCGGCTCTTCGCAGCCCACTTTTTAGCTTCGGCTTTTGTAGCCCGCTCTCTCAAACTTGGTGCTTGTAGCCTGCTCCCCAGATTGGGCTCCTCGCAGTCCGCTTCTCGACTTTGGCTCTTGTAGCCTGCTTCCCAAACTTCGGCTCTTCGCAGCCCAATTTTTAGTTTCGACTCTTGCAGCCCACATACCTTTGGCTTTTGTAGCCTGCTTCCTAGAATTCGGCCTTCACGGTCCGCTTCCCATAACTTCGGCTCTTGCAGCCCGCTTTCCCAGTTTCGGCTTCTGTAGCCCACTTCACCAACCTTTGGCCTTTGTTGCCTGCTTCCGGGCTCTCGTAGCCTACTTTCCCAATTTTGACTCTTGCAGCCCGCTTCCCAATACCTTGGGCTCTGGTAGCCTGCTTCTCAGAATTTGACCTTCACGGCCCACTTCCCGTAACTTCGGCTCTGGCAGCCCGCTTCCCAATACCCTTGGCTCTTATAGCCTGCTTCCCAATTTTGGCTCTTGCAGCCCGCCTCCCAATACCCTTGGCTCTTGTAGCCTGTTTCCTAATTTTGACTCTTGTAGCCCGCTTCCCAATATCTTTGGCTCTTGCAGCTCGCTTCCCTAGTTTCCTTTCGACCCTATGCGATCCACTTCCCTAATACCTCTACTACCACTTACAAGATACATATACGTAACGACAGTATGTTCTTACGCAAAAAAAAAAGAGAAAAGAGACAAAAAGAGACAAAAAAAATGCTTGGTTGCCTTATTTGCATGCCTGCTTATAATATAGAATAAGACACTTCCTCAGAATTTTCTAGGACCACGTTTCCTTGCTAAATAATAATGTTGTCTCGATTCCAGATGCACGTGCGTCGCGGCGTACACTCGAAAGGAACCCAATTATGGCGGGCGCACACGTCAAGGGGAAGAGTCATGGCTAAATTGCTAAGCCCAACTCACAAAACAAACATGAGACAACACTCCCCCACCCTACACTCAATGTGTCTAATGGTCTTCGACCATAGGGATTGCCCGACTTTCTTCTTAGCACTCTACGGATGCTTGAATTTCTACACTTGCGTGAATGGTAATCGTGAGGAAAAAGCTGCCCACCCCCACTTAAAAAAATGATGATGCAAAAAAAAAGAGAGAAACGTGAATCTGAGTAGTCGGGAATCTCCATTGAGACACATGAGGAGACTCGCGTGAAATGGTGAAGCGAATTTCAATAAGGATGAGGCCTAGTAGCCGGGAATCCCCATTGAGACACATGAGGAAACTCGCGTCAAACGGTGGAATCCATAATAGAATTACAATAAGGATGAATCCTAGTAGTCGGGAATCCCTATTGAGACACATGAGGAGACTCGCGTCGAATGGTGAAATCCGCTACCAAAAGAAATAGATGGGGGCTGTGTAAAGCTACCGAAATCGAGAGCCTGAAACTCATGTGTAGGCGCTAGAGTAATCCTCGAAGTGTTGCTTAGAAAACCTGCATATCCCTGTGTTTAGGGCCTTTTGCTCACACGTTTGTTCCTCCACTCCACAAAGAGTTGCCTTGGGTTAAATGCGTGAATTTAAGCTATGCACGTAAGACATGCGATATCCTCTTGACGGGTGCACCACCCCTTAGCTGTGCCTTCTATCCCGCACCGTGTCTGTGAATTATGGGCGATGTCCCTATCCCATCCCCTATAGAGAGAGTTGTCTTATTTATACTTATGTTATGCCTACTGACGAATGCCTGCATCATTGAATAAAGAAATAAAAAATAAAAAAAAATAAAAAAATAAAACTCAATTTCGGCTATCGTAGCCTGCTTTCCCAATTCTGGCTCGTACAGCCCAATCTTGGCCCTCACGGCCTACTTCCTGCCCTTGCGGCTTGCTAATCTCCCAACTTCAGCTTCTATAGTCCACTTCCCCAATCTGGGCTCTCGCAGCCTGCTCCCCAATTTCGGCTTTTGTGGTCAGCTTCCCAACTTTGGCTCTGGTAGCCCGCTTCCCCGATTTCAACCTTCACGGCCTACTTTCGCAACACCGATTCTGGCCCTTGCGGTCCACTTTCCCGGGTTCGAATTTCACAGCCGGTGCTCCCGGCGCATTAAAGAACATCAAATCCTTTCACTCTAGATCGGACCTTCTGTCCGGCTATAGAACAAAAAGACCATTTCCACTCTAGATCGGACCTTCTGTCTAGCTAGAGAACAAACCGACCCCTCCACTCTAGATCGGACCTCCCATCCGGCTGTCGAATAAAAAGATTCCTTTCACTTTGGTTCGGACCTGTCATCTAGCCAGAGAATAAAAAGACCCTTTCACTCTAGATCGGACCTTCCGTCTGGCTAGAGAACAAAAAGACCCCTTCACTTTGGTTCAGACCTACCGCCCAGCCAGAGAACAAAAATACCATTTCCACTCTAGATCGGACCTTCTGTCCAGTTAGAGAATAAACATACCCCTCCATTCTAGATCGGACCTCCTATCCGGCTAGAGAATAAAAAGATTCTCTCCACTCTAGATCGGACCTTCTGTCCGGCTGGAGAATAAAAAGATTCCTTTCACTTTGGTTCGGACCCGCCGTCCAGCCAGAGAATAATAAGATTATTTCCACTCTAGATCAGACCTTCCGTCCGGCTAGAGAATAAAAAGATCCCACTTAATTTGGTTCGGGCCTGCCGCCCAGCTAGAGAACAAATAGACCACTCCACTCCAGATCAGACCTTTCGCACGGCTAGAGAATAAAAAGATTCCTTTCACTTTGGTTCGGACCTTCCGTCTGGTTAGAGAATAAACATATCCTTGTCACTTCAGCCTGGACTCTCCACACATCCGAAGAATAAGGGACTCCCTTTCTCTGATCTGGCTCGTAGACTTTCCGTCCAATTGGAGAACTAAAAGACCTTTCTTGGCCGGTTCCCCCGGCGTGTTAAAGAACAAAACAACCTTTCACCCTGGCCTGAGCCTACCGTTCGGGTATGGAATCATCTCCTTTTACTTGCGCTAACACTAGCCCGTGTCAGCGACTTGACCATCTCTCCCTCCCTTCGGGGTCACGAACAATCCCTTTTGATTTGGACCTTCCGTCCAGATCATTGAATCAAAAAACTCTTCTCTCCGTCCCTTCGGGGTCACGAACAATCCCTTTTGATTTGGACATTCCGTCCAGATCATTGAATCAACAAACTCTTCTCTCCGTCCCTTCAGGTGACGAATACCCCTTTTGATTTGGACCTTCCGTCCAGATCATTGAATCAACAAACTCTTCTCTCCGTCCCTTCAGGTGACGAATACCCCTTTTGATTTGGACCTTCCGTCCAGATCATGGAATCAACAAACTCTTCCCTCCGTCCCTTCGGGTGACGAATACCCCTTTTGATTTGGACCTTCCATCCAGATCATGGAATCAACAAACTCTTCTCTCCGTCCCTTCGGGTGACGAATACCCCTTTGACTTGGACCTGCCACCCAGGTCATTGAATGAACAGACTTCTCTCTCTATCCCTTCGGGTGACGAACATCCCTTTTGATTCGGACCTTTCGTCTGGGTCACTAAATGAATAAACCATCCTCTCTGTCCCTTCGGGTGACGAATATCCCTTTTGAATCGACAAACTTCTCTCTCCGTCCCTTCGGGTGACGAATATCCCTTTTGATTCGGACCTTCCGCCCAAGTCATTGAATCAATAAACTCTTCTCTCCGTCCCCTTCGGGTGACAAATACCCCTTTTTGATTTGGACCTGTCATCCAGACCTTTAAAGGAATAAACCCTTCTTTTCGGCCCTCGTAGCCCGCTATCCACAACGTCGGCTTCTATAGCCCGCTTTCCAATAGCTTCAGCTTTCATAGCCCGCTTCCTGGGTTTCGACCCGCGTGGCCTGGTTTCTCGACCTTAACTGCGGTCTGCGGACCCGCTCTCCCCATCATGTTGATGGATCTCTCAATTGGTCTGCACCCGCAGGCCCCGCTCTCTCATCCCTCTCTCGCGCCGTCTGCGGCTGGGGGGCATTTGTGGACACTAAAAATTCTCACCCCATGTTTACGTGCACAGGAATAAAGAAGAGAAGAATAGAGAAGAGAAGAAGAAAAGAAGAAAATAAAAAACACCCTGAAGTGCCCCAGCGGCACACTCCCAGTTGCCCCAGCGGCACACTCCTGTGCCTCCAGCGGCACACCATCAAGGCCCCTCCAGCGGCACAACAGCTCAACATGCCTTTCAATGGCACAGTCTTCATGCCCTCCAGCGGCACACCCTCAAGGCCCCTCCAGCGGCACAACAGCTCAACATGCCTTTCAACGGCACAGTCTTCATGCCCTCCAACGGCACACCCAAACAAGCCCTTCAGCGGCACACCCTACTATGCCCTCCAACGGCACAGTCTCTCTGCCCCCAGCGGCACACCCAATTCGTGCCCTCCAGCGGCACAACCGTCTTGGCCCTTTCAGTAGCACACCCAAACGGTCCCTCCAGTGGCACAGTTGCTCTGCCCCTTCAACGGCACAGCGGCCTGGCCCTTCCAGCGGCACAGCGGTGAATTCCCCCGAACGGTACAAATAGGCAGATGACTCAACGGTCACTAGGCAAACCCCTCGGGGCGCAGCTCGGCCACTTCAACGCCAGTTAGCACCCGCCTTGGTGTCGCCCTCTGGTTGGATGAGGGAGATCCTCACCTTACATTGAGGAGATCGAAGTCAACCTCGGATGGCAGTGCCATCATGAGGTCTGCCCCTTCGGCGGCACACCTATAAAAGGCCCCCACGAAGAGAAGAAAAAAAAGGGAGACAGCATGCGATACCACACACACGAAGAGAGCAGCAACAGAGGAAGAAGAAGAAGGTAGAGAAGAGTGGAGAGATTGAGAGGGAGTGAGCCACCTGTATAGGGGAGAGAAGGAATGGGGTGAAGGGAGGCACCCTCCCTCATTCCAACTCTCCCCCGGCACTGTTTTCTTTTTGCTCCTCTTTTCGTTTCTCAGTTTTTCTCCTCTCCTTTCACAGTTTTCTGTTCTGCAGTGTATTGTAGTTGGCCTTCGGACTCTGGCCTTTGTCATTTTTGGAGTTCTTATCACGAATGAAAAATGCCCTTGGGCTTTATCTTTTGTTTCATCCGTTGTCTTTATGTGGACGCACTTTTCGTTCGTTTATTACGCTCGGCCTCTTCGGGAATGGTTGATTCGTCTATTAAGTGCGTGGGCGTGCCAGTCACAAAGTTACAATTTATTCGGGCTCCGAAGAGCCCATGGTGCGCTTGATCTGACTCGATCAGACGATTGTGTGGTTCGTGTCAGGACCAAAACCCGCCGCGCCATAAAGGTCACGGCGTCATTTACATCCCCCATACGAGGGAACACTCTTGATTAATTGCCGGGATTCAGGGCCTCATGGCCAGAAGATTAATTGCATGGAAAGGCCTATTAGGGAGCATTGAAATCCCCGTATGAGGGTGAGAAGAAAGCATTCACGGTCATGTCGGTCATGTGCTGACCATTTAATATTCGGACGAATGTTCGGCTCGGGAAAAGTGCGATCGTCGCGGGAAAATCGGAGCATATGTATGCCGGGATATGGCAATTTATTGTTCAGAAGAACGAAAAATGTTCGGCTAAACCTCGGTCAGAGCGGTCAGAAACCAGTAAATCTATTGGCCCGGTGCAAGAGCAAGCTGCGACCATACTGCGATGGGCCCCCCGGGGTCAAAACAAGACTTGCATGAGCGTCATTAATATTTTCGGTGCCAAGGGGCAACGAGGGAATATCCCTTGAATCGGCTGAAAAGCCCTGTGTCTAGGGAAGAGGACGTTCGAAACGTGTCGGTCATTCGGGAGACCGTTTAATATTCGGACGGGAGTCCGGCTTGAGAATATTGTAATCGTCGCGGGAGGACCTGGAACATATGCATGCCGGGATACGGCAAGTTTATTATTCTGAGACACCGAAAACATTCGGTTAAATCTCGGTTAGTGTAGCAGGAAACTAGCGAATTTATTGGTCCGGTGCGAGATCGAGTCGGGACCATACCGGGGGCGCCTCCCGCGGTCCAAACGGGGCTTGCGTGGGCATCATTAATGTTCCCGGTGCCGGAGGGCAACGGGGAAGAGTCTGGGACTAGATTCCAAAACCAAAACATGTTCGAAGGAAGCGAGCTATAGGCCGAGGGTGTGGGTCAGATAATGACCATAATCGGGACAGACCCGAGGTCCAAGCACAGCCCACAAAGGCCTTATTGATATTCCCGTGTATAGGGTCCAGGGATGACAAGAGCCATCTCGTTCTATTCAAATTTCTGTCGGTCACTTGCGGACCACTTGATATTTGGACAAGGGTCCATATTGAAGGTGCGACGTATATAAGAACAATCCCGTACAAATGTATGCCGAGTTTGCGGCAATTTCAATGAAAGGGTGGAAACGAATCCCGATAGAGTGAATCTGATTTGACGAGCTATCGGCCCGGAGCAATACTGGGTCACGACCACGTCGGGGTAGGTGCCGTCGGCCATATCGGTCATGTTCGGACATAGGTCCGTAATAGAAACGCGGCAGAAATCGAGGTGAACCCATTCAAATGTCTGCCGAACGTGCGGCAATTTTAGTAGTGGCTCGGAAGGGATCCGGCCTGAGAAACGAGTCCGATTTAATCGGAGTATCGATCCGAGACTAGGTCAGGGCCTGGCCATGTCGGGATAGTTCCCAAGACTCGGGCCCGGCCTGAGAGGGCAGCATTATTGTTCCTTCAGTGTCGAGTCGTGGGAGAGACGGGGCTGCGATGTGGAATTAGTAATACCTTATATTGTTTTATCATTATTGTTCTTATTACTCCGTTGCTTATCCCTCTTTCCGTATCTGTTCCGGGTGCTTTCCCTCATCTTGATTACTGTCATTATTACATTTATTATTATTTTTATTTTTATTGTCACTCATTTCATTCATTTTTTTTATGCGGATCTGTTCAGGCTTATTTACTCATCATGTTTTTTACTAGCTTGTTAGTGCTGCCATTATATGCCCATATGTACATATATACATGTATTTTTTCTTTGAGGGGAGAGTTGGCCCTTGGCGGGTTAAAAAGGGGGCTAAAGGGGGTGTACCGCTGAAGAAAGGTGGGCAGAAAAGTGTGCCGGCGAAGGGCTGAAGATGTGTGCCGTTGAAGGGCTTAAAAGGGGTTTGCCGCTGGAGGGCTGAAGGAGGTGTACCGCTGGGGCGCTGGCTGGAGACTGTACTGGCGAAGGAGGGGAAGGGTGGTGCAAGGTGTCCCAAGGGCGCACTGGAGAAGCGCCAAGAGAGTGTGCCGGGGAAGCCCACAGATAGTGTACCGGTGAAGGAGCACATTGGCTGGTCACCGCAACACAAAGTCTGTACATTCATCAGCCCAAAGTCTATACATTGGCTATATTCATCAGCTCAAAGTCTGTACATTGGCTGCATTCATCATCTCAAAGTCTATACAATGGCTGGTCAAAGTCTACACATTATCCATTGGCTGCAGCTCAAAGTCTATACATTGGCCAGCTCAAAGTCTATACATTGGCCAGCTCAAAGTCTGTACAGCTCAAAGTCTATACATTGTTCATTGACTGCAGCTCAAAGTCTATACATTGCTTGTTGCTGTGTTCGCGCATCAATCTGCCAAGTCTATACATTGTGTTCCACTTCGGAGGGTGAGAGGAGTGTGCCGCTGAAGGGCCGAGAAGGTGTGTCGTTGAAGGGTTGTTAGAGCGTACCGCTGAAGGAAGGTTAGAGGTGTACCGGCCAACGAAGGTGGAGGGCGTACCAGCAAAGGCTGGGATAGACATGCCGATGAAGGCCCACTCCTCTGTTACTTGTTTTTAAGGCTTTTCTTTTCTTCTTTTCTTTGATTTTTACGTAGTTTTATACAAATCTTTTCTCCTTCTTCTTGCAATCTGTTGTTGCTCTATTTATTTGTTGCTTTTGTTATCTTTTAATGTGTATTTATTATCCCATTTGTTTGTTGCATCCTTTTTACCTTTTAACGTCTTGTTAATTTCTAACAAAAATTCGGCAGCATCTCCCCTTGACCCGAGCGTAAGGGAGATAAAGGGAACGTGCCCACATGGAGTGGCGGAACCCGACAACTGGAGGTGGGCGCCCGAGGGCGGCAACACCTTAATAAAACCTCGGAAAACACGGGGAAAACAACGAGCCGAAGACCTCTAAGACTGGACATGGTGTACTGGAGAAGGGGGGGGGCACAGATGAAGGCACAGATGAAGGCACTGGGCTTTACAGGAGGAGGTTCGCAACCTCAAACCATTCAAGATGATGCCACATCCGGAGGAAACCGTCGGCATGAGGTATGTACACAAACACCGAAAAGTGAAAGGAAAGACGATCAAATGCACTGTGGCCCAAAACACCGAGACAAAGAGGAAACCCCCTGAGGGGGACGATCTTCATTCATGGGGAACAAAGGACCGTAGCCATCCGTATGCATTACAAAGCATGCCCGATCTAAGGCTACAGGCAAGAAAGAAAACTAAAGAACAAAAGAACGGAGAGGGAGAAAAAGGAACAAAAGAAGAGGAAGTGTTGGGGATCGAAGCAGGGACGACCGTCCACTGCTCTTTCCCCCACCTTCTCCTATTACATCCAGCTCTCTCTCTCTCTCTCTCTTACTCTCTTTTCCTTGCCTGGTGGTCGTCGGAAGACTCCACGCCGGAGCCCTCTCCCTTTTCCTCTCTCTTTTCCTTCTTCTCGTAGGTGGCTCTGTGTCTGTTCTTCTCTGTCTGTGGGTCTCTTCTCCGTGTGCCGGTCCTCTGTGTATGGGCCTCTTCTCCCCTTCTTCACCGAAATGGGAGTGGTTTTATACTCCCAGCAGCGGGAGCCCTCGAGCACGGCAGTCGGAGGCGGGAAGCGGCTGGTCCTGATGGGGATTGACTTCCCCCGTCCTGGATGTCAGGGGAGTAGCCTGCGTGGCCCAACCTCTGGTTGACACCTCGGACAGCTCACTGCGCGCCAAGGATACGTAGGGCATGGGCGTCACGTCGTTCCGTTGAAATGCCTTCACGCTGTGCCGCTGGCGGGCTCAAGAAGTGTGCCGCTGAAGGCTTGAAATGGTGTGCCGTTGAAGGCTTGAAATAGCGTGCCGTTGAAGGCCTGAGATAGTGTGCCGTTGAAGGCTTAAAATAGTGTGCCGTTGAAGGCTTAAAATAGTGTGCCGTTGAAGGCCCAAATAGTGTGCCGTTGAAGGCCCGAAATAGTGTGCCGTTGAAGGCTTAAAATAGTGTGGCGTTGAAGGCCCGAAATAGTGTGGCGTTGAAGGCTTAAAATAGAGTGACGTTGAAGGCACATGGGGCGTGCCGTTGAAGGCACATGGGGTGTGCCGCTGAAGGCACATGGGGTGTGCCGCTGAAGGGCCCAGGGGCGTACCGCTGAAGGGCCAAAGGGCGTGCCGTTGAAGGCCCATAAGGGGCAGTTCTGAGCCCATTGTGAGCATGAGTTGTGGCCCATTTAATTTTCTTCAAGGTCCATGGATTGTGGGGGCTCTTGGTGGTTGATTTCTCTTCACTGTCGTTACTCCGGAGACGGCTTCATGGTAGTGTGCATATTTGGGGAGTCTGGATGACCAGCCCCTCCGGGGCTTCCTCACTCGGTGCCGTTGTTGATGCTGGGCTGAGCAGGATATCTGGGTGGGTAAATTTTTGTGTCCACAAATGCCCCCCACCCACGGGTAGCGCAGGCGAAGGATGAGCTGGGCGGTGCCCGCGGGTGTGCTGGCCTCTTTTTCTCATCGTCGGTGCCACCGGGGTGTCGGGAGCCGACATGACTTGTTTGTCTCATCTTTTCTTCGTCAGTGCTGACGGGGTGTCGGGAGCTGACCTGGTTTGTTGGTCTCTTTTTCTCTTCATCATCGTCGATGGGGCGTCGGGAGCTGACATGCTCTGTTGGTCTCTTTGTCTCTTCGTCAGCGTCGACATGGTGCCGGAAGCTGACATGATGTGTTGGTCTCTTTGTCAGCGCCGACAGGGTGCCGGGAGCTGACCTGGTTTGTTGGTCTCTTTGTCTCTTAGTCAGCGTCGACATGGTGCCGGGAGCTGACTTAGTTTGTTGGTCTCTTCTTCTCTTCATCAGTGCCGAAGGGGTAGCGGGAACTGGCGTAGTATGTTTGTCTCTTCTTCTCTT
Organism: Amorphophallus konjac; assembly: GCA_022559845.1. NCBI lineage: Eukaryota > Viridiplantae > Streptophyta > Magnoliopsida > Alismatales > Araceae > Amorphophallus > Amorphophallus konjac. The sequence goes on from CM040117.1 coordinate 191,531,486, forward strand.
CATCATCAGTGCCGATAGGGTGCCGGGAGCTGACCTAGTTTGTTGCTCTCTTTGTCTCTTCGTTAGCGCCGACAGGGTGCCGGGAGCTGACCTGGTTTGTTGGTCTCTTCTTCTCTTCATCAGTGCCGACGGGGTAGCGGGAACTGATGTAGTATGTTTGTCTCTTCTTCTCTTCATCATCAGTGCCGACAGGGTGCCGGGAGCTGACCTAGTTTGTTGGTCTCTTTATCTCTTCGTCAGCGCCGACAGGGTGCCGGGAGCTGACCTGCTTTTTGTTCGTCTCTTTGTCTCTTCGTCAGCGCCGACAAGGTGCCGGGAGCTGACCTGCTTTTGTTCGTCTCTTCTTCTCTTATTTTTCTTCTCTTCTCTTTTCTCCTCTTCTATATTCCCTTGCACGTAAACATGGGGTGAGAATTTATTTAGTGTCCTCAAATCAGGGAAGCGGGCTGCGAAAGCCAAAATTTGGGGAGCAGGTTGCCAGAGCCAAACTTGGGAAAGCGGGCCATGGGGGCCGAGGTAAGCAGGCTACAAGAGCCAAAGTTGGGAAGCAGGCTATAAAAGCCAAAGGGAAGCAGGCCAGAAGAGCCAAAGTTGGGAAGCGGGCCGCGGAGGTCGAATTGGGGGAGCAGCTTATAAAGCCAAGGATATTGGGAAGCGGGCTGCAAGAGCCGAAATTATGGGAAGTGAGCCGCGAAGGCCGAATTCTGGGAAGCAGGCTATGAGAGCCGAATTCTGGGAAGTAGGCTGCAAGAGTCAAAGATATTGGGAAGCGGGCTGCAAGAGCCGAAATTATGGGAAGTGGGCCGTGAAGGCTGAATTCTAGGAGGGAGGCTATGAGAGCCAGAATTGGGAAGCAGGCCACGAGGGCCCAAAGGGAAGTAGGCTATGAAGGCCGAGGGGAAGCAGGCTGCGAGAGCCAAAGCTGGGGAGCGGGCCGTGAAGGTCGAAATTATAGGGAGCAGGCTACAGAAGTCAAATCGGGGAAGCAGGCTACAAGAGCCAAAATTAGGAAGCGGGCTGCAGGAGTCGAGATTATGGGCAGCGGGCCGTGAAGGCCGAATTCTGGGAAGTAGGCTGCAAGGGCCAAAGATGTTGGGAAGCGGGCTGCAAGAGCCAAAATTAGGGCAGCGGGCCGTGAAGGCCGAATTCTGGGAAGCGGGCAGTGAAGGCCGAATTCTGGGAAGTAGGCTGCAAGAGCCAAAGATGTTGGGAAGCGGGCTGCAAGAGCCGAAATTAGGGTGAAAGATGTGAAAGCCCAAATCGGGGAAGCGGACTATAGAAGTCGGAGTTGGGAGATTAACGAGCCGCGAGGGCAAGTGGTAGGCCATGGGGGCCAAGATTGGGCTCTACGAGCCAGCGCAGGGAAAGTAGGCTTTGATAGCCGAAATTGAGTTTATTGTATACACACATTTTTATTATTTATTATTTATTATATATATATATATTTATTATATATAATTTTTTATTCAAGCATGCAAGCATTCATTAGCAGGCATATCATAGATATGAGTAAGGCAGCTCCCTCTATAGGGGATAGGATAGGGACATCGCCCGTAATTCATAGATGCGGTGCGGGCCGCGAGGCACAATCGAAGGGTGGTGCACCCGTCAAGAGGATATCGCATGTCTTGCATGTATAGCCTAAATTCACGCATTTCACCCGAGGTAATTCTATGTGGCGTGGCAGTGCAAATGTGTGAACAAAGAGCCCTAACCATAGGAATATGCAGGTTTTCCTGGTGACACTCAAGGATCGCTCCAGCGCCTACACATTAGTTCCAGGCTTTCGACTTTCGGTAGCTTCACATAGCCCCCATTTGTTTATTTTGGTAGCGGATTTCACCGTTCGACGCGAGTCTCCTCATGTGTCTCAATGGGGATTCCCGGCTACTAGGATTTATCCTTATTGTGATTCGCTTCACCATTTCGCGCGAGTCTCCTCATTTGTTTCAGTGGAGATTCCCGACTACTCGGATCCGCGTTTCTCTCTCTCTTCTTTATTCTCTTCTTCTTCTTTTTTCTCTTCTCTCTCTTTTTTCTTTTTTTCTTTTTACAGTGGGGGTAGGCAGCTTTTTCCTCACGATTACCTTTCACGAGAGTGCAGGAATTCAAGTCTCCGTAGAGTGCTAAGAAGAAATTCAGGCAATCCCTATAGTCGAAGGCTATTGAACACATTAAGTGCTAAGTGTGGGAGCGTTGCCTCAGGTTTATTTTGTGAGTTGGGCTTAGCGATTCAGCCATGACTCTTCCCCTTGACGTGTGCACCTACCATAATTGGGTTCCCTTTGAGCGTGCGCCGTGACGCCCGTGCATCCGGAATCGGGGCGATATTATTTAGCAAGGAAGCACGGTCCTAGAAAATTTCAAGGAGGTGTATTATTCTATATTAAGTAACCATGCAAGCAGGGCAATCATGCATTCTGTTCTTTCTTTTCTCTTTCTTTTTTTTTGTATTCATTTTGTTGTTTTCTTTTTGTTTTGTTTTATTTTGTTTCTTTTTTTATTTTTTTTTGTTTTTGTTTGTTTGTTTGTTTTTTTGCATAAGAAAATATTACTATTACGTATAAGTGTAGTGGTAGTAAAGGTATTAGGGAAGCAGACCACGAACGGCTGAAAAGACACTGGGGAAGCGGGCCATGAAGGCCGAAGTTGATATTGGAAGTAGGCCACAATAGCCAAAAATCGAGGGGAGCGGGCTGCGAGAGCCAAATTATGGGAAGCATGCTGCAGGAGCCGAAGTTGAGAAGCGAGCTACAGGGGCCGAAGTTACGGGAAGCGGGCCGTGAAGGCCGAATTCTGGGAAGCAGGCCGTAAAGGCCAAATTCTGGGAAGCAGGCTGCGAGAGCCAAAGATATTGGAAAGCGGGCTGCAGAAGCCAAAATTGGGAAGCGGGCCGTGAAGGTCGAATTCTGGGAAGCTGGCCGTAAGGGCCGAATTCTGGTAAGCAGGCTGTGAGAGCCAAAGAGATTGGGAAGCGGGCTGCAAAAGTCGAAATTGGGGAGTGGGCTGTGAAGGCCGAATTCTGGGAAGCATGCCGTAAAGGCCGAATTTTGGGAAGCAGGCCGTAAAGGTCAAATTCTGGGAAGCAGGCTGCGAGAGCCAAATATATTGGGAAGCGGCTGCAAAAGCCGAAATTGGGAAGCGGGCCGTGAAGGTAGAATTCTGGGAAGCATGCCGTAAAGGCCGAATTCTGGGAAGCAGGCCGTAAGGCCGAATTCTGGGAAGTAGACTGCGAGAGCCAAAGATATGGGAAGCGGGCTACAGGAGCCGAAATTATGGGAAGCAGGCCGTGAAGGTCAAATTCTGGGAAGCATGCCGTGAAGGCCGAATTCTGGGAAGCAGGCTACGAGAGCCAAAGATATTGGGAAGCGGGCTGCAGGAGCCGAAATTATGGGAAGCGAGCCGTGAAGGCCAAATTCTGGGAAGCAGGCCGTGAAGGCCGAATTCTGGAAGCAGGCTGCAAGAGCCGAAGATATTGGGAAGTAGGCTAAAAGGCCAAGGGATATTGGGAGCAGGCTGACAAGCCGAGAGATGTTAGGAGTAGGCTGTAAAGCCGAAAAGATATCGGAGAGCGCGGTGGGAGGGGTGGATTAATCATGACAGTGGGCCTTGGCCGGAATGACTGAGCCAAAGGGCGTCGGGTAGTAGGATACGTGAGCCGAGGAGAAGGGTTTGTGAAGCGGCGGGTTCGAAGACCACGTCTGTCTCATGTCTCTTTTTTTTCTTCTTCTTTTGTGTGGGGAGAATGGTGCAAAGACCATGTCTGCCTCGTGACTCTTCTTTCTCTTCTTCTCTTCTTCTGTTATGGAGAGGCGGTGTAAAGATCATGCTTGCCTCATGGTCATTTCTTTCTTTTCTTCTCTTCTTTTGTGTGAAGAGGCGGGTTCAAGGACCCTGTTCGCCCCGCGACTGTTCTTTCTTTTCTTTTCTTCTTCTTTCATGGAGAGGCAGGTGCAGAGACCATGTTCATCTCGTGACTATTCTTTCTCTTCTTCTCTTCTTCTTTTATGGAGAGGCAGGTGCAAGGACCATGTTCGCCTCATGTCTCTTTTTTCTTTTCTCTTCTTCTTTTGTAGAGAGGCAGGTGTAGAGACCATGTTCGCCCCGTGACTGCTCTTTCTCTTCTTCTCTTCTTCTTTTATGGAGAGGCAGGTGCAAGGACCATGTTCGCCTCATGTCTCCTTTTTCTCTTCTCTTCTTCTTTTGTAGAGAGGCAGGTGCAGAGACCATGTTCGCCCCGTGACTGCTCTTTCTCTTCTTCTTTTATAGAGAGACAGGTGCAAGGACCATATTCGCCTCATGACTGTTCTCTCTCTTCTTCTCTTCTTCTTTTGTGGAGAGGCAGGCGCAAAGACCATGTTTGCCTCGTGACTGTTCTTTCTTTTCTTCTTTTGTGGAGAGGTGGGTTCAAGGACCACGTCTGCCTTATGTGTCTCTTCCTCCTTTTCTTCTCTTCTTTTACGTGATGAGGCGGGCTCGAGGACCACGTCTGCCTCATGTGTCTTCTTTTGGTTCTGCTCTTCTTCTTTTGTGTGAAGAGGCGGGTGCAAAGATCATGCTTGCCTCATGGTTGTTCTCTTTCTTCTTCTCTTCTTTTTTTTGTGTGGAGAGGCGGGTACAAAGACCATGTTCCCCTCGTGACTCTTCTTTCTCTTCTTCTCTTCTTTTGTGGAGAGGCAGGCGCAAAGACCATGTTTGCCTCTGTGATTGTTCTTTCTTTTCTTCTTTTGTGGAGAGGCGGGTTCAAGGACCACGTCTGCCTTATGTGTCTCTTCCTTCTTTTCTTCTCTTCTTTTGCATGATGAGGCGGGCTCGAGGACCACGTCTGCCTCATGTGTCTTCTTTTGGTTCTGCTCTTCTTCTTTTGTGTGAAGAGGCGGGTGCAAAGATCATGCTTGCCTCATGGTTGTTATCTTTCTTCTTCTCTTCTTTTTTTTGTGTGGAGAGGCGGGTACAAAGACCATGTTCCCCTCGTGACTCTTCTTTCTCTTCTTCTCTTCTTTTGTGGAGAGGCAGGCGCAAAGACCATGTTTGCCTCGTGATTGTTCTTTCTTTTCTTCTTTTGTGGAGAGGCGGGTTCAAGGACCACGTCTGCCTCATGCGTCCCTTCTTCCTTTTCTTATCTTCTTTTACGTGATGAGGCGGGCTCGAAGACCACGTCTGCCTCATGTGTATTCTTTCTTTTCTTCTCTTCTTTTGTGTGATGAGGCGGGCTCGAAGACCACGTCTGCCTCATGCGTGTCTTTTTCTTTATTCTGCTCTTCTTTCCTCATTAATGCTTCCACGCTGGAGTGTATTTCTCTTAACGTGCCCCCAGGTTGGGGTGTAGCTTTATTTGGTATGCATCCCCCTGAGGGGTGTGTTTTGCCTCTTTGCCTCTGTGCCCCCAGGCGGGGCGTATTTTTCAAGGCTTCTATGCCCCCAGGTGGGGCGTGCTTCTTTTTCTGATGCCCCCAAGTCGGGGAGTCTCCTCTATGGCTTCTATGCCCCCAGGCGGGGTGTATGTTGCTTTATATGCCCCCAGGGCGGGGTGTAATTCTTGCTTCTTCTGCCCCCGAGGCGGGGTGAACTCTTCTTCTTTGCTTATGTGCTCCCATATCGGGGTGTATTCCTTTCTTCATATGCTCCCCCTAAGCCGGAGAATGTTGTTTGTTCTGCTTCAAATGCCCCCCCCCCCCCCCCCGGGGGGGGGGGATATATGTTGCTTCATGGACCCCGAGACCGGGATGTATTCCTTCTTCAGATGCCCCTAAGCCGGGGTGGACTCTTTTCTTCTTATACTCCTAAGGCAGGATGCAGCTTTTTCAAATGCCCCTAAGTCGGAGCGCGTTCTTCATGGCTTCTATGCCCCCACTGGCGGGGTTTGTCTCTTCTTCAAATACCCCTAAGCTGGGGTGGACTTCTCTTCATATGCCCCTGAGTCGGGGCGTGTTCTTTATAGCTTCTAGGCCCTTGAGGTGAGGTATGCTTCTTCTTCAAGTACCCCCAAGACGGGGTGTGATTCTTGGGTTCATATGCCCCCCAAGGCGGGGTGTGTTTTGCTTCTTGTGCCCCACAAGGGTGGGGTGTATCCCTTTACGGCTTCTGTGCCCCCGAAGCAGGGTATGTTGTTTCTTCAAATGCCGCTTGGGCGGAGTATATCTTTCTTCTTATGCTCCCAGATCGGGATGTATGTCTCTTTGTTTCTGTGCCCCGGGTCGGGGTAGATGCTTCTGCTTCTTATGTGCCAAGGGCGGAGTGTATTTTTGTGCCCCCAGGCCGGGGTAGGTGCTTCTGCTTCTTATGCGCCGAGGGCGAGTGTATTTTTGTGCCCCCTAGGCTGGGGTAAATTCTTCATGTTTCTCATACCCTTTTCGCAGGGCGTATTCTCTTGCTTCTCATGTCCCTGGATCGGGGCGTATATTTCTTCTTCTGACGCCCCTCGGTCGGGGTATATTCTTTCTTCATGTGCTCCCAGGTCAGGATGTGCTTCTTTCTTCGAGTGTCCCCAGGTCGGGGTGAATTCTTTTCTTCTGGCCAGACACACCGGGGGGATGTTTGCTTCTTGTGCTCCCAAGGTGGGGTGTGGTCTGCTTCTTGTGCCCCCCTGAGGCGGGGTATCTTTCTTCTCCGAATACCCCTGAGCCGGGGCGTGCTTTTTATGGCTTCTATGCCCCCCGGGCGGGGTAAGTTTCTTCTTCAAATACCCCTAAGCCGGGGTGGACTTCTCTTCATCTGCCCCTGAGCCGGGGTGCAGCCATTGCTTCTTGTGCCCCCATGGTGGAGCATGTCTCCTTCTTTTTATCCCCCATGGCGAGGTGTATTTTGGTTCTTATGCCCCCAGGATGGAGTGTGTCTCTTTCTGTGCCCCCCCAGAGCGGGGTAAGTGCTTCTGCTTCTTATGCCCCAAGGGCGGAGTGTGTCTCTTTCTGCCCCCTGAGCGGGGTACATTCTTCATGTTTCTTATACCCTTTTCGCAGGGCGTATTCTCTTGCTTCTTATGTCCCCGGATCGGGGTGTATGTTTCTTCTTCTGACGCCCCTAAGTCGGGGTATATTCTTTCTTCATGTGCTCCCAGGTCGGGATGTATGCCTCTTTGCTTCGGTGCCCCCGGGTGGAGGTGTATTCTGTCTCTTTGCTTCTGCGTCCCCCAGGCGGGGTATATTTCTTTTTCAAATGCCCCTGAGCCGGGGCATATTCTTTATGGCTTCTTGCCCCCTGGCGGGGTATATTTCTTCTTCAAATATCCCTAAGACGGGGTGGACTTCTCTTTCTTATGCTCCCGAGGTGGGATGTATCTTCTTCAAATACCCCTAAGCCGGGGCGTGTTCTTTATGGCTTCTATGCCCCCTGGCGGGGTATGTTTCTTCTTCAAATACCTCTAGGCCGGGGTGGACTTCTCTTCATATGCCCCTAAGTCGGGGCGTGCTCTTTATAGCTTCTAGGCCCTCGAGGCAAGGTATGCTTCTTCTTCAAATACCCCTAAGACGGGGGTGTGATTCCTGACTTCATATGCCCCCAACGTGGGGTATATCTTTTGTTTCTTATGCTCCCGAGCCGGGATGTAGCCTCTTGGCCTCATATGCTACCGAGGCGAGGGGTGTGTTACTTCATGTGCCCCCGGGGGGGATGCATTTTGCCTCTACTGCCCCGTGGCGGGGTATATCTCTTGGCTTCTTACGCCCCCAAGGTGGGGTGTGTTTTCTTCTTATGCCCCCGGGGTGGGGTATATCTTTCGCTTCTTATGCCCCCCCTTGGGGCGGGGTGAAGTCTTTGCTTCAAATGCCCCTAAATTGGGGTATAGTTTTGTCTCATATGCCCTTGGAGCAGGGGTGTATTTCTCTTCATGTGCCCCTGGGAATGGGGTGTATCTTTGTTGCTTGTTGTGCCCCCAGAGGGAGGTGCCTTTCTCTTCATGTGCGCCAGGCACCGGGTGTATCTTTGATTTTTTTATATGCCCCCGAGGGGAGATTCTTCTTCTTCTGCCCCGACACTGATGGGGACATCAACGTCAGCCCGCTCACTTTGTGTTTGCATCTACGTCCTTTTGTATATGTATGTACGCCCTTGTGATATATGGGTACACAATAGTAGGTCTTAGTGGGTTTATTTGTAAAAGGCCATTGGGTTTCTTTGCAAATGTGCATGTAGGCCCTGCAGGGGCCCCCTCCCTCCTCCTTATTGGTCCACCTGGACTCCTGGGCCCAAGGTGGCTGGTCCATGGTCCAAACTTGGACTTGGACCTAGAATTAATTAAAGAAGACAAATTCTAATTGTCCTCTTAAAGGGGGGGGCGAACCTTGTTGTTTAATGGGGTTTAATGTGGTTGTCAAACCACATCCCAACCCTTCATTAATCAACCCTTGATCCAAGGGCTTAGAATAGGTTAGACCCCTTGCATATATATACTTGTATTTTCATATTGAATGAATTAATGAATGGAAAAAAAGGCATTTGCCCCAAGTGAAGCTTGCGCCCCTCCCCTCTCTCTCCCTGGTTCCTCCACCCCCTCTCCCCTTTCTAGAGTGTAATCCCTTCCCCCTTGATCCCCTCCAGCATCTGAAGCAACTCCGGTGATCGCCGCCGCCATCGTCTCGCCACCGACACGTCGTTGCCAACGGTTTCGGTGTTCTGTCCACTCAGGACAGATCCTTCTTCTCCGAATTCCTGCTATCACTCCCTTCATCTTCTGAAGCTCAAAATTTCAGGGTTGGTTCCCCTCTAGAACCCTTATCCTCAAAAAAAAAATCACGTCAAAATTCATCCTTTAGCTATTTTTTGATTTTCTTCCAAGTCCAAGTTCCAGATCTGTCCTGGTTCTGTTTACTGTTCATCAGCTCTGAGTTTACCCCATTCGAACCACCTTTTGATTTCTGTTGGGTCGCCCAAATTTACTGGGAGCTCTGTCCACATCCCTATACCACCAGGAATTTTCTTAATTTTTGGTTCACCCTCCAAGTATTTTACAAAAACCGTCCAAGTTCCCAAGAACAGTCTGCCCACAGTTTCCCAGATCCGACCCAGGTCTAGTAAAAACATCCCATAAAATCCATTTCTTATCCAATCCAAAAACCAAAAATAGTCCCGGATCCCTCTCTCAGAGACCTTCAACTTTTCTGAAGAAATTATTTCCAGATTCGGAGTTTTTCTCCCCGGTCAACGTCGATCTTCAAAGAAGTCAGAACCTGCCCCTACAGTTCTGGCCAGATTCCAGCAAGCTTGTAAAATACATGATCAGAAATACAGATCTGATTATTTTTTTTGAAGACCCCTATGTCGAAGTATTCTGAGTCAGCTTTCCAACGGTGCTAATCTCGTCGCATTCCGACGACGGGGCTGATCGCAGCAGCAGTTTTCTCCGAGTCGCGTGCCTGCAAACAGAACTTTCAGGTTCGTGGCCGAGTTCCCAGCGAGCGTCGTCCGAGGGCCGCCCGGCGTCCGGCGGTAGTTCCAGCAGCTCGCCATCCCAGGGGAACGCTTTCCAGGTGTCTCCACAACAGAGGAGTCATCAGGCCCCACACGACCCCTCCGGTCAATACGTGGGCCCCCACTAGCACAAGTACGCGTGAAGCCGAAGCATTGCCCGAAACCGCCCGTCAACCCGAACTTGGTCCTCCCGGGCCCACTTGTGTCGCCCTTTACCTCCCTGCGTGGAGTGGGCTTATTTGTACTGCTGTAAACATAATGTACTAAGTTCTCGGGAGTACGAGCTTTGGCCGGGTGCCGTCTTCGCCACGCCGAGAGCGTGGAGGTATCGCCTTCACCCTTACACTTGGCATTAGCTTAATTCTTTATATGCTTTATATGCCGCTGCTAGAGAGCATGTCTAGGGATACCTAGCTCGCATTCAATTTATAATATCACTACTACGAGAGAGAGCGAAGCCGTCCCGTGACCCGATCCGGGCGCAAAAGAGAGCCGACCACCCTAGCTCATTGCCGGTTTCTCAACCGCGCACATCCGACGCTTCCCTCGTTAAGGGACGATCGCGAGCTTGTCGTGTCCGTGGTCCCGTCCCGCATCAGACACGCTGGGGAATGTCTGCTTCTTGTGCCCCCAAAGTGGGGTGGATTCTCGACAGCTCATGTGCCCCCGTTGGTGGGGTGTATGCTTCTTCTTCAGATTCGCCTAAGGCGGGGTGTATTCTTTGTTGCTTCATGTACCCCCGAGTCGGGGTGGATTCTCTTCATGTGCCCCCATGGCGGGGTGTACTCTCTTTATGTGTCCCCAGGAGTGGGGTGTGGTTTGCTTCCTGTGCACCCAAGCAGGGTGTATCGCTGCTTGCAATGTCCCCCGAGGCGGGGTATCCTTCTTCTTCAAATACCCCTAAGCCGGGGCGTATTCTTTATGGCTTCTATGCCCCCATAGCGGGGTGTGTTTCTTCTTCATATGCCCCTAAGCCAGGGTGCAGCTCTATTGCTATAAAGCATTCCCCACAGCGGGCAGCTATTCACCAAGCTACAATTGTGGCTCGCTGGGTCTTTTAACAACCACTCGGGGGGCCGTTTTGTGCCGGATAGAGGCAGCAGGAAGGAGGAACGGGCCGGGTCATTGCACCGCGGACTTGGGTCCTCCTAGAGTCAGGCAGGATGCCAGGTTTCTTCTTGCTCTTTTGGTCGACAATGCTTGCTAGCTTTTTTCTTCTTCTTTTTTATCTCTCTTTTTTTTTCTTTTTTTCTTCTTCTTCTTGTATGATTGACCAGGGTGGAGGTGCAGGAGAGCGCTCACCCTCTCAGAGAGGGGATGAGTGGTTCGCTCCACCGCAGCAACCCCACAATGGTAATCTTAATTCAGCACGGGTCTCGACGGACGTGGGCGTACAACCCTCTCATCGCCGACTCTTTCTCTTCTTTTTTTGTTTCTTTCTTTTCTTCTCGTCTTATTTTCTTATTTTCTTCTTTTCTTCTCTTCTTCTCTTCCTCTTTTCTTCTTTTCTTCTTTTCTTCTTTTCTTCTCTTTCTTCTTGAGGAAAAAGGGGGGGCTTGATTTCCCCTCCCTTCTCTTCTCTTTCTCTTCTCCTTTTTTTTATAACAGCCCCCATGATTCCTGGAAGCTGCATATGCTTCGAAGCAGCGTCCTCGAGGCCGCGAAGGCAGCTGCATCGAGTCTGGATTTTCTCCCCATAGGGCTGGCGAAGACAGCACCTGCAATTCATCAAAGCAGGCAAGCATCGTTTATTAGGGGGCCATGAGGCCCTGAATCCCGGCGAAGAGATGAACGGTAGTTTCCGTCCCACCGGGCATGCCAGAATTGTGGACGCACTTTTCGTTCGTTTATTATGCTCGGCCTCTTCGGGAATGGTTGATTCGTCTATTAAGTGCGTGGGCGTGTCAGTCACAAAGTGACAATTTATTCGGGCTCCGAAGAGCCCATGGTGCGCTCGATCTGACTCGGTTAGATGATTGTGTGGTTCGAGTCGGGACCAAAACCCGCCGCGCCATAAAGGTCACGGCGTCATTTACATCCCCCATACGAGGGAACACCCTTGATTAATCGCCGGGATTCAGGGCCTCATGGCCAGAAGATTAATTGCATGGAAAGGCCTATTAGGGAGCATTGAAATCCCCGTATGAGGGTGAGAAGAAAGCATTCGCGGTCATGTCGGTCATGTGCTGACCATTTAATATTCGGACGAATGTTCGGCTCGGGAAAAGTGCGATCGTCGCGGGAAAATCGGAGCATATGTATGCCGGGATATGGCAATTTATTGTTCAGAAGAATGGAAAACGTTCGGCTAAACCTCGGTCAGAGCGGTCAGAAACCAGTAAATCTGTTGGCCCGGTGCAAGAGCAAGCTGCGACCATACTGCGGTGGGCCCCCCGCGGTCGAAACAAGACTTGCATGAGCGTCATTAATATTTCCAGTGCCAAGAGGCAACGAGGGAATATCCCTTGAATCGGCTGAAAAGCCCTGTGTCTAGGGAAGCGGACGTTCGAAACGTGTCGGTCATTCGGGAGACCGTTTAATATTCGGACGGGAGTCCAGCTTCAGAATATTGTAATCGTCGCGGGAGGACCTGGAACATATGCATGCCGGGATACGGCAAGTTTATTATTCTGAGACACCGAAAACATTCTGTTAAATCTCGGTTAGTGTAGCAGGAAACTAGCGAATTTATTGGCCCGGTGCGAGATCGAGTCGGGACCATACTGGGGGCACCTCCCGCGGTCCAAATGGGGCTTGCGTGGGCATCATTAATGTTCCCAGTGCCGGAGGGCAACGGGGAAGAGTCCCGGGACTAGATTTCAAAACCAAAACATGTTCGAAGGGAGCGAGCTATAGGCCGAGGGTGTGGGTCAGATAATGACCATAATCGGGACGAACCCGAGGTCCAAGCACAGCCCACAAAGGCCTTATTGATATTCCTGTGTATAGGGTCCAGGGATGACAGGAGCCATCTCGTTCTATTCAAATTTCTGTCGGTCACTTGCGGACCACTTGATATTCGGACAAGGGTCCATATTGAAGGTGCGACGTAGATAAGAACAATCCCGTACAAATGTATGCCGAGTTTGCGGTAATTTCAATGAAAGGGCGGGAACGAATCCTGATAGAGTGAATCCGATTTGACAAGCTATCGGCCCGGAGCAATACTGGGTCACGACCACGTCGGGGTAGGTGCCGTCTGCCATATCGGTCATGTTCGGACATAGGTCCGTAATAGAAACGCGGCAGAAATTGAGGTGAACCCATTCAAATGTCTGCCGAACGTGCGGCAATTTTAGTAGTTGCTCGGAAGGGATCTGGCCCGAGAAAGGAGTCCGGTTTAATCGGAGTATCGGCCCGAGACTAGGTCGGGGCCTGGCCATGTCGGGATAGTTCCCAAGACTCGGGCCCGGCCTGAGAGGGCGGCATTATTGTTCCTTCAGTGCCGGGTCGTGGGAGAGACGGGGCTGCGATGTGGAATTAGCAATCCTTATATTGTTTTATCATTATTGTTCTTATTACTCCATTGCTTATCCCTCTTTCCGTATCTGTTCCAGGTGCTTTCCCTCATCTTGCTTACTGTCATTATTACATTTATTATTATTATTATTATTATTATTATTATTGTCACTTATTTCATTCATTTCATTCATTTTTTTATACGGATCTGTTCAGGCTTATTTACTCATCATGTTTTTTACTAGCTTGTTAGTGTTGCCATTATATGCCCATATGTACATATATACATGTATTTTTTCTTTGGGGGGAGAGTTGACCCTTGGCGGGTTAAAAAGGGGGCTAAAGGGGGTGTACCGCTGAAGAAAGGTGGGCAGAAAAGTGTGCCGGCGAAGGGTTGAAGATGTGTGCCATTGAAGGGCTTAAAAGGGGGTTGCCGCTGGAGGGCTGAAGGAGGTGTACCGCTGGGGCGCTGACTGGAGACTGTACCGGCGAAGGAGGGGAAGGGTGGCGCATGGTGTCCCAAGGGCGCACTGGAGAAGCGCCAAGATAGTGTGCCGGGGAAGCCCACATATAGTGTACCGGTGAAGGAGCACATTGGCTGGTCACCGCAACGCAAAGTCTGTACATTCATCAGCCCAAAGTCTATACATTGGCTGCATTCATCAGCTCAAAGTCTGTACATTGGCTGCATTCATCATCTCAAAGTCTATACATTGGCTGGTCAAAGTCTACACATTGTCCATTGGCTGCAGCTCAAAGTCTATACATTGGCCAGCTCAAAGTCTATACATTGTCCATTGGCTGCAGCTCAAAGTCTATACATTGGCCAGCTCAAAGTCTGTACAGCTCAAAGTCTATACATTGTTCATTGACTGCAGCTCAAAGTCTATACATTGCTTGTTGCTGTGTTCGCGCATCAATCTGCCAAGTCTATACATTGTGTTCCACTTCGGAGGGTGAGAGGAGTGTGCCGCTGAAGGGCCGAGAAGGTGTGTCGTTGAAGGGTTGTTAGAGCGTACCGCTGAAGAAAGGTTAGAGATGTACCGGCCAACGAGGGTGGAGGGCGTACTGGTGAAGGCTGGGATAGACATGCCGATGAAGGCCCACTCCTCTGTTACCTATTTTTAAGGCTTTTCTTTTCTTCTTTTCTTTGATTTTTGCGTAGTTTTATATAAATCTTTTCTCCTTCTTCTTGCAATCTGTTGTTGCTCTATTTATTTGTTGCTTTTGTTATCTTTTAATGTGTATTTATTATCCCATTTGTTTGTTCCATCCTTTTTGCCTTTTAACGTCTTGTTAATTTCTAACAAAAATTCGGCAGCATCTCCCCTTGACCCGAGCGTAAGGGAGATAAAGGGAACGCGTCCACATGGAGTGGCGGAACCCTACAACTGGAGGTGGGCGCCCGAGGGCGGCAACACCTTAATAAAACCTCAGAAAACACGGGGAAAACAACTAGCCGAAGACCTCTAAGACTGGACAGGGTGTATTGGAGAAGGGGGGGCAGGCACAGATGAAGGCACTGGGCTTTACAGGAGGAGGTTCACGACCTCAAACCATTCAAGATGATGCCACATCCGGAGGAAACCGTCGGCATGAGGGATGTACACAAACACTGGAAAGTGAAAGGAAAGACGATCAAACGCACTGTGGCCCAAAACACCGAGACAAAGAGGAAACCCACTGAGGGGGACGATCTTCATTCATGGGGAACAAAGGGCCGTAGCCGTCCGTATGCATTACAAAGCATGCCCGAGCTAAGGCTACAGGCAAGAAAGAAAACTAAAGAACAAAAGAACGGAGAGGCAGAAAAAGGAACAAAAGAAGAGGAAGTGTTGGGGATCGAAGCAGGGACGACCGTCCACTGCTCTTTCCCCCACCTTCTCCTATTACATCCAGCTCTCTCTCTCTCTCTTACTCTCTTTTCCTTGCCTGGTGGTCGTCGGAAGACTCCACGCCGGAGCCCTCTCCCTTTTCCTCTCTCTTTTCCTTCTTCTCGTAGGTGGCTCTGTGTCTGTTCTTCTCTGTCTGTGGGTCTCTTCTCCGTGTGTCAGTCCTCTGTGTATGGGCCTCTTCTCCCCTTCTTCGCCGGAATGGGAGTGATTTTATACTCCCAGCAGTGGGATCCCTCGAGCACGGCAGTCCGAGGCGCGAAGCGGCTGGTCCTGATGGGGATTGACTTCCCCCGTCCTGGATGTCAGGGGAGTAGCCTGCGTGGCCCAACCTCTGGTTGACACCTCGGACAGCTCACTGCGCACCAAGGATACGTAGGGCATGGGCGTCACGTCGTTCCGTTGAAATGCCTTCACGTTGTGCCGCTGGCGGGCTCAAGAAGTGTGCCGCTGAAGGATTGAAATGGTGTGCCGTTGAAGGCTTGAAATAGCGTGCCGTTGAAGGCCTGAGATAGTGTGCCGTTGAAGGCTTAAAATAGTGTGCCGTTGAAGGCCCGAAATAGTGTGCCGTTGAAGGCTTAAAATAGAGTGCCGTTGAAGGCACATGGGGTGTGCCGCTGAAGGCACATGGGGTGTGCCGCTGAAGGGCACAGGGGCGTACCGCTGAAGGGCCAAAGGGCGTGCCCTCGAAGGCCCAAAAGGGGCAGTTCTGAGCCCATTGTAAGCATGAGTTGTGGCCCATTTAATTTTCTTCGAGGCCCATGGATTGTGGGGGCTCTTGGTGGTTGATTTCTCTTCACTGTCGTGACTCCGGAGACGGCTTCACGACAGTGTGCATATTTGGGGAGTCCGGATGACCAGCCCCTCCGGGGCTTCCTCACTCGGTGCCGTTGTTGATGCTGGGCCGAGCAGGATATCTGGGTGTGCAATTTTTGGTGTCCACACTTCTCCTCATCATTCGTCTGTGGTTTGCATTTTCACCCCGGCTTTCTAGCGTCGTTATGATTGCCCCTTGTGTCATCGGTTAGCTCAGCTCAACGTGTGGTGTTCTCGGCTCGCCAGTGCAAGATTGGCTCCTCCCCTTTTTTTGATGGCCTTCCATAGCGTGAGCGGTACCTCACTTCCTCCATCTATGGGTTCGTTATCACCCACTACCCTTGTCCAGCGGTTGGGACTCATCCACTAGCTAGGAGGCTTTTCAGCCTTTCCTCCAGAATCCACGGTGTGCACATACCCATTCAAGCCCCCGGTCATCACACTACTCAGGCCCTTCAACGGCGCACCTCCCTGGGTCTGCCCAGTAGCACACCCTTCCCATTTGTCTGTCCAGTGGCACAGTCTTCTCTGGGTTTGCCCGGCGGCACACCCTTCCCATTTGTCTGCCTAGCGGTACACTTCCCTTTGTTTGCCCAGCGGCACGCCCTCTCCAGCCGCTAGCGGTACACCCTTGGCTGCCTCAGCGGCACACCTCCGCTGTTGGCCTGCTTGGTGGCACACACCTTGGCTGTCACTTCTTCGGTGCACTCATAGCTTGTATCGGTCTACTGGTTTCCTGTTCGGCATTTTCTCCGAGTTTTCTGAAATTTCCCCAAAGGTGGCTGCTTAGGCACACACCTCAGTTGTTGGTTCATGTCACTCCCTGTGGGCATGTTCCTTGTATTCCCTTACCATCCGGGTCAAGGGGAGATGCTGTCTAATTTTTTGTCAGAGATAACAATAAGTTAAAAGACGAAAGGAAGTAATAAACAAATGGAACCAACAACAATAAAATATTCTAATCAACTAAAGGAACTATTCAAGGCTCAAGAAATTGGACTGAACAAGACTCAAAGAACTGCACTATTGAATATGACCTGGGACTCAATCACATGACAGGAAGATTGAAAGTTGATCCTTTGAGATTCTCCATCATAATTGCATGAGCAAGGGGCCTTCTTCTGAACTTTGCCCCCACTCATCTGAACTTCACCCTACCTACCTTAGTCCTTCATTCTCAACTCAATCCTTCCAGAGGTGCACTCTCCCTTGGCCCTCCAATGGTACGCCCCTGCCTCTTTGACCTACTCCTCATCAGCCCCATCTCAAACCCTTTGCACTCTCAACATATCTCCTTGGCCGGCACACTTTCGCCTGCCTTCAGCAGTACACCCAGCTCCCGTAGTGCTTTCAGCGGCACATTCCTAGACCTTCCAGCGGTACACCCTAGCCTACTCCGTTCAGCGGTACACCTTCACCTGCCTTCAGCGGTACACCCCAACTTCCCTCTTGTGTTCAGCGGTACACTCCTAGACCTTCCAACGGTACACTCCCCAATCCCCCTAGCGGCACACTCTTCACTCTCCACCTCACCCATTCCTCCACATACACCCCGAACGCAACAAAAAATAACAATAACAACAAACTCACAAAGAAGGGATAAATAACAACAATAATAATAATAAATTTAAAATAAATAAATAAATAATAAGTAATAATAATAACCAGCTCAAAAAAATAAATAAATAAATAAGTAAATAATAATAATAAAATAATAATAATAAAAAATTAAATAATAATAACAAACTCACCAAAAAAATGTAAAATAGCAAAAAATAAATAATAAAAGTTCAAACAATAATAAAACGATGAGATCTGCTCCGCAGCCTCGTTGCTCCTCAAGACCCGGTGTAAAGGGAACATTAACGCCGCCCCTCCAAGTCGGGTTCGGACCTTGGGAGCCATCCCAATATGGCGGTAATCCAACATTGTTCTGGGACCCTCCAGAGCACCCGGTCTGACGCCTCAAACCACAATCTCGACACCTCAAGGGCTGGATAAATCTCAAGCTAGAGTGGCCCATACCAATAACAGCTCCCTCAGAGCACACCCACGGCCACTTAATCACGAACAATCAGCACCAGTCACCTGACCTTGCTGCAAATTCCTCGAACGTAGCACCGCAGCAACACACCTGTCGGCTACACTCTGCCCAACGCAGCACAACTGGGGCCACCATCGATCAGGAAGGAATCTCTCCATCACGTCCCTCGGGCCCCGCACCGACACTCCAACGAGACAGCAACCACATTCATAGCGCCAACGCCGCGCACTCAAGCTCTCGCACGAGAAACCAAATGAAAAACATGCACAAAACCCTATGCCAACTGCCGACTGTACTGGACCTTACGGACTCTGATCACTGCAATATCTCGAATTCACATGTACGTCCACAACCACACTCTGATACCAACTGTGACGACCCAAGATCCAGATACCGGGAAGAACCCGATACCATTCGAATCCTGGCCCGCCGCCCATGAGCCGGGAGGGCACGGAAGCGCTAAAAGGAGTGTGAAGGTACAAAGAAATAGGAAATAAAACAGGACAACAGACATAATAACAGAAATAAGTAAACAACTACAACAGAGTCCAGTCTAATAGAAAGTACGGTCTAAAGCAATAAAACGTACCAAATGCCGAGTGAACACTCAGCCCGACAAGCTGGCAACTAAGAACCTGCACGCAACGCCCTCAAACCTCGAGGAAGATCCGCTGCACCTGAAACGCAGGGGTGAGCCTCCTGTCACTGGCCCAGTAGCGGTCCTGCGGAACCCCAACCAAAAACAACGACGACACGGAAAGCAGTAACTACCGGATAAACAACAACAGCAGGAACGATAACTACGGTGGCCAGTAAAACCTTGGCTCTACAGCTACTCCTACTATACTAGAAAACACGACCCGGTCTCCCAGTCGGGGGAAAACCAAGCCACGAACCCGACATCCTGATCCCACGGTCAGGAGTCGACTAGAACATGAACCGCCCTAGCCACGCTACTACGAAAACGCCACGATACCTCCGTCGCGGAGGCCTGCCCTCACAGAAGGGTCCAAGCCAAAACCGCACGGTCCGGAAACATGGTCACGACCTCGCCATTGTGAACACAACGCTGTCTAGGGAAAAGCCCTTGGTGACGCTCACCGGAAACCCCAGACCTCGACTACGGGAACGCCCCCGAAAGTACACATGAAGCCCATCTCGCAGACAGGTAACGGAAACCTAGGACATGACAACTCACGTCACGTGACGAGAGTACCACCCACCAGAAGAACTACCGGATGCGTTCCCTAACGTCTTACACCGCGTCACAAGTGTCTAGCTACAACGCCCAGGCGGAGACTCAGACACACACAGTAACCAGTAGTACCACAAAACAAGGACTAGCTGAGGTCGCGCTCGTCAGCGCGGGTCCGAAACCCTCAGCCCCTTGTGCACACTCAGACCATACGCCCTAGGCCTGTCCTCTAGCTGGTAATTCCCCCTAAGCCCGGACTCGACTGTACGTGGGGGCCCTACGGTAACCAGCCTACTCACCGTCTCTCCCGGGTCAGCCGCTCCACCACTCCCAGCTGGGTCAGCACCGCGTGCCGTAAGAAGGCTACGACTAGTGGGGGCTCACAGAACGTGGACACAAAAAATCACGCACGCACCCATCGCGAGTAATGCGAAGTAACAGGTGGCTCAAAGCCACCCAACTCTGGACGGCCCACTAGACCTAACAAACCCAACGGCCTTTGAGTCACAAGACTCGGGGTCAAGACCGTTGCACACGACAGCACTGAGCCGTCAATCTGGCCTAATCCCTTGGTCCAAAACCACGATGCGATGACTCACGAGGTAGTTCACAACTGCCAAGACCCATCCCTCAAGAAGGGAAACTTAAGCGACATCTAGCCCCAGGCTGGGAGATTGGACTCACAGTCCAAGGCCAAATGCATGGCCCACAGACTCAGAAAACTCACGATGTGCGGAGAGGGCCCTCCGCACTTACATCGGCTCACGAGGACTCACTCGAGTGCCTCACGGAACCAACCACACACACAGGGTCACCCGGACCCTCAAAACCCACGAGCACACAACTCCAGGTAACACGACACTCTTGAAATCACGGAGAACCACCTAGACACCTTGCCCACACATCCGTACCACCCACGGACACCTCAGGCGAAGGGAACATGGAAAACGAGACGACCCGGACTCACTGTGCTGGGCGGCCACATACCTGGCCGCCCAGGGGGTTGGGCTGCCAGGGCGATGGTCGCCCAGGCCACAACCCCCCTAGGAGGGCAGCCAGAATGTTGGTTGCCCTCCCCCCCTGGGCGGCCAGACTGCTGGCCGCCCAGGGACCTGGGCGACCAGAGTCCTGGCCGCCCAAACCAGGGCTGGGCGACCACAAAGGTGGCCGCCCTCTGCAGCACCCGTGGACGGGCCGAAGCCCGCCGTAGGGTTGATTCCACGCCCCATTCGATCCCAATCGAAAGGGAAAATAAGGGAAACTCATCCCCGAACACTCCCACAACCTGAATATGCAATCAAAACCTCGATCGGGCCTCGAATCGGCCGAAAACCGCCACACTCCCAAAACATGGAATTTTCCCCCGGCGTGAAATAAACCCACTCTCGGCCTCCCCTCGGTCTACAAAACGCGGGGAATTGAACTACACGGGTTAGGGAACCATCCCCCTACCTCCACCGAAGATTCGATGCACCGTGGACGCCGATCCACGAAGAAACGCCCATGAAACCCTCGCCGGGCACCCGACCGCGCGCCTAAGCTCACCATGCCTCCACCGCCTCGATCCTCGACCCGTCCTTGCGTTCCTCGACCTCCCACCATCGCCGCCTCGCCCTCCTCCGCTACTATCGGCCCCCCGGGGGAGAGGGGGAGAGAAAGAGATGAGAGAGAGTGAGAAAGAGAGAATGGGGAGAGAGAGGGGTTAAGGGGGGTTATATAGAAAATCCAGAAAATCTAAAAAATACCAAAAAATGGGGAAAATGCTCCCCATGATCCTCAAAAAATGCACAACTCAGTGGCAACGTCTCGGAGTCGGAGAACGCAATGGCTCGCCCTACACGACGTTCCGAAGGTCCGATAGGCAAAAACACGCGTAAACCGCAAAACACGATCCGGGACCCACAAAATGATCAGAAACCCACGAATCCTGACCCGATAAATGATCCGAAAAACCTGGGGCGTTACAACAATCCTCTCTGCTGACTACTCAACAACATCATTGGCTTTCGTGCCATAAACAACAACGAAACTGGCACACAGAACGCCAATGATAGCACTGGACTACAAGCACAATCAAGTCAGTCCTCACTCAGACATTACATCTGATTCGAGTCGCATGCCAACTCTATCACGGCAGAAGAGTACAGAAAAACCAACTGACAAGACCTCGATCCACATAAATGTCAAATCAGACTCACATGGAACTCCTCCCAAGCTGAACACAACCATAACCAACAACAGCAACACCTGTAGAATCCCAGCTCCGTTCTCAACACAGAACCATGGGACACAACTGCAAGCTGGGTCATAACAAGGCAGAATTATAGCGGAACACACGGCTAAAACATACAAGCCACACTGCGAACAACTCACCAACAAGGACCCACGACAACAACAACAACAATCTCGGAGAACGCATCTCAAGGACCACAATCACGTCCCGAGAGCACAACTCCCAAGAAAAATACAGAAGAAGAAAATGGTACTCGACCAACAAATATGCCGACATATTTCCCCAATCCTCATGCATGCCAGTGTCAACCCTCACAAAGCTTACAAGCAACGGCATGACAACCAACAGCACCAAGGCACACATAGCCAAGATGATATTACACCGAGGAAACAAACCTCTCGGCCGGCCAGAATCTTCCAACCAAACGATCCTCGACCTGTGGGTTATAAGCCCACACGCTTCCGCTGAGCACTCACACAACGCACGCAGGCATCACAAATAACTCGGCATCCACATCTCAGCACACACTCGGCGCCATCGCAATTCACGAAACTACATTATACCACACCTCGAGTACCGATCCTGCTAACAACCGATCACAAGTCACCAAAGTGCAAACCAGGGAGAGCACCATCTTCAGCACAAAGCATAAAGAACACCTATCTCAGCTTATCCTCATGTCCTGAAACAATCACTGAACCTTCACAGCACAACAGCCGCCAAACACGACACATTGGACACGGTGCACAATGGCCCCCAACACAAACATGGGGTCCAAAGCCAAGCAACCACCGAACAAAGGCAAATCAGGTTTAGAACAAACACAGTCCACACTTAAGTAGACACAGGACAAAGGCTTCACCGATACAGCACTTCCAAAGCTTACCTCGAAAAGACGCCACAAGACAGGATGAGAAGAATCAAGCTCGACTAATAGTAGCTCACCAGGAAAGAAAATCCTAGGCTCGCCCGAGCATTCTCTCGATCAAGGCATCCAATCGACTAGCGCAACACAGCCTTAACACCTCAGGGGCTAAACAAACTCAAGCTGGGATGGCCCAAAATAACATAAGAATGTGCACGGCCATCACTCCAACGATAAAGTCACCAACCACCTGAACAAATCATGAAAAAATCTCGAACACCGCACCACAGATTCACGCCTGCCGGCGAACTCTGCCAAGTACAGCATAACCGAGACAAACACCATGACAAAAAAGAAGAACACTCCGTCACATCCTGACGAGAGAAAAATCATCTCGCACAGTGCCAACATAGCACGCACAAGACCACACGCGAAAGCAAAGCAATAAACAATCGTAAAACCAATGCCAGCTGTTGGCTGTACTGGACCTTGAGGACTCTGAATACTACGATATCTCGAATTCCCATGTACTTTACAATCAAAAGCTCAGCTAGCTCAGAAAAATTCCGAATAACTCTGAACTCTCGCTCTGATACCACATGTGGCGACCCAGACTCCGGATACCGGGTAAACCCGATACCACTTGGAACCTGTGAGGCCTCCCAAGAGCGGAAAAGCTCTGAAGGGATAGAAAGATGTGTGATAGTACATTGAACTTTCAGATAAAGCAGTAAGCAATTAAATTTCAATGATCAGGATTAGTAAAGTAGCAGAAATAAAATTACATTTTATATAACAATTAAACTAATAGAGTCCAGTCCAACAGAAAGACAAGTACAGTCCAACAGAAATGGAAACGTACCCACAAGTCGGGGGAAGCCTGACACTGGCAAACGCTGGCAACGCAGAACTATCGCACAACGGAACCTCCAGCCACGAGGCAGAATAGTTACACCTGAAAAGTCAAGGGTGAGCCTCGTATCACTGGCTCAATTGGGATCCCACAGAACCCTACCGCAAAACACGCAGTAACAGTAGTGCTACACTAAAGCAAAGCAGTAGCAACAGGAGTAACAACTATAAAAGTAAAGAGGAAAGCCATAACACGGAAACACGGCAGCCGAAGGAACCTCGGCCCTCTAAACTACTCCGAACAGCAATAGAAAGGTGAACCCCGATCTTAAAAAGTCGTTCGTTACCGATCCATTATCAAATCACAAAACTCTACCGTGAAAAAGCCTACCAAAGACCAACACAGTCAAAGGTACAAACATACACGAACTCACCGCCGCGTATGCTACACTAGACTGGACTAGACCGCGGGTGAAGCCAACGCAGACTACCCGACAAGTCACGTCAATCATGACGGAAACCAGTCATGAAAACACAAGTCACAAGAGTCATGCGTCAAGTGACAGAAGCATCTTCTCACTAGAAGAACAACCAGATGCGTCCACTGACGTCTTACACTGCGCCTCAAGTATCTCGCACACGCCTGGAACGGCGGTAACTGAGACACTCACAAAGAACCAAGTACAAGGAACAACAGTACCAAGTACAACAGTACCACAGTAACGAGTGACTAGTCAGGGTCACGCTCATCGGCGCTCGTCCAACCGCCCCTGACCACGTGTGCACACACAAGCCTAATACCTTGAGCCAGGTCTCTAGCTAGTTTTCCCACCCAGTAGGACGCTACCGCAAAGCAAGGGGGCCCACGAAAACTAGCCAAAAAATCGTCTGTCCGGAACTGTCCCGCCACCACTCCTAGGTGGGCCGACACACAGGAAAGTGTCATTTGGCTATGACTAGTGGTGGCTCACTACACACAGAGACTCCAAAATAGCGAATACTGAAGTACAGACAGTGTAAGCACACACCTGTCGCACATGCTACAGAGCACAATGCAGTATCAACTACCACTAGACTCAGGACAGTCAACTAGACCTACTGACAATGATCCTTGAGTCACAAGACTCCGGTCAAGATCGTCGCACATCACAGCAACACGATGTTAATCAGTCTAGTCCTTAAGCCAAAATCCACGAGAAACACATTATGGAAGGCGGCACAGAACAACCGAATCCATAATAGCAATAATAATAACAGTGAGTCCTCGGACTCGTGCCACACAACGGACTCACAATTCCGTATAACACAAAACACGGAACATGAGGGATCACCAAAAGTCCTCAAACCACATGGCACACAAATGGAGGCAAGATACCTCCAAGCGCCCAAGACCATGTCTCGATCCTCACAGGATAGACGAGACACTCATGATGTCACATGTCAACCACTGGGTCACAACCGGGTTAACCAGAAACCATAATGACCCTCGATATAACATAAAACACTACTCGGTACAATGGCCCTCTCAGACACCCTATAATACAGTCACAACCCTCATAGAACATCCAAGACATCCACGGAACAGTGGGCTAACCCTGGGGTCAAAGCCACATTAACCGGAAAGTACACAGCGCTACACACTGCTCGGGATAAACCCGTTCCTCCGAGATCCCTTGATACACATATGACTCTCATAGGACACCGAAGGCATCCACCGAGTCAAAGGCCAACAAGGCATCGGATCTTGGGTTCACCGGAGCCCGAGACAGCTTAAATAAGACACAAAAAATAGAAAACATTAACGCTCCTATACCCTGCGTCGCGATAATTAACGCGCCCCTACCTTAGGTCGTGATGTCATCAGAACGCGGTGCTTACCTGGGTCGCGATAACCCAGAGACGCGGCACTCACTCCAGTCGTGATAACCCAGAGACGCGACACTCACTCCGGTAGCGATAATAGTCGCGGCCAGAAGCTCGAGCGCGACAACACAGAGACGCTCCCCTCACCTGGGTCGCGTTAACAATGATCGCGCCCCTCACATGGGTCGCGTTAACAGGATCGCGCCCATAACATGGGTCACGTTCTTAACCACCTAACTATTCACCTCCTTCACGAGACACGGTGCATCGTTGTAGCACGTTCCCTGAGAACACGGCGCACACGACGAGCGCGCTCTCGTCACGGAGCGAAAACTAAAAAATCCGCACAAAAACCTATTTTCCACGCCTCAATCGTCTCCAGAACGACGGGGAAACAACCCTAATCACATTGCCGACCTTCCACAAGCCGGAAGGGGCCAAACCACGCGCAAAAATGCTAGAAACGGGCGATTCCCACGAATCGACCCAAAATGACTCATTTGTACAACCGGGCTCATACCGGCTCCGATTCTCAACCAAATTCCGTAAAACTTGCGGGAAATGAATCCCAACATGCCAGGGGTTCAAATGAAACCATTTAAACTACAAACCGTTGCCAAAACGGCGAACACGGCTCACACGCCCCGAACATGCGTTTCGCCCAACCGAAGCAAAACTCGCTCAAACTCACACCGTTCGGCTCTAAATCGCGACAGAACGCAGGAAAAGAGTAGGGCATCTGTCTCCCTACCTCCATCGAAGATCTCACACGCCGAACGGCCACGATACGTCGAAAATCATCACACGAACCACACGTCGGCTTTGAATCCACCGAGGGATCGCGCCAACGCCACGCTCCATTCTTCACACCAACACGCTCCACTACAGCTCCACAACGTCACCGCCTCACCCACCTCGCCCCGGTCGTGCACCCCGCGGTGAGAGTAGAAGAGAGGAGAGAGAACGGAGGGGGAGAAGTGAGACACGTGAGGGAGGAGAGAGGAGGGAAAAATGAAAGAAAAAGGAAATTATACAATTTCCGTAAAATCTGATATTCTGCACGAAAATCTGTAAATTCAGAAAAACATGAAAAAATAATCTTCTCGATCCTCGGAACGAGCACAATTAATTAACGCATCTGTAGCGTCCTTGAGTAACAAAACTCAACGGTCAACTCTCCACAGGGTTCCGTAAGTTATATAAGAGAAAAATTTGCGTGGATCGTAAAATACGTATCAGGACCCACGAAAACGATCCGATAGCTCTCCGATTCTGATCCGAAGAATCTAGGATATTACAGTGTCACTGCGTCAAACACTCAATCAAAAAACATGAACGGCTGGAATGGGTAAGATTTTGTCCATCCTGCTACATGACAGACCGGAGGAATTTCACGGCAGCGATTTGGAGAATAGGGAACCTACGTCCACGTACCCAACCTTTCCCTCAGGTTGCACGTGTGGATGTAAAAGGATCTTTACTATGTTTGACGGTGATCTTATCATTATCTTTATTCTTTAATCATGTTTGACTGTAGAATAAGTTAAGCGGATAAATTAAAACGTCGGTAAGATATTTTAGAAAATACGTCAAAATATTTTGATTAGAAGATAAGGTAATCCGAAGTATCTTAGGCCCTGGTTGTTTAGGGGATAAACTGGGATAAATCATGATATCCCACTGAAAGTTATCTTATTCTCTTTGGTTGCTCGTACAAGATATTCCATTGGATATGCTCTTATCCTGATTTATCCCGGGATAACTTGTTCTACTAAAAAGATAGAACAAAGAGGGTTAAACTTTTTCACTACTCTCAAGGATATTCTGGGTTATCTTATCTCCCAATCAAAATATTTTGGTATATTTTATGGAATATCTTACCTGGAGTTTAACTTATCCACTTAACTTAATCCGCAATCACATAGGGCTAGAGAATTGTGAAAAAAATTAACCCTCTTTATTCTATCTTTTTGAAAGAACAACTTACTCCGAGATAAATCAGGATAAGAGTCTATATATCCTAACTCAATTGGAATATCTTATATGAATAATCAAAACGAATAAGATAATTTTTAGCGATGTATCCCAATTTATCCCGCAAACAAGCAAGGACCAAGGAGGAAGCTGTGTTCTTGGCCAATTTTTGGGCACCGTGTCACTAAGTTTTGTTTCGTTGCTTTTAAGGAGGGGGAGAAAAAAAATAAGAATCGATTATTTGAACATCGTTGTGCAGAGAAAGTAATGTGAAAATAGAATTTTCTTTTACATTATTATGCATATGTTATCTCTAAAGAGAAACCAAATTATATTCCACTTTTTTCCCTTCCGTCACTTTAAACTTGGTGGGGTATTTTTATAATGTCATATTTGCAAGTGACAGAATGATAAAAATTTTGACATTATAAATTTCTCACTCTTAAACTGGCTGGTCCATACAATTGTTACTTACCGCATGCGTGATATCTGAAAATGAGTTCTATACCATTACAGAAAAGTGAGATTAATGATGAAAAAATTCTGTCTTTAATCGACGTCTCATCTGTCGTTGAAGATTTTAGCGACGGATTCACGATCGATTAGTGATCGATCTAAATTATTAAATAATTATCATCGATTAATATAAATTTCACAGTTAATACGTCTCTGATTAACGATGAAAATTAAAATTCCTCTCTAATCGATCATAAATTAGCGAAAAAGCAGCGACGAAATTTATATTAGTTGTTCATAATTATTTGTTAATTTAGATTAGCCATTAATCGATCGTAAATTTATCATTAAAATCTTCGATGACAGATTAGAGATCGATTTGAGATAGAATTTTTTCATCGCTAATCATATTTATTTCTTGTAACGTAAGTGAAAAGAATATAGACTGAGAGGGCAATAGAGATAATAGAGCATGTAACAAGATGGATATACGATCTAGGTTTATTTATACGTAGTAGTGTTGTCAAAGGCGGACGCCTGGGCATCACCTAAGTGGCCCGGCACCTTCGAAATGCCCAGACTGTCCGACACGTTGTTGAGAGTGGAAAAGGCGCCTTTAAAATGCGCCCAGACAGTCTATTAATGTTAGCGCTAAGATGTTAAAATACTTTAATACATTAATTGTGTTTATTGTTAATGCGTTACAGTTAATATATTACAGGTTAAGATGCTGATGTGTTAAAGCATTTTAACACAATAGCACCTACTAAAAGTGGTTAACGGTGGGGATTGTAAAAATAATGCCACCAAAAAAGAAAGGGTGGACAACATATAATTTTTTTGACAAATAACATCGTACAATAAGTCATATATTTTGATAAGAGTGCATGCTCTACCAGAGCTACTCCGCTATTAACAACTCATCAAGGCCTGAAACACACTGCTAATGATCCTCCTCCTCTAACGAAGAATACACCAAAATGTCATCAATAATAAATAATAATATATTAAATTATTTTAACATCTCAACTCTAACAATAGAGACTACAGAATAAGCACCTCCAAAAAGTGGGTGAGAAGTACCTAATTTCCTGACAGAGACCAAAAGATACGGTAGATGCTCTGATAAGGGACACTAATTATTCGAGCCAGTAGACTCGACGCATTACATTTAAGTCTCTCGTACTCTTATGCACAACCAAAAAAATAAAATTTAAATGTAAGATCTTATCCTCAAGAGAGGAAGGCCTTGTTGTTGATTCACATGCCTTTAACTACTAATCTTTAGTAAATTATTAAGAAAACATAATTAATTAGTGTCCCTTACCAAAACATCTAACGTATTGTTTGGTCTCTGTCAGGAAATTAGGTACTTTCCACTCACCTTTTTGGAGGGACTTACTTTGCAGTCTCTGCTGTTAGCGCTAAAATGTTAAAATACTTTACACATTAACGCTTATTGTTAATATATTACAGGTTAAGATGCTAATGTGTTAAAGCATTTTAACATGCTAGCACCTACTAAAAGTTGTTAACATTAGGGACTGTAAAATAAATCCCACCAAAAAAGAAATGGTGGACAACATATAAATTTTTTTACAAATAACATCGTACAATAAGTCATATATTTTGATAAGAGTGCATGCTCTAAGAGTTACTTCGCTATTAACAACTCATGAGCGTCTGCAACACGCTGCAAATGATGTGCGTGCTCCCCTGAGATAAAGAATATACCAAAATATCATTAACAAACACCACCACAAACGGGTCAAGAAATTGGTGAAACACTTTTTTATTAGATCCACGAATGTTGTCGGGATATTAGTGAGCCCAAACGGTATTACCGTGTACTCGTACTAGTCATATATAGTCATAAATGTTGTCTTGCTAACATCTGAATCTCTGATCCTCAACTAATAGTACCTCAACTCCAAATTAATCTTCTAAGATACTTTAGCAGACTGTAATTGGTTGAATAGATCATCAATCCTCAACAATAGGTATTTGTTCTTCACAGACACTTGGTTAAGTTGTCTATAATCAACGTGTAATATGAGTGAGCCATCTTTCTTCCTCACGAATAAGATCGATGCAGCCCATGGTGAAAAGCTGAGTTGGATAAACCTCTTATCCAGCAGTTCCTACAACTAAGCCTTCACCTCCTTCAACTCCACCAATGCCATGCGATTAAGAACCTTGGACTGTGGCACCATTCCAAGCAACCACTCCATGATCTCATGCTACAGGAGCAAACATGGCAACTCCTTCGAGAATGCATGAGGAAAATCCTAAACCACTAAAATGTTATCAACTGTGGCATTGCTCGACT
The DNA here is from genome assembly GCA_022559845.1 of Amorphophallus konjac. Lineage (NCBI taxonomy): Eukaryota > Viridiplantae > Streptophyta > Magnoliopsida > Alismatales > Araceae > Amorphophallus > Amorphophallus konjac. Next base: position 191,560,869 of record CM040117.1, read on the forward strand.
CTACCAATGATACAACTGCCAAAAATGCCTCACAATCACTACCCGAGCTTCTTAGAGCTGAAATGAAAGGTTGACCGGAGGAAGATCCAGTACTTTGGAAATGGAAAGATTGGTTTCTTGGAAGGGAGAAGTATACCCTCTTCTGCTTGCAATCCACCATTGTTGAGAACTCCTCTAGCCAATCCACCCAAAATCACATCAAAGTCTCTGGGCTGCAATATGTAAATAGCCGCATCAGTATCTGCCACCCTTAGACCTCCACTGGCACACCCTCCATGCAACTGGAAGTGCGCATGAAGTCTCCTAACGGAATCTTAACCAATAATTCACAAGAACTTTTTGTCAGGGAGCCCAACAAACTCCCTAGAAAGTCTTCGAAAATAAAAGAGTGAGAAGCACTAGAATGTATCAAGATACAATCCGAACGACCAAGGATGGGAATAGTGCCTTCCACCAAGTTGGAAGCTAACGCCTCCATCTTGGTGAGTGCCACAACTCAACCCTTCGTCCTCTGTCTCTTTGACTCCCCATGCCGCTAACTAGCACATTGTCTCTGTAGGCACTCCCCAGTAAAGTGTCCTAGTTGACCACAAGAGTAGCACCTCTCGTCATAGTCAGGCATGGCCTAATGCCATGTGCACTAGCGCACCTCAAACATCAACCCGCATGACCACCTGGCCTTGACTACTACACACTATCTATTCTCAATTTAATTTTCTAAATCTGCCTCTACCTACTAGGTCAACCACCTTTGAACAACATTTTGACCTTCGAGCCAATAAATGAAGATCCCGAGCCCAAAGAGATAGGTGCTGCTAGTGCTACCTTCCCTCTGCCATTGAGTGACCATTGGAGAAAACCCTATCTGCCCTCTCTTTGCTGCTACAATTGTTGTGCCTCTAACACTGCTACCCTCTTTACTATTGAATCAAGATCTCTCTATGGCCTTGGCGATGAATTTGTCGAGGAGGTCTCGTCGGATGTGGTCCTTGATCGCATCTTTCAGCTGGATCTAGTCAGTTGTATCATGACCGTGGTCGCGATGGAAGCAGCAATGCCTCTTCCGGCTTCTGGTCCTCGGATCAAACTTCAGCTTCGGAGGCCACCGGAGGTAGGGCTCCTCTTGAATCTCTATGAGAATCTGTTTGGGTGGAGCCGTCAGGGGCGTATAGTGTCGGTATTGGCCCCTGTCTCTCGCTTCTAGGCGATCACGGCATTCTCGGTCATGCCACTCGCGCTTGCCTTGCCCTTCACGTGGAGAATCACCGGGTCTCTTGCGGTCGGGTTTACCAGACCTGGCTATTTGGCCCAATGCCGCATTGTTTTCCTCCCAGCTGACATATTTTTGGGATAGGGCAAGGAGATCCATCAGGGTCATTGGGGCTTCTACTCCGAGCGACCGTCGGAGAATGCGATCTAGAGTACCTTGCGTCAGGGCGTTGGTGGCGATGCTGATGTCAAGGTGAGGGATGCAGAGGGCTTCCATCTGGAAATGGGACACATAGTCCCACAAGGTCTCTTCGTGTCCCTGTCTGACAGCAAACAAGCTCACCGCGGACTTGGCTTCCTTTCATTAACCGATAAAGTTCTCCTTGCATAGATTCTTCAGCTGCTGAAAAGAGGTGATTGATCTGACATGCAAAGACTTGAACTAGGTCTGAGCATTCTCCCAGAGGGTGGTGATGAATGCCAGGTATTTTATAGCGTCCGAGGTTCGATGGAACACAAAGTTTGACTCGAAACTATGGATGCGGTTGGTCGGATCGGTGGTGCCGTCGTATGGGGTAAACAATGGCAGCTCGAACTTCGGAGGAATGGGGGCTTCCATGATCTCCTTGGAGAAAGGAGCATGAAAATCAGTGTCATCATCGATAAGCCCCCGAGTTCTTGCAGTGTGTAGAACGTCGTCCAAGTATCAGACCTTGCCTTCCAGCTCACCTTCTACTACCTTGTCACGTAGCAGCCGTTGTGCCATCTTCGGGTTGGAGTGGAGTGGGCTGCTAGGTCCCGGTGTAGGCAAGCTGGGCGGACGCCGAGATTGCATGGCGAACAGGTGGGAGGGCTCACGCACCCGGTGGGGGCTCCCCTATTCTGGGGAAACTCTGTTGGGGCACGGTCCTGCCTCATAGGTCGATTGAGGCAGCCTTGACAAAACTCCATCAGTGCCTGGAGCTGTCGACGCATCTCTGCCAGCTCATCAGCGGCTGGGTTGTGAATAGCAGTGCCGCGCAGTGGTCGAGTAGATGAGGACGCCTCTTGGGATCCCTGTAGGGAACTCAGAGCGTGGTGAGATCTTCGACCGTGGTTGATAGTGTTGTAGTAGGTTCCAAGGGGTGCCATGACCTTTAGTCATGTTCCCACAGACAGTACCAAAAAGTGTAGAGGTGGAAAAATAGTTCTGACGAGATCATTAAGCGGCATCGACAAAACTATCAAATATAAATTTATGTCTAAGTTGTCTTTTGTTTATTGGGCCATATAGAGTGGGCCTCATATGTAGTGTTTTCTTTTGTCATTAGTAATATATGTATATAAACATAGGAACCCACGTAGGAACCCAAGGGACGGGATCGAGAAGTGGCAATAGACGATTGTCGAGGCGGCACCGGCAACTACCAAACTATATTAAGCTATGTCTAAGAGTTTTATGTTCATGGGCTACATGAAATGATAAATGGCCTAATATGTGAGCTTTTCTGTTGTTATTAGGAATAGATAGATAAATATAATCTATATATATAAATATGCACTAATGTCCACTTATGAGGGACTCCTCATGGAACCCATGACCCATGGGATTCCCAGGTGCCCTTTCCCCTCCCCATGTTTTCTACTTAAACACATGTAAACCCACGATGGAGAGAGTAATGCAATGAAGAAATCAAAATATTGAGCTATGGCTATGTTCTTCTTCCCTATTTTTGGAATCCTCGGGTGAGAGGCCCAAATCCGTCCCCACCATGGAGGAAGCTCGTGAAGCTCCGGTTGCACCAGCTCTGTGATGGAGTCGGGCGAGAGGCCCCAATGAAGCCCCACGTCGTCCTCCTCCGCCAACTGCCGTCGCCGTCCATCATCACCGCCACCAGCATCGTTCCAACTGCAACAACTGCCACCGCCACCACCACTGTTCCGATTGCAACCACAATCACCACCACCACCGCAGAGAAGAATCGAAGAGCGCGACTGCATCGTTCCTGAGATGGGAATGGGTGTGGGGCCCTGGCCGAGCTCCTCCCTTCTCCTCTGGCCGCCCCACCACCTCCATCTACCTCCACCACCCCCATCCACCTCCATCACCGCTGCTCTCAACCCACCACCGTTCAACCCCTTTTTGTAGCCTCATTAGCTTTATAAGTACCCTATAAACCTCCTTCCATGCTTCCTTACCCTCTCCCCCATCTTACAGCAACCCTACAACTCCAAACCCCGCCCCCACGGTCACCACAGTCAGACAATCATTCAACAGAGCACCGCCCCTCACCTGTCATTGTGCCCATGTTTTTCCCCTCCCAGCCCCTTCTAGAAATCAAAAACTTGGTCTAAGCCCTTCCCCCACTCTCCCTCACCCTCTTCCCCCTCCATTACAACCATTGATTCCTACTAAAACCTCCCATGACTGTCCACGGTCAGAAACTCCCCAAAACAGAGCACCGTTTCTGCTTGCTGTCCCATCAAGGGGAGGGCCAAGTCGACTTGACTGGCAGTTAAATCGACTTAACCTTTCCCAATCCTTCAGAAACATGCAGAACGGGATAACTCGTGCGAAATTCCTCCAAGCCTCTGTGCTGAAGCTTTGAGTCTGAGATTTGGTGGCAGCATACTTCGGCCAGTCATCTTTCCAACGAGGGCTCAATCCAACATCGGATCAGGTCGTGGTGACCATTTTCTTCGGACTGCGCAAGTCTGTCCAAGCAAACAAGTCGACTTGCCTGGGTTGTAAGTCGACTTAACCCTCTCCCAGAATGCCTGAACCTGCACAAAACTCCCCATTTCTCATTATTTTCCCCTTCCTACACCCCTAATCTCCACCCTAACCTGATACACATCCTTCTCCATCTCCCACACCCTCTCCCCCACCCCTTTACACACACCTAAACCCACCTGGAAGCTCTCTCGGACACCCATCAGTAGGAGAGCTCAAATCAGAGTATTGCATGGGGCTGCTACCCAGCCAAGAGGTGCAAGTCGACCTGCACTGGTAGGCAGGTCGACACACCCCATCCTGCTAGCAGCAGAAGCCCATGGACGCGCCCAAGTCACCTGCCCCGCTCTTCGACCGAACATTGGTCGCTGTCCCACCAGCCGGCAGCTCGCTTGAAGACCCCTCCGACGTCATCTCACATCAAAATGGTATCAGAGTAAGTCGTCCAGTTTGTCCCAACAAGTCGGGGTCCTGCGGTTCGAGATTCGAGATCGAACCTCCTCCAAGCGGAGGGGTTTGATGAGATCGTCACGGGATCGACATGCAAGCGATAGCGGACGATCATCAAGGCGGCACTGGCAACTACCAAACTATATTAAGCTATGTCTCCTCGCCACCACATCTCACCATAGCTCACTGCCTCCACTCACATTACTGCTGCCGTCGCTAAAGCTTGTTGCCGTCACTGCATCCATTGCCGCCGTTAGCTACCAATGGAAGGAGGAGAGGAAGAGAGGTGGTGAAAGGAAAGGAGAGACCAAGAAAGTGGGGAGAGAGGGGAGGCCTCCCCCTTAACCCCGTCCTCACATTGGATAGGCATGAGTAAGCAGTCTCGATCATGTCAACCTCTATCTCGAGAGGAGAAAAACTTGGCTACATTGCAAGCTAGTCAAACCTCTAAAATGCAACATACTTTTCTGTCGCCTACACCAAAAATGCGACACACCTCTCCATCATGAATCCCTAACAAGACACCATCATACATTGATCTTTGAACAGATATGACTGAAATTCAAATTGAATCACAACTCAACTCCATTGCCTTCATCTAAATTGCATTAACTAGGCTCGACGATAATCCAATTCAAACATCTCTTAACCGTGGTAGGTCATCCGGATGTTTTAGGCTTTTAGCTAAACGTGACAGCCACCCCCGACGCATTAACACCTTCTATGCACCCTTCACTCAGATGCCCATAACTTCACAGACCAAACTCCAAATCGCCTTTATGACCACTCTACGAAATCGTCACTTAGAATGTTATAGATTTGCTTTGTTGCAGAGAAGATAAGCGTCAAGTTTTATCCCACAAATCCTTCATTAAGGCTTCTAACGGATCCCCACAACTCAACTAGCTCTTAAACACTTACCTAGACCCGATCTGAACTCCGATAACTTGGATCTGGAAGCCCGCAACATTCCAACATGTATAAGATTTGAACTCCGGGAAAGCCCTTCCACTAAAAAATCAAAATTTGGACCTCTCTCGCTCTCTCTCTCTTTCTCTCTCTTCAGTTTTGGGACAGAAAGGTGATATTAGATATCAAACAACATATTTTGCTAGAGCATGAGTAGCAACTTTTTAGTCCCTGGGGACATAATTAATCAGAATGTTAGAATTTCCAAGTGCTGCTTGACAGTTAAGTATGACAACATTAGTTCTTCAAGGAAGAGGTCTGAGACGTTAGTGGCCTCCACAATTATCGAAGTATCACCTTCAATGATAACTTGGGATTAGAGAGAGGAACCGAACTCTACAGCAGAGAGAAATGTCAAAGCGTCTATTTCTTCACGTTAGGAGCTTTGGAAAACTTTGGTGAAACAAGAGAAAGGTGTGCCAAAACAGTACATGACAATCACTCCCCCGGTGCCAAAGTCAGTCAAAACAACACCATCAACATTGATTTTCAAGTAGTCATGCTCAGGAGGAGACCGACAGGAACTGGGTTTCTTGAGATTCTCAGACTACATATTGACATCCCGGGGATATTGGAGTCAGTTAAGATTGCTTTCTTGATGATGATATGAGGAGGTGTATTTCATGTTTCAAAAATGAAGTTGCATCTAGCTTTCCATAGCTGGGAGAGTATGGAAAAGCATAACGATATATGATAATAATCATCATTGTTTTCCCTAAAATGAAGGTTAAATCAAAGAATTAGTTGGGTAGCCCAGTTAGTAATTCACCTCCTGGGGAACCATGAGGTCTCCAGTTCAAACCTTCGCTCTCTCATTATTTGGGAGAGTGCAAGACCTTGGGTTTTCCGAGTCTCAGTCGATAACCTAGTAAAAAAAATGTAGAAAAAAAGGTTAAATTAAGTAAAGTGCAATAATTGAAGGGAGAACACAACCATATAGCTCTAACTATGTTACACTCAAAAAAGATGTGTTTTATAGATTTACGACCTATCAAGCATGTCTTCATAAACCTGAGATGACCCTCCTCATTTTTACACAGCTGCGTGCCGAGCCTCCTCCCCTCTCATCGCAGGGAGCTCCCTCCCTTGCGGAACGGCCGGTGGGGGGAGTTCCCCCCTTTCCTCTTCCACCACAGGAGGCCTCCGACAGGTGAGTCCCTAGGACCCTCCTGGTTTTGTCAGGGGGGTTTCAAACCCCCTCTAGAACCGTCAGGGGAGTCCTCCCCTGGAAACCCCCTCTCTGCCCCCCACCTCCTCCCCCCCTGAACCCCCTCCCCACTCCGCCGGCCCTCCGCCCCCCTCTCCCCGCCGGCCCTTCGCCCCCCCCCCCGGCCCCCCCCTTTCGCTCTTCGCCGGCCCTCCGACCTCCCACCTCTTCCCTCCCCTCCTCCCTCCGTCGGCCCTCCACCCCCCACACCTCTTTCCCCGACCCCCCGAGCGCTCCGTCTAACGGCCCTCCGCCAACCCACCTCTTCCCCCCCCGCCCCCCTCCTCTCTCCGCCGGCTCTCTGCCCCCCTCCACCTCTTCCCCTGCCCCCCGACCCCCCGCCCCTCCCCAGCCATTCCCCCCCACCCCATGCTTTTTCCTCCCTCGCCGATCGCCCCCCCCATCCCCATAGCCCCCTCCCCCTGCTCGCCGACCCCCCTACTCCGCGTTACCCCCCCCCCCCCCCCCCCACGTTCCTCTACCTCCTCCGCATGCTTTCTTCCACCCCTGCCTCTTGCCACCGCCGCCCACCCCAGTCCCCCAGACTTCCAGCCCCCCGTGTATTGTCTCCCCAAACCCTTTTGAAACCCACTGCCCCCCTTCCCTTTGTCCTCCCCTATCCTCTGGTCCTATCTCCCGCCGATTTGGGCATTCTCTCGGGCATCGACGGAGAATGGGTCAGGTCCTCGTGATGCAGGTTATGGGTCTCTTCCCTCGGTCTCGAAGAAGCTCGGAGATACTGCGCATTCCCCCCGTATCCAACCGGATATCGGCCTCCCGAGCATCCTCTTCTCACTGCCTCGTACTAGAGCGGTTAGGCAGCCATGCGCGCCTCGAGGAAGAATTCTGTCACCTTCAGCATCAGCTGGCTCTTCTTCAGATTTTCCTGGACCTCCCACCCTTGGTGGTCGCCTTTGATCTCCACTGTTCCTCGTTCTCCTTCTGTATGTAGGTCGCTCTGGTGACGACATGGGCCAAGTATGGTTTATCTATTCGGTTTGGGTTTTCTGCTTTTCCATGTACTCTGAACGTTTGGTATGAATGAATTATCGGTTGGTATGTTTACAAAAAAAAAGCATGTCTTCATTAACCCATAAAAATGTACAAACAGTAAGACAAGCCTAGGCAACACCCACACAATGAGAGAATTAAAGCCATTGATGACTCATATCCAAACCCCAAATAGACAACTTGATTAAAGATAGCACAAAGCCCTATCAATAGTGGAGAAAAATGGAGGAGGATTAATCTACTTCTTTAGAGAGAAAACTTCATCCAATTGATTACAACTACACTTGACATCTTGGCTGTTAGAATATAGGTGGAAATATCTTAGACAACATGCAACCAAGCGGATGCATGGATTAACCGCACCAACTCGAGATATCCAACAAATTTTGAACATCTCCATAAACAACCGCACCAGTGGTGATAGGGCAACCAACTCTGGGATCTCCAAGTACAGTAATGTCATGATAAGTACCCAGCCAAAAGGAACCACCATAGGAAACCACTTAGATAGACTGGGGGGGTAGAACTAGAGTGGGAACTACATGGTACAAAAGATAAGGCTATAGCTAATGGGGATTGGGAGAAGGGAGGTGGACACTAGGCATTGTTCAACAAAAGTGGGAATGAAAGATCCAAGAGAGAGAGAGAGGGAGAATCAATCCTGAAGACAAGAAGAAAGTGAATCGCTTTGAAGGGGAGACGTCTTTGGAGTAAGACAAGCCTAGGCAACACCCACACAATGAGAGAATTAAAGCCATTGATGACTCATATCCAAACCCCAAATAGACAACTTGATTAAAGATAGCACAAAGCCCTATCAATAGTGGAGAAAAATGGAGGAGGATTAATCTACTTCTTTAGAGAGAAAACTTCATCCAATTGATTACAACTACACTTGACATCTTGGCTGTTAGAATATAGGTGGAAATATCTTAGACAACATGCAACCAAGCGGATGCATGGATTAACCGCACCAACTCGAGATATCCAACAAATTTTGAGCATCTCCATAAACAACCGCACCAGTAGTGATAGGGCAACCAACTCTGGGATCTCCAAGTACAGTAATGTCATGATAAGTACCCAGCCAAAAGGAACCACCATAGGAAACCACTTAGATAGACTGGGGGGGGGGGTAGAACTAGAGTGGGAACGACATGGTACAAAAGATAAGGCTATAGCTAATGGGGATTGGGAGAAGGGAGGTGGACACTAGGCATTGTTCAACAAAAGTGGGAATGAAAGATCCAAGAGAGAGAGAGAGGGAGAATCAATCCTGAAGACAAGAAGAAAGTGAATCGCTTTGAAGGGGAGACGTCTTTGGAGAAAGAGAGAGGGGGTCATTGGACAAAGTGCTAGGGGGCGGGGTGGGGGGACACTGTTGGAGATGGGGGATTGTGGGGAAACGGTAGGTGGGGGTCTCGAGTGGAATGGAGGAGAGAGGGAAGGAAGGAAGTGGTGGTGACAGAGTGGTGGGGATGAGATGTGGACGGAGAAGGAGAGAGGGGTTGGAAGGTGAGGGAAGGGGCTCCGTTGGGACTGTGGGGGTGGAAGAGAACTGGAGGCGAGGGATGGGAGGAGGGGTGGTGGTGATCATGGATGGGAGTTGAGGTGGGGTTTCGATTGAGATGATGGAGAAGAGGGGGTAGCACAGTAAAGGGCTTGGCGATTACAGTGGGGGGGGACAGGATAGCGACAACAAGACAAGGTGAACTAGAGGATGATGAAAGCAGGAAGGAGGGGAATAGGGTAGGAGATTCCATCAAAATGTCGAGGCAGTCGAAAACAAAGGTGAGAGGTGAACCAAGGTGGAGGGAAGAGAGAAACGTGGTGGTGAAAGTGGAGGCGAGATGGGGGGAGACTAAAACGGAGAGCCAAGGTGAAGGGCGAACCTGGGGGAGGGAGGGAGGGGAGGGGTTTTTTTTACAAGAACTCCCCCCCTTGGAAGGCCGTCAGCATTGGACTCGGTGTGAGTTCCGCTGGAGACCAACGTTGTCTATTGCACAAGATAGCAAGGGTTCCTGGGGGCACTCCAATCTGATGCAAGGGGGAGGGAGGAAGTCTACCCCTATTAAGCATCTCTAATAGGTGCTATCAAAACCTAGGATAATTTTAGCTATTTTGCATGTGGGGTGTAAAGATTCAGATACTATCTTCCATATGAACAATGGTAGTTTGGGAGGAACAGACTCGTTAAGGCTTGGATTCCAATTCCTTTCAAGTGGCTTTGGTAACGGAATAAAGTCTGGTAGGGTGAGTTATTCACCTTATTCGACTTTGGTAGCACCACTCGGTAGGGTGAGTTATTCGGAGTCCAGTAGGATAAGTGCAAATTAAGGGTGAATAACTCATTCAACCAAAATGTATATGTAGAGGTGGGAAAATTGTCCCTAAATCTCGTATCACACTTTAAAGATTTGTGTGTTAGGGGAGGTCATCCAACCACCCATGGAAGCCTACAAACACTAGAAAGACGGTGTCAAAGGAGCCCTGAGCGTTATCCCATGGGACAACCCTCCTATGGTTAAGCCAGGATCACAATGAGAACGAACCAGTAGGAAGGAGAGAGAGGGGGGGAGGGAGAACAGAATGGACAAGCCTAAGCGTGAGAATTGAGACTCCTGAAGTGCTCGCCGCATCTGGTGAGTGTTCGGAGAGTGCTAGCGGGGCTCGGGGTGTGCTCGGAGAGCCTTGGGAGTGCTCAGAACAGTAGGTCTTGTTTCTCTCTGTGCTCTTCTATTTTTTATATGTTTGTCTCTCTATATGTGTCCTTAAGCATCTAATTAGAGGCCAATTTATATTGGTCATCCTGGCTGTGAGGGTTTGTTCCTCAATGGGGAAAGACATAGGTTATGGAGTAACGCCTCCTTGATCGTAAGAGGAGCTTCCCGTTGTGCACGTGCTTATTTAGGAAGAGAGGTCCCAGGACGAGAATCTCGATGTTGTGGGTGTGACCTCGTCCCTGTCGGGGAAGGGTCAATAATGGCAGAGGCAACGTTTGGTTGCTGGAGAATTTCTCAGCATCCAAGATGCTCGCATTGATATTTTCCGTGGGCTGGCGAATTCTTCGTGGGCCTCAGTCGGGCCACCTGGCCTGGGTCTATAATGCCCCGGATTTTTCGGATAATTATCAGATCAGGATCCATGGGTTTCGGATCGCTTTTGTGGGTCCCAGAGTGAGTTTAGCGGTTTACGCGTATTTTTGTCTGTCGGATCTTCGGAACCCCATGTAGAGTGAACCGTTACGTTTTTCGACTCAAGAACGTTACTAGTGCGTTGTGCACTTTTCGAGGATCGTGGGGAGTATTTTTCCCTATTTTTGATATTTTTTATAATTTCTAGATTTTCTATATACATAAACCTTCTTTTTCCTCTCTCCCTATCTCTCCCTCACCTTCACCCTCTCTCTTCTCTCACGCTCTCTCCTCTCCCCCTCTTACTCCGGGCAGCCGACGGAGGCAACTGAGGGCAGGGCGGCAATGCTCGTGGGGCGTGCAGTGACGGGCATGGGATGAAGATCGCGATGGTGGAGGCGGTTCATGGGATCGCGAGCCGGCGAGGGTTTAATGGCGTTTTCTTCACAGATCGGCATCCTCGGCGCACGGAATCTTCGGTGGAGGTAGAGGGACGGATCCTTAACCCCTGTACTTCATTTCCAGCGAGTTTGGTAGCCCGAGGAGAGCCGAGTGGGGTTATTTCCGCGTTTAGGGGAAAAAGCATGATTTTGGGGTGTGAGCCGGATCTAGTGTTTTGATCGTATTTTTGGGGTTTAAATGGGTCCTCTCGATGCTAGAGAGGTTGGGGAGTAGTTTCCCCTTATTTTATCCTTCACATGGGTGTGAACGGAGCGTGGAATGGAGTTTTCCACCGTTTCCGCCATTTTTGTGCTTGGGATGACTTAGCGGTCCTTCCAGGGACCGCTAGGCTACCTGGCGATCATGGGAGACAGATAGGGGTCTCCTATGTCGGTTCGAGCTTTGCGGTCACGTGATAGACGACCACCGAGCTTAGCAGTCTCCAGTAGACCACCAGCCAATGCTTAGCGGTTAGGGCATGACCATTTTTCGTTCAGGTTTCTGGTTGGGTAGCGGCCTTGCGACTGACCGCCGCATGGCGTTAGCGGTCAGTCGAAGGACCGCTAGGTGACCTAGCGGTCTGGGGGTGACTGCTTGAGGTCCTTTGTTTCTGGAGCGTAGCGGTCTAGGGGCAGACCGCTAGGCTGTGCCTTGCGGTCCAGGGTAGACCGCCAGGTGCGTGACGGTCCAGGGAGGACCGCCACCTTGTTTTCCGTGTTAGTTGTGTTCCGGTTGTGTCGTGTTGACCCCCGGTTGACACGGTTGTGACCCAGTGGTCGACCTTCGGTCTCGTGGATGTCCTAGACACCCCGTGAGTTCTGTGTCTGTGTTTTTGGGGCATTTGGAGGTGCAATGTTACCTTGATTAGAGTGCCCATGGATTTGGTGGGTTCGGGTGACCCCATGTGTTCCGGGCTTTCGTGTTCTCGCTAGAACGAGTCACCGTGTATCGGCATGTGCGCGGTGGGTTATTCCCACACGTCATTGACTTTTTGGGAAGTGTTTTTCGTGCAGGCCATGTGTGTGGCCATGGGCTATGAGTCCAGTCTCCCAACCTAGGGCTGGAGGTCTCTTGAGTTCCCTTTATGAGGGAACGGTCTTGGTAGTTGTGAACTGCCTCGTGAGTCATCGTGCCGTGGTTTCAGACTTAGGGATTAGGCTAGATTGATAGCGATGTGCTGTCCCTGTACAACGGTCTTGACCCGAGTCTCGTGACTCAAGGATCGTTGGATTCTCTAGGTCTAGTGGACCATCTAGAGTCTGGTGGCCCCGAGCCACCTGGTACTCTGTGTTACTCGCGACGGGTGCATGCGTGACTTTCCGTGTTCACGTTTAGTGACCTTCCACTAGTTGTAGCCTTCTTACGACATGCGTGTGTTGACACCCATTTTTTACCGATGAATCGAATCAGTTCCTGCGTCTCAATTATTGATGTCCCGAACAGTCAATCACATGAAAGATTATTCCTCTGGCAGTATTTTGGGCTCTTCCCAGCAAAGAAGGCCTCCCTCCCTCTCATTGGATTTAACGGTCTGTTATAAACCGTTTTTCTCAATAGAACGGTCCCCACTGGGCCGTTGTGTTCAGCTGCCCCGGGTTATTTGTATCTCGTGATACGCTTTGTATAGCGGCTCAATTCCAACCGTTATAGTCAATATAGCGGTCGTCCCTGGGCCGTCATTGTTTACCGACAAGAAAAGGGTTCAGAGGCCCGACAGTCGGTCATAGCCACGTGCTTCACGAAAAGTTGTTTGTCTGGGCGTTGACTCCTCTTTACGTATAACGGTTTTTCCAGGACCGTCATGTGTATTGAACGGCCCCTACCAGACCGTCATACATGTTTGGCGGCCTTCGTAAGACCGTCATTGTTAAGGCCACCCAGATTAGACCCCCGTGATTCCAGGCGAATTAAGAGGAGAATGTCGTTGGCAATATTGACACGATGCTCTCATTTACCGGCCTTTGACCGACCGTCATTCCCCTTAACCCCTGATTAAGCTCGAAGCCCTGGGCTCTATATATACAGCGTCTCGGGTTCTGACAGAAAAAGGGGGGGACCATCACGAAGTGCTGTCGAACTCCATCGCCAAATCTCATACAGCGTCCGTCCGTTCTGACAGAGGAAGGGGGGGGGACCATCACGAAGTGCTGTCGAACTCCATCGCCAAATCTCATACAGCGTCCGTCCGTTCTGACAGAGGAAAGGGGGGGACCATCACGAAGTGCTGTCGAATTCCATCGCCAAATCTCATACAGCATCCGCCCGTTCGTCAGGGAGTGGGGGCCTTCTACATCCCTCGCAGGCCCCCGGTGCAGGGAACTTCACGCTTCATGTTTCTGTGTTTCTAGTCCTTCTCTGTTTGCTCACCACACACACGTCTTTTCTCCACTGCATCACACATCACATACATCATTTCGTTGGCATTTATTATCTTTCCTACTGTTTCCGGCGCCCTAAACGGGGTTTCAAAACCTCCAGGTATCGCCGGGCCATGTTCTTCCTTTGCTTTATTTCAATTAGTACACCTACTACACTATCATTTAGCTAATCTCCGTTTATCTGTGTGTTTCACCGTTTGCTTTCAGGTCAGCAACCAAAAGCACGAGGCCCGCACCTTCTGGCCGGCCAGGAGGAGTGGAGGAACGGACCCGCATTCTCCCGTAGCTTCCGAGTCCCGGCGCTTTCACCGGGTGGCGATCACGGTCAACAGCTTCATCTTTCCTCCTTTTTTTTATCTCTTCAATATTATTTAACTCGAGGAGGAATAACATATCAACACCTCTCCTTTTTTTGGCGATCACGGTGGGACATCTGATGCCCGTCGTGCTTCTGGTTTGCTGACCAATCTCTGTCTCTGTGAAGTTCAGCGGTTCTGTATCAGCCGTCATTCTGTGTACAACGGTTCTCTTCCAGCCGTCGTTATCTGGTATTCTCCGCAATTATCACTGCCGTGCTCTGCTCATTTAACGGCCTTCATAGTGCCGTCATACTTGTGTAGCGGTCATCATCAGGCCGCCATTCCCGTTCTGCAGCTCTGTACTTTAGCGGCTCTTCCAGAGCCGTTATAGTCATTTCCGCGGTCTCCAGTAGACCGTTATTGTGGCGCAGAGTCTGCGGCTGGCACTTGTTATCCCTAATTGTTGTTCCCAGCATTGGTCCCCCTGCTGTCCACTTGTTATTTTCTATCATATTATTGATTGCTTCATGATTTTATCATTTGATTTCATATGTGATTGCTAGATTTCTAGGTTAGGCTTTGCATGCACTCCGGTGCACCTAGGATCATTCACTTCATACTGTAGTTGCATTTCCTACCGAAGTAGGATTTCCTCTCGTCTCCATATTCCTTGGAGCCGACTAGGGAATCTTGCCGAGGACCTCCGTAAGCCCCCGTGAGCCGTGGATTCCCACACGGACGCCGGGCCGGTTGTACCATCGCCACACCGTGTCTAGGTTCCGCATACGTGGAGAGTGATCCCCCTTAGAGTCAGCCAGTTCCCCCATCATACCGTTATTAGGCTCCCAAGTGTCCGAGCGAACTCTACATTTTAATCAAAACACTAAGCCTAAGAGAAAAGAATTCTGAAAACTTGCGGTATCATTCAAAGTGTGTGCATACTTGGTTGACTCCCTTCTCGTCTCCACCTTTCATTGTGTGATTGTTTTGCTTCTACTTGTGTACTTTGGTCTTAAGTCTCTCTAGTTTGTGCATCCCATTGCATGCAGCATTGTTCCCCTCCCTCGGGATCATCTCCTAGGGACGGTTCTCTACTCTCCCTCTATTGCAACCCTTTATTCAACTCATCATCATCCAGCATGTCTTCTTTCGGGTCCATCCCCGCCCGCGAGGATTCTCTTCCTCAGGGGCTCCTCGAGGACGTCTCCGGGGTCGCCTCCTCCCTGAATGGGGAGGGGTTCGTCTTTGTTCCCCCTTCCTCCATCGCTGAGGTTGCGCCACCCACGCTCCCTCAGTTTGGCTCCCCTTCGGCGAGCCAACTACTCCAACTCATGTCCCAACTTGACCAGGATCAACTCCAGATATTCAAGCAAGCCCTCGGGGCAGAGGTCCCGCCCGCTGTAACCCTTCCTGTCTCTTCCACCCATCCTGCTGAGAGGTCCGGAGCACCGTCTGTTGCCCCAGTGGACCATACCCCTCTTCGCCCACAGGTCCTCCAGTTTCCAATATATCAATCTGGCCAGGCTTCTACCTCAGCCCACCCTCCTGCAGACAAAGGGAAGAGTCAAATTCCCTTATCTCCTCGTGCTAGTGCCCACGCGGCCGTCTCATCAGCACCACCGGCCCCTCTGGCCCAAGTGGATTCTACTCGGCTGCAGCCCGGAATAGCTCAACTCGCTTACGCTGATGTGGGTCCTTTTTGGACTCAACATCCATCTTACGGGCTCATGGCCCCCACTATCCATCCGGCTGTCTCCCATTATCCCTCGGCTTCTACTGTCCATCCAGCTGCCTCTCACTACCCTTCAGTTCCACCTCAAGTCCCTCTACCTCAACAAGGAAGTGACGATCGCTTGGCAGTTCTCCAACAGCAGATCGATCTCCTCAATAAGAGGGTTGGCCCACCATCCTTCGCAGATGCTCTCACTCCTAATTTCCGGGACATCCGATTCCCTTCTCAGTCAGAGCTCCCGACATACCGAAAGTACAACGGGAACGGCAACCCGTTCATCCACATCAAGGAATTCCTGTACGAGTCGGGACCATACCAGCATGACGATCACCTCCTTGCATATCTATTCCGGCGATCCCTGGACGGGGTGGCACTCGAATGGTTTTACGCTCTGCCACTGGAGGAGGTTGGGAGCTTCAAGACGATCAAGGAGAAATTCGTGCAAAGATTCCAAGATCGGGTCGGACCCGAATACTCATTCACGGACTTAGTGGCCGAGAAGATGAAAGCTGATGAAGACTTCGCTACCTATGCTGATAGGTGGAGGCAGATAGCCTCCCGTGTGCCCGGGCAGATTCCGGAAGAAGAAAAGATCAAACTGCTCATTTCTAATGCAACCCCTCTCTTCCGGAATGTCCTAATGTTGAATGACATCACCAGTATGCATCAACTGTACAGTCGGGCCCGGTTTATCCAGACCCAGTTTAAGGACTCCCCCATTCATTCTCTCTTCGAAGCCCAGAAGCCCAAGAGTTCCAGAAAACCACAGGGCCCTGTTACCGAGGGAGTCCAAACAAACGAGCAGGTGCAGGTAGTTAGCCAGACTGCCACCTCCCACTTCCCCCAGCAAAGCAACCCCCATTTCTCCGCATCACCTCGCCCTTCCTTTCCCACGCAGCAACACCCTCAACAACAATCTCCGCCACCACCACAACAGCCCCAGCAACCACTGCAATACCATAACACTCCCCCGCCTGCTACCTACGCACCTGCTCGTCCGGTTGCTAAAAGAGCCAACTATCCTCCTCTCCCAGAGACGCTCACTAATGTCTTTGCAGCGCTGATGCATACTGGCGATTTACAATTGCCACCTGAGCGCCCGAACATGAATCCGGCCGCCGATCTGTCCCGATATTGTGTATATCACCGGCAGCCGGGGCACACCATTGAGAGGTGTTATCATTTTAGGGACCTGGTATACGACCTGCACGAAGGTCACAGGATCGATTGGGCTCAGATGAGGAAGCTGATTGAAGATCTGAGAAGAGGGCCAGCAAGGCCGCAACAGGCAGCACCACAGCAACAGCAGTTTCAGCAACAACCTCAGCAATTCCAGCCACAGCAGCCACAGCAACAGCAGCAGCAGCCAAACTTAGGGATCCACCAAAATCCCATGCCAGTACATGCACCCGCTCCTCAACAACAACAGCAGCCGCCGGCACCGGCCCAAGTCAACATGTTACGCCACCCGGCTCCTGACGCAGGGTGGACCATTGACGATCCCGCACACCTGTTAACCTTACGCCACATCCCTACGCACTCTACCTCACCCGCCGTCTTTTCCATCCTTCGGCCTTCCATGCCTTCCACAACTTCCCCCGTCATCCATCCTTCCACCATACTTACCACTCCGAGAAGCCATATTCTCTCGCCTATCCCCCCACAACATTATACTTCCCCACCTACTATACCTTCCACTATCTTGTCCACCAATCACTGCAGTCCACTAACCGCCCCTTTACCTCACCCATCGCCCATTTTACCTTCACCACAACCTTCGCTTACTATGCCTATCATATCCCCCATCACCAAGACTGCCATCCCTTCCATTCTCATTCACCCCACTGGGTCAAGCGGGAGCCCACCTACAGCCATGCCAGCACAAAACCTTGCCCTCAGGAGCGGGCGGTTATTTCAAAGGACTTACCCCTCTACCAGTGCACCTCCCCAAATACCCTCCATCTCAGCATCAGCAGCACAAGACAATGAAGTTGACCCCGCGCCCGGTTCCACATACGACCTGTTGCAACATCTTGACCGGATGCCGGCAAAGATCTCTGTCTTGGAGTTGATCAGACGTTCACCTCTACACCAAGAAGCATTAAGGACGTTTCTGCAAAAGGTCATAGTGAACGAAGATGTGGCGGTAGACAGCTTGCCGTCAGTGTTGGCTACTGTTACCAAGGGGCCCGCTATCACATTCTCTGAGGCCGAACTCGCGCCCCCTGAAGCACGCCAAATGCCGCTATGCGTCACCATCACCTTGAACCAGGTAGTGGTAGACTCAGTGCTAGTGGACACTGGGGCTTCAATAAATGTTTGTCCATTAAGTACTCTGCGTGCCTGCAACATTTCTGAAAGTATGCTGAAGCCGACACCGACAACCATTGCCGCCTATGACAATTCCAGAAGGGCATGTCACGGGGTCATCACATTACAGGCTGAGCTAGGGCCGTTACAAATAGAGGTGGAATTCTACGTCCTAGACATAGATCCGATGTTCAAGGCTATTCTGGGTCGTCCATGGATAAATGCTCTGCAAGCGGTACCTTCCACCGCCCATCAGTGCCTGAAATTCTCCTTCCAGGGGCGGGTGGTCAAAGTCAAGAGTGTTTCCACCGTCCAGGCAGTGGACGCCATCACTGACCAGGTTCTCCCCACTCTATGGCCGAGCAATAGGCCAGTATTGTCAGTCATGGACATAAATTACCCATGGGCTTATGCGGCAGGCAAACCCATTACAACACGCAAGAATGCCGGAGCTAAGCCTAAACCCAAAAATTCTAAAGGCTGGGACATGATCATGAAGCTAGGCTATCAGCCAGGCCTTGGTCTCGGCGCGCGGTTACAGGGAAAGACCAAACCCATCTCTGAAAGCAAGAAGATGGGTCGTCAGGGCTTAGGCTATCATAACACTACCATTCAGGCAGATTCTGGGCCACTAACCTGGGACTACCGGCAACACTTTGTAAAGGGTCCACTACAGCCCGGCACCGCAAATAAGCCACAACCCAAGGAAGAAAAGAAAGATGCTCCCATTGTTAATATTGTTGCTGACCCACCGCCGCCTCTGCAGGGGTTGGTGGGAGATCTTGAAGATTATTTTGCTGAAATGTCAAGTCTGTTTACTGATCCAGCCACTCAAATGAAGGAGACAGAGATGCCCATGGTTAGGCATGCTCTGATAAGGCCACAGAAGATACAAGAGGCAGGAAGCTCCGACATTTCCTTCTTTATTCCTCCTGCTCATTTGGCCTCAACAGTTTACCCAAACTTTGTGATTCGACCCCCTCCAATACTGGTCAAACCGTGTTTCACGGGGAGACCGTCAAAAATTCTATTCATTCCCTCCAATTGCGGGCACTGTCCGCCCATTGATCTACTCGATCTATCTTCACCTCCTTCTCCTAATCCCCGAGTTCACGGGATGTGGTTCTCCCCCGATACCTTCTTCTCTCTCTTTCCTCAATTCTTCACAAAACAACTCCTTCCTCTGCCTCCACCTTCTGATTCTTCTTGCTCTCTTCTGGTAGTAGAAGATACCCAAAAAAAAACGTCAACTTTCAAACTTACATTTCAGTCGAAGACTATGCTGTCTTCTGCTCATCCACTCCCCAGGGGCACCAAACCCCTGCTCCTTTTCCACTAGATTTTCTGTCTCCTAGGGTAGATGTACAGGTAGTTGAGTCTCCTAGGTTAGTCGAGTCAGTCAGGGTAGAAGCATGTTCTCCCTTAGATAGCCCATCCACCTCTGCAACGCCACCACTGGCATGTCACTCCCGTTCCATTCCCGATAGGTTCCTACAGGATCTGGCCTTGAGATGCCAGGCCCTCCTCAGATGCCCAGAATTCATAGCCACCACCGTCTCCTTAAAAGAGGATGAGGATTCAGAAGGCCGGGTGTGGAGCAATGACGGACTAGGAGTGTATGAAATTGTAGACGAGAAAGACCCAGCGGATGATGAGGAAAGTGATGTGGAGGACATTGCTGACCTATACGCACAAGGATTGAGAAGATTCGACGAACCCTCGTCAGCAGTGGATGAACCCACTAAAGAAATCAATTTAGGAACCGAAGAGGATCCCAGGCCCATATCTATTGCAGCTGATCTCCCTCCTAAGGTAGAAGAGGAGCTCATCAAGGTTTTGAGAGAGTACAGCGATTCTTTTGCCTGGTCCTACGAGGACATGCCGGGTCTCGACCCCGCTTTAGTGGAACACAGGTTAATCTTAAAGCCAGGGGCGATTCCTGTTAAACAAAAGCTCAGAAGATTCCACCCACATATGGCCTTGAGAATGAAAGAAGAGGTGGACAAATTACATAAGGCCAGATTCATCAGGGTTGTGCTTTATCCACAGTGGGTGGCCAATATAGTCCCGGTAATAAAAAAGGATGGCAAAGTCAGAATTTGTATTGATTTCAGGGACTTAAACAAAGCATGTCCGAAAGACGATTTCCCGCTTCCTCACATCGATGTTTTGGTAGATAATACCGCTGGGTTTGAGGCTCTCTCGTTCATGGACGGGTATTCAGGATACAACCAAATCCGTCTTGCTCTAGAAGATCAAGAGAAAACCTCCTTCACCACGCCTTGGGGCACCTACTGCTATGTCGTCATGCCATTTGGATTGAAGAACGCAGGTGCTACCTATCAACGGGCAATGGTGGCCATCTTCCACGACATGATGCACGTCTACATGGAGGCCTATGTGGATGATATTCTGGTGAAGTCGAGGACAAAAGAAGAACACCCCGCCATTTTAGCCAAAGTGTTGCAAAGGGCTAGGGAATACCAATTGAAGATGAATCCTAAGAAATGTGTCTTTGGAGTCGCATCCGGGAAATTACTTGGGTTCATGGTTAGCAAACGAGGGATTCAGATTGATCCTAATAAGGCAAAGGCCGTAATGGAAATGCCACCGCCTAAGAATCTTAAGGAGCTTCGTGGTCTGATTGGGCGTTTGCAGTTCGTTAGAAGATTCATATCTCAACACTCTCAAAGATGCCGCCCATTCTACGACTTATTAAAGGCGGGGGCCGAGTTTAAATGGAACGAACAATGTCAGAAGGCCTATGAGGAGCTTAAGGTTTATCTGTCCAACCCTCCTGTCTTGCAACCTCCTGTCCCCGGAAAGCCTTTGATCCTATACATTTCTGTCGCTGAGGATTCCCTAGGTGCTGTCCTGGCACAAGTGGATGATGAAGGAAGAGAGAGGGCAGCATATTATCTCTCCCGATTGTTCAATTCTGCCGAATCCCGGTACACTGCCATGGAGAAGACTAGTGCAGCATTGGTATGGGTAGTTCAGAAGTTAAAACACTATTTCCTAGCCCATGAGGTAAGGTTGATCTCTAGAATGAACCCAATCCGCTACCTCCTCGAGAAACCCGTCCTCTCTAGTCGATTAGCTCGCTGGCAGAGCTTTCTCTCTCAATTTGATATCACCTTCGTCGTCCAGAAGGCCATCAAGGGGTATGCTATTGCTGAGCATCTTGCTCATTCTCCTATCCCCTACACTGATTCAATCCAGGACGAATTCCCTGATGAACACCTTGCAGTTATCTCTCATCCGCCTCCCTTTTGGTCTCTACATTTCGATGGTGCGCTCAATTCCCAGGGCCGTGGCATCGGCGCTGTCCTCCTTACTCCCGAAGGTATCACCGTCCCTTTTGCCTACCAGCTCTCTTTCTCTGCCACCAACAACATAGCCGAGTATGAGGCTCTCCTAGCTGGACTAAAGCACGCCTATCTCTTAGGCGCACGATACCTCAACATCATGGGAGATTCTCAATTGGTGCTGCGTCAAGTTCTGTCAACTTATCGCACCCGTGACCCCAAACTAAAGCCATATCAAGATTTGGTCACACTCTTGGCTAGACAATTTAGCAAACTCATCTACGTTCATGTTCCCCGATCTCAAAATATTCTTGCTGATTCATTAGCATCTCTCGCTTCCTCTTTATCCTTCTCCCTTAGTCGTTCCACTGAGACCATTGTGGTCCAACGGATGGACGCTCCCTCTCTGCAAGATCCTTGGTTTGCTAACCTTAGGAAGATTATGGAAGAGAAAGCGGCTAAAGAAGAGGTTAAGGAAGTATCCTTAGCAGAATTGGAAGAAATCTTGGACGAAGATGAGTTGCCATGGTTCCATGAGATTGAGCAATATTGTCGGGATGGTTCTCTCCCGGAGGAAGCCAATGCGACACAAAGAAAAGCCATCAGAAGAGTCGCCTCGAGGTATACAATCGTTGCAGGAGAATTGTACAGGCGCGCTCTCAATGGAGTTCTGATGCGGTGTTTAGATGACGATGAAGCTTGGAAAGTAGTGGAAGCTGCTCACTCCGGTGAATGTGGAGGTCACGTGAATGGACAGGCATTGGCTAAGAAGATCCTTAGGCAGGGCTACTACTGGCCAACCCTAGAGGAAGATTGCTCTACCTACGTCCGTAGGTGCCTTCAGTGCCAGCTCCATGCTGACAAAATCCACGCCCCTGCTTCATCTCTTCGCCCACTATCCGCCCCATGGCCTTTCTCCATGTGGGCCTTTGATATTGTCGGTCCGTTAGGTGACCCTAACGCCCAAGTAAAACAGAAATCCTTCATCCTCACCGCTACAGAGTATTTCACGAAGTGGGCGGAAGCTGAAGCCTATGCAGAGATCAAAGCTACCACAGTTTGCCGCTTCATCACAAAGAACATCATCTCGCGGTTCGGGGTACCAAGCGACATTGTCACCGACAATGGGCCACAATTTGTGTCTCAAGAACTCCAGGACCTCTGTAAGAAATTTGGTATTGCATTGCATCATTCATCACCATATTATCCACAAGGCAACGGTCAAGCCGAAGCCACCAATAAAACCCTTCTTAAAATCATCAAGAAAACGTGTGAATCCCACCGGCACGCTGATTGGGCTGATAAATTGATAGACGCTCTATGGGCTTATCGCACCTCTGTCCGAACTCCCACAGGGCAGACTCCCTTTGCCCTCACCTATGGGATGGAGGCGGTACTCCCGTATGAGATTCTCATCCCTTCCCTAAGAGTGCAGCTAGATAAGGAACTTAATCTCGACGAGCGTCGAGAGGCGTTACTAGCACAGCTGGAACTGTTAGATGAGAAGAGGTTAAATGCGGCCAATCACGCTTCTGTTTATCAAAAGCGGGTCTCACGTCATTTTCAAAAGAAGGTAATCGAAAGAAAGTTTGAAATAGGTAATATGGTTTTGAAAAGGAAATTCATCCGAACAGGTGGTCCAAGGGCTAAGTTGCAGCCAAACTGGGAAGGGCCGTTCGTCATCAAGGAAGTCTATCCAGGTAATGCCTATCGGTTGACGAACTCAGAAGGAGAAGAACTGGCAAATCCGTGGAACGGGTTATATCTCAAACGCTTCTATCCCTAAAAAAAGAGTCTAACCACGTGCTTCCCTAGCAATGCAAGCTTCCCCTGTTCATAAGAATCACTGAGAGAAGCTGAACACACAAACACGACCCTTTGGTCCTGTCCCCAGTTCCGCCAAACACCGTTTCCCGGGGCCACACTCTGGAGGAAAGTTGTAGTCCCTGTACGTTTCTTGCTTCGGCTGAACCCAAGAATGAGGAGTAAATAAGGAGGCGATGCCTGACCTGGGTACCCTAATACGAGATAAGTCTCAAATAGGGGCAGTTCGTTATGACCTGAAGCCACAAGAAAAAGAAAGAAAAAGAGAGAAGAAGAACAAAAAGAAAAAAATGAATAAATGAAAATATTTGGGAAATTGGAACAACTAGGCATAGCAAGAATGACAAATGTGGTGGCTTAAGGTTCGATGACGAACACCAAAACCCCGACACAACAGACCGAAGCTTTGAGGGGCACCCAGGAAAGAATTCAAGTCTTAAAAACTCACATGACGGGTGTAAGCTTGTCTCCATATTCTTTTTCTTTTCAGGACAAAGCTGAGTACCCTGGGGGTGGCCCTGGCAGAACACCGTCAGGCAAATAAAAGTTCGGGCCAGGAGGGTCCCTTCAATCACACGCCAATCTCAGGAGGAATCCTCAGGTTACGAGGGAGGCATGTCTTGTTACGGAAGCATCGGTTTTCAAAACCCAAAACAATGAATATTTCAAAATCCCAAAACAATGAATATTTCAAAATCCAAAAAAAATCAAATATTTCAAAACCCAAAAACAACAAATATTTCAAAATCCAAAAACAACAAATATTTCAAAATCCAAAAACAACAAATATTTCAAAATCCAAAAACAACAAATATTTAAAAAAAAAACTTAAAACCCAAAAACATTGAATATTTCAAAATCCAAAAATATTGAAAACATTAAAAAAAAAATCCAAAAATATTCATGACTTGCATTCATGGCATGCATGCATTGCATTGTTATCATTTCTCTTTTCCTTCGCTTATTTAATAAGGCTTGCCCCTTGACCAAAAATCAAGCACTGGTTACCTCCGCACTTGTCACAAGGCAAGGGGCTAAGCCTAAAACAGATTTAACCTGTTTCATTGCTAATAGTGTGCAGGACGATGGAGCAAGAAGACGAAGTAACAACAGAACAACTGCAAGGGGCAAAATCAGTCACTCCAACTTTTATTCCTGATACAAACAATTCTCACTCTCAAACAAGGCACTCTCACTTATCAAGCATCATAAAAGGAAGGGAAAGTACAATCACTCAATCCTCCGCTGGGCATTCCCGCAGGGGCACATCTCTCTCAGTTCTCTGATATACGCCTGGCGAGTCTCGGTCGCCTCTTCCACCTCTGCTGGCAAGGCACGCACCTTGCTGATTCCCCACATCGCTAGTGCACTCCTCACACTCTGCTCATCGTGCTCAGTGCCAATCTGTCTAGCCTGAAGAGAAGGGAAGTGCGACAACGGAGGAAGCAGGGTCCGCGGTACCCCGACCTGCAAATGGCACCTGTGTGGATAATACACGGCCAGTACGGTATCACTCACTAGCCTCAAATCCAGACCCTGTCCTCTGGGCAGTCTGATCTCCGTAGTCACCAAGAAGTTAGGCCGCATCACGAGCCTCTCCACGGGTAGCCGACTCAGGTACCTGCGCCATTCTTCTCTGGTCCGCATATCCCCCGTACGGCACTCCACCTGCGAAGAGAAACCAAACCCGCCACCGATAAAGGAAAGTGGATGGCTCCCGAAGATCCTACTCTCAGTCTCTATGCCTGCCCTAGGGATAAACTTCAGTCTCACGCCCACCCAACACTCTAAGAGAATCATAGAACCAAACAGTGGACCACTCAGGGCAGCAGAGCTAAGCCCTTCATAAAAATAGGCTAAGATAGCCTGGGAAATAGAAAGCCCTCTCCATAAACCACTGATGGTGCTAAGGACGGGAAGATCTAGCACGTGGTCGGCTGACGGAAAGAGGATAGCACCACACAAGCAAATGGATGCAGCCTTGGCAATAGCCTCATGCCACCCGCATTTGTTCTTACAATGTGCCACCACCCACTGGCTGAGAGGAAGAAGGTGAATATGACGGGCTCCCACAAAGGTCTTGATCTCACTCGGGTCTTCTATGAACTCGCTAAAGATGGCAACTGGATCTATAGGGGCAACTGTGTGACACACTAGATCCTCCTCCCCAACCCTAGACTTAGGGAGAGACAGATAAGCCTCTACTTCCTCTAAAAGGACGGTGGCCTCAAAGGATGGAAAGATAAAAGTGTGGGTCTGTGGGTGCCACATTTCTACAAGGGCTGAAATACTGTGCCAGTCAAAGGAAATCTTTTGGAAGTTACGACCTAAGAACAGCAAGGATTGTAAGTGCCAAGAACTAAGGATGTGGGTTACCCCTAGGGGCAAGGCACGAACCATGGGAGCCACCCACTTAAGAGAAGAGTATCGGCGAGAGCCAGGAAGGAGCTAAAAAGGAGAAAACGAGGAAAGTAATGCAGAAAGAAAGAGATATTAGACGAAACAGAATCAAATGAACCAAGTTTGAAGTGATTTAAACATACCTCTCTAGAAGGATTTGAACTGAAATGTCGAGGGATAGAACCCAAACGCGCAATCTCCTCTCGCTCCTTCCTCGCAGCCTTAGGGCCTGAATGGTCTCCCTCACCCAAAGAATGCTCACCAAAACTCCTCTTCATGATGATTTGGTGGTGATTTAGAGGGAAGAAACTTAAGAAGAAGAAGAAGAGGTTGGGTTCAGGCTGAAGGCAGAGCACCCCTTACTTATAGGAGGTCTCATCCCGTGTTTCGCTCCACTGGAACGCATGATGCACGAGAGCACACCAGGATTGAATGGGCTTAAGGGAATTCAATTTGGCTTCTAAGATCGTGCTGATTAGCGGTCGTACGATAGACCGTCATTCATTTTTTGAACGGCCCAAGGGAGACCGTCATTCTCATGTCCACGGTCTACCCTGGACCGTCATTTTTAGTCGGCCTGCGCCAATTAACGGTCTACACTTGACCGTTATATTCCATGACGGCTATGGCGTAGCCGTCATTCTTAAGCAACCCACGGCCCTGTCTTGGCCGTCATTCTTGCCAAAACGGTTTTTTCCTGGCCGTTGTTCTCTAAACTCATGAGCTGCCTCACCTCCACTCGCGTCACTCACCCTGAGTCGGCGTGCCTCACCTCCACTCGCGTCGCTCGCCCTGAGTCGGCATGCCTCACCTCCACTCGCGTCGCTCGCTCTGAGTCGGCATGCCTCACCTCCGCTCGCGTCACTCTCCCCGAGTCGGCGTGCCTCACCTCCGCTCGCGTCGCTCACCCTGAGTCGGCGTGCCTCACCTCCGCTCGCGTCGCTCACCCTGAGTCGGCGTACCTCGCTACCTCTCACGCAGCTCACCCGAGTCTGTCATCGCCTCCCTCACCCATTGTCATTCATACATACACTCATCCATTTGCATACATTCATACATCCATACAAAAACTAAAAAAAGGGGTGCATCATATATACATATCATCATCCCAAAAACATAAAAATCTCATAAAAAAAAAGAAAAAAAGAGGAAAAAGTACAAAATCAGGCCTCAGGTTGAACTGTTGAATGTATCATTGTTGTGAAATTCATGTGCCAATGAGTTTTGATTGCAGTTAAAGCTGTCTCATCTGAGCCGTCCCATCTGAGCCGTTGAACTGTTGAATGTATCATTGTTGTGAAATTCATGTGCCAATGAGTTTTGATTGCAGTTAAAGCTAAACAACATCAATGTCCCGCCGTTACGCCTGCACAGGTAAGTCAGGTATGGCCCTCAATCCCTCAAAACTCTTATTGCATTACTATATGGTAATAAACATCTATCTCGAGAACCAGTCGATTCTTCACGCATTCCAGGATCTGACGTTCCCCGTCAACAAAAACACATGATGATCTAGGTATGCGTGTCTAATCTTCGGAAAGGCCGCTAAGTTGGAAGAAGTCAGGGGACGACGGTTCTCTCTTGCACGCCGTGGTTGCAAGAAGTGTCCTGACCCTGACTCATTCAGTTCTGCAATAATATTCTCGAGTATTTTATATTTTTATCCTTTGTTTGCATTCGATTTTACATGTTTCTTTCTTTTAGCCCAGCATGCATCACAAGCACCTTTTGAGCATTCACGACCTACGGTCTGCCTGAGAAATGATCTTGCGTATGATTGACTGTTTTCTGTGTTCCATGTCCCACCGAAGGAATAATTCCACTCCAAAATTAGAAGGTATTTCTTTGGACCTAATTGTTCGGTTCTGATGAATTAAGTGTTTCCCTCGTCTGGAGTTTTAAAATCCTTTTAATTTCGCTATTGCCAGCTTCTATATCGCCTCATTTAGGACCACAGCTTGTCCGCCGACGAGGCCGCTCCTTGCTCTTTTACCTTAGTTCCTCCAGATTCAGGTTTAACACTCAGTCCCACAGTACCTTGCAAATTGGTTCGAAGGTTGCCGGAAGATTTCTATGGCTTATTGGTATGAAACGGGTGTCGTATTGCCTTAACGCCCGCTTTTGCAGTCCACTCCGCTTCATCTCCGCTACAACTCCATGTTCCATGACGCCTCCACTACACCTCCGCTCGTTCCCTTGCAAGGCGGACGTTAAGGAGGGGCATCTGTTGACACCCGTTTTTTACCGATGAATCGAATCAGTTCCTGCGTCTCAATTATTGATGTCCCGAACAGTCAATCACATGAAAGATTATTCCTATGGCAGTATTTTGGGCTCTTCCCAGCAAAGAAGGCCTCCCTCCCTCTCATTGGATTTAACGGTCTGTTATAAACCGTTTTTCTCAATAGAACGGTCCCCAATGGGCCGTTGTGTTCAGCTGCCCCGGGTTATTTGTATCTCGTGATACGCTTTGTATAGCGGCTCAATTCCAACCGTTATAGTCAATATAGCGGTCGTCCCTGGGCCGTCATTGTTTACTGACAAGAAAAGGGTTCAGAGGCCCGACAGTCGGTCATAGCCACGTGCTTCACGAAAAGTTGTTTGTCTGGGCGTTGACTCCTCTTTGAGTATAACGGTTTTTCCAGGACCGTCATGTGTATTGAACGGCCCCTACCAGACCGTCATACATGTTTGGCGGCCTTCGTAAGACCGTCATTGTTAAGGCCACCCAGATTAGACCCCCGTGATTCCAGGCGAATTAAGAGGAGAATGTCGTTGGCAATATTGACACGATGCTCTCATTTACCGGCCTTTGACCGACCGTCATTCCCCTTAACCCCTGATTAAGCTCGAAGCCCTGGGCTCTATATATACAGCGTCTATCCGTTCTGACAGAAAAAAAAGGGGGGGGACCATCACGAAGTGCTGTCGAACTCCATCGCCAAATCTCATACAGCGTCCGTCCGTTCTGACAGAGGAAGGGGGGGGGGACCATCACGAAGTGCTGTCGAACTCCATCGCCAAATCTCATACAGCGTCCGTCCGTTCTGACAGAGGAAAGGGGGGAACCATCACGAAGTGCTGTCGAATTCCATCGCCAAATCTCATACAGCATCCGCCCGTTCGTCAGGGAGTGGGGGCCTTCTACATCCCTCGCAGGCCCCCGGTGCAGGGAACTTCACGCTTCATGTTTCTGTGTTTCTAGTCCTTCTCTGTTTGCTCACCACACACACGTCTTTTCTCCACTGCATCACACATCACATACATCATTTCGTTGGCATTTATTATCTTTCCTACTGTTTCCGGCGCCCTAAACGGGGTTTCAAAACCTCCAGGTATCGCCGGGCCATGTTCTTCCTTTGCTTTATTTCAATTAGTACACCTACTACACTATCATTTAGCTAATCTCCGTTTATCTGTGTGTTTCACCGTTTGCTTTCAGGTCAGCAACCAAAAGCACGAGGCCCGCACCTTCTGGCCGGCCAGGAGGAGTGGAGGAACGGACCCGCATTCTCCCGTAGCTTCCGAGTCCCGGCGCTTTCACCGGGTGGCGATCACGGTCAACAGCTTCATCTTTCCTCCTGTTTTTTATCTCTTCAATATTATTTGACTCGAGGAGGAATAACATATCAACAGCGTGTATTGACCCACCCGGGAGTGGTGGAGTGGCTTACCTGAGAGAGACGGTTTTTAGGCTGGTTACCATAGGGCCCCTTCGCACAGCCTGTGTCCGGGCTTTGGGGAAGAACCAGCTAGAGGGTCAGACCTAAGGCTCATGGTCTGTGTGTGCACACGTGGTTGGGGGCGTCGGACCCGTGCTGACGAGCGCGACCCCAGCTAGTCCTTGTTCGTGGTACTGGTTACTATACGGTGTCTCTGTCTCTGCCTGAGACGTCACAGAGAGACACATGAGGCTGTGGACTAAGTCGTCCGTGGACGCATCCGGCCTTACTTATAGTGGAAAATGCTCCCGTCACTTGACGTAAGTTTCTCGTGACTCGAGTTTCCATTTCACCTCTGCGAGACGTGATTTTGCGTGTAGTTTTCGGGTGTGTTCCCGAGGTAGAGGTCTAGGATTTCCGGTGAGCGTCACCGAGGGTTTTCACTAGGCAGTGTCTGGTTCACGATAGTGGTGTCGTAATGAGTTTTCCTGGCAGCGTAGCCAGAGGTTTTTCTGTTGGTCTGGTGGTTCCCCGACTGTGAGATCAGGGTGTTGGTTTCTGTTCCTGTAGGAGTAGCTATAGCGTCGAGTTTTTACCGGCCACCGGTTTACTGTTCCTGCTGTTGTTGTTGCTTTCCGTTACCACCGTTGTTTATGGTTGGGGTTCCGCGGGATCCCTACTGAGCCAGTGATAGGAGGCTCACCCCTGCTTTTCAGGTGCGGGGGTTCTTCCTCGAAGTTCAAGTGTGATGTACAGAGATTCTTAATTGCCAGCTTGCCAGGCCGAGTGTTCACTTGGCATTGGGTACGTTCTTCTGCCTTAGACTATACTTCTGTTAGACTGGACTCTGTAATTAGATTATTTATTTCTGTTAATTGTTGAGTTGTCCTACTTTATTTCCTAGTTCTTTGTACCTTCACACTCCTTTTTAGCCCTTCTGAGCCCTCCGGCTTGTGGGCGGCGGGCCAATATTTGAATGGTATCAGGCTCTTCCCGGTATCCGAATCTTGGGGCGCTACAGTTGGTATCAGAGCGTGGTTGTGGATGTACATGAGAATTTGAGATATTGTAGTGATCAGAGTCTATAAGGTCCAGTATAGTCGGCAACTGGCATAAGGTTTTGTGCATGTTTTCCATTTCGTTTCTCGCGTGAGAGCTTGAGTCCATTGTGTTGGCGTTGTGAAGGTGGTTATTGTTTCGTTGGAGTGTCGGTGCGGGGCCCGAGGGATGTGATCGAGAGATTTCTTCCCGATGGGTGGTAGCCCCAGTTGTGCTGAATTGGGCAGAGGTTGCCGACAGGTACCTGTGTGTTGCTGTGGTGCTGCGTACGAGGAATTTGGAGTGAGATCAGGTGGCTGGTGGGGATTGTTCGTGGTTAAGTGGCTGTGAGCGTGGTCTGAGGGAGCTGTTATAGAGTTTGGTCACTCCAGCTTGAGATTTATCTAGCCCCTGCGGTGTTAAGGTCATGATTTGAGGTCTCGAAGCGGGTGCTCCGGTCGAGAATTATGCTCTGGCGAGCAGAGGATCTTCTACTGAGCTGCTGATTGTTGAGCACAATGTTCTTGTCATGCTCTATGGCGTCATGAATGACGTGTCGGTCCCAGTTATATTTGTAGATTTTGAGGGAGGATTGGGCGGAGATGTCCCAAAAAGTTTTTGCTCCTGCGCTTCTATGTGTGAATAGGTTGTGTTTTCCATGGATTTGGCTTGAGATGCGAAGGTTCCGCGATGAGTTCGGGACTCGAGGATGAGCGTTGGCGGTTGCCGATTATGGCTCGTGTTGCGACTCTTGGCGTGGCGTGTTGCAGTTTGCGGAATTGCAGCGGTGGTGCATCGAGAGATGCTGTAATCGTGGTCCGACGAGACACTTGGCGAGTGTTATCAAAGGAGCTGACCTGACGGAAGTGATTATTTTCTTGGTACTGGAAGGTGCTGTTCCCAGCGTGCACGAGGTTCAAGGTCAGGTCAAGCGTGGAGTTTTCCTTTCTTTGGTTGCAAGTGTATTGAGTTTTTCCTTTGGTTGGAGGAGATCACGTTTTGCCAAGGTTCATCGTCTTACATCGTGTGTTCGGATTGGTTGGCCCTCGTGTGCCATGAAGTCCGTACGAGACGCGTTCCGTGTTATGGCAAGGTGGTGGCCTGTGAGAAGCGTTGGTCGTTCCCTGATGCGTAAGGGTGCGTTGGCACTGTTCCGGAAGGACGGGTGCCGGCTGGGCGATGTTTGTGAGAATAGTGGTTGGTGTCATGGTTCTCGATGTGTGAAGGATTGGAGCCAGCGGAGTTGTGGAGGATTGTCGGGATGGAGGATTCCGAGTTGGTGTTGTGGTGGCTGTGCGTGTAGATCAAAGTGCGTGGATCGTAGCGTTGGTTGCTGCGGGTGGATTTTTGAGGAAGTGTAGGGCAACGGAGGATTGGTTCCTCGATATGTGTTGTCTCTGGTTGTGTGAGATGTGTTATTGTCATGCCGTTGCTTGAGATATTGTGGTTCATGGCACTGGCAGGTAGAGGTGGGGAAATATGCTGGCGAGGTTGCCGCATGAGTACCATGTTTGTGTGTTGGAAGCTATGTTCTTGGGTGAGATCATGTTTTGGAGAAGTGATCCCTGAGAGATTATGGGTCTCGGTTGGTGGCCGTGTGTGGCTGGTCAGGTTGACCGAGTGGTCGACCATGGTAAGATGTGTATTGTCTGGGGACCCGTGTTCATTGGTCGTGGCGTCATCGACCTGCTTGCTGTGGTAGCAGGAGACACTTGTCGGTTCTAGAGAAGTGTGCCGTGGATTGTAAGAGGTTGTGTCCCGAGGCTCTGTGGTAAGAGTGGAATCGGCATCGACAGGCATCCATTTCGAGCGATTGAGATGAGATAGGATTTGATGAGACATGACGGTGGTCGATGCCTGTGCGTGGAGGTCTCTGATGAGACGTTGACATGGAATGGTGATCCTTGGTCTGTGACCAGCATGGGATGGTTCCCCTGTAAGTCTGAGTCGAGTGAGGTGATGACCGAAGACTTCGGACCTTGTCATTTGGTTTCACTGTGCTCCCCTGAGAGGGTAGAGTTGGCATGATGATAGGTCTAGATGTGGTGTTGGTCTGTGCGTGAGTCAGGGGATGGCCTGTCATGACTTGGATCATGCCTGCTGGGCCGGTGGAGGTTCCCCGTTGACGAGTGTCTGGTGATCGGTGATTGGTCTTTCACAGACAGAAGATGCTGGTGGTTGCGCATCTGGAATGACGAGAGCCGTGTGCAGGCGAGGCCTTTGGTGGCCATTTCTGTGATGTGTTTTCCGGATGGGATCTGGGTTTTGTCAAAGTTTGTCTTCTGGCAGAGTTGGTCCGGTGCTGTTGTGAGCGTTTGGCTTGCCTGGTGTGAGCTGGTGGAAGCTCAGTGTTGGTTGTCCCTGGTGTAGGGTGTGAATTAGTTAGCTGGTTGTGAAGCTGGCGTTTGGTTGGTCCGCCGAGCAAGGGCGTTGGCCAGTGGATTGGTTCTTGTGGCGAGGATTGTGTTCCCTCGATGGGTGAGAGGGTGGCAGCGATGCCGTGGTTGGTTTTCGTGTTGCTAGAGGTGATGCCAGACTTGTACTTTTGTGTTATGCCTGCTCTGATGATCGATGTGTACGGTGTGCGGAGCGTGGCATTATCTGTGATTAAGGTCTGGCAACCCTCATGATCGGTGCTTTTGTGAGAATCGAGGTTTTCTGTGCTGGGGCTCTGACAACTTTGTCAGTTGGATAAGGCGTTCTTCCCCTGTGGTTTGGTGCTTGTCTTAAATTTCAAGGATGAAATTTCCTTAAGGGGGGAGGGCTGTAACGGCCCAGATTTTTTGGATAATTATCGGATCAGGATCCGTGGGTTTCGGATCGCTTTTGTGGGTCCCGGAGTGAGTTTAGCGGTTTACGCGTGCTTTTGTCTGTCAGACCTTCGGAACCCCGTGTAGGGTGAACCGTTACGTTCTCCAACTCCAGGACGTTACCACTGCGTTGTGCATTTTTTGAGGATCGTGGGGAGTATTTTTCCCTATTTTTGATATTTTTTAGAATTTTCAGATTTTCTATATATATAAACCTTCTTTTTCCTCTCTCCCCATCTCTCATTTTCTCTCCCTCACCCTCTCTCTTCTCTCATGCTCTCTCTTCTCCCCCTCTCACTCCGGGCGGCCGACGGAGGCATACGAGGGCGGGGCGGTGATGCTCGTGGGATGTGGAGCGACGGGCACGGGATGAGGATCGCGATGGTGGAGGCGGTTCGTGGGATCGTGAGCCGGCGAGGGTTTAACGGCGTTTCCTTCGCGGATAGGCATCCTCGGCGCACGGAATCTTCAGTGGAGGTAGGGGGACGGATCCTTAACCCATGTACTTCATTTCCAGCGAGTTTGGTAGCCCAAGGAGAGCCAAGTGGGGTTATTTTCACATTTTGGGGAAAAAGTATGATTTTGGGGTGTGAGCCGGATCTAGTGTTTTCATCACGTTTTTAGAGTTTAAATGGGTCCTCTCGGTGCTAGAGAGGTTGGGGACTAGTTTCCCCTTATTTTCTCCTTCACATGGGTGTGAACGGGGCATGGAATAGAGTTTTCCACCGTTTTCGCCGTTTTCGTGCTCGGGACGACTTAGCGGTCCTTCCAGGGACCGCTAGGCTACCTGGCGGTCATGTGAAGACCGCTAGGGGTCCCCTATGTCAGTTTGAGCTTTGTGGTCAAGCGATAGACCGCCACCGAGCTTAGCGGTCTCGAGGAGACCGCCAGCCAATGCTTAGCGGTCAGGGCATGACCGTTTTTTGTTCAGGTTTCTGGTTGGGTAGCGGCCTTGCGACTGACCGCCGCATGACGTTAGCGGTCAATCGAAGGACCGCTAGGTGACCTAGCGGTCTGGGGGTGACTGCTTGAGGTCTTTTGTTTCTGGAGAGTAGCGGTCCAGGGGCAGACCGCTAGGCTGTGGCTTGCGGTCCAAGGTAGATCGCCAAGTGCGTGACGATCTAGGGAGGACTGCCACCCTATTTTCCATGCTAGTTGTGTTCCGGTTGTGTCGTGTTGACCCTCGGTCGACCCGGTTATGACCCGGTGGTCGACCTTCGATCTCGTGGATGTCCCAGACACCCCGTGAGTTCTGTGTCCGTATTTTTGGGGCGTTTGGAGGTGCAGTGTTACATTGATTAGCGTGCCCATTGGTGGTGGGTCCGGGTGGCCGCATGTGTTCCGAGCTTTCGTGTTCTTGCTAGAATGAGTCGTCGTGTATCGGCATGTGTGCGGTGGGTTATTCCCACACGTCATTGACTTTTCGGGAAGTGTTTTTCGTGCGGGCCATGTGTTTGGCCCTGGGCTGTGAGTCCAGTCTCCTAGCCTGGGGCTAGAGGTCTCTTGAGTTCCCTTTATGAGGGAATGGTCTCGGCAGTTGTGAACTGCCTCGTGAGTCATCGTGCCGTGGTTTCAGACTTAGGGATTAGGCTAGATTTACGGCGATGTGCTGTCCCTGTACAGCAGTCTTGACCCGAGTCTCGTGACTCAAGGACCGTTGGGTTCTCTAGGTCTAGTGGACCATCCAGAGTGTGGTGGTCCTGAGCCACCTAGTACTCCGTGTCACTCACGATCGGTGCATGCGTGACTTTCCGTGTTCACGTTTAGTGACCTTCCACTAGTCGTAGCCTTCTTATGGCACGCGTGTGCACACCCACCTAGGAGTGGTGGAGTGGCTTACCCGAAACATGAATGGCTTCGCCAGGAGGAGCTGGATAAAGGCCAGGGACCTTATTATCCAACATAAAAAAGTTGTAGTTGGTGATGGTAACATCACTTTTTTCTGGTCAGATAACTGGATTGAGAATCATAGGCTGGTAGATTATGTTTCAGGTTCTACCATTCCAAACATCAGCATCATTGTAAAAGAGTTCCTAATGCATCATCCTAGTGACAACTATGATATGATGGACGGACTGGTTCCTGATCCGATCAATTTAGCTATTAAAAACTTTCAACTGACTCAGTATCCTGATTGTCCGGCTTGGAGCCTTTCATCCTCTAGGTTTTGCACTGTGGCTTCTACTTATCAGGAGCTGTCAAACATAAACTCCAACCATAATGTTTTTCCCTGGACTCGGTTATGGGCCAACTGGCTCCCCACCAAAATCTCAGTCCATCTCTAGAATATTGTTCACAATGCTCTTCCCACTGATAAAAACATTCAACGACTGGGTGTGCAAATGTGCTCCAAATGCCACTGCTGCAGGGTGCAATGCGAGGAAAATACCAACCACCTTTTTATGCACAGTGATCTGGCTACCCAGGTTTGGTCTCATTTTAGAACTTATGGGCTGTATATGAATGATAATTCTGTGAGATCATTCATCTATCAAAATGCTCTTAACATGCATAAAAAATCTGCCCATGGTTTATTCCTCCTTGCTGTCATTGGTTATGGTTTTTGGGAAATCTGGAAATTAAGAATTGCTTCGAAATATGATGGTAAAACCATTTCTAAGAATAGTCTCCTCCATCATATTATATTTCAAGTTAAGCATGTGTGTGCTGTTGCCAACCTTAAGGAGCCTGATAATACAAAAAGGAAATTCTTGGAGGAATTTGGCATTAACATTCGGTTGTCTGCTAGGCCACATCTGAAGGTTATAAAATGGGTTTGCCCTCCCTGGCCTTCTCTAAAGCTCAACACAGATGGTGCATGCAGGAGTAATGGTGACTCAGGTGGAGGTGGTGTTATTAGAGACAGCAAAGGAAATACTATTCTTGCCTTTTCGCATTTCTATGGCAACGCTAACAGTGTTATTACTGAGGCTCGAGCTTTGCTTGATGGCATCAAATACTTCCATACTATTGATGACAAGCCAGTCTAGATTGAATGTGATTTCAAAACCTCAGTTCAAATTATCACAAAGGAAATCCATTGCCCATGGTCTATTCTTTCTTATGCAAGAGAGATTTGGAGTCTTCTTACTACGAAAGATTCAATTGCTCATGTCTACAGAGAAGGAAACAAAGTTATTTACTCCCTAGCTTCATTGGCTTGCACCACCAATTGTAATGTTTTCTTTTCTTATGATGAGCTTCCTACTTCTGTAAAGGGAGCAGCTCGCCTTGGTAAACTAGGCATGCCCAGTATTCGTTTGATGTAATTGTATTCCCTTTGATCATCAATAAAATTTACCTCCTAATGTCTGAATGGTGGAGTGGCTTTCTCTTTACCTCTGGTAAAGGGTGCACTCTCCCATCCAACACTAGGCAAGGTTTTTTGGATAAAAAAAAAAAGAGAGAGACGATTTTTAGGCTGGTTACCTATAAATACAAAGCTTAGGCTAATCTATCCCGCCCCGAGCTAATAAGCATGCACGTATGAACATGCATATAATCATGAAGTGTAAATAATGGGAAGCAAAGAGGCGATAAAGAAAAGAAATGAACCGTGATCGCCACCCAAGGAATAGCAATAGGAAATAGATACTATGATGAAAACAAACCTACTGCGTACCTTGGGAAAGGAAGAAGAAAACTGCGGCCGAAGGTGACCGCTACAACGTGTGATCGCGCCTTGAAGACGGGTGCGGGGAACTCATGGGATCGGACCTCCTATCCTTCTAGCCGGCTAGAGGAAGAGGGCCTCAAATCCTATTGATAGTCTCCTACAAAACAAAGTCATGAAAATAAAAGAACACCTATTAGAATATGATAGTGTAGCACGTGTCCTGAAGTGATGAAATAGTATGAAAGAATGGGGGAGAACTGATGGGAATTGACACCGAGCCTGTACCTTTTTTATTACATTTATGTCCTTTTAGTTTGTGTTTATATCCTTGGGAAAGTATGTACGTAAATGTAAGGCTTTATAAGCCAAGGAGTCATTCCCATGGATTGTGTGAGTTTTTATGCAATTAGGCAGTAGGACCAGCAAGGGGGCCCCCAGCCCTTTCCCATTGGTCCATGTCACCTTGTGGGCCTGGTCAACCTTCCTAGGTGGACATCTAGAAGGGTGGGCTGGTCATATGGACACATGTGCTTGCATGGGTCAACATTCTAATAGGTTGGCCACCTACCCCATTCAACTCCCCTTATAGTCAATAGGCCGCCCCCTTCCCCTATTATTTAATGCTTTTTTGTGTGTTTGTGGCATGCAATCCCAGCCCTTCAATCCCCAACCCTTGATCCAAGGGTCCACATTAGATTAGATTGGTAGCATATATAAGCTTGTAATTTCATGAGAAAATCAATGAAAAATCAGAAATTTTGTGAAATCCAAGAAGGCTTCTTGCGCCCCCTTCCTCTCTCCTCCTGGTTTCCTCTTCTCAAACCCCCATTCTAGAGTGTATCAATCTTCTATCTCCCCCTCTCAACTTCTGATCATCACCGGTGCCGCCGCCGCCGCCGTTCGTCCCGCCTTCGAGCCGCCGCGAAGCCGTTCTCGGTGTTTTGTCCTGCTGGACAGAGGTCTCTTCCAGAAATTCCTGCTATCAGCCACAGCCTCTTAGTGATCTACAATTTTTATGGTGTGTTCTTCCCTTATATCCCAAGCTCCACCTAAATTTTCACGCCCAAATTCTAACGTTTAGTATTTTCCCATTTTCGTGCATCTTTCATTCCTAGTTCTGTTTTGTCTCTGTCTACAGTGACAGCAGCCCTGTGTTTCCCACCTCCGGCCATCTTTGTGATTTGTCCAAACCCTCCCAATTCTACTGGGAGTTCTGTCCATCACCCCCTACATCCAAAAATTTTCTTACTTTTTTATCAGCCTTCTATCTATTTTTAGAAATTCGTGTTCTTCCTCAGCTACAATGTTGTCAGCCAGATTCCAGATCTGACCCATTTCTAGTGCCAAAATCATAGAAATTCGTAGCCTTCCCCAAATCCAGATCCAAAACTAGTCTTGGTTTCGTAGCTTTATTTTCCACAACTTTTATGAAGAACACAACCACAGATTCGGACGTCTACTTCACGGTCAAAGGTAATCCACAGGAAAGTTCTCTGCTGACCTGAGATTTCAGGAACTATACAACAGGAAATTAGAAATTTTATAAGTCCAGATCCGTGCAGCTCCAGGCCAGATCTCTAGGCCTAGGTTGAAGGATTTGAAGTTAGTTTTCCAACAGCTCCAGTCTCGTGTCGATCCGATATCGGGGCTGATCGCAGCGCCCGTTCTCGCCGAGACGCGCGCTGAAAACTAGAAGTTGCAGCCCGTGGCCGGTTATTCCGACCGGTGCCGATCGGAGCCGCCCGGCCTCCGGCCGGCGAACCAGCGCGCCCCCACTCCAGGGAGCGCCCTTCCAGGCATCCTCCACTACAGCGGTGCCACCGGGTCCCACACGGCCCCTCCGGACAGCACGTGGGCCCCACCGTCACGTGTTCGGGTGTTGCCGAAACAGCGCGGGAAGCCGCCCGTCAACCCGAATTCGGTCCTCCCGGACCCCATTGTGTAGCCCTTTACCTCCCCGCGTGGAGTGGGCAGCGATTTGTATTACTGTAATCTCCGTGTATTATTGTTCCGGGAGTACGAGTTTCGGCCGGGTCCGTCGTCCCCACGCCGAGCGCGTGGAGGTATCGCATTCGCTCCCTTACTTGGCATTTTGCTTACTTCATATATATTTGTTTATGCCACTACTAGAGAGCATGTGTAGGGATATCTAGCTCGCTTTATCTATTCATTACCGCTGCTGCGAGAGAGTGTGAGACCGTCCCGTGACCTGATCCGGGCACACGAGAGAGCCGATCACCCTAGCTCATTGCCGGTTTCTCAACCGCACACGTCCGACACGTCCCTCATCAAGGGACAGTCACGAGCTTGTCGTGTCCGTGGTCTCGTCCTGCATCAATTTGGTATCAGAGCAGGTTGAATCTAGGGTGTCCAAAAACAAAAAAAAAAGAGTCATTTACCTCTAGTCATTAGTCGGTTTAAGTCGAGTCTAGGATCATCATATTTCTAAAACATAAAAGCAGAGTGTTTTTAAATTGCATTTCATCCCGATAATTCGGTATATCAAAAGGTGTTGTCCGAACGTTAGGCTACGCCTATCGGGAAGGCCGCACACTTGTGCGAGTGACCTTCGGGTCGATTATCTCCGCCACGTACCGGATATTGGTTTAGGTCCAGGTGCATCATATTAGTGTGCATTTGCATTAGTCGGTGTTTCCTAGTCCGTGTCGTTGCATGCCCACTCGGAGAGGTACCCAATACCATCGCCCTTCCCCTATGGCTAACCCACGAGATGGCGCCTCGGGAGACTTCCACTCCCTACACGAGGCGATGATGGCCATTATGACTAGGTTGGACCAATCCGATGCTAACTTTCGGACTTTCTCCGATAATATGGATGGTCGCCTTAGAGCCATGGAGGGACGCATGGAGACCTCTGATAGGTCGGTCCAAGACCTTGTTGGGCAGTTAGATAGGATGTCACACGGGGACCCTCCTGGGGCAGGCCAAGGCCCACCCGCACCTCCTCCCGCGGTGGCCCAAGTCCAAGCCGCTCCCATGGCCCAAGTCCAAGCCGCTCCCGCAGCCCAAAACCAGCCACCACAGGCTCCTCCACCCGCCCCTCCTCGGGTTCCCGAACTACCGCACCGTGACCTTGGTCTCGAGGACTATGGGTCCGACAATGCCTATGAGGGGTATGGTCAACGCCGTCGTGGTTTTCAGCCACAACGAGACGAGGATGATGATAGGGTCCTTAAGACCGTGCGAGCGGACCCTCCCTCTTTTTACGGGTCTTTGGATCCGAAAGTCTACCTAGATTGGGAGTTCGGCATGGACCGTTATTTTGAGTGGTATGATATGTCGGAGCGCCGAAGGGTCCGATTTGCCACCATGAAGCTCATGGGGCAGGCGCAAACCTATTGGAAGAATGTGGAGAGCCTGCTACTTCAGCGGCTAGAACCCCCGATTGACACATGGGCCGAGATGAAGAATAAACTTCGGCAAAAGTACCTTCCTCCCACATACCGCCAGCGACTCATCGATATATGGCAAAGTCTTAGCCAAGGAGACCGGTCAGTCTCCGAATACATCGCTGAATTTGATGAGTACTTTCTACGATGTGGTGTCACGGAGGAGAGTACCATGCCCGTTTCCCGCTTTCGACGTGGTTTGCGGCCACACCATCAGTATGAGCTTTTCCGCCGCAATGCCAAGACGTTGGAAGAGGCATACCAGGTTGCTCTCGAGTTAGAGCAATTCGAGGGAGAGTTTGACTCTAGTCATCGGTTGGGCCCCACCCCTCTCCGTAGCACCGAGCCCCGTCACTCTATAGGCCCACATCCTCGGCCTCCATGGCTCGACCTCAGGAGCCCACCCGTCAGGAGCACTTTGCTCCTCGACCTCGACCTCGCCCTCCTCCACCCCGGGACCTATTTCCACCCCAACCACCGGCACCCGTTGCCCGTTCCCCGGCTCCTATAGCCCGTCCTCTGGCACCGGCCCCCCC
This sequence comes from Amorphophallus konjac, assembly GCA_022559845.1. Classification (NCBI taxonomy): domain Eukaryota; kingdom Viridiplantae; phylum Streptophyta; class Magnoliopsida; order Alismatales; family Araceae; genus Amorphophallus; species Amorphophallus konjac. The sequence continues at coordinate 191,601,326 of CM040117.1, forward strand.
TCCACTATTGTCCAAGGCACCTACACCTCCCCCATTGCTGCCTACACCCTCTACCAGACGGGATGATAAGGGTAAGGCCCCTTTTATAGGAGAGAGTAGTTGGTCGAGAGTGCAGTGTTTCTACTGTAATGGATTTGGCCACTTTGCCAGCGAGTGTCCCGCTCGTGCCACCCTAGCCTTAGGTGTTGGAGAGCCCGCACCTCCCGAGCTTGAGTGTGTCAATTATGAGGCCGATGACGCACTAGCCGATGAGTACTATGCCTTGGGGGGAGAGTTGGATGGCTCACTCGCCGCCCAGGATGCCGCCACCTAGTGGGCTTGTGTCACCATCTTAGTCTAGGGTCATATATGAGTCGGTGTGTTTTCCTTGTGTGGTTTGTTTTGTGTGGTTTGTTTGCATGGTTTGTGTGTCGTTTGTTTGTCTGCATGCGTCTTGTGTAAGCTCGGTGTCGTTCTCTTATGATTAAGAGGCGAGTGGACTCACTTGATGAGTATGGGATCGGTTCCACATCCATACCCGGATCAGTCACTTATAGGGACTCAGCGGTGATTCCTAGTGAGTCTTTGAGCTGCTCCCTTCCCTTTTGAGAGTGTCCCACCCGGAGTGTCCACCTCTAGCCCATAGCAGCTTGTGCATATCGAGTATATATGGAATGAGCAGGTGATGGTCACTTGGAGTGGAGCATACCTGCGCTACTTGGCACGGTGACGGATCCGTCGGAGTACTCGAGCATCCCTACCCCTACTCGACGGGGTCGAGTTCCTCCCACCCGGGGAGAGTTGATGAGAATCGACACCAAGCCTGTACCTTTTTTATTACATTTATGTCCTTTTAGTTTGTGTTTATATCCTTGGGAAAGTATGTACGTAAATGTAAGGCTTTATAAGCCAAGGAGTCATTCCCATGGATTGTGTGGGTTTTTATGCAATTAGGCAGTAGGACCAGCAAGGGGGCCCTTTCCCATTGGTCTATGTCACCTTGTGGGCCTGGTCAACCTTCCTAGGTGGACATCTAGAAGGGTGGGCTGGTCATATGGACACATGTGCTTGAATGGGTCAACAATCTAATAGGTTGGCCACCTACCCCATTCAACTCCCCTTATAGTCAATAGGCCGCCCCCTTCCCCTATTATTTAATGCTTTTTTTTGTGTTTGTGGCATGCAATCCCAGCCCTTCAATCCCCAACCCTTGATCCAAGGGTCCACATTAGATTAGATTGGTAGCATATATAAGCTTGTATTTTCATGAGAAAATCAATGAAAAATCAGAAATTTTATGAAATCCAAGAAGGCTTCTTGCGCCCCCTTCCTCTCTCCTCCTGGTTTCCTCTTCTCAAACCCCCATTCTAGAGTGTATCAATCTTCTATCTCCCCCTCTCAACTTCTTATCATCACCGGTGCCGCCGCCGCCGCCGTTCGTGCCGCCTTCGAGCTGCCGCGAAACCGTTTTCGGTGTTCTATCTTGCTGGATAGAGGTCTCTTCCTGAAATTCCTGCTATCAGCCACGGCCTCTTCATGGTCTGCACTTTTTATGGTGTGTTCTTCCCTTGTATCCCAAGCTCCACCTAAATTTTCATGCCCAAATTCCATCGTTTAGTATTTTCCCATTTTCGTGCATCTTTCATTCCTAGTTCTGTTTTGTCTCTGTCTACAGTGACAGCAGCCCTGTGTTTCCCACCTCCGGCCATCTTTGTGATTTGTCCAAACCCTCCCAATTTTACTGGGAGTTCTGTCCATCCCCCCTACATCAAAAAATTTTCTTAATTTTTTATCAGCCTTCTATCTATTTTTAGAAATTCGTGTTCTTCCTCAGCTACAGTGTTGTCAGCCAGATTCCAGATCCGACCCACTGCTAGTGCAAAAATCATAGCAATTCGTAGCCTTCCCCAAATCCAGATCCAAAACTAGTCCTGGTTTCATATCTTGATTTCCCACAACTTTTCTGAAGAACACAACCCTAGATTCGGACGTCTACTTCACGGTCAAAGGCAATCCACATGAAAGTTCTCTGCTGACCTGAGATTTCAGGAACTGTACAACAGGAACTTGGAAATTTCATAAGTCCCGATCCGTGAAAATCCAGGCAAGATCTCTAGGCCTAGGTTGAAGGATTTGAAGTTAGCTTTCCAACGGCCCCAGTCTCGTGTCGATCCGACATCGGGGCTGATCGCAGCGCCCGTTCTCGCCGAGACGCGCGCTGAAAACCAGAAGTTACAGCCCGTGGCCGGTTATTCCAACCGGTGCCGATCGGAGCCGCCCGGCCTCCGGCCGGTGAACCAGCACGCCCCCACTCCAGGGAGCGCCCTTCCAGGCATCCTCCACTACAGCGGTGCCATCGGGTCCCACACGGCCCCTCCGGACAGCACGTGGGCCCCATCGTCACGTGTTCGGGTGTTGCCGAAACAGCGCGAGAAGCCACCCGTCAACCCGAATTCGGTCCTCCCGGACCCCATTGTGTAGCCCTTTACCTCCCTGCGTGGAGTGGGCAACGATTTGTATTGCTGTAATCTCCGTGTATTATTGTTCCGGGAGTACGAGTTTCGGCCGGGTCCGTCGTCCCCACGCCGAGCGCGTGGAGGTATCGCATTCGCTCCCTTACTTGGCATTTTGCTTACTTCATATATATTTGTTTATGCCGCTGCTAGAGAGCATGTGTAGGGATATCTAGCTCACTTTATCTATTCATTACCGCTGCTGCGAGAGAGTGTGAGACCGTCCCGTGACCCGATCCGGGCATACGAGAGAGCCGATCACCCTAACTCATTGCCGGTTTCTCAACCGCGCACGTCCGACGCTTCCCTCGTCAAGGGACAGTCACGAGCTTGTCGTGTCTGTGGTCTCATCCCGCATCAAGAACGCTCCGACGGAGGGTTTTTAACCCCTATAAATCGGTGCAAAAGGAAGGTGGGAGTGTTGTGCATGCATAGGATTTGAAATCACGAAATTTGGTGGAAAGAAGAGAGAGAAAAATGTTGTGCAAAACGGATAAAAATGCATGAACATGCAGAAAATAGTGTAAAAACTAAGTGTAAAAACTGTGGTGATTTGTGAAAAGTAGGAGAAGAGAATGAGAAATTGGAGAGAGTATAGAGAGCCCAGAGAGATGAAAAATGAAGAAGATACTCCCCTCTTCAGGATGGGACCAATGGAGGACGAAGAGAATGCCGCATGACTCCACCCCGAGCCGACGAAGGGCACCCCGCCGCAAAGGTTCAAGAACTTGTGATAATTTGCAAGAAGTAGAGGCGAAGTTGGGAGGGCAAACGAAGATGAAATGAAGCAAATGAGGAACCAAATTAAAGATAATACTTCCCTCAATAGCCTAGGGTCAAAGGTTTGAGTGGACGATCCAACATGACTTCGCCTCAAGTCGAAGAAGAGCCCCCCGTCGCGCAGGCGAACTGGACATCTATTTATAGAAAAGTGGTGAGACCCCAAACATTATCCCACGATTCCCGGAGATAGAGTCCACAAAATCTCAAGATCTCTGGATCATTCTCGATATAATAGTCAAGATAAGATGTAGGAACAAACGAGACTCTTTTTGGTGGAAGGATGTGGAAGTTATGGCTCTTGGAAGAAGCCTCTGGAACCTAATCTACAGGAGTTTTTGTTGCACAAAATGCGTAAAACCTGATATTGCGGCCAAGATTCCAGGATATCTGGTCAATTAAAAATCGTGCTCCGTATACCAAATTCGAGATAATACAAAGAGGAAGACACAGAAACAAACGTGGACTCAATTTCGTGGAGGATTCTAGAAGATAGAGCCCTAACAAGGAGGCCCCGTTGCACATGTTTTGGCCTTAGAGTCCGGCGGCGAAGAAGACAGAGTTCAGGGTCTTCTAGACTCTCTGTCATATAAATGGTCGCATGATAGACCATTTTTAGAAATAAACAATCATCATTAGGCCGCTTTTATCATGAAGAACAGAGCCCTGGGCGACCACGACAGTTCGGGCTAAAACAGGATGAAAACGGTCTATCAGTAGACCGTTTAGTGCTTGGAGCGGTCTTGCATTAGACCACTTAGTGATGGGACGGTCTAGCAGTAGACCACTTAGTGATGGGACGATCTAGTAGTAGACCAATTAGTGAATGGGGCGGTCTAGCAGTAGACCACTTACTGAATGGAAGAACATTCTGGGTAGACTGCGTGTGACTTTGAAAATCGGAGTGTATCTCTCAAACAATACAGAACTAATAAAAGTGGTAGAAGAAGAAATATTAGATAACGGAAAGATAAAAAACTTTCATGAAGAGAGCAAGATGAGAAAATGATCAGAAGATGGAGAAAATGGGGCTAGATTATAGAAAAAACGTTGGGTCTGCAGGTGAATAGTGCAGCCTATCAGAAAAACGTGAATAACTCACGATCAGAGTAGAACTGGCTAATGTCATAGAAGAAGAAGTTGTAGATCTCGAAAAATCAAACGACTTTGGTGTAGGGCACAGTTTCAATAGAAGATTGGAAGGGGATAAAAAATGGTCGCGTTCAGTACTGCACAGTGAGAGGAACCGAATGCTTGATGGAAGTCGACCAAAATGGGCCGAAAGTCGACTTAGAATCCGGAAGTTGATAAGATAAGCTCCAAGACTCTAAGAAATCATGATCTCCATGGCTCAAAGGGAATGGAACAATGAAATGGGTTCAAAATCTATCCAAGGAATGCTCCAAAATAATGGTTAATTTGGGACATCAGAAATGATGAATAAGAGAAATAACGTAACTTGCGGACTAAAAACGGGTGTCAACAGATGCCCCTCCTTGATGTCCACTTTGCAAGGGAGCGAGTGAAAGCGTCGCGGAGGTGAAATGGAAAGGAGATGGAGTGAAAGCGACAGTGACGTGAAATGGAGATGACACGGAGATGAAGTGGAGAGAACTGAAAAGCGGGCATCAAGGCAAAAGACACCCGTTTTAACCAACAAGCGACAGGAATTCTCTCGAAATCGCCGAACTAACAACCGGGACTGAATGACAAGAACGAAACATGTCTAGAGAACTAAACTAACAGGAAAAAAGGAAACACGGCCAGCCTCCTCGGGGACACAATCCACAGACGATGAGGGGGTTGGAAAGGAACATAATGTAAAAAATAGGAGAAATATAACTGAGATAAAATCCTGACAGGAATCAGATGACCATCCAGACCAAGCGGCATTATTAGAGAAATCGTTCAAATTTAGAGTGGAATGAGAATCTCTTATCCAAGTGAATTGAAGTGCAATTAACCATTGCTGAGGAACAACCTTGAATGGATCACGAGGCGTGCGTGCTCAAAATGTGACATGATGCATGCTGGGTCGAAAATAAAGAAATCATCAAAACGAATGCAAAGAAAGCTAAAATAGAAAGTACTCGAGAATAGTATTGCTAGACCGGAACAATTAGGGTCAAGACACTATCAGCAGCTATGGCGTGCGTGATAGAACCATCGTTCCCTAATTTTCTCAACCTAACGGCCTATCCGATGATTTAACATGTGCACCTAGATCATCATCATTTTTGTTAGAGGGGAATGTTAGATCCTGGAACACATGAATGACCAGCCGGTTCTCGAGATAATATAATAATATAGATACCATATAGTAATGCAACAATGAGTGGGGATAGAGAGCCATATCTGACTTACCTACGCAGGCAAAATGGCATTTTTTTGATTTTCATTTTCTGATTTTTATGGATTTTCATGTATAAGATAAATATGACAAATAAACAAGTATAAACATAATGAAGATAACATAACGATCAACTGAACGACAAATAACACGACATAACATAACGATCAAATGAAATGGGAGACAATGTAACATAACATAACAAAGGCAAACGAGCACATATGCAATGGCATGAACAAATAACATGCATGCATGAACACGGTGTGACAAGACAACAACGCGGTGAGACAATACACAGTTGGGACAAGAACATGAGGGATGACCACACGGTTGGGACAAAACACGGGATATAAAGGGGCGACTAACAATATGCGTAAGACAACTAACAACACGCGGTGAGGGACAAAATAACATGCGTGGGACAGAGACACATGGGATGACAGGGAGGGATAAAGACATGTGTGGGATAACCCGGGTGACAGCACGGAGAAACATAGATATATGCGACAAGGGCAAAGAGGGACAAAAGATGGGGAGGATCACAGACATGGTGGGTCAAAGACATGACAGATACGCTCTTCAATCAAAGCCCAAGATCAGAAGAAGCAGAACCGCCAGGTTCATAATCGTGAGACAATGCCCTCTCATGGAGACATGATGCAGCAAAGCGAAGTTGAGTTGAGTATGACATGAGCTTCAGAACAGATCCAGAGATAGGATTGAAGAGATGCGAACATATTAAGGATATGAGCAGGAGGCAGAGCGAAAGATAGAGCAAAGAAAGCTTGAACCTACAACTTATAACCTGCACACTTAGCAAACAGATTACGTATCCATCCTCAAGACAAAGAAACAAAGAACAAATATTTTTAGATTTTGGATTTTTCATTTTTTTTCATTTTTTGATTTTTTGGTGTTTTTGAATTTTTGATTTTTTTGAAAATTTTAACATATTTGATTTTTTTGACATTTTGACATATTTGATTTTTTTTGTTTTGTTTGTTTTTTTTTGTTGTTTGATTTTTTTGTTTTTGTTTTTATTTTTGATTTGGAAAGTAAAACTATCTGCAGCAACCAAGGACATGATCAAACTACTGGCCAAGGGGTCGTCATCCCGCCCCCTCTCATTAAAGACTTCTCTTAAGCAGGGCGTGCGTTTGAGAGTGACTTACCACAACCAACCGTCTCTAAAGAATGATGCCCCTACTAAGGCCATACCCGGGATTCAACCCAGCCTAAGAGGGAGAAACAGAAGAAAATGGGGGACAAGCTTCATGCAGGAGGGGAGATATCAGGATTCGACTTCCTCCCAAGACACCACCCCTCAAAAAGTAGGTCTGTTGCGCGGGGACTTTGAGTCTTTAATTATAATTTTGCATTGATTTTCATATATAATTTTGACATAGCCCTTATTGGCCAGATATTGAAATAAAACTCTCTTTTGCTTTTGACACACGCATGATGCTGCACTACCCTTCACCGTTTTACACGGACCTCATCTCTTGCCTTAAGAGAAGTAGGCCCGGTTACTAGGATTAGGGACATTTTTAATGGTGTTTTTCATTCATTTCTTTTTCTAAGACTGCCCCTATTTGAAACCTCTCTCGTATTGGGGAATGCCTAGATTGGTTATTTCATCCGTTCACCTCTTGGCCCTACACTTGGCCGAGCAAAGAAGAGAAAAGGCCCTTGTGCATATCCATAGTATGGCCAAAGTAGCAACAGTGTTGCTTCACAGGGATCGGCTATGGCTCGTCGTTAAGTGTGTGAAAAACCCATGCAAAAGGACACCCTCAACGATGGGGGAAAGAACTAGACTCCCAACACTAAGCTATCACCAGCCTAAGATGCTGCAGAAGCGACTCATTTGACTAAGCAAACTAAGGCCTAAAGCCACTCATTCACATCGAGGAACCAGCACTATAAGCGCGTGCAGAAATAACAGAGTAATAGCAATGATAACATGTTCTTGCACAAAATAAAAGATACCTTTCCAAATCCATGGCGTGGAAACCAGCATTCTGAAGCAATTTCAATCATCGAGCTTTGAGGAGTGTGAGCTTTGTCTTCCTTGCTTGTCAGGATAAAGGATGAAAGAAGAGCAAAGGATTAGATTCCTCGACACAGAGGAGTGGCAGACATCACACTGGACGAAGAGGGGATAAAAAGGAAGAGAGACGAGGGCTAGAACTCCCTCATTAAGACGCAGAGGCCCTGATAACAAGGAACTAGATACAGAATAAACATGGATTAACTGAGATCAAGGCGGGCTAAAGCCTCGAAAACAGCAAGAAAAAGGGCAAGAACTCCGAAAGGGTGAGGAGGAGTAAGTAGAAAGACAGCGAGAGGATTCCTGTGAAGATGAGGAAGAAGGAGCACGATCATCCGACGTGGTCGGAGAAGGAGAGTAGCGATCACCCGCCAGAGGCGGGGAAGAAGAAGCATAAACACCCGACAAGGTCGGGGAAGGAAAGCGATAGACACCCGACAAGGTCGGGGAAGAAGAATGATGGTCACTCGGCAGGGTCGGGGAAAGAGAATGAGAAGTAGAACCTGGGGATACCGGAGGAGAAGGATCAGAAGAAGCCCCGAAAGTGGGATGAAAGGATGACATAGGCCGAGGCCTAGAATCATGAGAAAATGGAGAATCCAGAGGTTTCAGATGAGGGGAGAAAGAAGAATGGGGGTTTGTGGACCCGAAAAGAGAGGAGAAAAAAATAGAAACTGGATTGGGAGAAGGTAAATACACCACCTAAGGGTGGGAGCTGAGTAGAAGAAAAGATGAATGAAAGAAAGGAGAAGAAGAAATAGTGGCCCCTCGAGTGCAGAACATGCGGCCTTTGTACTTGCACCGTCGCCTCTTCTTAGCAACAATTTCTTGAACACGGGCCTGCCTGGTGCGGACCCGGACATTCGGCCTTCTTGATCTGCAATGTCTCCTCAAATAATGGGCCCATCTGACAGACGACCTAGCCCGGTCATGAATATGCAGCTTCATTGGGGCGGTTGGCCCTAGACACCCAGTGCTAACCATAGGCGGACATTCTTGGATAGATAACTCCTTGGGATGAACATCATAAAACCGTGGAGTTTTGTCACTCGGTACTAACAGCATAAGATTCGGCATCTTCACTTGGCAATCGGGCATGAAGCATAACTCCCTTACCAGAAGAGTAGGACAAAACTGAGGGAGAGTAATGCGCGGCGTTGACGTGGCTGATTCACCAATAAACCAAGGGAGATTGCATAACATGTGTGGAATGTCCTTGGAAAGTGAATAGGGAATCCATCAGGCTCCTGGCGGCCGTATGAGTTAGCACCATCTGGGTAGAGAACCCTTCTTGGCCAGTGAACTGAACAGCAATCGAGCGAGGAGTAATAACGGCATGAAGGGTGAACTTCCCGGCGAGCAGAGAGATTGCTACTGGCCTCGCTTTTGAAGAAACTGGCACCAATGCAAGGGAACTCTTCTTTGCAACCATTTCTGAAAATGTAGGCTCATTATCCCCAAAATAGTCAGGGACTAGGACCCGGATTGGCATGCGGCAAATGACATCTTGAATCTTGAAATGCACAATCGAAACCTGGCTCGGCTCATTATCTCCCTGGGGAGCAGACCCAAGGGACACCAAAGATAACGCACACCCGCTCCGTGGGGTGGAAAGGGATGGAGAAGTGGAGGTAATAGGCTTGGATGGCGTAGGTGAAGGCGTGGAGGGTGTAAGTTGGGGCAAAGGCAAAGGTGGAGGGATAGTGGAAATGATAGGCTCGGGTGGAGTTAAAGGAAAAGGTGGAGGCGTAGAAGGGGGTGAAGGCGAAGGTGGAGGTGTAGGTGTAAGTATAGCCTGCTCAGGCTCGGGCAATGATGGCAAAGGAGATGGCAGAAGCGGTGGAGATGGTGGTAGTAATGGAAGAGGGGTTGCTGGGAGAGGAGGCGATAAAGATGACGGTGATGGCGAAGGGGATGGTGAGGATGGTGGAGATGGTGATGTGGGCAATGAAAGTGGTGGAGGTGGAGATGGAGAGGGTGAGGAAGGAGGTAAAGGGGAAATGGAAGGCTGTGGGACCCAACGTCGACGTATCGATACAATGCGTCGGGTGGCGTTTGAGAGTGGAAGCGGTGGTGGCAATGGAGGAAGCGGAGGTAGTGGAGGCACTAGCCTGAGCAGGAGCTTGGGTTGGCGGAGGTTATGGAGGTTGAGTAGGAGATGGTGAATGTGAGGGGGTAGGTGGAGATGAAGAGGGTGACGAGGTAGGCAATGAGGTAGGAAAAAGCATAAGTGAGGGAACAGGTGATGGAGTAGGTGACGGAGTGGGTGCAATGCCAGATAAAGAATCGCAGGGCTGCCCCTGGTCTTGTAGTGGAGAGGGCTGCCTGGGCGGCGACTACTGCTGCTGCTCGCTGTGGAGATTTAAAATAACTTCATGCATGGTAGCCCAATCAATCATCTTCTTATCTTCCAAATCATAAACAAGTTCCTGAAACTCGAGGCAATCCTCAATAACATGCCCCTGCTGGCGGTGAAATTCATAATATTGAAACACATTCCCAGCCGTGGCGGCAAGGCACAATTGGAGGGAGCTGCAATGCGTGAGCGGCCATCAAAGCCCTAAAAATGTTTGTAAAAGACTCCAAAAATGATGGAGAAAGAGCCCACTTCGGGCACGGTGGATGCCGAGGGATATGGGAAGGTGATAGAGAAGGTTGTGGGGATGGAAGCGGAGGTTGCGTATGCAATGGCGCATGGCTAAGGGAAGGATTTGGTGAAGGCATATGCGGAGCAGGATGATGGGGTATATAGATGGCATCCACCTGCTCGGGGTGCATGTGGTGTCTCCTTGACCAGAGGTGGATGTTCATGCGGGTATGAAGAGGCAGAAGGCTGACTCGTGGAGGGTTGATATGTGGAGGGATATGTGGTGGCATATGGGTGTGGGGGAGCGGAAGGCTGACTCGTGGAAGGATATGTGGTGGAGGGCTGACTCATGGAAGGATATGTGGGAGATGATGGATAGGAGGCGTATGTGGGCATAGAAGGTGAAGGAGACTCGGGGTCAAGGGAACCTAGAAGCTGTTGCTGGATGAAGCGGGCTCGGCTATAAAGCTATTGCCGGGAAGTGATATCATTCAAGGCTAAGATAAAGCGGTACTCGGGCGTTGCATTGGAAATGATCATTTTGATTTGCTCTCCCTCCGGAATATGTCCCGGGACTTGAGCGGCCAAGAGATGCTAGCGGTCGGCGAAGGTAGAGAACTCCTCGTCGGGCTTCATCTTCTCATGGGCCAGATCCACCATGGAATACTTGGGCCCAACCTGGTCTTGATACTGCTGAATAAACTTCTCTTGTACAACTTGAAAATTCACCACTTGATCTTGCGGCAATGCAAAGAACCAATCCTGAGCCGGGCCTTCTAAAGACAGACCAAACAGATTGGCCATCAAGCGTTGGTCATGTCGAAAATGGGCCGACTCATAAATGAACTCCTTTAAGTGCACATAGGGGTCACCGACTCCACCATAGCAGCGATATGTGAGAATTTGTGAATGCGGTGGAAACCGAAGACCTTCAAATGCAAACGGGACACTCAAAGAAGTTTTGGGATCAATTTGACGTTGAAGTTCATCAAGCTGGCGTTGGGTTTGAGCAATCATCTCCTCGATGGGGAGAGATCGGGAAGGATACAAGTCGGCCTGAGCAAGAGAGTGTGAATTTAGACCAGAATTATGATATTGGGTCGGATAAGGGGATCCGGACTGAGAAGAATGAAAGCCCATTCCGGGAATGATAGAATATGTGGGCCTAGAAGGATCATGAATGTGGGAATAAGGACTGATTGGGCCAGCAGCAACATGGGACCTATTAAGAGAATAAGAGGGCATGTTAAAGGAAGGGGGCCCACTAAGAGTAAAAGAGGGAGGCCTGTTATGAGAACAAGGCCCATTAAGATGACTAGCAATAAATTTTTGAGCATGATCCGGGGCCGTTTGACAAGCAAGAGATGATAGGTTTGCCATGAGATTTGCTTGCAGGTCAGAAGGGCCACGAGAAGATGGGCCCGCGTGGGAAGAGGAATCCACGCGGGAATAGGAAGACGGGGAAGAAGAAGAGTAATATACAGAAGAAAAAGGGCGCTCCATGAGCGCAAATAGAGACTTTATACAGGAAAATCAGATAATACAATGAGGGAAGTAAGGGCTTGAAGAATCAAAGAAGGGGGCTAACTCAATAATGCAAAGGAAAAAAAGTAAAGAAACCTAGGACAATGAGACTAGACGAATGGACACACAGAATGGACCAGCCTAAATGGGCCTAACAACAAAGCCTATATGGATGATGGGGGATGCAACACAAAACAACACAAGTGGGCTTGGACAAGCTCAAACAAACAATATGGGTGTGAGGGGGTTCAACCAAGATCAAACAAGTTGATATGATCATCAATTTTTATTTTTCCAAAGTTTCGATGGGCCTTTTAATGATTTGAATTAAGGTCAATTCCCACACAATAGGAAACCTATAGGGAATAAGGCCCAAACTTTGGGTTTGACTAAGGTTAATTCCCTTACACGTATGCAAATGCAAATCTAAGGGTAGAAAGGTACAACCGGCCCGACGTCCGTGTGGGAATCCACGGCTCACGGGGACTTATGGAGATCCCGGATAAGATCACCTAGTCGAGCCCAAGGAATATGGGAGGGAGAGGATCACTTACCATGGGGGAATGCAACTATAATATGCAAATATGCATGATCCTATGTGCACTGGGGTGCATGCAATTTCTAGCCTAAGTCTAGCAAATCAAGAGAATAATGAAATTATGCAAACATCACAAAAATGTATGAAAAATGTAAAACAATATGAATAACAATGATACAAGACCTGAAATAGGGACAACTAGGCACTAAAAGATAAGAAAAATCATTAAAGGACAACGTACCTTTGTGTTTGCGCCCGGACCTACAAGTGAGCTTTATGCGTAAAATGCAAAAATGAAGGTAATATTTAAGTAGGCAAATGAAGTCCAGTGCATGCAAATAATATATGGATGTGAAGATAATACAAAAGACTACGCAATGGAACCAAGAAACAACCAAAATAGACTTTAGAAGGTAATTTAAATCAGCAAGCAAAACGCCCTTGTGAATCTGTCCCGAATCTGCACACAAACTAGATGCGAAAAATACAAAAATAGAGGCACTTTTTAAATATGCAAATGATGTCCAAATGATGCAAATAAACTATGGATGGAAAGATAATACAAAGGTCTACACAATGGGCTTAAGAACAAGGCAATCCGACCTCGGGAGGATAATTAAATCATCCAAGAAAGATGCCCCCGTAAACATGTGCACAGACCGCATGTAAACTAAATGTAGAAAATTCAAAAAAGGAGAGACTTTTTTATATATGCAAATGATATCCAAATGATGCAAACTTTATATGTATGGAAAGAAAATACAAAGGACAACACAACGCAACAAGAATCATCCCAATCCAACGTCGGGAGATAAAGTTGTGCCCAAATAAATAAGGCCCCTGTGAACAGAAATCATGCCCGGCCAGATCCACTAAAAGGTCCCTGGATGACCGTTTTTACCCTACAAGCGGTCTACTGGATGACCACCCAGATCCTGGACGGTCCAGGAAGGACCGTTTATAACCCAGATGGTTTGGGCGGTCCTGGAAAGGCTGTTAAAGGTGCTGGTCGGCCCTACGATAGACTGTTTACCCGTGACAGACTCGAAAATGGACAGAACCATGGAAACACGTGGAGGAGACTACCCAAACATGCATGAACACCTACCCAACATGCAAGAGACTAAAAATATAACGTGATGGGCACTAGGGGTCCCACCGTGATTGCCAAAAAATTGTAAATACAAAGCTTAGGCTAATCTATCCCGCCCCGAACTAATAAGCACGCACATATGAATATGCATATGATCATGAAATGTAAACAATGGGAAGCAAAGGGGCGATGAAGAAAAGAAATGAACCGTGATCGCCACCCAAGGAATAACAATAGGAAATAGATACTATGATGAAAACAAACCTACTGCGTACCTTGGGAAAGGAAGAAGAAAACTACGGCCGAAGGTGACCGCTACAACGTGTGATCGCGCCTTGAAGACGGGTGTGGGGAACTCATGGGATCAGACCTCCTCTCCTTCCAGCCGGCTAGAGGAGGAGGGCCTCACATCCTATTGATAGTCTCCTACAAAACAAAGCCGTGAAAACAAAAGAACACCCATTAGAATACGATAGTGTAGCACATGCCCCGAAGTGATGAAATAGCATGAAAGAATTGGGGAGAACGCACCGGCGGAGGGTTTTTAACCCCTATAAATCGGTGAAAAAGGAAGGTGGGAGTGTTGTGCATGCATAGGATTTGAAATCATGAAATTTGGTGGAAAGAAGAGGGAGAAAAATGTTGTGCAAAACGGAGAAAAATACATGAACGTGCAGAAAATAGTGTAAAAACTGTGGTGATTTGTGAAAAGTAGGAGAAGAGAATGAGAAATTGGAGAGAGTATAGAGAGCCCAGAGAGATAAAAAATGAAGAAGATACTCCCCTCTTCAGGATGGGACCAATGGAGGACGAAGATGATGCCGGATGACTCCGCCCCGAGGCGACGAACGGCGCCCCGCCGCATAGGTTCAAGAACTTGTGATGATTTGCAAGAAGTAGAGGCAAAGTTAGGAGGGCAAACGATGATGAAATGAAGCAAATGAGGAACCAAATTAAAGCTAATACTTCCCTCAATAGCCTGGGGTTGAAGGTTTGAGTGGACGATCCAACATGGCTTCGCTCCAGGTTGAAGAAGAGCCCCCCGTCGCGCAGGCGAACTGGGCATCTATTTATAGAAAAATGGTGAAACCCCAAACTTTCTCCCACGATTCCAGGAGATAGAGTCCACCAAATCTCGAGATCTCTGGATCATTCTTGAGATAATAGTCAAGATAAGATGTAGGAACAAACGAGACTGATGGGAATCGACGCCGAGCATGTACATTTTATTTTGTATTTGTGTCCTTTAGTTTATTTTTATATCCACGGGAAAGTATACGCGCAATTGTATGGCTTTATCAGCCAATGCGTCACTCCCGTAGATTATGTGGGTTTCTATGTAATTTGCCCATGGGACCAGCAAGGGGGACCTCAGCCCTTTCCCATTGGTCCACCTAGACCATGTGGGGCTGGTCAACCAGCCTAGGTGGCCTTCTAGATGAGTGGACTAGTCATATGCCACATGGGTAGACAAAGGGTTAAGAATGTCAACATTCTACACCCATCCCACCTACCCCCATTCAACCTTCCATTCAAAACCTACCCATAGTCAATAGGCCGCCCCCCCCCCCTTCATTTTTTAATATTTTTTTTTTGTGTTTGTGGCATGCAATCCCAGCCCTTCAATCCCCATCCCTAGATCTAAGGGTGGACAATTGATTTGGTTGGAATCATATAAAAGATTGTATTTTTATGTGAAAATCAATGAAAATCAGAATTTTGTTGAATGAGCAAGAGCTAACTGCACCCCCAGCCCTCTCTCCTCTGGTTCTCCCCTTCCCAAGCCTCCATTCTAAAGTGGTATCTCCTTTCCCCACCCTCCGGTGATCATCGGTGCCGCCGCCGCCGCCGTTCGTGCCGCCATCGAGCCGCCGCTGCAGTTCTGTCCGCGCAGTACCACAGCAACTTCCACGAAATTCCCACCTCAGCCATGAGCTCAGATCAAGCTGGGAATTTTACTGGGTGTTCCATAGGTGTCAAGAACATCCCCTAAATTTTGGTTTGTCATTCAGATCCCGTTTAGTATTTTTTAGATTTTCGTCCACTCTTCCGCTTCTGTTCTATCTCCTGTCTGTTTCCATTTTCACCCACCCTGAGTTTTAGGTCTTAGGCCCACTTTTTATTTTTTTTTCATCTCAAAAATTTTACTGAAGTTTTCTTCCATCCACCCGTTCATCCAAAATTTTTCTTAATTTTTGGTTCGTCCATCTCATATTTTCTAAAAATCGTTCTCAATCCCATCTACAGTTCTGTCCACCTGTTCCCAGATCCGACCACTAGTCACTCAAAAAATCATATCAAATCACCCCCACCTCCACCTCTAATTCCAAAAATTTTCCCAGTTCCGTGGTTTGATTATCTACAACTTTGAAGAAGAGCTCAAAGTCCGAATCCCATTGTAAGTAGGCGGTCAACGGCCTTTTACAGGGATCTGATATGCTGATCTGAGATTTCTGGAGTAGTGAAGCAGAAGATTGAAAAATATCTAAGGCCCTGGTCCGCATAGGTTCAGAGGAATCCACTGGACCTACGTTTGAGGATTTTGAGTCCTCTTTCCAACGGCACTGGTTTCGTCGCATTCCGGCGACGGGGCTGATCACAGCGGCCATTTTCGTCCGAGCGCGCGCTGCAAAACAGCAGCAACCAGCCCGTGGGCAGCAATTCCGACGGGTACCAAACGGAGCCGCCCGGCCTCCGATCGTCGTTCCAGCGTGCCGCCAGCCCGGGGATCGCTTCTACCAGTGTCCCCACCACAGCGGTGACACCGGGTCCCACACGGCCCCTCCGGACAGCGCGTGGGCCCCACGGTCGTGATTACGCGTGTAGCCGAATCAACACACGAAGCTGCCCGTCATCCCGAATTCGGTCCTCCCGGGCCCATTTGTGTCACCCTTTACCTCCCTGCGTGGAGTGGGCATATTCCCATTGCTGTAATTATTGTGTGTTAAGTTCCCCGGGAGTACGAGTTTCGGCCGAGTCCGTCGTCCCCACGCCGAGCGCGTGGAGGTATCGTTCTCGCTCCCTACACTCGGCATTTGCTTATTTTCATATATACTTGTTTATGCCGCTGATAGAGAGCATGATAGGGTAACTAGCTCGCTTTCTATTTGTATCACCGCTGCTGCGAGAGTGAGCATTACCGTCCCGTGACCCGATCCGGGCACGAAAGAGAGAGCCGACCACCCTAGCTCTTGCCGGTTTCTCAACCGCGCACGTCCGACGCTTCCCTCGTTAAGGGACGATCGCGAGCTTGTCGTGTCCGTGTCTCGTCCCGCATCAATTTGGTATCAGAGCGAGGTTGAGTCTAGAGTGTCAAAAAGAAAAAAAAAGAGTGTCATTTATGTCTAGGCATTATTCATTGTCTACGTCGAGTCTAAGATCATCATATTTTTAAAACAACAAAAAAGAGTCGTTTTGGGTCGCATACATCCCTTTACTTGGTATATCAAAAGATGTTGCCCGAACGTTAGGCTACGCCTATCGGGAAGGCCGCACACTTGCGCGAGTGATCTTCGGATCGGTTAACTCCGCCATGTACCGAGTTTTGGTTATGTCTAGGTGCATTAGTTAGCATCACATTTTGCTTTTAAAACAAAAAAAAAATGGCCTTGCATATTCATTCCTAGGGGACCGACCCCCTCTTAGCCACCATGGCCATACCCCGAACCTATAGTCCCGATGAAGTGGGCGCAATGTTCCAAGCCTTGATGGGGCAAGTGCAAAGGTTTAGTACAAGCCTAGATCGGTTTAGTACTAGCCTAGATCGGTGTATCGGGGTAGATTGGTTGTTCCCGGAGCCACCCCAAGGACCCCTTCACCATGAGAAGGACATTCCTTCCTCATCCATGAGAGCTCCAATGACATCACTCTCTATTTCCGAACTTGATTCGGAACCATCTCATTTGGAACCACCCAAGCCCGATCTACCCATATTTCTAACGGGTACACTATACATCGCCGAGCCGCTTTTTAGTTGGCTCAAGGATGGCTTGGTCCCACATCCCTTCCCATCCATGGACCCCATTCTACCTCTTGTGTCCGTCAACTCATTCCATACCACATTTCGATCTCGTCACCATGTTGATACATTGGACGATCTTATCATGGGATTAGATTCACAATGGGAGTTGACGCATCTTTTGGCCCGAGGCTTTGACCAACCCGCTAGTCTTAGCTTCACCCATCCGGCCTTCGGGTCTATTACCTCCGAGTGCACCGTGGGTTGTATCACCACGGAGGTCCTCTTACTCCTTCCCTTACCGGACGAGCCTGAATTCATACCCTTTTGTCCGAGGGAGGAATCATACTTCTTGCCTACGGTCCCCGTCCCACCCATCACAATTCAAGAAGGTGATTATCCACACCTTCAAAACTTCTACACGTGGGACCGTGACTTGTGGGAACCCACCACAAGGGGTCACACATTCTTTGACCCATTTGACCCCTACTCTAGTGGGCCCCGTGACCCATCACTTCCTTCATACCTTATCGAGGAAGTCCACTTTCATACCCCTTTCCTACGGGCCGGGTCCTCCATACCCACCAAGCCCGTCCACGATACACCTACACCCAGCTCTTCCACACCCGGCTTTCCTAGCCCTCTCAAGTCTCCCAAATCCAAAGGGCCGTCCATGCATGACTGGGTCATACTTGGACATTTAGGTGTACCTCATGCCACCCATCTCCGGTTACATAACATGCATGCATGGCACACATTCGGGTGTCCTGGTCCGCCGTCACCCATGTACGGGTCGGACTAACATTAGGTGTGTCTAGGGTCATAGTTGAGTCAATGTGCTTTTCTTCGTGTGGTTTATTTTGTGTGGTTTGTTTGCATACGTGTGTTAGTGCATGGTGAGTCTGCATGTGTCGTGTGTAAGCTCGTTGTCGTTCTCTTATGAGTAAGAGGTGATTGGACTCACCCGATGAGTATGGGACCGGTTCTACATCTATACCCGGATCAGTCACCTATAGGGACTCAGCGGTGATTCCTAGTGAGTCTTCGAGCCGCTTCCTTTTCTTTTGAGAGTGCCCCACCCGGAGTGTCCACCTATAGCCCATGGTAGTTCGTGCATATCGGGTATATATGGAATGAGCAGGTGACGATCACTTGGAGTGGAGCATACCCGCGCTACTTGGCACGGTGACGGATCCGCCGGGGTACTCGAGCATCCCTGCCCCTACTCGACGGGGTCGAGTTCCTCCCACCCAGGGAGAGTTGATGGGAATCGACGCCGAGCATGTACATTTTATTTTGTATTTGTGTCCTTTAGTTTATTTTATATCCACGGGAAAGTATACGCGCAATTGTATGGCTTTATCAGCCAATGCGTCACTCCCGTAGATTATGTGGGTTTCTATGTAATTTGCCCATGGGACCAGCAAGGGGGCCCTCAGCCCTTTCCCATTGGTCCACCTAGACCATGTGGGGCTGGTCAACCAGCCTAGGTGGCCTTCTAGATGAGTGGACTAGTCATATGCCACATGGGTAGACAAAGGGTTAAGAATGTCAACATTCTACACCCATCCCACCTACCCCCATTCAACCTTCCATTCAAAACCTACCCATAGTCAATAGGCCGCCCCCCTTCATTTTTTAATATTTTTTTTTGTGTTTGTGGCATGCAATCCCAGCCCTTCAATCCCCATCCCTAGATCTAAGGGTGGACAATTGATTTGGTTGGAATCATATAAAAGATTGTATTTTTATGTGAAAATCAATGAAAATCAGAATTTTGTTGAATGAGCAAGAGCTAGCTGCACCCCCAGCCCTCTCTCCTCTGGTTCTTCCCTTCCCAAGCCTCCATTCTAGAGTGGTATCTCCTTTCCCCACCCTCCGGTGATCATCGGTGCCGCCGCCGCCGCCGTTCGTGCCGCCATCGAGCCGCCGCTGCAGTTCTGTCCGCGCAGTACCACAGCAACTTCCACGAAATTCCCACCTCAGCCATGAGCTCAGATCGAGCTGGTAATTTTATTGGGTGTTCCATAGGTGTCAAGAACATCCCCTAAATTTTGGTTTGTCATTCAGATCCCGTTTAGTATTTTTAGATTTTCGTCCACTCTTCCACTTCTGTTCTGTCTGCTGTCTGTTTCCATTTTTACCCACCCTGAGTTTTAGGTCTTAGGCCCACTTTTTATTTTTTTTTCATATCAAACATTTTACTGAAGTTTCATTCCATCCACCCCTTCATCCACAATTTTTCTTAATTTTTGGTTCGTCCATCTCATATTTTCTAAAAATCGTTCTCAGTCCCATCTACAGTTCTGTCCACCTGTTCCCAGATCCGACCACTAGTCACTCCAAAAATCATATCAAATCACCCCCACCTCCAACTCTAATTCCCAAAATTGTCCCAGTTCCGTGGTTTGATTATCTACAACTTTGAAGAAGAGCTCAAAGTCCGAATCCCATTGTAAGTAGGCGTTCAATGGCCTTTTACAGGGATCTGATATGCTGATCTGAGATTTCTGGAGTAGTGGAGCAGAAGATTGAAAAATATCTAAGGCCCTGGTCCGCATAGGTTCAGAGGAATCCACTGGCCCTACATTTGAGGATTTTGAGTCCTCTTTCCAACGGCACTAGTTTCGTCGCATTCCGGCGACGGGGCTGATCACAGCGGCCATTTTCGTCCGAGTGCGCGCTGCAAAACAGCAGCAACCAGCCCGTGGGCAGCAATTCGGACGGGTACCAAACGGAGCCGCCCGGCCTCCGATCGTCGTTTCAGCGTGCCGCCAGCCCGGGGATCGCTTCTACCAGTGTCCCCACCACAGCGGTGACACCGGGTCCCACACGGCCCCTCCGGACAGCGCGTGGGCCCCACGGTCGTGATTACGCGTGTAGCTGAATCAACACACGAAGCTGCCCGTCATCCCGAATTCGGTCCTCCCGGGCCCATTTGTGTCGCCCTTTACCTCCCTGCGTGGAGTGGGCATATTCCCATTGCTGTAATTATTGTGTGTTAAGTTCCCCGGGAGTACGAGTTTCGGCCGAGTCCGTCGTCCCCACGCCGAGCGCGTGGAGGTATCGTTCTCGCTCCCTACACTCGGCATTTGCTTATTTTCATATATACTTGTTTATGCCGCTGCTAGAGAGCATGATAGGGTAACTAGCTCGCTTTCTATTTGTATCACCGCTGCTGCGAGAGTGAGCATTACCGTCCCGTGACCCGATCCGGGCACAAAAGAGAGAGCCGACCACCCTAGCTCTTGCCGGTTTCTCAACCGCGCACGTCCGACGCTTCCCTCGTTAAGGGACGATCGCGAGCTTGTCGTGTCCGTGTCTCGTCCCGCATCAGAGACTCTTTTTGGTGGAAGTATGTGGAAGTTATGACTCTTGGAAGAAGCCTCTGGAACTTAATCTACAGGAGTTTTTGTTGCACAAAATGCGTAAAACCTGATATTGCGGCCAAGATTCCAGGATATCTGGTCAATTAAAAATCGTGCTCCGTATACCAAATTTGAGATAATACAAAGAGGAAGACACAGAAACAAACGAGGACTCAATTTCGTGGAGGATTCTAGAAGATAGAGCCCTAACAAGGAGGCCCCGTTGCACATGTTTTGGCCTTAGAGTTCGGCGGTGAAGAAGACAGAGTTCAGGGTCTTCTAGACTCTCTGTCATATAAACGGTCGCATGATAGACCATTTTTAGAAATAAACAGTCATCATTAGGCCGCTTTTATCATGAAGAACAGAGACCTGGGCGACCACAGAAGTTCGGGCTAAAACAGGATGAAAATGGTCTATCAATAGACCGTTTAGTGCTTGGAGCGGTCTTGCATTTGACCACTTAGTGATGGGACGGTCAAGCAGTAGACTACTTAGTGATGGGACGGTCTAGTAGTAGGCCACTTAGTGAGTGGGGTGATCTAGCAGTAGACCACTTAGTGAATGGGGCGGTCTAGTAGTAGACCACTTACTGAATGGAAGAACATTCTAGACAGACTACGCGTGACTTTCGAAATCATAGTGTATCTCTCAAACGGTATAGAACTAGCGAAAGTGGTAGAAATAGAAACTGTAGATAATTGAAAGATGAAGAACTTTCATGAAGAGAGAGAGATGAGAAAATGATCAGAAGATGGAGAAAATGGGGATAGAATATAGGAAAAACGTTGGGTCTGCAGGTGAACAGCGCAGCCTGTCAGAAAAATGCTAATAGCTCACGATCGGGGTAGAACGGGCTAATGCCATAGAAGAAGAAGTTGTATATACTGAAAAATTAAACAACTTTGATGCAGGGAACATTTTCAATAGAGGATTGGAAGGGGATGAAAAATGGTCGCGTTCATAACAGTGCAGTGAGAGGAACCGAATGCTTGATGGAAGTCGATCAAAATGGGCCGAAAGTCGACTTAGAAGCCGGAAGTGGATAAGATAAGCTCCAAGACTCTTAGAAATCATAATCTCCATGACTCAAAGGGAATAGAACTGTGAAATGGGCTCGAAATCTATCCAAGGAATGCTCCAAAATAATGGTTAATTTGGGACATCAGAAATGATGAATAAGAGAAATAACGTAATTTGCAGGCTAAAAACGGGCGTCAACATTACCGTAGGGCCCCTTCGCGCAGTAGGAGTTTGGGCTTTGGGGAAGAACCAACTAGAGGGTCAGACCTAGGGTGCATGGTCTGTGTGTGCACACGTGGTTGGGGGCTGTTTGACGCGAAATATTTTTCCTTCCTTTTTTCTTGGGTTTCGCGGGTCGATCAGTCAATTGGCTAACTTGGTAGTTAACTGGCTGATTAACGACGCGGGCGTGCCAGTCACATGAGTGACGAGTTATTATGCGCTCATTCTGACCCATGTCGGGCGAATGTGAGGTTCGGTTAGGACCAGCAGTCCGCCATACCATAAAGGCTATGCCGTTAATTACATCCCCCACGAGGAGGGAACACCTTTGATTAATTATCGAGATAGCGGGCTGTCGAAGCCGAAATAAAAAGAACTACATGATGACTATGACAAAAGCCTACGGAAGGCATTTGTTTATCATGCAAGGGATGCATAACTCATAGAATAATGGACCCTTGGTACATGGCAGAGGACGTAGGTCCGAAGACCACCATCGCGCATAGCGAAGACTTCCGATCGAGTGTGACCCGACCTCTTGTCAACGTCCTTTGATATACGTAAGGGTTGATGCGGATATGCATGGGAAATCGTGCTGCATGGGGCATGATGACAATGCTACAGCGTAAATCTGATAGCATGCCCTCTTCCTTCGGATTATACCCAAAAAAGGGAGATAGGACATCCATCCATGGAGAGCCGGAATGGAGACCCAGAAGAAAATCAGGCACAGGCCTGGATCCAAAAAGGATCCAAATATGACGGGACCGTCTGTGCCACTCGTTAATATTCCCCTCGAGGGGCCATTGGAGGGCATGCGGTGGCAGAACTCCGAGGGCCAGTGGGGAGATGGGAGAGTTATCGTGTTCGGTGTAATGTAGGGGTGGAACCCCCATTAATATATCTCCGTGGGCCCAGGTGAATGACGATAATCCCCTCGCAAGATGCTGAAGACTAGCTTAAGGGTTGATGGGAGTAGGACCTCTGGGTTTGGGATGATTATTCTGGGGTTTAATGGGATGTTGAGATATCAAGATTTGAAGAAGAGCACCCACTAGTAAGGTGAAATGACACAGATATTAGTCGGTGCTGAAGATCCCGGCACGAAGGGCAGACGGCGCGAGGGGAGGGGGTTCAAAGGGGCATCGACCCAGCCTGGTCCCGGTGCGAAGGAATACGGCGCGAAAAAGGGGCTCAAGGGGGTGTCGGCCCAACCTGGTCCCGGCGCGCCCTAGCCTTCGGCGTGCCCTGGTCCCGACGCGCCACCCACCCGGCGCGGGTTTGGCGCCGGGAGGCAGTGGCGCCGAGGGCTATTCTATGAGGTTTAAAGAAAGGGTATTTGTGAGGGTTTTATGGGCGTTCAGTGGAGATTTCATGAAGTCAGGTGGGGGTTATAGGAAATGAGGGTGGATGCACTCCTGGAGGGGGGTGTTCAAAGAGATCATTAGCAGGGAGATGTATTCCCTATGAGGGCAAGATGCCGTGAGATATCATAACTCAGGCTCTCACCAGATTCAGGGGTTAACTACGCCATCCCGATGAAACATCGTGCCGTATGACAGAGTGAAGCCCTGGGCGAATTTTGACAGCATCTCCCCTTATTTTGGGAGTGTGCCAAGAGAATATCATGGGATATCCACTCACGAATGCCGGAGTAGAAACCAAAATAAGTGCCGGGCGTAGCCCGTGATTCAAGTGTCTCGGTCATAAGAGACCTTATCCCCACTGTTGTAATATTCCCAATGCAATCCATCGGAGAGCCTGCAAGGGCAGGGCCCCGTGGTTTACTGGGTTGCAAAATGTAGAGGGACAATTAACCCCTTTGATATAGCTCCCATGAGGTCAGAGGGAAGGGCAATGCACACCCATGGGGCAGGATGTGATGGACAGAGGTTGTATGGGTTATCGGCACGTGCATGAAGGCACCAGGGTGGCCAATAAACGCATAGGTGTCAATGCAGAGAAGAGGGGTGGTTTTCGGCACGAAGGCCAGGTAGGTTCGGCGCGATATGGGGGATGCAGCCGGCGTGGCAAGCCCTCGGCGTGAAATCCACGCCGGGAGACACCGGCGCCGGGGGGTTTTGCAAAGGAGGTTTCAGAACCCAGCAGGGCTTCAGGAGCTTGAAGGAAAGGGGTTTTACCTCGACTGTCTTAGATGATGGAGGGGGAAGAAACCCTTGGGGGAAACACCTTGCCTCCGGGAACCTCACTGAGAGCAAAAAGTGTGCGGGCGGAAACCTCTAAACATATCCCTTTCAGTCCGCATACGAGGAGCCATGAGATAGACTATCTCAGGCCCTCGAAATGTGGCACAGGAGGGGGATAGAGCGATGGCGAAGAATCTTCGATAGATAGAGGAATTCAAACATAAAAAAGAACTCATTCAAGGCTACCTGCAGCCCGTGCATAGATTAGAACCTCAGATACAGGGGAAGATGGAGAAGAATTATCAGAGGTAGCAGACATCAGCCCATTCTTTCATTAATAACTTCATCCAAATGGCTTACACGCATGCTATTTAGAAAAAGAAATCCGACTCAATCGGAAAGAGAAATCCAGGCTTAATCCCTGCAAAGCAGGGTTACATTGGCATCCGATGCTATTGAAGCAAAGATGCTAGAAATCGGAAATACAGAGGGAAGAGTTGAGACAGATAGGGAGGGGAAGCAGAGGAAGCTGTAGCTGCCCGACGTTCCCACCTAGATCCTTCTTCGAACCTCTGACTCTCTCCTCTTCTTTTCTTCTCTTTTTTTCTTTCAAGGGCTCTCGAACTCCCTCTTGCTCTTCGGTGGCTAAGCACTCTCTTTCTCTTCTTCTTTCTCCTTTTTTTTTCTTTTTCCTCTTCTATGCTCTGTCTGTGCTCTCTGTGTTTCGTTCGAAGGGCAGGCCTCTTATAGAGGTGAGACCCTTCATTCATTCGGCATGAGCTCCCCGGCGCGCCAGAAGCGCTCCTCCGGGCGTGACAGCCATCGGCGCGTCCGGTCTCTTGTTTGGGCTTGGCCCATCTTCTTGTCATTCGGCCCATCCGTCTAGGATCCACTCAGTGAACTCCTCTCGACGGTGGGGTTCTTGACATATGCATATTACGACCCCACCGAGCCCGTCTACACCTTGCATTCACACATACGTGCAGGGCACCGTGCATCCTGGTTCTTGGAGCGTCAGAGATGTCTGAACATCGGTTTCAGCAGGCAATGGTTGCCTGAATGTTGTTGTAGTTTAATCAGCATGACTATCTAAACGATAGTATTACTGGACAGCGACTTAGCCAGAGACGGCTATAGTCGAACGGAATGATAGGGGTAGTGGGTCTATTCTATTCAGACTCTCATATCTCCCAGGAATAGCACGTGAACTGTGCCCTCGACTGATCTTCAAAGCTGTGAATATGCTATAGTTTCTTCTGGTATATTTTAGGTGTCAACAAATGCCCCCCACCAGTAGGTGGTGTGAGTGAAGCATGAGTGACACGGGACATGCGGGTGTACATCACGTCACACACTGTGCTTCTTGGTCTCTTCAGGCTCGAACCCGTGCGTTTGCTGTTCTTTTGACTCTGGGTCTTCATTCTGCTCATATGACTTCCTTGCTTTATAAGCAAATTTGGATGAACACTAGCATTTTCGGCTCGGCCTGATGATCGTGTTACCCCTGGTTGGCTAATCGGCGTCATAGACGCTCCCGGCACGCACTTCTCGGCGCAGTGGTGGGCTCAGCGTGTAGTTCCCGGCGCGACGCTCCTTTCGACGCGATGATCATCCCGGCGTGGCTTCCGTCGGTGCGATGACCGTCCCGGCGCGCCTTTGGCGACTTTGATTTTCGGCGCGGAGGCCGTTTCGGCGCGCCTTTTGGCGCGTCCGGCAGTCGGCGCGGCCGCCTTCTTGGCGCGCCTCTTGGCCGGGGCGATATAAGCGCCGAGGGGGGGAGAGAGAGGCTCATTTCTTCCTGAGCTTTCTCTCTCTTCCTCTCCCTTCTCCTTCCGTAGCCTCAGAGCGGTCGGCGCGGAAGCCTTTGTTCGGGAAATTTTGTTCGGGACTCCGTCCCTGTTTATTTCGGAGTCACCCCCTCTTGGTGGGTGTTCTCCCATTTAACTTTTGGGCATGCTACCAATAAGGGGAGATGCTGTCAAAATTTTCTGAAAATTTCTGTTCTATACACATTCTTCTTCATATCATCTTCTTATTCTTTCTTCCTTGGTTTTATGTCTGCAGCTCGCTGGAAATGGCTTCTTCCTCAAGCCGTGTTGCTTCCGGCACCGCTGATGTTGACTCCTCTCTCCCGGGCAGAGCTTCCGGTCCTGTTGTGACTTGGAGGAACGTTGGATAGCTGGACCGGGGCCTGGGGAGGATCGCCATAGTCGACGAGTCCTCTGGCTCCGAAACAGATACAGTATCCGCCTCTCACATTGTGACTGTCGAGGGGGGATTGGACTTCAATCGCGATGACAGCTACCGCCCGGACTTCCCGAAGGATCGTCACCTCGCGCCTTTCATTTGCACCTTCAACGTCTCTGGGAAGAGGGACGTCATGCTGGCTCGGATGGTGGAGCGGGCCATGTTGTTGGACCGGGACAGCTTGAAAGGTTCTGTGTATCGTGGTGATACCATATATCTCCCGGGGGAGCGGCGTAAGTGGGACGCTGTCTTGGGAGTAACAGAGCTGGAGGCAGAGCAGAAGATGCTGACACGGGCTCCAAAATTCACACCGGCCAGGTGGGACAACACTATAGGTCGGGTTAACAGGGAGAAACCCGGCTACAGCTTATTTTTGGCGCCCATCAAGTGGGGCTACAGAGAGGAACCGTTTGTGCTGAACTGCTTGGCTGTTCAGTTCAAATTTCAACTGGCAGCTGGGTGGTTTGCAGACACGAAGGTGACGGATGCTCATCTCTTTCGTGTAGGGGCAGTGGAATTCACAGAATATGTTCTGAAAGAGTATGCACCGCTGCTGGTCAGGGCCGGGGTGTACCATAGTGTGTATGCATCCCGCTTCAGGTATCCCATTTCAAAGGGGCTGTGCTGCGGCATGTTCGAAGTATTTTGCCCGCAGTTCAATACTTTCTATACAGCAGAAGGTGAAACCTCTCTGGATCTGTGGAGCTTGTCACAGCTATCGGGCCTGCCTATTGACGGGGAACCCTATGAGGAGGTCTGCATTCATGACTTCATCAAGGACGAGACAGACGGCGAAGGCGAATATTACTTCGGCTATTCATACCGGTACCTGATGAAGGCATATCGCTCCCTCTTCCTGACGTTGAATAGGGGATCCTCAAAGGGATATCGGCCCCGGGAGAAGAGCAGCAAACTGAGAGTCCGAGCAGGACATTGGATTCAGTATTTCTTCGGGGGCACTTTGAAGTACAGCGAGTTCCCTCACGTGGCTCCTGTTGCGGGTAAACCCAGCAGGCCACCTAAGTTCAAGTCAGAGCTGCCTGCTTCTCTTCGGGGGATAAGCCGCGGGGGGCCGAATCCGATGGGGGTGGATCCCCTTACCCATTGTGCTGCTTACCTTACCTTCTGGCTGTGTACTTTTGCCCTCCCGCAGGGGGATGAGACAGTTATTCGGCCAGAGGCAATATACCCGGCTTGTCAGATGGCTTGGGGCATACAGTTTGCAATATGTCCAGCCGCACTATGCCTGATTTACAAATCTATTGGAGATATTCATAGGCATCGGATCCCTCGCTCTTTCCGAACGGTGGGACCGTTTCATTTCTTTAATGCCTGGGTGTGCAACTTATTTCCGGAGCTAGCTCCCCGGACTTTGCAGACAATGACATTGTATCCCAGAATGCTGGAGTTTGCAAGTGCTGAGCCGGGTCCAGTGTCCCAGCAACTTTTCTCCATCCGTGGTCGACTGACGAGGGTCCCAACGGATTCAGCGGGGACTATCCACTTTTGGAATTTGGCTGCACATTCATCTCCATTAGTGAACCGTCAGCGTGAGTGTAAGCTCGAGGCAGTGGAGACTTTCACACACTTCATTTCGGGCAACACCGTGACCCGACCAGTCTTGGAGCCTGAACTCATTGACTGGGTTTTATCAATCCGCCCCAGTGTTTTAGTATTCAGAAAGGGGGGCGCCGTTTATTTGGAACCTTACTATCCCTTCAGGTTCGGTCGGAATTTCGGCTATGATCAGCATATTTCACCTTCGGTCGCCCTGTTTCCTTTAGACAGTAGGTCAAAGCATGGCTCGACCATTGTGGACGAAGGTCGCTCCTGGTGGGACTATTTTCACCGCCGGGACGCCAATACTTTCAGAGTGCCGATGCCGAACCGAGTCCCCCGGGTCACTCCTGAGTATGTAAAATGGTGTAATGCTCGCACAAGCTTCTACCGCAATGCCCGGATGACATGCTGGGACGTGGCTGAGCGCACCTTTCTGAGTCAGCAGCCTGGGCCCGTTTTTGACATTGACGAAGCCCATCTGAAGAGGTTATTTTCCCACCACCCGAAGGAGGCAGAGACATACATAGCGAGCAGAAAAGCCATCAAGGAGGGAGCGGCTGAACCACTGACACCCGTGCTTGCTGACATAAGTGAAGATGCTTTTACGTAGAATTTAGAACACCTGTGCCAGATTGGCGGTTCCCGCCTGGAGCTTCAGCAGTATCCGTTCCCTATCGAGGAGCCGCTATCCAAAGCAGTTTCATGGAAGTGCAAGGTGGATCGCTTTTGCCCGTGTCGGGCGTTTGTTAATAGAGAGGAAAGAACCCCGACATACTATCAGCATACATCTTGGCTGTTTGTCCTGATGAGCATCCACGGACTGACCCTTGAGAGTCCCGCAGCTAGTGTTCTGGACAAGCCTCTATTCGTATCTTTTCATTATGCCGATGTCTGGGGCTTTGACCACCTCGGCTTGTATCATTGTATAGCTTCCCACGGACATGCGGACCTGGCCGACCTGGTCGACAAGTGTAAGAAGATTGGCGACGTCTGCTGGCTTGTTCGGGAGGCTGCATCCCGAAGCAAGGAGGTGGCTTATCAGTATTGGCCACTCTCATCTTTTTACAACGGCCGGGCAGGTAAGTGCTCCTCCGTTGACACGTAGATTAGTTTGTTGCCTTGCTCCTTCATAATGGCGTGCGCTTCACTTGACAGACCGTCCGAATATCAAGCAGCAGGGGCTTTATAGAAAAATCATCTCCCAGGCACAGAAGCCGGAATATTTTGAGGTCCCTGTACCAGCGCCGACTACTACTCCACTGCCGCCTGGCAAAAAGAGAGCGGCTTCTGCAATGAAAGTTGCAATAGGCCGAGCGAGGAAAGCTCGGAAAACTTCTTCCAAGCGGCCTTCGACTGATGCGACTGAGACTCCCCTGCCCGAGGTGCCATCATTTGAACAGTTCGCCGCTCGGAAAGAAGCTACTCAGCAAGCAGCTGAAGGTGACATTATTTTCCTTGTGCGGCATAAGGGAATGTTCTTTTCACGGCATTTTCATTTTCATTTTTTTGATGTCTTCTTTGTATAGCTTCAGCTCAAGGAGCGGCTGACACCACATATGCTGAGGAAGCCACCCTGGAGGCCGGAGAGATAGGGCCTTCCATCATAGCCCCGGTAGGGGTGACTGAGACAGCTAGAGCCGCAGGGGGGAGTCTCCCCACTGTTGAGGAGGATGTCAGACTTCCTTCTCCTACGCCTGCCAGCGAGGCTGAGGGTGAGCTGCACAATTTTGGTTCTTTTGGTTGTCCTTTTTATTGAGCTTTTCATCCTGCCTTATGCACTTGTTTTGTTGTGATGGCAGGAGTGGTCAGCGCGGCGGTTGAGGCGCCTGTTGTGGAAGCTCTTTCACAGCCCGCGGGACATAAGACTGTGCTGAAGAAGGGTTCTATCCCATTGCGGCGCGTGCTCACCCGCTCAGCGTCCCATCAAGCGACGGAGGAGGCGGGCCAGCTCGAGATCAGCATAGATATTTCTTCAAGTAGCTCTGCCACCCCTTCTGACGAAGAGACTGACCATCATTCTTCAGAAGGTGATGAACAAGGGTCTGCAGCAGGCAGCAAAGGGGAAACGGCTCCCTTCATACTATCAATCGATGCTTTGATTTTCAGTCCTCCGAGGCTGCCGAGGGCCCCGTCCGACGGAGTGGTACAGGAGGAATTTGCTGGATTGGACGTGGAGGCGGAGATAACCCCTCCTTTTGCTGCTTCGTCTGCAGGGTTGGAATCTTCTATTCAGGGGCTTGAAGAGATGGATGCCGTCATCATAGTAAACTCTATTCGCCCCTTTACAGAGCCGCATATCCCCCTCCTTTTTGTCACCTTGGTGTTTACATGAATTTTCATTCCAGGAACCCGAAGCCGCTATTCATTCCCCGGCATCGACTTCTGATACTGCTGTGGTCTCGTTAGAGGCCTCGGATCTGCTACCTCTGGCCACTGCATCTCCTTCAGGGACAATCACCCTACTCCGCCCCGTGCCGGTGAGGATACATGCGGCTGTTGGGGGATTACCCTCGGAGCCGAGCCAGTCGGGGGAGAGTCTCGCCCTGGCGTCGACGGCAGAGCTGAGGGCAGAGGCTGACCCACAGAGGGGGTCTGCTTTTATATCGGCGGCCATAATGACGATCACGCCTGATTCTGCAATTCCATTCGTGCCGGAGCCAGAGTCAAAACCTCCGTCCCTCCTAGGCTTCGTTGAAGGAAGCCCTAACAGGAGTCTGACGGAACAGGAACATGTTGTCGTGGTATCTGCTTCTTCGGCTTTGACGGCCGTTCCATCTTCCTCTTCCGAGCCTGACACCTGCTTATGGGCCGCCATAGACAAGGAAGTGACTTTCGAGGTGCCTCCGGCGGCTTCCCTGGGCATTACCTCATCGGAGGAATTTGTCTGGCAGCATCTAGAGATGCTGCGTCAGGTCGTGGAATCTCAGCCAGCGCTGTCTTATTCCCAGTTGAAGGAAGCGACTGCGCGACTGACGATCGGGCTGCAGGCGCTGGGCTGCCCTCTAGATATCTGGACCCAGCGGGTGCTTTTCTTGTTGAAGTTTGTGAATCGCCGGGACTTTCTCGAGAAGATGATGGGTGACCGGCTGGCGGCCCTCAAACTGTAGAGAGTTGATTGTCAGGCGGAGCTGACGTCTCTGATCTCTGATCTTCAGGAGAGCAGGGCTCAGGTTGAAGCTTCCGTGACCCGGGCGCACATTCTACGTAGCCGACGGGAAGAACTCCGCGCTGAATTGGCTACTATAGAAGCCGAGATACCGCGGCTAGAGGCTACGAAAGTCCAAGGCATTGAAAGAACTTCTTTGCTGGAGGGCCGAGTCGCGTCTCTAGAGATTGAGGTGACTCGGGTTCAGGAAGAGGAAGCGCAGCTCCATGAACTGGGGGCGGCTCCTCATGTCGGGCTTATTGACTTTGCTGATATCGTCAGGCGGCCTTAGCTGGTCCGCCTTTGTAATCTGTCCCCTCAAATGGGCTCCTTTTGTATTTACTTCCCCTTTCGTAATGAAGATAGAAGTTTCCTTCACTATATTTTTTTTTGTGTTCACATCCACACTTGCATTTGTTGTGTCTTGCGGCAATTCTGGCGACCTGCTTGGAAGTACCTCCATGTCCGTGTAGCAGGAGAGCGTCCACCCTCTCAAGGAAAGGATGGGGGCCTCGCTCCACCGCGGGACGGGGTTCCAGAAGTTGTCAGGTTGGCGCCGACATAGGTCTCGCTGACAAGAGGCGTCGAAACCGTGACTGCCGGTTGCTTGTGGTAATTTCATTATTGACCCTGATTGGGGAGATGTTGACCGACCTTGTCGATGGTGACACGGGTCAAAAGAGGTAGACGGTCTTGCCGATGGTGACAAAAATCGGGTAAGGATAGCGATCGATCTTGCCGATGGTGACCAGGGTCGAAAGGGTAGACGGTCTTGCCGATGGTGACAAGAACCGGAAGGGGTAGCGACCGATCTTGCCGATGGTGACAAGGGTCGAAAGGGTAGACGGTCTTGCCGATGGTGACAAGAACCGGAAGGGGTAGCAACTGATCTTGCCGATGGTGACAAGGGTCGAAAGGGTAGACGGTCTTGCCGATGGTGACAAGAACCGGAAGGGATAGCGACCGATCTTGCCGATGGTGACAAGGGTCGAAAGGAGTAGCGACCGATCTTGCCGATGGTGACAAGGGTCGAAAGGGTAGCGACCGATCTTGCCGATGGTGACAAGGGTCGAAAGAGTAGATGGTCTTGCCTGATGGTGACAAAAACCGGAAGGGGTAGCGACCGATCTTGTCGATGGTGACAAGGGTCGAAAGGAGTAGCGACCGATCTTGCCGATGGTGACAAGAATGGGAAGGGTATGACAATAGATGTATATTGCCGGGATATCGGATGAAGACTCTGCCACGACCTCGAAAGGGGTCTTCCGGACAGAGAATGAATCATCACTATTCATCATTCAATTTTTTTATTCACGTTACTGACCTAAGCGCCCTTTCGGGTTTTCGCCGTGGCCAGCCCCCTCTTGCTTTTGCCCGCGCGCCCTTTCGGGTTTTCACGTGGCGGGGTACCCGATTTTGCCTGCGGCGCCCTTTCGGGTTTTCGCCACAGCTGGGTTATAGCCATTTTTGCACTTGTCCTGATATAGGAACAAGTCTGGCGGGGTATCTCTATTTTTAACCCCATTTTCTTTTCTTTGTCTTTTTTTTTTGTATAGGATACAGAAGAACTGGACCATAAAAATGTTGACAGACCTTGTCGATGATGACAAGGATTGAACCCTGCTTCGGTTCGTTGACACCGGCTAGATGTCGAAGCAAAGGATATGGTCTATTAGCAAGGATGTAAGATTCGAGTTAGGGGTAAAGATCGACCGATCTCGCCGATGATGACGAGGGTCAAACACATGTTTATTGACCAGCATAGGTTATCGCCGAAACAAAGGTGGGTTTATTAGCAAGGACGGAAGGTCCAAGCTTAGGGGTAGGGATTAACCGATCTCGCCGATGATGATGACGGTCGACCATGGGTTTATTCATCAGCATGGGTCACATGCCGAAGCAAAGATGGGATTATCAACAGGGACGTAAGGTCCAAGTGAAGGGTAGAGATCGCCCGATCTCGCCGATGATGACGAGGGTCGAATCATGGGTTTATTCAAGGATTTCCGGTGGGACTTTTGAGGGTTGTCCCTTGTGGAGTTTTATCAGGTGGCGAACAGAAGAGGAATTTTAGAAATTACCACTTTACTGACTTAAGCGCCCTTTCGGATTTTCGCCGAAGCCAGCCCCCTCTTGGTTTTGCCCGCGCGCCTTTTTGGGTTTTCACGCGGCGGGGTACCGAATTTTGCCTGCGGCGCCCTTTCGGGTTTTCGCTACAGCTGGGTTATAGCCATTTTTGCACTTGTCCTAATATAGGAGCAAGTCTGGCGGGGTATCTCTATTTTTTAACCCCGTTTTCTTTTCTTTTTTTTATTGATATGTATAGGATGGCAGGTCGAAGTGTGATGTTCGACTCCTGGTCGACAGTAGATGGCCCGTAGTGGCAACAATGTGAGAATGCCAGCTAGAACACAAAATCTCCAGCTGACTTGGGTTTATTCGTTAGCGGGAACATAATGCTAACGCAAGGAAGGGCTTTCGTGCCAATCCGAACGCAAGGCTCGTAATGGCGGCGTGGCGTATTCTTTTGGAAGCTTGACCAGGGCGGAATGCCACTAGACCAAGGAGAGGGTAGCTTGGTTAGGGTAGAGTGCCACTAAACCGAGGAAAAGGTAGCTCGGTTAGGGCGGAGTGCCACTAAACCAAGGAAAAGGTAGCACGGTTAGGGCGGAGTGCCACTAAACCAAGGGAAAAGTAGCTTCGACCGATCACTCGGGACATGTCGGCTGCACTGCATGATACAGCTTAGTATGCTTTCCGTTGAGGGGAGAGAACTGGATAACCCCTTTGTGGTCTACCAGGACGTAGGCACCCCCTTCATATACTCGGCGGACGATATACGGCCCGACCCAGTTTTCGACCAGCTTCCCTTTGGGGTTGGAGGCCATCACTTCTTTTCTTTTGACCATTACCAGGTCTCTTTTCTTGAATTCTCGACTCTTGACTAGCTTGTCAAAAGCACGGGCCATGCGAGCTTGGTAGAGCTGGATGTTTTGCTGCGCCTGGAGGCGTTTTCCTTCGAGCTCAATGAGCTCTTCCAATCTTCTTTCTGCATTGGTCTGCTCACCATTGACTAATCCGTGCTGGATGGCAACTCGCAATGAAGGAACCTCAAGCTCAATTGGCACCACAGCTTCTGACCCGTAGGCAAGGGAGAAGGGGGAACAGCCAGTTGGGGTCTTGTAGACAGTACGATAGGCCCAAAGTGCTTCGTACATCCTTTCCTCCCAATCTTTTTTATTAGACTTGACAGTCTTTGCCAGCAACGTGCACAGTGTCTTGTTAAAGGCCTCTGCGAGTCCGTTGGCCTGAGGGTTGTAGGGGGAAGATGTCCTCCAGTCGATTTTGTATTTGTCGGCCAGCCGATAAATCTTCTGATTTCTAAAATGGCTGCCATTGTCAGAGATGATTCGGCTGGGGATCCCGAACCGAAATATTACATTCTGCCGAAAGAATTTGCAACTAGTTCTCCAGTCACATCTCTTAGTGCTACTGCTTCTGCCCATCTGGAGAAGTAGTCTGTAGCTGCTAAGATGTATTTGCACCCTGACGAAGATGCTGGCAGCGGCCCTACTACGTCCGTGCCCCACTGAGCAAATGGCCAGCTCGGCAGGGTGGGATGCAGTGGCACCGGAGGTCTCCTTGCCACATTAGCATGTTCTTGACATTTCTGACAAGCTTTGGCAAACTTGCAGCAATCATCAAATATAGTGGGCCAATAGTAACCCAGCTTCTTTATCTCAATTTTCATTTTCAGGCCAGCCTGGTGTGCTCCAGCTGATCCTGCATGGACTTCCTGCATCACCTGTCCTGCTTCTGCTGAAGACAAGCAACGGAGTAGGACTTTCCTTCGGGCATCTGCCATAATTCGGAACAGGGTCTCGCTTCTCATCTCGTAAGAATCCTTGATCCTTAGGAGCTTCATCCTCTGTTCCTTTTCTTTTGGAAGTTGCTGGTGTTGAAACCAGCGCAGGAGATGCTCTCGCCAATCGGGCTGCTGAACCCCTTCGATGACTGCTACTTCCATCTCTTGTTCGTCGGCCAGAACCTCTGTTACGCTGGGGACCTGTCAGCAGTTGATCACTGTTATATTCAGGCTTGTGTCTGGCGGGACCGCCAATGAACTAACCAGCTTAGCGATGGCATCCGCCTGAGCATTCCGGCCTCGGTTGATGTGCTTGATGCTGATGAAGTAAAATCTTGACATCAGGCGAGTTGCCAACTGGTGATAGGGGAGGAGCTCTTGCTTTCGCACCTCGAACTCTCCTTCCAGCTGTTTTATAACTAGCATGGAGTCTCCGAATGCTTCCAGCATCTGAATTCCCATGGACAGAGCAACCTGCAACCCGATTATCAGGGCTTCATATTCTGCTTCATTGTTTGTGCATTGCTTGTTTATGGAATAGGATGTATATACCACTTCTCCTTCTGGGGATTTCAGGACTATGCCTGCTCCTGCTCTGACCCTGGCTGAACCGGTGGCAGAGGTGTCAATTCTGGAAGCGCCATCAAAGTATAGTTGCCATAAGGAGGGCTGTACTTGCACGGCTTCTAGGGTTTCATCTTCAGGAAGCTCCGGCTCCAACGGGCAATCCCCGGGCACTGGGTGCTCAGCGAAGAAGTCTGCAATAGCTTGGCCCTTGACGGCCTTGCGCAGCACGTAGGAGATATCAAACTCCATAAGGATTACCGCCCATTTGCCCAGGCGGCCTTTGAGGGCCGGTTGAGACATAATGTACTTCAGGGGATCCTCTTTGGATACCAAGCTGATTTCATGCGACAACATATAGTGTCGGAGCTTTTTAACTACGAAGACCAGCGCCAGACAGATCTTCTCAATATAAGTATATTTCTCTTCAGTTCTGACCAGTCTCCGACTGAGGTAATAGAGGGCTTGTTCTTTCCCTTCCTCATTATTCTGGGCCAGCATTGCCCCCAGAGAATTGTGTGTAGCTGCTATATATAGTATCAATGGTCGTCCTTTCACCGGTGCGCCCAACACTGGAGGAGTTTTCAAGTAGTCTTTTAGCTTGTCGAAGGCTACCTGGCAATCTTCATCCCAATAAAAGGGGACATCTTTCATCATCAACCTGTGAAAAGGCTGGCACCGCCCTAACAAATTGGAAATGAAACGCCAGATATAAGCCAAACGGCCCTGTAGTGATCTCAGCTCGGAGATGTTCCTTGGCGGAGGTAACCCCTGAATCGCCTTGATCTTTGCGGGGTCTATCTCGATTCCCCAATATCGGACGATGAAGCCCAAGAATTTTTCGCTCGACACTCCGAACGCACATTTCATAGGATTCATTTTTAGCTCGTGCTGCCTCAGCCTCTGAAAAACAATCCGGAGGTCTTGCAGATGATCTTCTTTTCTTCTGGTTTTGACCACCAGGTCATCTATGCAGCACTCGACCTTGTGGTAGAGCAATTCATCAAAGATTTTGGTCATTGCGCGCTGATAGGTTGCGCCAGCGTTCTTTAGTCCGAACGGCATTCTCTTGTAATGATAAATGCCTTTAGGAGTTCGAAAAGCAGTATGGACTCGGTCATGCTCCGCAATCCAAATCTGATTGTAGCCGGAAGACCCATCCATGAATGACAGGGCTTCATGGCTGGTTGTAGCATCGATCATGACCTCGGTTATTGGCACCAGGAAGTCATCTTTGGGGTAGGCTTTATTTAGATCTCGGAAGTCGACACATATCCGGATCTACCCATTCTTCTTTTTCACGAGGATGATATTCGCCAGCCATGTGGTGTACTGGTTTTCTTCAACAAATCCCACGTCAATGAGCTTGTCGACTTCAGCACAAATTTGGGTGATGAGCTCTGGCCTCATGCGCCGCGGTGGTTGCTTCACCGGCTCGGCTTCAGGGTTGATTGCCAGCTCATGTTGTGAGACAGCGGGGCTTAGACCTGGCATCTCTTTATAAGTCCAGGCGAAGCAATCCCGGTATTCTAGCAATAGTTGAATGTACAGCTCCCGTTCTTCTGGGGACAGTTGGGCACTGAGGAAGGTAGGCCTAGGGTCCTTCTCATTTCCCAGGTTGACTTCTATCAGTTCATCGACTGTGGCTTGTCCTCCGTCTTCTATCTCCGGAGGTGTCGGTTGGAGGTCAACGAAGTCTGGAATGCCATCTTGAGGGTCGAATACTTCGACTTCCTCGTCAGACACCGCCAGAGCTTCCTAAGGTTTCTTGATCTCTCGTGCTAGCGGCTGGGTGGATTGTTCTATTAGCCAATCCATTGCCGTTGCAGCTTCCAAGGATGAAAGAACAGCCTTGGTGTTTGCAGATGAGATTACAGCCATGACGGGCTGGTAACCGTTCACTGCCAGGCCCAGACAGCATGCTGATTTTGCAGCAGAAGTTTCACCTTCTGGGATAGTTGTATCTTCCGCAGAAGTGGCTTTTTCTTCTCTAGTAGCTGGCTCCCCTTGATTGGAGTTGACCAAGGCCTCCCTGATTGGCAGAAAGGGTGTTGAAGTTGTCATTAGTAGGACCCCTGTAGAGGGGGAGACTCCTACTTCTTGAATGTCTTCGGCTTCGCTGCTGCTAGCCGTATCAAATTCGGCTTGAAAGGCCGCTTCTTCAGGATGAACTTGCTCCCAGCATCGGCAAGGGGCCGAGGTTTCTGCTTCTTGATTTCGGGACTCAGCGAGTTCAAGATATTCGGCTTCCGCCGGATATTCATTAAAGGTTGCCCTCAGAGGGCTATCTTCAGTAGGATAGAAGGCGGAGATAGTATCCACCTCGTACCACCCACTGTAGTAATATTCTTCCAGGGTGAAGCCCAACCCTGGATGTTGAGAGACACGTCTCATTTCCTTATCCAGATTTGCAGGATACCACATCTTCTGGAAAGCTTCCTTGCGTTTTTGAGACTGATCGGGAGGGATGTGTTGCTTTTGAAACATCCTGGCCGTTCGATCAGTTGTAAATGCCAGGCCCTGAACAGGAACCCGCGGGTTGGCTAGATCCTCAGGGAGGCTGCAGTCTGTGTCTTCCTGAGTGGGATGCTCTTCAGCTGTATAGAATAAGCTGCTGGGCCCATCTTCCTGTGTCACCTCCCAAGCTTTGAAAGGTTCGACAGTGGGATCATTGAGGCCGGAGACTGGCTTGGTGAGGCCGGCCGGGACTCCGATGCGGTCGTGCTGTTGATCGACATGTACTTCCTTAGCTTTGGGGTATAATGCTGGGGGTGTCACCCTGTCGACATTTCCAGAAGTCGTGATGTGGGAGACCACCTTTGGCTTGACATATCCGCGCGGCGGTGGTGGATACCAACTGTCACCCGATCTATTCTTCGACGCCCTTACGGGGGGCTTCAGCTTCAGAAACCTTCCGGGGAGACCCCGTATATAGGTTGGCGTCCGCCAAGTGACATTCAAACACCTCGAATGGGTGGATATCAGCAAATATCCTCTCCTCCTTCCCCTGGAGGCTGTATTTGATGCACTGGTGGAGCGTGGAGGGCACCACCATATTTTCATGCAGCCATGGGCGGCCGAGCAGTGCTTTGTAGGAGGTGCGAGAGTCAATGACATGAAACTGCACCGTTGTAGTGAAATCTGCCAGGGTCAGTGTGAACTCTGCCACTCTCATAGATACTTCACATTTTTGGTTGAAGCCAGCGATACGCATATCCCCGACTTTCTCGAGATGCACATTAAAGTGGTACCTCTCGTATATTCTATATGGCAGGATGTTGACTGCTGCACCAGGATCGACCAGAATCCGGTTCAGTTCTCTTCCGTTCAGGTGACCTTTCATATATAGCGGCCTGTTGTGGCTGGCAGTAGGTAGTAGCATGTCTTCTGGAGAGAAGGTCATACTGGCTTCTGGTATAGCCTCAGCTATGCAGGCTTCAAAATGAGCAGGCGTCTGCAGAGCAGTGATGATCGCCTGTCGAGTCTCTTCACTCAAAGAGAGAATTTCCCAGATCGTAAATCGAGCGGGGAGCTTCTTGAGCAACTTCATTATTCGGCTCCCAGCCCGGACATTGGAGAGCTTCATCTCTTCAGCCCATCTGGGCTTGGGGAGGTTTTGATTTGTGGGTCCAGACGGACCTGCTTCATCTTCCTCGGACTCGGCACCCTCTTGGCCGGCACCGGCTGTCGGGTCTTCTTTATTAGCTGTTGTAGGGCAAGCTCCATCTGCATTTGCATCCTCAGTAGATTGCGCTGGCTGCGGGTGAATGACCCCGGGTGGAGGGTTAGCATCTTGGCAGGGCTGCTTCCCTTGTGACATCTTCATAAATTCAAGGAATGAAGGGACTGCCTTGCCCCCACTCTTGTTGTATAGGCCTGACGGAGGAGGGATTTGGGCTCCCTTAACTTCCGGTGGAGGCGCCTTGTAGGGTTGCTCCCCTCTGAACATAATGTTGTGATTGGGTGGTGATTGGCGCCCCCATTTTCGGCCTGACCGAGTGGCATGCGCAGCAGTTGCGGCCTCGGCCTTGCCCCCCCCGGCATGGGGTGTGAGGCAAATTTCTTCTTCTTCCTCTTCTCCGGGTAGGTTGAAGAGTGCTGACAGGGTATTGCAGGAGACAACCTGTGTTTTACGGGCCCCAGCGGCCTTTCTTTTCTTCTTCTTTTGCTTTTTCTTCTTTTTGGTTTCTGCAGGTGCCTGCCCCCAAAACAGACTGCCCTCTTCAGGGGGTGTTGCTTCAGCTTCCTCCACCTGTTTGAGCGAGAGTTGTTCCAGCTCTTGCCATGGGACGTGGTCCCGTACCAGCAGAGGTTTCAATTCGGGCTGTACATATTCATCCAACCCTTCAATCAGGTGCTGCAGTCGAAGGACTCCAGGATTGGTTTCCTTGATTACTGGCAGCGGAGTTTGTCTCCTCCTGTTAGGTGTATGTATTCTGACAGTTGTAGGTGGAGTGACCCATACGGGTGCTACCACTGGCGGAGCAGGCCGGGGTGTAATGCCACAGATATGTGCCCCCTCTTTTGGGCGGGGTGCCCTCTTCTTCTTGTGCTTCACAGGGATTTGCTACCACCCCTGCTGTTCTTTCACGGGCTCCAGGAAATGGATTTCGTAGGTGCTCCGTGTGCTTGATTCAGAGATCTCCTGAGGTAATGCCTGGTAGAGGGAGACCATGTTGATTGCTGCCCTCCTGAAAGGGGCTTCATGTGGCTGAGGAGGGTCTACTTTATACTCTCCCAGCTCTATCTCATTCTTCTTCACCATCCCTTCGATGACGTCTTTGAAAACATAGCAGTCTTTGATTGGATGTCCCAACATCTGGTGGTAGGGGCAGAATCTCGGACTGTCTTTCCTTTTCAGGTCCTCAGGTCTCCTTGGTTCAGGCAGAGTGACCATGCTGTATTCTATTACCCAGTCGAACAGGACTCGGGTTTTGTCTCTTGGAAAGGAATAAGCTTTCTTCATTTTGTCCCTCAGCGAAGGACCTTCTTTATCATCTGGAGCTTTTGCAGGTTGCGGGGGAGCCGCTTTCTTGCATTTCTCCTTCTGTTGTTCGAATGCCTTGATATCAAGCGCATTCGCTTCTTTAGGTGTGGGGCGCCGTTCCGCAGCCTTGCCTTTCTGGGCTGTGCTGGCAGTTGATGTCGGGACAGGCTTGGCTAGAAAAGCCTCCACCTCAGCCACCACATTATTCAGCCGGTCGAACGACCGAATTTCCATACCAATCATCTTTTCCAGGACCTCCCTCCTGAGGTTTTGTTTACATATTTGCACAGCGTCCTCCTGATGCGGGGGCCGGTTGCACCTCATTCCGAGGTTCCTCCACCTCTCGATGTAATCAAGGGCTGTCTCATCTGCCCTTTGTTTTGTTGAGTAGAGTTCGGCCACTGTGACCTCCCTCTCTGTGACATGGAATCTTTCTCTGAATTTTCTCTGCATATCCGACCAATCATTAATTGATCCGGCCGAGAGGCTAGAGTACCATTCAAATGCGAGCCCCGTCAACGAGGACCCGAAGAACTTCAGCAGATATGACTCGTCGGTGGCCAGATCACCCATAACGGTCATATAATATGCAATATGCTCTTTAGGGGACCCCTTCCCGTTGAATTTGTCGAATTTGGGCGGCTTGTTGACCCCTGGGGGGAGCCATTTTGCCGCATGGTGTTGCGGGTAGGGCACCCGATAGGCATCGAACGCGACGTAGTCGCCTTCACTTTTCTCTGCGAGCTTCAGCTCGATCATCCTTTCCACCATCATCCGGCTCACGACCGTGGGGTCGACTGGCTCCGGATAGAAGTGTGCTGGCTGCAGGTACGGGGTGACCAGGGTGGTCGCCTGTGGAGGATGCAGCAGCGGGGGTGTCGGATGCACCTGGGGGAGCACCGGAGGTAGCAGCGGCTGAGGCTGTGGCGGCCGCTGTTGCGCTGTCACCTTGCTTGGCTCTGATGGCTGGGACAGTGTATAGAGCGATG
Organism: Amorphophallus konjac; assembly: GCA_022559845.1. Taxonomy (NCBI): domain Eukaryota; kingdom Viridiplantae; phylum Streptophyta; class Magnoliopsida; order Alismatales; family Araceae; genus Amorphophallus; species Amorphophallus konjac. The sequence continues at coordinate 191,642,815 of CM040117.1, forward strand.
GAGGGTCGTCACGACGAACCGCTCCCCAGGATGATTCACCCTGGACTTTGGGTGGTTTAGAAGCTGATGAATGCTCAGTCTTTTCTATCAGCTGTTTCTTCAGAGAATCTTTCTCCCGTTGATATTTTTGCAGCAGCATCAGAACTGATGGATCTATAGTGGTGGGGATACCCTCTGTCGTTTCCCCGGACGTACCCTCAGGCAGGATGTCGAGGAGGACGTCGTCTTCTTCTTCCGTCGTCACCACATTAGCGGTCAAGACGGGGGCCTTATCATCCCAGCGGGGATAGACTTGGGGTTGTTTCCCTCTCATGGTCGCCAGAAGCTCTCTTGCCGCTTCTGTTCTGCGGGTAGCTGGCCCGGGCCGTACGGCCAATTGAGCCAGTTCTTGGGAGTCTTCAGGAAGCTCCCCATATCGGCTGGATATACCAGCCATGTTGCAAGCAAAGACCTGCATCCTTCTTCTCTGTCGATGGACCCTCCGTCTGGCTTGTTGCGGAAAGGTCAGCCTCTCGAACACAGAAACTCTTCTTTCTTCTTCCCGCTCGGGGAAGGCTTCATCGGCTTCGATCTCGAAACCGTCGTTGTACCCATTGTCGTCGACTGACGACACCATCATTCTATCTCCCATGTCTTCTTCATCCGCCACTGACGGGAAGTAGTCCTCGTTAGTGGCGACTGTCTGCATTAGTCGCTGCTGACCCAGCGAGGGGTTGCCCAGCCCTCGAAAGTAGTTCCTGATCAGACAGGTTACCTCCTCTTGACCCCGCTCTTGATAGAGTACGGGGGATAGTTGTCGACCTCCAACAGGAGGGATATAGGCCAGCCGAGCTCTGTCGGCCGGATGTTGGAATCTTCGTCCCGTGACTGGGACGTTGGCTTGGCGGGCAACAGCCCGGAAACTTCTGCGGCGCGGGGGATCTGCAACCACTTCTTCTTCATTCTTCGGGGACAAGCCCCTTTCTCTTCTCACTCCCGCCTCGTCGTTCATAGGACGGCGGCGGATGGGTGTCAGATGGTAGGCAGGTCAGGTCCGCTTGGGAACCCACACCAGTTTGAACTTTTTCGGCTTGAGTGCCGAGCTTCCATGGCCATAGGGGTCGGCTTCTTCTCTTTCTTCTCTCCTTCCAGTGAGAGCTTGATAGGTATTGCGGACAGCGATGTTGGGGATGACTCGGTCTGGCGTCACCCGGGCCGTGCGTCCATCGAGAAAGACGCGCATGCCTCCAACAAGCATAGATTTCCCGGACTGCGATAGGGTTCCGGTGATTGCAGCAGCATTCTGGCGGACCTGGCGACGCTGGCGTCCTCCAGGGTGCTTGTTGATGACACTGGGGTGGGTCCCACGTATGACGTGGTGCACCAAGCAGCTAGCGGCCAGGGCCGAGCTTTCAAGCAAGTCTTTACAGCAGGGAACCTTCAGAGGCTCCATCTTCTTTGCGACTTCCTTGGCAGGCTCTGGGGCTTCAACCTCCAGGATATCGACGAAGGCTAACCCCAAAAAGTTGGGGAAGCCTACAGCGGCAGGGAAGCTGCCGAATTCCATGGGTATCGCCAGGTACCCTTGCGCGTGTCCAGCAACGATCGAATGATCGAAATCGACGCCAGTTATCCCGTGGATCGTCATTGATCTGCCTGCAAAGACAAATAGGGAAATAATCAGTAGCCTTTGAGAGGGCTTCGAAGCCCGGATATCTCGGCAAAGAGATGAAAGGTGGCACTGGTCCCACCGGGCGTGCCAGACTTGTTTGACGCGGAATCTTTTTCCTTCCTTTTTTCTTGGGTTTCGCGGGTCGATCAGTCAATTGGCTAACTTGGTAGTTAACTGGCTGATTAACGACGCGGGCGTGCCAGTCACATGAGTGACGAGTTATTATGTGCTCATTCTGACCCATGTCGGGCGAATGTGAGGTTCGGTCGGGACCAGCTGTCCGCCATACCATAAAGACTATGGCGTTAATTACATCCCCCACGAGGAGGGAACACCTTTGATTAATTGTCGAGATAGCGGGCTGTCGAAGCCGAAATAAAAAGAACTACATGATGACTATGACAAAAGCCTACGGAAGGCGTTTGTTTATCATGCAAGGGATGCATAACTCATAGAATAATGGACCCTTGGTACATGGCAGAGGACGTAGGTCCGAAGACCACCATCGCGCATAGCGAAGACTTCCGATCGAGTGTGACCCGACCTCTTGTCAACGTCCTTTGATATACGTAAGGGTTGATGCGGATATGCATGGGAAATCATGCTGCGTGGGGCATGATGACGATGCTACAGCGTAAATCCGATAGCATGCCCTCTTCCTTCGGATTATACCCAAAAAAGGGAGATAGGATATCCATCCATGGAGAGCCGGAATGGAGACCCAGAAGAAAATCAGGCACAGGCCTGGATCCAAAAAGGATCCAAATATGACGGGACAGTCTGCGCCACTCGTTAATATTCCCCTCGAGGGGCCATTGGAGGGCATGCGGTGGCAGAACTCCGAGGGCCAGTGGGGAGACGGGAGAGTTATCGTGTTCGGTGTAATGTAGGGGTGGAACCCCCATTAATATATCTCCGTGGGCCCAGGTGAATGACGATAATCCCTTCGCAAGATGCTGAAGACTGGCTTAAGGGTTGATGGGAGTAGGACCTCTGGGTTTGGGATGATTATTCTGGGGTTTAATGGGATGTTGAGATATCAAGATTTGAAGAAGAGCACCCACTAGTAAGGTGAAATGACACAGATATTAGTCGGCGCTGGAGATCCCGGCACGAAGGGCAGACGGCGCGAGGGGAGGGGGTTCAAAGGGGCATCGGCCCAGCCTGGTCCCGGCGCGAAGGAATACGGCGCGAAAAAGGGGCTCAAGGGGGTCTCGGCCAAGCCTGGTCCCGGCGCGCCCTGGCCTTCGGCGTGCCCTGGTCCCGGCGCGCCACCCACCCGGCGCGGGTTTGGCGCCGGGAGGCAGTGGCGCCGAGGGCTGTTCTATGAGGTTTAAAGAAAGGGTATTTGTGAGGGTTTTATGGGCGTTCAGTGGAGATTTCATGAAGTCAGGTGGGGGTTATAGGAAATGAGGGTGGATGCACTCCTGGAGGGGGGTGTTCAAAGAGATCATTAGCAGGGAGATGTATTCCCTATGAGGGCAAGATGCCGTGAGATATCATAACTCAGGCTCTCACCAGATTCAGGGGTTAACTACGCCATCCCGATGAAACATCGTGCCGTATGACAGAGTGAAGCCCTAGGCGAATTTTGACAGCATCTCCCCTTATTTTTGGAGTGTGCCAAGAGAATATCATGGGATATCCACTCACGAATGCCGGAGTAGAAACCAAAATAAGTGCCGGAGCCCGTGATTCAAGTGTCTCGGTCATAAGAGACCGTATCCCCACTGTTGTAATATTCCCAATGCAATCCATCGGAGAGCCTGCAAGGGCAGGGCCCCGTGGTTTACTGGGTTGCAAAATGTAGAGGGACAATTAACCCCTTTGATATAGCTCCAATGAGGTCAGAGGGAAGGGCAATGCACACCCATGGGGCAGGATGTGATTGGCAGAGGCTGTATGGGTTATCGGCACGTGCATGAAGGCACCAGGGTGGCCAATAAACGCATAGGTGTCAATGCAGAGAAGAGGGGTGGTTTTCGGCACGAAGGCCAGGTAGGTTCGGCGCGATATGGGGGATGCAGCCGGCGTGGCAAGCCCTCGGCGTGAAATCCACGCCGGGAGACACCGGCGCCGGGGGGTTTTGCAAAGGAGGTTTCAGAACCCAGTAGGGCTTCGGGAGCTTGAAGGAAAGGGGTTTTACCTCGACTGTCTTAGATGATGGAGGGGGAAGAAACCCTTGGGGGAAACACCTTGCCTCCGGGAGCCTCACTGAGAGCAAAAAGTGTGCGGGCAGAAACCTCTAAACATATCCCTTTCAGTCCGCATACGAGGAGCCATGAGATAGACTGTCTCAGGCCCTCGAAATGTGGCACGGGAGGGGGATAGAGCGATGGCGAAGAATCTTCGACAGATAGAGGAATTCAAACATAAAAAAGAACTCATTCAAGGCTACCTGCAGCCCGTGCATAGATTAGAACCTCAGATACAGGGGAAGACGGAGAAGAATGATCAGAGGTAGCAGACATCAGCCCATTCTTTCATTAATAACTTCATCCAAATGGCTTACACGCATGCTATTTAGAAAAAGAAATCCGACTCAATCGGAAAGAGAAATCCAGGCTTAATCCCTGCAAAGCAGGGTTACATTGGCATCCGATGCTATTGAAGCAAAGATGCTAGAAATCGGAAATACAGAGGGAAGAGTTGAGACAGATAGGGAGGAGAAGCAAAGGAAGCTGTAGCTGCCCGACGTTCCCACCTGGATCCTTCTTCGAACCTCTGACTCTCTCCTCTTCTTTTCTTCTCTTTTTTTCTTTCAAGGGCTCTCGAACTCCCTCTTGCTCTTCGGTGGCTAAGAACTCTCTTTCTCTTCTTCTTTCTCCTTTTTTTTTCTTTTTCCTCTTCTATGCTCTGTCTGTGATCTCTGTGTTTCGTTCGAAGGGCAGGCCTCTTATAAAGGTGAGACCCTTCATTCATTCGGCATGAGCTCCCCGGCGCGCCAGAAGCGCTCCTCCGGGCGTGACAGCCATCGGCGCGTCCGGTCTCTTGTTTGGGCTTGGCCCATCTTCTTGTCATTCGGCCCATCCATCCAGGATCCACTCAGTGAACTCCTCTCGACGGTGGGGTTCTTGACATATGCATATTACGACCCCACCGAGCCCGTCTACACCTTGCATTCACACATACGTGCGGGGCACCGTGCATCCTGGTTCTTGGAGCGTCAGAGATGTCTGAACATCGGTTTCAGCAGGCAATGGTTGCCTGAATGTTGTTGTAGTTTAATCAGTATGACTATCTGAACGATAGTATTACTAGACAGCGACTTAGCCAGAGACGGCTATAGTCGAACGGAATGATAGGGGTAGTGGGTCTATTCTATTCAGACTCTCAGATCTCCCAGGAATAGCACGTGAACTGTGCCCTCGACTGATCTTCAAAGCTGTGAATATGCTATAGTTTCTTCTGGTATCTTTTAGGTGTCAACAGGGGCGTCGGACCAGCGCTGACGAGCGCGACCCCAGCTAATCCTTGTTTATGGTACCGGTCACTCTACGGTGTCTCTGTCTCTGCCTGGGGCGTCGCAGAGAGACACCAGAGGCTATGGACTAAGTCGTCAGTGGACGCATTCGGCCTTGCTTCTAGTGGATAGTGCTCCCGTCACTTGACGTGAGTTTCTCGTGACTCGAGTTTCCGTTTCACGTCTGCGAGAGGTGATTTTATGTGTAGTTTCTGGGTGTGTTCTCGAGGTAGAGGTCTAGGGTTTTCGGTGAGCATCACCGATGGTTTTCCCTAGGCAGTGTCTGGTTCACGACAATGGTGTCTGTAGACATTTTTAAATCCCATGAAAGATGGGGCATGTGTGTGTGAGAGAGTGGATATGATTAATATGGCATTAAAGCAAACACGTGGAGGAATAAATGTCACAATAAACTCAACCACTCACGCACACAATCAGATCGTGATCGCCACCAAGATACCCAGTACAAAGAGAAACACACTATGTACCTTGGAAAATGAGACAGATGAAGACACTCGCCAAACCAAAAACAGTGCTGGTGTAGGATGAAGACGGTCCTCTGATGACCGCTGCAGGGTGAAAACGGTAGGATGATAGGCCGCTACTAGAACTGAAGCAGAGCACGGGAAGAAGACTCGAGCGTAGGACTTGTACGGTCTTTGGTTGGCTGCATGCAGAGGAGAGACGGTCTGAGGAAGACCGCTATCCCTTGTAGACGGTCGAAGGCAAACCGCAACAACTTCCAGATCCCGAGGCGCGAAACTCGATCCTCCACCCCTTCCGACCGGCCAGGAGGAATGGGCCTTGTGCTGAAACACTTGCTGACCTGCAAAACAACACAAATGATAGACGAAAATGACCCCAAATTAGTTTATGAAAGGGCAATATCTATGAATGGGAACAATGGAGGGAACACATAATCAAAAGGGGAAATACCTGGGGGTTTTGGGTTTTTAACCCCTATGGGGTGTGAAAAATAATAGGAGGGTGTGAAGATGCTAGAATACCAGTGAAAAGCGTAGAGAAAAGTGAAGAAAAACGGAGATGGAATGACTAAAAATGTGACCAAAATGACATGAACTATGACTCAAAAACACAACAAAACCAACTACTCTTTGGACCAAAAGCTTAGGGGACGTAGAAAGCCTTTCTCCCTGACTGGATTTCACTCCGAAAAGTAGCAGCACTTCGACGTGAAGTCCAGAATCTCCCCCCTTGCGGCCATGAGCCAAGGGTTCTATTTATAGACTCTTGAAACCCTAGCTCGAATGGAGGGCTTTTGGGCGGGAATTAGACCTGGATTCTTTTGAATAAAATGGAGATAATACTCCCAATTTTTATCAGGATCAAACGGCGCTCGATTTGGCTAAGAATCCGCGAAGAAATCTGTGGATCAAGCAAGGGGTTTGACCACGGATAGAGAGAAAAATCGCCCGTCGACGCAGGAATCTCGGCTGTTAAAAATGGTCTTGCAACAGACCGCCCAGGATGCTAAGCGGTCCATCAAATGACCATTATGCATCTGGCCGTTAGAAAATAAAAATATGATAGATATGCCCATTTATCCAAAGACCAAGTCAAAGAAGAACTCCCGCCAAGTGGAAACGGTCTTTTGACAAACCGCAAACGGTCTATCGCATGACCGCCTTTACCCTAGTCATTGAAAAAAATGAAAACAAGATAAATATGCTTAATTATCCACTGACCGAGTCAAACGAGAATTCCTGCCAAGTAGAAATGGCTCTTCGACAGACCGCCATATTTATGGGATAGTCTATCATGAGACCGTTTACAAAACAACAGGTCGACGCAAGTCAGAGACAGGTCGACGCGAAAAAGGACAGGTCGATGCAGGTCATGAGAAAACGGTCGTCCAATAGACCGCCACATTCATGAAACAGTCTATCGTGAGACCGCTTTAAGGTGGTCGTTGGAAAATAGAATAAAAAAATGTGTTCGTTTATCAAATGACCAAAATGAAATTCATTAGGCCCAAAACTCAAGACATTATGTGAGCAGGCCCAGTCAGGGACAAAGTACCCATAAAATGGGCCTCAAACCATCTAAAAATGGCCCAATGAGTGACGGACGACTTGGGACATCATAAAATAAAAGTAAGAAAATAATCCAACTCAAAGGTATAAAACGGGTGTCAACAGATGCCCCTCCTTAACGTCCTCTTTGCAGGGCAGCAAGCGGAGGTGAAGCGAAGGCGAGATGGAAACATGGAGACGAAGTAGAAATGCAGCGGAGCGGACTGAAAAGTGGACGTTAAGGTAAACGACACCCGTTCCTAACCAATGAGTAATAGGAATCTTCCGAAAAACTTCGAACCAAACACTAGGAATGATTGGACCAAAATGACACCAATCTGGAGGAACTAACAAAATAAATGGAAGGAGAAAACACGACCAACCTCATCGGGGGGACACAATCCATGGGCCAATGAGGGGATCGAAATAAGCAATGACGGAAAAATAAAAGAGAGCAGACTAAACTCTAGACAGGGACTCTTAGTCGATCAAACCAACTGAACAGACCAGAAAAGACCTTTCAATTCTAATTGGAATACTCTTTCTTACCAAAACCATGGACGCACGAATGTCCATCACCAATCAGATACTTTCAGACGGATTAGGGTCATGAATGCTCAAAGATGCGTATGATGCATGCTGGGCTAAAATAAAATAAATCATTAAAATGAATGCGAAGAAAGATAAAATAGAAAATACTTGAGAATAATATTGCTAGACTAGATCAATTAAGGTCAGGACACTATCCGCAACCACGGCGTGCAAGATAGAACCATCGTCCCCTAATTCCACCAACATAATGGCCTATCCAACGATTAAACATGTGTACCTAGATCATCATCATTTTTGGTAAAGGGGAACATCAGGTCCCAGAACACATGAATGACCAGCCAGTTCTCGAGGTAATTATAACATAGCTACCATATAGTAATGCATTAAGGGATAAAGGGATACGAAATACTTACCTGACTTACCTGACTGGCTGAGGTATGTGGCAATGCTGCGAGAGATCATAAAAAGATTTTGCAATATAGAATAAGCCAGGCAAGTCACAAAAGTTATCCATTTAAGCACATTATGCAGCCAAAACATTTTGGAAAATAATATATGTCCTTTAAACCCAACGTCTTCATAGAAATGGTCCCATCCAAACCGCCCAAGGAAGGAAACGGTCCTAAATCTGACCGCATATATCAGCAAGATTTGAATTCTAAGCATCAACACTTAAACGGTCATAGGGAGGACCGTCTGACAAGGTGATGGTCAGAAACCGACCGTCTTATGGAATATGATTCGACACAAAAATGTAGCAATGATTATAAAAATGGTCGCCACATGACCGCCTATAAACTAAAAATGGCTAGTCGTGAGACCGCCGTATAGACGTCGATTTCAAAAAATGAAATCGTTCCCTTCGCCTTCCCCACTTCTCCCACTTCCATACCCACGGCCAAAGCTCCTCCGCCGTGATCCTCACCCCCAAACTCTCTCTCCCCCTCCTAGTTCCCTCTTTCTAGCCCTCAAATGAGGCTCAGGAAACAAGCTCTGATGAGGTTAAAGTGCCGAACGGCTCAGGAAAAGGAGGCTCAACCGCCGGTGAACCCTCCGGAGGAGGTGGCGCCGCCGCCGGCCGTGTCCACGGAAGAAGGGGCACACATGGTTGCCGGGGCGTCGGAGGAGGTAGAAGTAACGCCGGAAGGTAAAGCAGCCGCCATGGAGGCCAAGAAACCAACCCGAGGGGCTTCCACGTCCGAGGTAGGCCACGGACCTAAAATCCCTAGATTTCAAATTTCTAGCAAATGCATGGGGTTTGGATGGGAGAATAGGGATCACACCAACCCCTAGGGATGATTGTAGGGCCCATAGGACCATTTCCAACAAATGGGAGGATAGGTGAACGACGTCGGTCGCGGCGGGATTGAAACGGCACAAACAGGGACCGCTAAGGGGTGGAAACAGTCCGCCTGAGACCGTAGATACGAACCGACGTCGTAGGGGTAGAAACGGTCTGAACTAGACCGCATAGAAATAAAGCAGTCTCCCAAACGACCGTAGGGTTAGAACCCACTCTCAAAGGTTGAAACGGTCCTAACTGGGCCGCTAGAGAACAAAACGGTCTCCAACAGACTACTATTTAAACAAAAATGGTCATGGGTTGACCATTTAAACCCAGATCAGCGAAGAGGTTTATTGTAAGATGAAAATGGTCTGATAAGAACCGCTGGAAATTCCAAACGGTCAACAAAAGACCGTTGGAGGGGTAGAAACGGTCCTGCGATGGCCGCCTCCTTAACATACTGCATTTTTTTCTTTTATCTTTCATTTTTATGCAATGCATGATTTATTAAAACGAATGACTGACCTAAAATGTTAAATGTATGCAGGGAAAGCGCCGGACACGGATTTCTTGGCTCCAGGTTCGGGCAGTGTATCTGGCACTGCCCGACTTTCAGAGGGAGAGACTAGCGGCCATGGGGTTCGCGGAGTTTCTCGGCATGGAGGTGAAGAGGCTCGACACCACACTCCTGTACGCGCTGCACGACCGGTGGGATCCGGTCAGTCGAGCATTCCTCTTCCCATGGGGTCATATGATCCCGATGCTGGAGGATGTGGCGCGCATCACCGAACTATGGGTGCACGGCGCGCTAGTGAGCAGGAGGACACTGACAGACTATCGGGAGCTGGCCTAGAGGTTGCTGGGCTGGGAGCTGCAGAGACCAGAGCGCCACTCGACGATCCTGCCGAGGGCGAGGCTGCAGGAGAGCCTAGGCCTGAGAGGAGCCGGGATCGCAGTTGGGGAGCTACCAGAGCAGCACCTAGGACATCTGACGGATCGGGCATGGGAGCGGGTAGAAGCTGCGCTGCGACCAGAGGCAGACGTGGTACTACGACGGTTCCTAATGCTGCTGTTTGGGAAGCTGTTGTTCGCCACCAAGGTGAACGGAGTGAGCTGCAGGCTCCTGCACCTACTCGAGGAGGTAGACCGAGTCAGCAAGGATGCGTAGGGTGCAGCGGTTCTCGCCTTCCTCTTCGACACCCTGAGCTCGACCAGTCGGCGCATGATGCTCGACGGATTCTCCCCACTACTTCAAGTAAGCCTCGATTCTTAAAATGCTTGTGTAATTCCTATATGATTTCATGAAATGTTAAATGCTGACATTTTTTATGCATGTTTGGGCCTATGTTGTGGCGACCCGAGATCCGGATACCGGGAAGGCCCGATAGCCCGAGACTCGAACCGCCGCCTACGAGCCGGGAGGGCTCGGAAGGGCTAAAAGGAGTGTGAAGGCACAAAGAAATAGAAAATAAAGCAGGATAATTTAATAATTAACAGAAATAAATAGAAAACTACTACAACAGAGTCTAGTCCAATAGAAGTACAGTCTAAAGCAGTAAAACGTACCACACGTCAAGTGAACACTCGGCCCGGCGAGCTAGCAACTAGAACCTCCAAACAACCTCCTCGAACCTCGAGGCAGAACTGCCGCACCTGAAAAGTAGGGGTGAGCCTCCTGTCACTGGCTCAGTAGGGATCCCGCGGAACCCCAACTGAGAGACAACGGCGACACGGAAAGCTGTAACTACGAAAGCAGGAAAGTAACTACGGTGGTCGGCAAAACCTCGGCTCTACAGCTACTCCTACTGTACCAAAAAACACGACCCGGTCTCCCAGTCGGGGGACAACCAAGCCACAAACCCGACATCCTGACCCCACGGTCGGGAGACGACCAGAACACGAACCGCCCTAGCCACGCTACTCGGAAAATGCCACGACACATCCGTTGCGGAGGCCTGCCCTCACAAAAAGGGCCCGAGCCAAAACCACACGGTCTGGGAACACGGTCACGACCTCACCGTCATGAACACAACACTGTCTGGGGAAAGTCTCTCGGTGACTCTCACCAGAAACCCCAGACCTCGACTCTGGGAACACTCTCGAAACCACTCACGAAGTCCCGTCTCGCGGACGGAAACAAAACCCGGGACACGACAATCACGTGACAGGAGCACCGCCCACCAGAAGAATGACCGGATGCGTCCCCTGACGTCTTACACCGCGTCACAAGCGTCTAGCTACAATGCCCCAGGCGGAGACTCAGACACACACAGTAACCAGTACCACAGAACAATGACTAGTTGGGGTCGCGCCTGCCGGCGCCGTCGAACGGCCCCAACCTCGTGTGCACACTCAGACCATACACCCTAGGCCTGTCTTCTAGCTGGTAATTCACCCTAAGCCCGGACTCGACTGTACGCAGGGGCCCTATGGTAACCAGCCTACTCACCGTCTCTCTCGAGTCAGCCGCTCCACCACTCCCGGGTGGGTCAGCACACGCGTGCCGTAAGAAGGCTACGACTAGTGGATGTGTCACAGAACATGAACACTGAAAACCACGCACGCACCCATTGCGAGTAACATGGAGTAACAGGCGGCTTGACGCCACCAGACTCTGGATGGTCCACTAGACCTAATGAACCCAATGGTCCTTGAGTCTCGAGACTCGGGGTAAAGACCGTTGAACATGACAGCACTGAGCCGTCAATCTGGCCTAATCCCTAGGTCCGAAACCATGATGCGATGACTCACGAGGCAGTTCACAACTGATGAGACCCATCCCTCGAGGAGGGAAACTTAAGCGACTTCCAGCCTCAGGCAGGGAGATTGGACTCACAGTCCAAGGCCACACACATGGCCCACTCGTAAACCACCTTCCGGAGAGACCACGACGTGCGGGGAAACCTTACCGCACTCACACCGACACACGGTGACTCGATCTAGTAAGAACACGGAAGCCTAGATCACCTGGGGTCACCCGGACCCACTAAGCCCACGGGCACGCTTATCGAGATAACATGATACCTCCAGACAACCCAAAAACATGGTCACGAAACCCACGGGGTGTCTGGGACACTCACGAGGTCGAAGGTCAACCACTGGGTCACAACCGGGTCGACCGGAGTTCAATGCAACATAATCAGAACGCTGGAGGGTCACCCGGACCCTTAAGCTCATGGGCACGCTAATCGAGGTAAATGAAACCTCCAGACACCTAAAGATACGGTCACGGAACTCCACGGGGTGTCCGGGACACACACGGCCCAAGGGGAGCACGATCAGCCGTAGACTGCCCGCCCTGGGCTGCTCGGTTGGTCGCCCTCATGAACGCGCTAGCCTTGCATAGCGCGTTCATAAGAACGCGCTAGCTTTCCATAGCACGTTCAGACAGAACAGAACGCGCTAGCCTTCTCTAGCACGTTTAGACAGAACAGAACGCGCTAGCCTTCCCTAGCACGTTCAGACAGAACAGAACGCGCTAGCCTTCCATAGCACGTTCTTCAGAATGCGCTAGCTTCCTATAGCGCATTCTTTAGAACGCGCTATCCGCCTATAGCGCGTTAAGAACCGCCTTACTGTTCATCTTCCCCGATGAACGTGCCCTATCGGGGAGGCGTGTTCTCCAAGAACGCGCCCACCAAGGCGAGCGCGTTCTCAGTCCGCGCCCGAAAATGGCGAAAACCGCGGGAAAACCCATTCCACACCCCGTTCACCCCCAGGTGAAGGGGAAACAAAGGGAAAAACATTCCCCAATCTCTCTAGCATCGAGAGGACCCATTCTAAGCCCAAAAATATGGTCAAACCGCAAGATCCATCTCAATCCCCAAAAACATGCATTTTCCACAAAACACCCAAATAAGCCCGCTCGGCTCACCACGGCCTACAAAACTCACGAAAAATGAAGTACACGAGTTGGGAGTCCATCTCCCTACCTCCACCGAAGATTCGACGCGCCATTGACGCCGATCCACGAAGAAACACCGTTTAAACCCTGGCCGGTTCACGATCCCACGAATCGCCTCCACCATCGCGATCCTCGTCACGTGCCCGTCGCTCCACGTCCCACGAGCCACGCCGCCCCGCCCTCGCCACCTCCGTTGGCCGCCCGGAGTGAGAGGGGGAGAGGAGAGAACGTGAGAGAAGAGAGAGGGAGGGAAGAAAGAAATGAGAGATGGGGAGAGAGAGAAAAAGGAGGTTAATATATAGAAAATCCAAAAATTCTCAAAAATACCAAAAAATAGAAAAATATACCCCCGCGATCCTCGGAACACGCTGATCGCCGTGGTAACGTCCCGGCGTCGGAGAACACAACGGTTCACCCATTACGGGATTCCAAAGGTCCGACAGATAGAAAACACGCGTAAAACCCCAAAACGCAACCCAGGACCCATAAAGGCGCTCCGAAAATTTTAGAAAATTATCGGCGTGCTCCTTACAACGCCACGGACCCAAGGAAATTCACGGGTGTTGAATCTCTGTAGGTTTGATGATGACTAACACTATGAATCAAATTATGTGTTGCTTCCTGGTGACTGTTAAAGATCCTGCATTGTATGGATAATCTCTGGATCTTGGTTCTGAAAGGAGCCTTGGGAAATTTCTTGTATGCATGCACACCTTCTGATTAAAATGTATTCATCATGATTTTTGGATTAAATGCTCCTCTAACACGTTCACCCATTAGCCCGTACCTGTCTGTCTTCATCTATATGGGTTCTGTGCTTTTAGTGCGTTGACGCACTTGGCTGACTGCGTAGACGCAATTGTGCGTCTTTCACTTGCTGTCTTTTTCATTGCGTCGACGCTGACACTAGATGCGTTGACGCATTGGCCAGTTGCCAAGGGCGTGAGCATCTCGCTTGAGGAGCTGAGGCGACGCTGCACGATGGAAGCGTTGACGCCTTGGGCTGATGTCCAAAGGTCTTTTGATCAACAACCAAGCCGATGCGTCGACGCTGTCACTAATGCGTTGACGCATTGGTGTGTATTGTGAAGGGTCCTGCTCTCCAATATAAACTCATTACGTTAACGCCTTGGCTTTATTGCGTTAACGCGTTCTTCAGTCCTTTGATAAGTTCCGTGCAATCTGTGTGAACAAACGTATGACTTGAATATTTCTGAGATTGAATGAATGTTCTCTGAAATCTTACAGGGACTTAAAGACAAATTGGAACTTTATTCCAATCATGTGAGCACGTGATTTGAGGGAATAATCGTCTAACACGTGGCTCGGCTCATCTGGAAGCATCTTCTTCGCGCGTGTCTCCCACACCCTCAGTCTCTCGTGAGTCTGGATATATAGGAAGGTTTCCGCTCCTGAAAAGCTGCTGAAGCCACAAGAAAAAGGGTGAGGCCAGAGCGAGAGGAAGGAGAGGAGAAGCCATCCTGATCCATTCGTTGAGCGTACCTGGAAGAGAGAGAGTGATGAAGGAGAGGATGATTTTCTGCTACGTGTTGTCTATACTTCTTTAAGAAGCTACATTGTTTCTCCGTTCGATTGTCTTTCAATATTTCTTTATGTCTTCGTTTGTTCGTTCTTAAATTCCGATACTCTGTTTACGTTCCCTCTAGGTGTAGAGGAAGAGAGGTGAATCCTCTAGGTCGTAGTGTGGCTTCCCTCTGATTTAGATCAGAGGAAGGGAGGAGTTCTCCGGGGTTTTGTGTTCAGGTAGTGAGAAGGCTACCTGGGCTCTTCCCTCCGACTGAGGAGGAAGAGAGACAGTGTCTCTGAATTGCAGTGAGGGTGGGTCACTGCTGGTTTCATTCTTGTCTAAGAGGAACGGAGAGTTATCTCCGGGTCAGGTCTTGTGGTGTGAGACTTGGGTGCAAGCTGTGAGTTCAGCGTCTGTAGGGATTTCGATCCCCAAGCTGTGGATCAGCGTGTTGTTGGCAGACTAAGTCTGCGGTTCTTTCTTGTGAAAGGGAAGCCTCACTCTGCCTTGAGTGAGAGATAGACGTAAGTCTGCAGGTTGCAGACTGAACCATCTAAACCTCTTGTTCTCTGTGGTGTGGTTGTGCGCATCTATTTTCTTTATGCTTCTGTCTGGCTTGATGAAGTAAGTGTGATTGTTGATGATCGAAACCTTGGTCTGACTGCTCGCTTAGTGCTTGTGCATATGTGCTGATGAAATTCTGAGTGATATATGTTCTGCGCTCGTGACCTGCTTTATCTTGGTTAAGGTTCCGGATCATTTTATATATTGTCAGTCTTCCTAGCCAATCTCATCTTCTAAGATCTCCTCGGCTCGGACAAATATTTTTTAAACGGTGATCTATTCATCCCCTCCCCTTCTAGCTCACCGTCCTCCTGTGTAACAGTTGGTATCAGAGCGGGTTTGCCCGAGATGTGGTCCAACGACCAGGGTAATCCTGGAACCAGTGGTCCTCGCAGCTACATAGCTGAAGGACAGTCAATCTCCCGTCCCCCATATTTTGATGGTTCTAATTATTTCTTTTGGAAAAATAGGATGGAAGTTTTCATCCGATCTCAGAGCCACAAACTGTGGAGAGTCATTACAACTGGACCTTATGATTTACCTCCGAATGAGGAGATGTGGTCTGAAGAACAAGTCAAATTATCCGGACTGAACTGGTCTGTGCTCAACATCATGCAGTGCGCAGTTCACCCTGAAGAATATGCCCGAATTTCGGCGTGCAAGACAGCTAAGAAGATGTGGGATGAACTAGCGCTGATTTACGAGGGTACCTCTCAGGTCAGAGCTACCAAGGTAAACTACCTAACCTCTGAGTATGAATTATTCAAGATGAAGTCAGAGGAGAGCGTGACTGATATGTACGCTAGGCTGTCACTGATCACAAACAGCCTCAAGGGATTTGGAAAGGAAATATCTGAAGGGGATATAGTCAGGAAGATCTTAAGATCCTTGACTCCAGCGTGGCACACAAAAGCTACTGTGATAGAGGAATCAAAGGATTTAACAACCATGACCGTCACTGAACTCATAGGGTCTCTTATGACCTATGAGATAAATCTCAAGAAAACAGGAGAAGGAAATGACAGAAGGGGCAAGAATGTTGCTCTTAAAGTTGAACGACACAGCAGCAGCAGCAGCAGCGGAGAGTCTAATGGAATTCCAGACCTTGACAGAAGTGAAAAGGCAGTACTGCTCACACGTCAGTTCAGAAAATTCCTAAAAATGCAGGGAAATTCATATAGGAAAAGAAGAAACTACTCATCAGGTAAATATCCGAACAATGGCAATGACAAGGATAGGAATGCTAAAAGTGTGATGTGTTATCATTGCAGGAACTTTGGGCACATGAAGCAAGATTGCCCTGAGCTTCAGAAGAAGACACCGGACTACCACAAGAAAGGCTCCAAAGTGTACAAGAAAAAGCCAAAAGCTATGGTATGCACTTGGAGCGATGAAGAAGAAGACTCAGAGACTAATTCCTCAGGAAAGGAGACTGAAGGAGTATGTCTGATGGCCGACGAGGAAAATGAGGTAAACAATCCCTTTGTAACTTACTCTATTGATGACTGGGAAGAGAAATATGGTGAACTGCTAGATATGTACAATGCCTTAGCTAAAGAACATAGAGTCATCAAACGCAAACTCAATATGGTTAATGAAGAACAAGAACTCGTCAAGATAGAAAATTCCAAACTGGTAGTTGAATTAGCTCAGATGGAAAATGTAAGAAATGAGAATAATCTTTTTAAGAATGAACTTAAAAAATTTAGAAAATAGCTTGATGAAACCAATCAACATACTGAAGAAAACCTGAGACAAATTGACTTAATCAAGGAAGGGTATGTAGCTAAAGGTCAATGATGAATTACTGGAAAACAACATATCTCTGCGGAATGAGTTGGAAGATAAGAAGAAAACTCTTGAGAGGTTTGTTTTGGGAGAAAGCAATTTGAACGCCTTGTTAGGCACCAAAGTAAACTTTAACAGAGAAGGTTTGGGTTTCAACCCAAATAAGAAGAAAGCATTTGGGATAAAAACCACCACATTTTGCACTGAGAAAGGAAAAGAGAAACTGGACATCCCATCCAGTTCCAAAAGTACTGAACAACAAAAGAACATCCATAAACAACAGCCTGATTTTGGAAAAAATGTCTTTAAGAAATTCAACAAGCTCACGCACCAGAAACAAGTTGCCTGTCAATTCAACAACTATGACTCTAATAAAAGAATGGGATATTTGAAAAGAAACATGGGAAGGTCTAACTACACACAGAATACTGTCAATAAAATGTCTTCAACTAGACAGTTTAGAAATTATGGTCTGGCTGGGACCCAAGCTTTTATCAACAGAAACTGGACACACCTTGAGAAACAAAAGGAAACAACTGAAATGCACATCAATAGCAAAACTGTCAATTCTCAGCACAGAAAGAAAAAAGGGGTGAAGCAGATCTGGATCCCCAAAACTGTGCTTAATCATTTGAGCGGTATTTTTGGACCCAACTTACCTTGGGCTCCAAAGCACACTACTTAAATTGTTATTGTGCAGGTGAGCCTAGCAGTCGAGAACAGCAAGTGGTATCTCGACAGTGGCTGCTCGAGGCACATGACAGGGGATCAAAGAAAGTTCAGCAAGCTTGAATTGAAAGCAGGAGGGACAGTCAAGTTTGGAGGTAAAAACAAAGGCCAAATAATTGGGACCGGAACCATCGGTAAGAAAACCTCCAACTCTGTTGAAAAAGTATTGTTGGTCGAAGGTCTGCAACACAATTTATTGAGTATTAGTCAGTTATGTGACAAGGGTCACAAGGTCCTCTTTGATGAGCATGCTTGCAAAATTTTAGAACCAAACTCCGCTTAAATAAAGTTCATTGCAAATAGAGTCAATAATGTTTATATTGTGGATCTTGATGTTGAGTCTGAGTCTAATCTGTGTCTCTCTGCTGATTCAGAGAATAACATGTTTGACTGGCATAGGCGACTAGGTCATGCTAGCTTTAACACCTTGCATAAATTAGCTAAATTTGACTTAGTTAGAGGCATGCCTAGCTTGAAGTTCAAATCATTCTCTAAGCCTTGCGATGCCTGTGCTCTAGGCAAGCAAACCCGAGCTTCTTTTAAAATAAGGACTGAGAGCTTGTCAAACAAGCTTATGGAACACTTGCACATGGATCTCTTTGGTCCTACCAGAACCCAGAGCCTAAATGGTAAGAGATTTGGTTTTGTCATTGTCGATGACTACTCTAGATTTGCATGGTTGTTTTTCTTGGCGAATAAGAGTGATGTTTTTCAAAAATTTGAACATTTTTTTAATAAGCAGAAACATGTAGGCCACAAGATCACTGTTATCCAATCAGATCATGCAGGAGAGTTTGAGAACTCCTCATTTTCTAGTTTTTGTGACAAGGAGGGACTGACTCACAAATTTTCTTCTCCCAGGACCCCAGAGCAGAATGGAATTGTAGAGAGAAGGAATCGAACAATAGTGGAAATGGCAAGAACATTACTAATGGAGAGTCAGCTACCGAAGAGTTTTTGGGCAGAAGCAGCAAACACAGCCTGTTATATACTTAATAGAGCTTTGGTAAGACCCATACATAAGAAAACACCATATGAACTCCTGAAAGGTAAGAGGCCTAATGTCTCATATTTCAAAATTATTGGTTCAAAATGCTTTATTCATAATAACAACAAGAGAGACTTAGATAAATTTGATGCTAGAAGTATTCCAGGAATATTCCTAGGATACTCTGAAACATCTAGGGCCTTCAGGGTCTTTAATAAAACTGATAGAACTGTAGAGAAAACCCCTCATGTCATTTTTTATGAAACAAAAATCTCTAACAGTCTAAATGACGATAACAGGTCTACAAGTCATAATGGAGAGTTCCTGAATCAAATGCAAGCGGAGGAAGTACAACCGACTGAAGAACCCACTGATCTGAACCCAGTAAGTACAGCCGAACAAGGTGAGTCCTCAACAAATGTCAGAATTTTAAAAGACCACCCTGTAACCAATATAATTGGTAGTCTTCATGATCCCCCTAGGACAAGATCCCATTTCAGAAATGTTCAGAATCAGGACTTAATTGCTTTAGTTTCTCAAATTGATCCTAAGACCATTGAAGAAGCCTTAAGTGATGAGAATTGGGTAACTGCCATGTGTGAAGAACTAGGGCAATTTGATAGAAACAATGTCTGGGAACTTGTACCTAGACCTGAAAATTTCAATGTAATAGGAACAAAATGGGTTTTTAAGAACAAACTGAATGAAGAAGGTGTCATCTCTAGGAATAAAGCTAGACTTGTAGCTAAAGGCTACAGTCAGGAGTATGGAGTAGATTTTGATGAATCCTTTGCTCCAGTAGCTAGAATGGAGGCTATCAGAATTCTATTAGCATTTGCTTGTTCAAACAACATAAAACTTCAACAAATGGATGTTAAGAGTGTTTTCTTGAATGGAATTCTAAAAGAAGAAGTTTATGTTGAACAACCTCCTGGTTTTCAGTTTTCGACTAAACCTGATCAAGTTTTTAGGTTAAACAAAGCTCTTTATGGACTAAAGCATGCTCCTCGGGCCTGGTATGAAAGGCTGACCAGTTTCTTACTGAATAAAGGATATAACAGAGGTAATGTTGACCAAACTTTATTCACTAAGAATTCAAGACAGGATCTCATCATAGTTCAGGTATACGTAGACGACATCATCTTTGGATCAACAAATCCTGAACTGTGTAATGAATTTTCACAACTTATGTCAGCTGAATTTGAGATGAACTTAGTTGGAGAACTGACTTATTTTCTTGGCTTACAGATAAATCAAATGTCAGATGGCTGCTTCTTCCACCAAACCAAGTACACGCTGGATATCCTAAAAAGGTTTGGGATGACTAACCTGAAGCAAATATCCACCCCAATGAGCACAAGCATGACCCTTAATGTAGATGAGTCAGGTAAACAAGTGGATGAAAAACTCTACAGAGGTATGATTGGATCCCTCTTGTACTTAACAGCTTCTAGGCCAGACATACAATTCAGTGTTGGCTTATGTGCAAGATATCAGTCTAGGCCTACTGAACTTCATTTATCTGCTGTAAAAAGGATCTTTAGATATCTGTCTGCCACACACACATTAGGATTATGGTATCCTGCTTCTCGCACATTAGATTTAGTTGCATACACTGATGCAGACTTTGCTGGATGCAAATTAAATAGGAAGAGCACCAGTGGCCACTGCCAATTCTTAGGAGGATGCCTAGTTTCTTGGAGTTCAAAGAAACAACATTCAGTGGCCCTTTCCACTGTTGAGGCTGAATACGTGGCTGCAAGCAGCTGTGGCACTCAAGTTATCTGGATTAAGCATCAACTTCAGGATTACCAAGTAGAGACAGGGTGTACTCCCATTTTTTGTGACAACACGAGTGCCATAAACATTGCAAAGAATCCTGTTTTACACTCACGAACAAAACACATTGAAATCAGGCACCACTTTATTAGAAATGAAATTGCAAATAAAACATTTGAACTAATTCATGTTGGGACTGCAAATCAAACTGCTGATATTTTTACAAAACCTTTAGATAGTGAAAAATTCACTTCATTGAGAAGAGAACTTGGTATTTACAAACTCTGACTGATCTGTGGAAATGAATTCAATTTTATGTATTTCCATGATTTTAGTGGTAGTTCTGTCTTACTTTTTTTCTGGAGGGGTCACTATGAGAGGGGGAGCGGGTGTGAGATTTGAGTGGGATCTGTTCTGTTGCTGTGCTGTTATCAGGATAGAATGGGAGATAGAGCTACTAGAGAGGGGGAGCTTGACTAATTGAAAACGTTTGAAAGATGGTTGTTGTTGCTGGATTAATTGTCAGAATTGATCTTGAGCATCCCTTTTTAGATGAACCTCGTTCATTTCCTACATTCTTAAGTTTATGCAATTAAAGTCCAGCCAGAATCTTCTTCTAGTAAGTCTTAAGAGGCTAAGATTAACCTTCACAAGTATATCCTCTTACCTTGTTTCTTGACTGATGAACAAGCTAGACTCATATGAAATGGGTTCTGTTATACGCTTTTCATTGGATTTCGTGATAAGACCACGAGTAATTGCCCTGGCTTTGTCTTCAAACAACCTTCTTGAAGAGCTAGTTAAACTGATAAGTGTTTAAAACTGTATACTGAGAAACTAGGAATCCCATCAATGAAATGGGAACTTTCTAAGTCATGAAGTATCAGTTCTCATAAACAAAAACAAAAGAAAGAAATTCAATTCAGAATTTATGTTTGGCAAAGCAATGATGACATGTGGTGAGTAACTGGGGATTCTGGCCTCTGATCAAGGTGTCTCCTCATGTAAAAACTAATAGTCACTATCTCTGTTCTCTAACTGAGAAGGTATGAGACTCTTACACTGAGTAACTGAGGATGCTGGCCTCTGACCAAGGTGCATACTTAATGTCAAAGGTGTAACTGCCCAAATACACTCTATAACAGTGCTTTCTCTCCTTGGAATGTTTGTCCTCAGCGCCTACAGGCTGTTTTCATGGTTCAAATTCTTGTTGTCTTTTTGACGAGCCTTAACAGCTACCTCAGTCATATTTGTTGCACTTGCCCTTCTTTCATATTCATCGTAAGTTGATAAACTTCAGCTTCTTCTGAATCTCTTTCTCTTACCAGAACTCCAAGATTCTTCACTGACCTTAAAGCCCCACTTAAGCATCTAAGATTTGACACTGAGTTTCTACTGTTGGAACTCTCTCCATCTTTTCTCATCAATCCAACGTCAACATCTCTCTTTCTCTTTTTGTTTTGACGATGTCAAAGGGGGAGAAGGTTGAAAGGAGGAGGGGGAGTGAAGAGGTTGAAAGGAGGAGGTTGAGCTAGTGAAAAGGAAGTTTTTGGAATGTTTTGGGTAAAAGATAATGAGTGCTGTGAGTTCAGGTTTTGAGAGGTCACCATTGCTGTTTTATCGAACTATTGCTGTTGTTATTGAGACTGCTTTAGGTTGGTGTTCCTTTTCACTGAATTTGACTCATGGTGTTGCCATCATCAAAAAGGGGGAGATTGTTGAATCTCTATAGTTTTGATGAAGACTAACACTATGAATCAAATTATATGTTGCTTCCTGGTGACTGTTAAAGATCCTGCATTGTATGGATAATGTCTGGATCTTGGTTCTGAAAGGAGCCTTGGGAAATTTCTTGTATGCATGCACACCTTCTGATTAAAATGTATTCATCATGCTTTTCTGATTAAATGCTCCTCTAACACGTTCACCCATTAGCTCGTACCTGTCTGTCTTCATCTATATGGGTTCTGTGCTTTTAGTGCGTTGACGCACTTGGCTGACTGCGTAGACGCAATTGTGCGTCTTTCACTTGCTGTCTTGTTCATTGCGTCGACGCTGACACTGGATGCGTTGACGCATTGGCCAGTTGCCAAGGGCGTGAGCATCTCGCTTGAGGAGCTGAGGCGACGCTGCACGATGGAAGCGTTGACGCCTTGGGCTGATGTCCAAAGGTCTTTTGATCAACAACCAAGCTGATGCGTCGACGCTGTCACTAATGCGTTGACGCATTGGTGTGTATTGTGAAGGGTCCTGCTCTCCAATATAAACTCATTGCGTTAACGCCTTGGCTTTACTGCGTTGACGCGTTCTTCAGTCCTTTGATAAGTTCCGTGCAATCTGTGTGAACAAACGTATGACTTGAATATTTCTGAGATTGACTGAATGTTCTCTGAAACCTTACAGGGACTTAAAGACAAATTGGAACTTTATTCCAATCATGTGAGCACGTGATTTGAGGGAATAATCGTCTAACACGTGGCTCGGCTCATCTGGAAGCATCTTCTTCGCGCGTGTCTCCCACACCCTCAGTCTCTCGTGAGTCTGGATATATAGGAAGGTTTCTGCTCCTGAAAAGCTGCTGAAGCCACAAGAAAAAGGGTGAGGCCAGAGCGAGAGGAAGGAGAGGAGAAGCCATCCTGATCCATTCGTTGAGCGTACCTGGAAGAGAGAGAGTGATGAAGGAGAGGATGGTTTTCTGCTACGTTTTGTCTATGCTTCTTTAAGAAGCTACATTGTTTCTCCGTTCGATTGTCTTTCAATATTTCTTTATGTCTTCGTTTGTTCGTTCTCAAATTCCGATACTCTGTTTTCGTTCCCTCTAGGTGTAGAGGAAGAGAGGTGAATCCTCTGGGTCGCAGTGTGGCTTCCCTCTGATTTAGATCAGAGGAAGGGAGGAGTTCTCCGGGGTTTTGTGTTCAGGTAGTGAGAAGGCTACCTGGGTTCTTCCCTCCGGCTGAGGAGGAAGAGAGACAGCGTCTCTGAATTGCAGTGAGGGTGGTCACTACTGGGTTCTCTCTTGTCTAAGAGGAAGGGAGAGTTATCTCCGGGTCAGGTCTTGTGGTGTGAGACCTGGGTGCAAGCTGTGAGTTCAGCGTCTGTAGGGATTTCGATCCCCAAGCTGTGGATCAGCGTGTTGTTGGCAGACTGAGTCTGCGGTTCTTTCTTGTGAAAGGGAAGCCTCACTCTGCCTTGAGTGAGGGATGGACGTAAGTCTGCAGGTTGCAGACTGAACCATCTAAACCTCTTGTTCTCCGTGGTGTGGTTGTGCGCATCTATTTTCTTTATGCTTCTGTCTGGCTTCATGAAGTAAGTGTGATTGTTGATGATCGAAACCTTGGTCTGACTGCTCGCTCAGTGCTTGTGTATATGTGCTGATGAAATTCTGAGTGATATATGTTCTGCGCTCGTGACCTGCTTTATCTTGGTTAAGGTTCCGGATCATTTTACATATTGTCAGTCTTCCTAGCCAATCTCATCTTCTAAGATCTCCTCGGCTCGGACAAATATTTTTTAAACGGTGATCTATTCATCCCCTCCCCTTCTAGCTCACCGTCCTCCTGTGTAACAGTTGGTATCAGAGCGGGTTTACCCGAGATGTGGTCCAACGACCAGGGTAATCCTGGAACCAGTGGTCCTCGCAGCTACATAGCTGAAGGACAGTCAATCTCCCGTCCCCCATATTTTGATGGTTCTAATTATTTCTTTTGGAAAAATAGGATGGAAGTTTTCATCCGATCTCAGAGCCACAAGCTGTGGAGAGTCATTACAACTGGACCTTATGATTTACCTCCGAATGAGGAGATGTGGTCTGAAGAACAAGTCAAATTATCCGGACTGAACTGGTCTACGCTCAACATCATCCAGTGCGCAGTTCACCCTGAAGAATATGCCCGAATTTCGGCGTGCAAGACAGCTAAGAAGATGTGGGATGAACTAGCGCTGATTTACGAGGGTACCTCTCAGGTCAGAGCTACCAAGGTAAACTACCTAACCTCTGAGTATGAATTATTCAAGATGAAGTCAGAGGAGAGCGTGACTGATATGTACGCTAGGCTGTCACTGATCACAAACAGCCTCAAGGGATTTGGAAAGGAAATATCTGAAGGGGATATAGTCAGGAAGATCTTAAGATCCTTGACTCCAGCATGGCACACAAAAGCTACTGTGATAGAGGAATCAAAGATTTAACAACCATGACCGTCACTGAACTCATAGGGTCTCTTATGACCTATGAGATAAATCTCAAGAAAACAGGAGAAGGAAATGACAGAAGGGCAAGAATGTTGCTCTTAAAGTTGAACGACACAGCAGCAGCAGCAGCAGCGGAGAGTCTAATGG
Organism: Amorphophallus konjac; assembly: GCA_022559845.1. Lineage (NCBI taxonomy): Eukaryota > Viridiplantae > Streptophyta > Magnoliopsida > Alismatales > Araceae > Amorphophallus > Amorphophallus konjac. Next base: position 191,667,417 of record CM040117.1, read on the forward strand.
AATTCCAGACCTTGACAGAAGTGAAAAAGCACTGCTCACACGTCAGTTCAGGAAATTCCTGAAAATGCAGGGAAATTCATATAGGAAAAGAAGAAACTACTCATCAGGTAAATATCCGAACAATGGCAATGACAAGGATAGGAATGCTAAAGGTGTGATGTGTTATCATTGCAGGAACTTTGGGCACATGAAGCAAGATTGCCCTGAGCTTCAGAAGAAGACACCGGACTACCACAAGAAAGGCTCCAAAGTGTACAAGAAAAAGCCAAAAGCTATGGTATGCACTTGGAGCGATGAAGAAGAAGACTCAGAGACTAATTCCTCAGGAAAGGAGACTGAAGGAGTATGTCTGATGGCCGACGAGGAAAATGAGGTAACCAATCCCTTTGTAACTTACTCTATTGATGACTGGGAAGAGAAATATGGTGAACTGCTAGATATGTACAATGCCTTAGCTAAAGAACATAGAGTCATCAAACGCAAACTCAATATGGTTAATGAAGAACAAGAACTCGTCAAGATAGAAAATTCCAAACTGGTAGCTGAATTAGCTCAGATGGAAAATGTAAGAAATGAGAATAATCTTTTTAAGAATGAACTTAAAAAATTTAGAAAACAGCTTGATGAAACCAATCAACATACTGAAGAAAACCTGAGACAAATTGACTTAATCAAGGAAGGGTATGAAGCTGTTATAAAGGTCAATGATGAATTGCTGGAAAACAACATATCTCTGCGGAAGGAGTTGGAAGATAAGAAGAAAACTCTTGAGAGGTTTGTTTTGGGAGAAAGCAATTTGAACGCCTTGTTAGGCACCAAAGTAAACTTTAACAGAGAAGGTTTGGGTTTCAACCCAAATAAGAAGGAAGCATTTGGGATAAAAACCACCACATTTTGCACTGAGAAAGGAAAAGAGAAACTGGACATCCCATCCAGTTCCAAAAGTACTGAACAACAAAAGAACATCCATAAACAACAGCCTGATTTTGGAAAAAATGTCTTTAAGAAATTCAACAAGCCCACGCACCAGAAACAAGGTGCCTGTCAATTCAACAACTATGACTCTAATAAAAGAATGGGCTATTTGAAAAGAAACATGGGAAGGTCTAACTACACACAGAATACTGTCAATAAAATGTCTTCAACTAGACAGTTTAGAAATTATGGTCTGGCTGGGACCCAAGCTTTTATCAACAGAAACTGGACACACCTTGAGAAACAAAAGGAAACAACTGAAATGCACATCAATAGCAAAACTGTCAATTCTCAGCACAGAAAGAAAAAAGGGGTGAAGCAGATCTGGATCCCCAAAACTGTGCTTAATCATTTGAGCGGTATTTTTGGACCCAACTTACCTTGGGCTCCAAAGCACACTACTTAAATTGTTATTGTGCAGGTGAGCCTAGCAGCCGAGAACAACAAGTGGTATCTCGACAGTGGCTGCTCGAGGCACATGACAGGGGATCAAAGAAAGTTCAGCAAGCTTGAATTGAAAGCAGGAGGGACAGTCAAGTTTGGAGGTAAAAACAAAGGCCAAATAATTGGGACCGGAACCATCGGTAAGAAAACCTCCAACTCTGTTGAAAAAGTATTGTTGGTCGAAGGTCTGCAACACAATTTATTGAGTATTAGTCAGTTATGTGACAAGGGTCACAAGGTCCTCTTTGATGAGCATGCTTGCAAAATTTTAGAACCAAACTCCGATAAAATAAAGTTCATTGCAAATAGAGTCAATAATGTCTATATTGTGGATCTTGATGTTGAGTCTGAGTCTAATCTGTGTCTCTCTGCTGATTCAGAGAATAACATGTTTGACTGGCATAGGCGACTAGGTCATGCTAGCTTTAACACCTTGCATAAATTAGCTAAATTTGACTTAGTTAGAGGCATGCCTAGCTTGAAGTTCAAATCATTCTCTAAGCCTTGCGATGCCTGTGCTCTAGGCAAGCAAACCCGAGCTTCTTTTAAAATAAGGACTGAGAGCTTGTCAAACAAGCTTATGGAACACTTGCACATGGATCTCTTTGGTCCTACCAGAACCCAGAGCCTAAATGGTAAGAGATTTGGTTTTGTCATTGTCGATGACTACTCTAGATTTGCATGGTTGTTTTTCTTGGCTAATAAGAGTGATGTTTTTCAAAAATTTGAACATTTTTTAATAAGCAGAAACATGTAGGCCACAAGATCATTGTTATCTAATCAGATCATGGAGGAGAGTTTGAGAACTCCTCATTTTCTAGTTTTTGTGACAAGGAGGGACTGACTCACAAATTTTCTTCTCCCAGGACCCCAGAGCAGAATGGAATTGTGAGAGAAGGAATCGAACAATAGTGGAAATGGCAAGAACATTACTAATGGAGAGTCAGCCACCGAAGAGTTTTTGGGCAGAAGCAGCAAACACAGCCTGTTATATACTTAATAGAGCTTTGGTAAGACCCATACATAAGAAAACACCATATGAACTCCTGAAAGGTAAGAGGCCTAATGTCTCATATTTCAAAATTTTTGGTTCAAAATGCTTTATTCATAATAACAACAAGAGAGACTTAGATAAATTTGATGCTAGAAGTATTCCAGGAATATTCCTATGATACTCTGAAACATCTAGGGCCTTCAGGGTCTTTAATAAAACTGATAGAACTGTAGAGGAAACCCCTCATGTCATTTTTGATGAAACAAAAATCTCTAACAGTCTAAATGATGATAACAGGTCTACAAGTCATGATGGAGAGTTCCTGAATCAAATGCAAGAGGAGGAAGTACAACCGGCTGAAGAACCCACTGATCTGAACCCAGTAAGTACAGCCGAACAAGGTGAGTCCTCAACAAATGTCAGAATTTTAAAAGACCACCCTGTAACCAATATTATTGGTAGTCTTCATGATCCCCCTAGGACAAGATCCCATTTCAGAAATGTTCAGAATCAGGACTTAATTGCTTTAGTTTCTCAAATTGAGCCTAAGACCATTGAAGAAGCCTTAAGTGATGAGAATTGGGTAACTGCCATGTGTGAAGAACTAGGGCAATTTGATAGAAACAATGTCTGGGAACTTGTACCTAGACCTGAAAATTTCAATGTAATAGGAACAAAATGGGTTTTTAAGAACAAACTGAATGAAGAAGGTGTCATCTCTAGGAATAAAGCTAGACTTGTAGCTAAAGGCTACAGTCAGGAGTATGGAGTAGACTTTGATGAATCCTTTGCTCCAGTAGCTAGAATGGAGGCTATCAGAATTCTATTAGCATTTGCTTGTTCAAACAACATAAAACTTCAACAAATGGATGTTAAGAGTGCCTTCTTGAATGGAATTCTAAAAGAAGAAGTTTATGTTGAACAACCTCCTGGTTTTCAGTTTTCGACTAAACCTGATCAAGTTTTCAGGTTAAACAAAGCTCTTTATGGACTAAAGCAGGCTCCTCGGGCCTGGTATGAAAGGCTGACCAGTTTCTTACTGAATAAAGGATATAACAGAGGTAATGTTGACCAAACTTTATTCACTAAGAATTCAAGACAAGATCTCATCATAGTTCAGGTATACGTAGACGACATCATCTTTGGATCAACAAATCCTGAACTGTGTAATGAATTTTCACAACTTATGTCAGCTGAATTTGAGATGAGCTTAGTTGGAGAACTGACTTATTTTCTTGGCTTACAGATAAATCAAATGTCAGATGGCTGCTTCTTCCACCAAACCAAGTACACGCTGGATATCCTAAAAAGGTTTGGGATGACTAACCTGAAGCAAATATCCACCCCAATGAGCACAAGCATGACCCTTAATGCAGATGAGTCAGGTAAACAAGTGGATGAAAAACTCTACAGAGGTATGATTGGATCCCTCTTGTACTTAACAGCTTCTAGGCCAGACATACAATTCAGTGTTGGCTTATGTGCAAGATATCAGTCTAGGCCTACTGAACTTCATTTGTCTGCTGTAAAAAGGATCTTTAGATATCTGTCTGCCACACACACATTAGGATTATGGTATCCTGCTTCTCGCACATTAGATTTAGTTGCATACACTGATGCAGACTTTGCTGGATGCAAATTAGATAGGAAGAGCACCAGTGGCCACTGCCAATTCTTAGGAGGATGCCTAGTTTCTTGGAGTTCAAAGAAACAACATTCAGTGGCCCTTTCCACTGCTGAGGCTGAATACGTGGCTGCAAGCAGCTGTGGCACTCAAGTTATCTGGATTAAGCATCAGCTTCAAGATTACCAAGTAGAGACAGGATGCACTCCCATTTTTTGTGACAACACGAGTGCCATAAACATTGCAAAGAATCTTGTTTTACACTCACGAACAAAACACATTGAAATCAGGCACCACTTTATTAGAAATGAAATTGCAAATAAAACATTTGAACTAATTCATGTTGGGACTGCAAATCAAACTGCTGATATTTTTACAAAACCTTTAGATAGTGAAAAATTCACTTCATTGAGAAGAGAACTTGGTATTTACAAACTCTGACTGATCTGTGGAAATGAATTCAGTTTTATGTATTTCCATGATTTTAGTGGTAGTTCTGTCTTACTTTTTTCTGATGGGGTCACTATGTGAGGGGGAGCGGGTGTGAGATTTGAGAGGTATCTGGTCTGTTTCTCTGCTGTTATCAGGGTAGAATGGGAGATAGAGCTACTAGAGAGGGGGAGCTTGACTAATTAAAACGTTTGAAAGATGGTTGTTGTTGCTGGATTAATTGTCAGAATTGATCTTGAGCATCCCTTTTTAGTAGAACCTCGTTCATTTCCTACATTCTTAAGTTTGTGCAATTAAAGTCCAGCCAGAATCTTCTTCTAGTAAGTCTTAAGAGGCTAAGATTAACCTTCACAAGTATATCCTCTTACTTTGTTTCTTGACTGATGAACAAACTAGACTCATATGAAATGGGTTCTGTTATACGCTTTTCATTGGATTTCGTGATAAGACCACGAGTAATTGCCCTGGCTTTGTCTTCAAACAACCTTCTTGAAGAGCTAGTTAAACTGATAAGTGTTTAAAACTGTATACTGAGAAACTAGGAATCCCATCAATGAAATGGGAACTTTCTAAGTCATAAGTATCAGTTCTCATAAACAAAAACAAAAGAAAGAAATTCAATTCAAAATTTATGTTTGGCAGAGCAATGATGACATGTGGTGAGTAACTGGGGATTCTGGCCTCTGATCAAGGTGTCTCCTCATGTAAAAACCAATAGTCACTATCTCTGTTCTCTAACTGAGAAGGTATGAGGCTCTTACACTGAGTAACTGAGGATGCTGGCCTCTGACCAAGGTGCATACTTAATGTCAAAGGTGTAACTGGCCAAATACACTCTATAACTAGTGCTTTCTCTCCTTGGAACTGTTTGTCCTCAGCGCCTACAGGCTGTTTTCATGGTTCAAATTCTTGTTGTCTTTTTGACGAGCCTTAACAGCTACCTCAGTCATATTTGTTGACACTTGCTCTTCTTTCATATTCATCGTAAGTTGATAAACTTCAAGCTTCTTCTGAATCTCTTTCTCTTACCAGAACTCCAAGATTCTTCACTGACCTTAAGCCCCACTTAAGCATCTAAGATTTGACAATGAGTTTCTACTGTTGGAACTCTCTCCATCTTTTCTCATCAATCCAACGTCGACATCTCTCTTCTCTTTTGTTTTGATGATGTCAAAGGGGGAGAAGGTTGAAAGGAGGGGGGAGTGAAGAGGTTGAAAGGAGGAGGTTGAGCTAGTGAAAAGGAAGTTTTTGGAATGTTTTGGGTAAAAGATAATGAGTGCTGTGAGTTCAAGTTTTGAGAGGTCACCATTGCTGTTTTATCGAACTATTGCTGTTGTTATTGAGACTACTTTAGGTTGGTGTTCCTTTTTCACTGAATTTGACTCATGGTGTTGCCATCATCAAAAAGGGGGAGATTGTTGAATCTCTGTAGTTTTGATGATGACTAACACTATGAATCAATTTATGTGTTGCTTCCTGGTGACTGTTAAAGATCCTGCATTGTCTGGATAATCTCTGGATCTTGGTTCTGAAAGGAGCCTTGGGAAATTTCTTGTATGCATGCACACCTTCTGATTAAAATGTCTTCATCATGCTTTTCTGATTAAATGCTCCTCTAACACGTTCACCCATTAGCTCGTACCTGTCTGTCTTCATCTATATGGGTTCTGTGCTTTTAGTGCGTTGACGCACTTGGCTGACTGCGTAGACGCAATTGTGCGTCTTTCACTTGCTGTCTTGTTCATTGCGTCGACGCTGACACTGGATGCGTTGACGCATTGGCCAGTTGCCAAGGGCGTGAGCATCTCGCTTGAGGAGCTGAGGCGACGCTGCACGATGGAAGCGTTGACGCCTTGGGCTGATGTCCAAAGGTCTTTTGATCAACAACCAAGCCGATGCGTCGACGCTGTCACTAATGCGTTGACGCATTGGTGTGTATTGTGAAGGGTCCTGCTCTCCATTATAAACTCATTGCGTTAACGCCTTGGCTTTACTGCGTTGACGCGTTCTTCAGTCCTTTGATAAGTTCCGTGCAATCTGTGTGAACAAACGTATGACTTGAATATTTCTGAGATTGACTGAATGTTCTCTGAAACCTTACAGGGACTTAAAGACAAATTGGAACTTTATTCCAATCATGTGAGCACGTGATTTGAGGGAATAATCATCTAACACGTGGCTCGGCTCATCTGGAAGCATCTTCTTCGCGCGTGTCTCCCACACCCTCAGTCTCTCGTGAGTCTGGATATATAGGAAGGTTTCTGCTCCTGAAAAGCTGCTGAAGCCACAAGAAAAAGGGTGAGGCCAGAGCGAGAGGAAGGAGAGGAGAAGCCATCCTGATCCATTCGTTGAGCGTACCTGGAAGAGAGAGAGTGATGAAGGAGAGGATGGTTTTCTGCTACGTTTTGTCTATGCTTCTTTAAGAAGCTACATTGTTTCTCCGTTCGATTGTCTTTCAATATTTCTTTATGTCTTCGTTTGTTCGTTCTCAAATTCCGATACTCTGTTTTCGTTCCCTCTAGGTGTAGAGGAAGAGAGGTGAATCCTCTGGGTCGCAGTGTGGCTTCCCTCTGATTTAGATCAGAGGAAGGGAGGAGTTCTCCGGGGTTTTGTGTTCAGGTAGTGAGAAGGCTACCTGGGTTCTTCCCTCCGGCTGAGGAGGAAGAGAGACAGCGTCTCTGAATTGCAGTGAGGGTGGGTCACTGCTGGGTTCCCTCTTGTCTAAGAGGAAGGGAGAGTTATCTCCGGGTCAGGTCTTGTGGTGTGAGACCTGGGTGCAAGCTGTGAGTTCAGCGTCTGTAGGGATTTCGATCCCCAAGCTGTGGATCAGCGTGTTGTTGGCAGACTGAGTCTGCGGTTCTTTCTTGTGAAAGGGAAGCCTCACTCTGCCTTGAGTGAGGGATGGACGTAAGTCTGCAGGTTGCAGACTGAACCATCTAAACCTCTTGTTCTCCGTGGTGTGGTTGTGCGCATCTATTTTCTTTATGCTTCTGTCTGGCTTCATGAAGTAAGTGTGATTGTTGATGATCGAAACCTTGGTCTGACTGCTCGCTTAGTGCTTGTGCATATGTGCTGATGAAATTCTGAGTGATATATGTTCTGCGCTCGTGACCTGCTTTATCTTGGTTAAGGTTCCGGATCATTTTACATATTGTCAGTCTTCCTAGCCAATCTCATCTTCTAAGATCTCCTCGGCTCGGACAAATATTTTTTAAACGGTGATCTATTCATCCCCTCCCCTTCTAGCTCACCGTCCTCCTGTTTAACAGTTGGTATCAGAGCAGGTTTACCCGAGATGTGGTCCAACGACCAGGGTAATCCTGGAACCAGTGGTCCTCGCAGCTACATAGCTGAAGGACAGTCAATCTCCCGTCCCCCATATTTTGATGGTTCTAATTATTTCTTTTGGAAAAATAGGATGGAAGTTTTCATCCGATCTCAGAGCCACAAGCTGTGGAGAGTCATTACAACTGGACCTTATGATTTACCTCCGAATGAGGAGATGTGGTCTGAAGAACAAGTCAAATTATCCGGACTGAACTGGTCTGCGCTCAACATCATCCAGTGCGCAGTTCACCCTGAAGAATATGCCCGAATTTCGGCGTGCAAGACAGCTAAGAAGATGTGGGATGAACTAGCGCTGATTTACGAGGGTACCTCTCAGGTCAGAGCTACCAAGGTAAACTACCTAACCTCTGAGTATGAATTATTCAAGATGAAGTCAGAGGAGAGCGTGACTGATATGTACGCTAGGCTGTCACTGATCACAAACAGCCTCAAGGGATTTGGAAAGGAAATATCTGAAGGGGATATAGTCAGGAAGATCTTAAGATCCTTGACTCCAGCGTGGCACACAAAAGCTACTGTGATAGAGGAATCAAAGGATTTAACAACCATGACCGTCACTGAACTCATAGGGTCTCTTATGACCTATGAGATAAATCTCAAGAAAACAGGAGAAGGAAATGACAGAAGGGGCAAGAATGTTGCTCTTAAAGTTGAACGACACAGCAGCAGCAGTAGCAGCAGCAGCGGAGAGTCTAATGGAATTCCAGACCTTGACAGAAGTGAAAAAGCACTGCTCACACGTCAGTTCAGGAAATTCCTGAAAATGCAGGGAAATTCATATAGGAAAAGAAGAAACTACTCATCAGGTAAATATCCGAACAATGGCAATGACAAGGATAGGAATGCTAAAGGTGTGATGTGTTATCATTGCAGGAACTTTGGGCACATGAAGCAAGATTGCCCTGAGCTTCAGAAGAAGACACCGGACTACCACAAGAAAGGCTCCAAAGTGTACAAGAAAAAGCCAAAAGCTATGGTATGCACTTGGAGCGATGAAGAAGAAGACTCAGAGACTAATTCCTCAGGAAAGGAGACTGAAGGAGTATGTCTGATGGCCGACGAGGAAAATGAGGTAACCAATCCCTTTGTAACTTACTCTATTGATGACTGGGAAGAGAAATATGGTGAACTGCTAGATATGTACAATGCCTTAGCTAAAGAACATAGAGTCATCAAACGCAAACTCAATATGGTTAATGAAGAACAAGAACTCGTCAAGATAGAAAATTCCAAACTGGTAGCTGAATTAGCTCAGATGGAAAATGTAAGAAATGAGAATAATCTTTTTAAGAATGAACTTAAAAAATTTAGAAAACAGCTTGATGAAACCAATCAACATACTGAAGAAAACCTGAGACAAATTGACTTAATCAAGGAAGGGTATGAAGCTGTTATAAAGGTCAATGATGAATTGCTGGAAAACAACATATCTCTGCGGAAGGAGTTGGAAGATAAGAAGAAAACTCTTGAGAGGTTTGTTTTGGGAGAAAGCAATTTGAACGCCTTGTTAGGCACCAAAGTAAACTTTAACAGAGAAGGTTTGGGTTTCAACCCAAATAAGAAGGAAGCATTTGGGATAAAAACCACCACATTTTGCACTGAGAAAGGAAAAGAGAAACTGGACATCCCATCCAGTTCCAAAAGTACTGAACAACAAAAGAACATCCATAAACAACAGCCTGATTTTGGAAAAAATGTCTTTAAGAAATTCAACAAGCCCACGCACCAGAAACAAGGTGCCTGTCAATTCAACAACTATGACTCTAATAAAAGAATGGGCTATTTGAAAAGAAACATGGGAAGGTCTAACTACACACAGAATACTGTCAATAAAATGTCTTCAACTAGACAGTTTAGAAATTATGGTCTGGCTGGGACCCAAGCTTTTATCAACAGAAACTGGACACACCTTGAGAAACAAAAGGAAACAACTGAAATGCACATCAATAGCAAAACTGTCAATTCTCAGCACAGAAAGAAAAAAGGGGTGAAGCAGATCTGGATCCCCAAAACTGTGCTTAATCATTTGAGCGGTATTTTTGGACCCAACTTACCTTGGGCTCCAAAGCACACTACTTAAATTGTTATTGTGCAGGTGAGCCTAGCAGCCGAGAACAACAAGTGGTATCTCGACAGTGGCTGCTCGAGGCACATGACAGGGGATCAAAGAAAGTTCAGCAAGCTTGAATTGAAAGCAGGAGGGACAGTCAAGTTTGGAGGTAAAAACAAAGGCCAAATAATTGGGACCGGAACCATCGGTAAGAAAACCTCCAACTCTGTTGAAAAAGTATTGTTGGTCGAAGGTCTGCAACACAATTTATTGAGTATTAGTCAGTTATGTGACAAGGGTCACAAGGTCCTCTTTGATGAGCATGCTTGCAAAATTTTAGAACCAAACTCCGATAAAATAAAGTTCATTGCAAATAGAGTCAATAATGTCTATATTGTGGATCTTGATGTTGAGTCTGAGTCTAATCTGTGTCTCTCTGCTGATTCAGAGAATAACATGTTTGACTGGCATAGGCGACTAGGTCATGCTAGCTTTAACACCTTGCATAAATTAGCTAAATTTGACTTAGTTAGAGGCATGCCTAGCTTGAAGTTCAAATCATTCTCTAAGCCTTGCGATGCCTGTGCTCTAGGCAAGCAAACCCGAGCTTCTTTTAAAATAAGGACTGAGAGCTTGTCAAACAAGCTTATGGAACACTTGCACATGGATCTCTTTGGTCCTACCAGAACCCAGAGCCTAAATGGTAAGAGATTTGGTTTTGTCATTGTCGATGACTACTCTAGATTTGCATGGTTGTTTTTCTTGGCGAATAAGAGTGATGTTTTTCAAAAATTTGAACATTTTTTCAATAAGCAGAAACATGTAGGCCACAAGATCACTGTTATCCAATCAGATCATGGAGGAGAGTTTGAGAACTCCTCATTTTCTAGTTTTTGTGACAAGGAGGGACTGACTCACAAATTTTCTTCTCCCAGGACCCCAGAGCAGAATGGAATTGTGGAGAGAAGGAATCGAACAATAGTGGAAATGGCAAGAACATTACTAATGGAGAGTCAGCTACCGAAGAGTTTTTGGGCAGAAGCAGCAAACACAGCCTGTTATATACTTAATAGAGCTTTGGTAAGACCCATACATAAGAAAACACCATATGAACTCCTGAAAGGTAAGAGGCCTAATGTCTCATATTTCAAAATTTTTGGTTCAAAATGCTTTATTCATAATAACAACAAGAGAGACTTAGATAAATTTGATGCTAGAAGTATTCCAGGAATATTCCTAGGATACTCTGAAACATCTAGGGCCTTCAGGGTCTTTAATAAAACTGATAGAACTGTAGAGGAAACCCCTCATGTCATTTTTGATGAAACAAAAATCTCTAACAGTCTAAATGATGATAACAGGTCTACAAGTCATGATGGAGAGTTCCTGAATCAAATGCAAGAGGAGGAAGTACAACCGGCTGAAGAACCCACTGATCTGAACCCAGTAAGTACAGCCGAACAAGGTGAGTCCTCAACAAATGTCAGAATTTTAAAAGACCACCCTGTAACCAATATAATTGGTAGTCTTCATGATCCCCCTAGGACAAGATCCCATTTCAGAAATGTTCAGAATCAGGACTTAATTGCTTTAGTTTCTCAAATTGAGCCTAAGACCATTGAAGAAGCCTTAAGTGATGAGAATTGGGTAACTGCCATGTGTGAAGAACTAGGGCAATTTGATAGAAACAATGTCTGGGAACTTGTACCTAGACCTGAAAATTTCAATGTAATAGGAACAAAATGGGTTTTTAAGAACAAACTGAATGAAGAAGGTGTCATCTCTAGGAATAAAGCTAGACTTGTAGCTAAAGGCTACAGTCAGGAGTATGGAGTAGACTTTGATGAATCCTTTGCTCCAGTAGCTAGAATGGAGGCTATCAGAATTCTATTAGCATTTGCTTGTTCAAACAACATAAAACTTCAACAAATGGATGTTAAGAGTGCTTTCTTGAATGGAATTCTAAAAGAAGAAGTTTATGTTGAACAACCTCCTGGTTTTCAGTTTTCGACTAAACCTGATCAAGTTTTCAGGTTAAACAAAGCTCTTTATGGACTAAAGCAGGCTCCTCGGGCCTGGTATGAAAGGCTGACCAGTTTCTTACTGAATAAAGGATATAACAGAGGTAATGTTGACCAAACTTTATTCACTAAGAATTCAAGACAAGATCTCATCATAGTTCAGGTATACGTAGACGACATCATCTTTGGATCAACAAATCCTGAACTGTGTAATGAATTTTCACAACTTATGTCAGCTGAATTTGAGATGAGCTTAGTTGGAGAACTGACTTATTTTCTTGGCTTACAGATAAATCAAATGTCAGATGGCTGCTTCTTCCACCAAACCAAGTACACGCTGGATATCCTAAAAAGGTTTGGGATGACTAACCTGAAGCAAATATCCACCCCAATGAGCACAAGCATGACCCTTAATGCAGATGAGTCAGGTAAACAAGTGGATGAAAAACTCTACAGAGGTATGATTGGATCCCTCTTGTACTTAACAGCTTCTAGGCCAGACATACAATTCAGTGTTGGCTTATGTGCAAGATATCAGTCTAGGCCTACTGAACTTCATTTGTCTGCTGTAAAAAGGATCTTTAGATATCTGTCTGCCACACACACATTAGGATTATGGTATCCTGCTTCTCGCACATTAGATTTAGTTGCATACACTGATGCAGACTTTGCTGGATGCAAATTAGATAGGAAGAGCACCAGTGGCCACTGCCAATTCTTAGGAGGATGCCTAGTTTCTTGGAGTTCAAAGAAACAACATTCAGTGGCCCTTTCCACTGCTGAGGCTGAATACGTGGCTGCAAGCAGCTGTGGCACTCAAGTTATCTGGATTAAGCATCAGCTTCAGGATTACCAAGTAGAGACAGGGTGCACTCCCATTTTTTGTGACAACACGAGTGCCATAAACATTGCAAAGAATCCTGTTTTACACTCACGAACAAAACACATTGAAATCAGGCACCACTTTATTAGAAATGAAATTGCAAATAAAACATTTGAACTAATTCATGTTGGGACTGCAAATCAAACTGCTGATATTTTTACAAAACCTTTAGATAGTGAAAAATTCACTTCATTGAGAAGAGAACTTGGTATTTACAAACTCTGACTGATCTGTGGAAATGAATTCAATTTTATGTATTTCCATGATTTTAGTGGTAGTTCTGTCTTACTTTTTTCTGATGGGGTCACTATGTGAGGGGGAGCGGGTGTGAGATTTGAGAGGTATCAGGTCTGTTTCTGTGCTGTTATCAGGATAGAATGGGAGATAGAGCTACTAGAGAGGGGGAGCTTGACTAATTGAAAACGTTTGAAAGATGGTTGTTGTTGCTGGATTAATTGTCAGAATTGATCTTGAGCATCCCTTTTTAGTAGAACCTCGTTCATTTCCTACATTCTTAAGTTTGTGCAATTAAAGTCCAGCCAGAATCTTCTTCTAGTAAGTCTTAAGAGGCTAAGATTAACCTTCACAAGTATATCCTCTTACTTTGTTTCTTGACTGATGAACAAGCTAGACTCATATGAAATGGGTTCTGTTATACGCTTTTCATTGGATTTCGTGATAAGACCACGAGTAATTGCCCTGGCTTTGTCTTCAAACAACCTTCTTGAAGAGCTAGTTAAACTGATCAGTGTTTAAAACTGTATACTGAGAAACTAGGAATCCCATCAATGAAATGGGAACTTTCTAAGTCATGAAGTATCAGTTCTCATAAACAAAAACAAAAGAAAGAAATTCAATTCAAAATTTATGTTTGGCAGAGCAATGATGACATGTGGTGAGTAACTGGGGATTCTGGCCTCTGATCAAGGTGTCTCCTCATGTAAAAACCAATAGTCACTATCTCTGTTCTCTAACTGAGAAGGTATGAGGCTCTTACACTGAGTAACTGAGGATGCTGGCCTCTGACCAAGGTGCATACTTAATGTCAAAGGTGTAACTGGCCAAATACACTCTATAACAGTGCTTTCTCTCCTTGGAATGTTTGTCCTCAGCGCCTACAGGCTGTTTTCATGGTTCAAATTCTTGTTGCCTTTTTGACGAGCCTTAACAGCTACCTCAGTCATATTTGTTGACACTTGCTCTTCTTTCATATTCATCGTAAGTTGATAAACTTCAAGCTTCTTCTTAATCTCTTTCTCTTACCAGAACTCCAAGATTCTTCACTGACCTTAAAGCCCCACTTAAGCATCTAAGATTTGACACTGAGTTTCTACTGTTGGAACTCTCTCCATCTTTTCTCATCAATCCAACGTCAACATCTCTCTTTCTCTTTTGTTTTGATGATGTCAAAGGGGGAGAAGGTTGAAAGGAGGAGGGGGAGTGAAGAGGTTGAAAGGAGGAGGTTGAGCTAGTGAAAAGGAAGTTTTTGGAATGTTTTGGGTAAAAGATAATGAGTGCTGTGAGTTCAGGTTTTGAGAGGTCACCATTGCTGTTTTATCGAACTATTGCTGTTGTTATTGAGACTGCTTTAGGTTGGTGTTCCTTTTCACTGAATTTGACTCATGGTGTTGCCATCATCAAAAAGGGGGAGATTGTTGAATCTCTGTAGTTTTGATGATGACTAACACTATGAATCAAATTATGTGTTGCTTCCTGGTGACTGTTAAAGATCCTGCATTGTCTGGATAATCTCTGGATCTTGGTTCTGAAAGGAGCCTTGGGAAATTTCTTGTTTGCATGCACATCTTCTGATTAAAATGTCTTCATCATGCTTTTCTGATTAAATGCTCCTCTAACACGTTCACCCATTAGCTCGTACCTGTCTGTCTTCATCTATATGGGTTCTGTGCTTTTAGTGCGTTGACGCACTTGGCTGACTGCGTAGACGCAATTGTGCGTCTTTCACTTGCTGTCTTGTTCATTGCGTCGACGCTGACACTGGATGCGTTGACGCATTGGCCAGTTGCCAAGGGCGTGAGCATCTCGCTTGAGGAGCTGAGGCGACGCTGCACGATGGAAGCGTTGACGCCTTGGGCTGATGTCCAAAGGTCTTTTGATCAACAACCAAGCCGATGCGTCGACGCTGTCACTAATGCGTTGACGCATTGGTGTGTATTGTGAAGGGTCCTGCTCTCCAATATAAACTCATTGCGTTAACGCCTTGGCTTTACTGCGTTGACGCGTTCTTCAGTCCTTTGATAAGTTCCGTGCAATCTGTGTGAACAAACGTATGACTTGAATATTTCTGAGATTGACTGAATGTTCTCTGAAATCTTACAGGGACTTAAAGACAAATTGAACTTTATTCCAATCATGTGAGCACGTGATTTGAGGGAATAATCGTCTAACACGTGGCTCGGCTCATCTGGAAGCATCTTCTTCGCGCGTGTCTCCCACACCCTCAGTCTCTCGTGAGTCTGGATATATAGGAAGGTTTCCGCTCCTGAAAAGCTGCTGAAGCCACAAGAAAAAGGGTGAGGCCAGAGCGAGAGGAAGGAGAGGAGAAGCCATCCTGATCCATTCGTTGAGCGTACCTGGAAGAGAGAGAGTGATGAAGGAGAGGATGGTTTTCTGCTACGTTTTGTCTATGCTTCTTTAAGAAGCTACATTGTTTCTCCGTTCGATTGTCTTTCAATATTTCTTTATGTCTTCGTTTGTTCGTTCTCAAATTCGATACTCTGTTTTCGTTCCCTCTAGGTGTAGAGGAAGAGAGGTGAATCCTCTGGGTCGCAGTGTGGCTTCCCTCTGATTTAGATCAGAGGAAGGGAGGAGTTCTCCGGGGTTTTGTGTTCAGGTAGTGAGAAGGCTACCTGGGTTCTTCCCTCCGGCTGAGGAGGAAGAGAGACAGCGTCTCTGAATTGCAGTGAGGGTGGGTCACTGCTGGGTTCCCTCTTGTCTAAGAGGAAGGGAGAGTTATCTCCGGGTCAGGTCTTGTGGTGTGAGACCTGGGTGCAAGCTGTGAGTTCAGCGTCTGTAGGGATTTCGATCCCCAAGCTGTGGATCAGCGTGTTGTTGGCAGACTGAGTCTGCGGTTCTTTCTTGTGAAAGGGAAGCCTCACTCTGCCTTGAGTGAGGGATGGACGTAAGTCTGCAGGTTGCAGACTGAACCATCTAAACCTCTTATTCTCCGTGGTGTGGTTGTGCGCATCTATTTTCTTTATGCTTCTGTCTGGCTTGATGAAGTAAGTGTGATTGTTGATGATCGAAACCTTGGTCTGACTGCTCGCTTAGTGCTTGTGCGTATGTGCTGATGAAATTCTGAGTGATATATGTTCTACGCTCGTGACCTGCTTTATCTTGGTTAAGGTTCCGGATCATTTTATATATTGTCAGTCTTCCTAGCCAATCTCATCTTCTAAAATCTCCTCGGCTCGGACAAATATTTTTTAAACGATGATCTATTCATCCCCTCCCCTTCTAGCTCACCGTCCTCCTGTGTAACCACGGGCACACCACCAATGGGTCCGACAATCCGGTATAAAAAGTCCGAAACTCACTCGAACACGATCCGCAACTCGCGAAAAGATGATCCGAAACCCACGGATCCTGATTCGAAAAATATCTGAAAAACCCGGGGCATTACAGCCCTCCCCCCTTATAAGAGTTTCATCCTCAAAATTCAGGACTAGCACCAAGTCACAGGGGAAGAACGCCTCGACCAACTGACAACGCTTTTAGGGCCCCAGTACAGAAAACCTCGATACTAACAAAAACTACGATCCTGAGGGATGCGGCCAGACAATGATCACGGACAACGCCTCGCTCACAACCCACGACACATCGATCATCAGAGCTGGCGCATGCAAAAGAGTACAAGTCTGGCGTCACCTCAGCCAACATGAAAACCAACCACCGGTCAACGCCCTTGCTCGGTGGACCCACCAAACGTCAGCTTCACAACCCGCTGACCGATCTCACGCCCTGCACCAAAGACAACCAACATCGAGCTCCCACCAGCTCGCACCCGACAAGCCGCACGCCCTCAGCAATACGGCCTACTCTGCCAGAAGATAAGCTTCTCTCAAACCTTTTGATCCAAATCGGGACAAAGCACACCTCATGATCAGCCACCCACGGTCTCGCTGGCATACGGCTCTCGCCACTGTCGAGCCCCAGCAACCAACATCTTCTGTCTGTGAAAGACCATCCACTGGTCACCAGACATTCATCAACGGGAAACCTCCACCGGCCCAGCAGGCACGATCCAAATCACGATGGCCATCCGCTGACTCACACACAGACCCACACCACATCCAGATGGATCTCCGTGCCAACTCTACCCTTCAGGGGAGTACGGTGGGACCCCATGACTCCATCTCCCATCGGTCCTCACTGTAGACACGCCAAAATTGACGTTACTGTGAGTGCATCTCGTATTACCTTGTAATGTCCCAATTTGACCCTCCAATTAACTTTGTTTGAGTTATTTTCCCCAATTTTCTTGGATTTCTCCCTTTTTTCCCCTCTTCTTATTTTTCCCTATTTTTCTGGATTTTTTGGGCAGTTTTCTCTATTTTTTGGATTTCACGACTTGAAGTGGGGCGTGTTTTAATTAACGGCCTCGTCTGAGGCGCGTTTTGAAGAAAGGACGACTAGAGGCAAAGACGTCAGTTTCTGGAATTTTTTGATTTTCAAAACATAAAAACAAGAATTAACGACCCTCCTTGGGTCGTGTTTTTTAAATAACGCCTCTCCCTCAGACGCCTCTTCATCATTTTTAAATACAGAAAGTTTTTATTGCTAAAATTGATTCAGGAAATGACACCTTGTTCCCAGACGTGTTTTCAATTCACGCCCTATGACAGGTCGTCAATTTGTGAATTGACGCCCTTACCGAGGTCGTCTTCCACCTTTCGTGTCCTGCTCGAACGAAGCTTTCCTGAACAGTTCCCTGCTATGTTTGGTCATCTTGCTCGATTGGGAACTGGAGTCCTTGCCTTGGAAGGATCTTGCCCTTTCTTATCTTCCCTAATCTTTATTTTGAGCCCTATTAATAGAGCTCCTGCGGCTCTGTTACAGGGATTCAAATTTTCAATCTTTTACTGGGAATTGCTGTCGTTACTGGCTGAAGGAGGAAGTTCCCCTGCACTGCATTGCTTCATCCCTATTGAGTCTTCTTCCCAAACGAACATCAAAGCCAAAAGAGAAATCCCAGGCTCCTCTGTCCTCTTCTCTTTATTATCTCTATTTTCATCTACATTAGTTCATGCATCATATTTTTCTTTTCTCTTTATCAAATCATCTTCTGTTAATTTCTCACCTCAACCACGTTGAGATTCCATAGTGCAACTATTGCACTTATTTCATTTTCATATCATGCATCATATCTCCCACCCTTTTGCATAGGGGTTTAAGGGCCAACACCCAACAAGGTGTGTTCTTATACATAATTTTTCATGCTCATCTCTATCATGAATTTGATGCTACACTCACCTTGATTTCTAATCCATATCTTTATTGGTGTTTGTTATTGTTTTGCAAGGGTAATCAATCAAGGAAAACTCTCTTCATCGGCCGGCCGATCGGAAGAGAAAGGAAAGCACTCACAATCCCCGCGCTTTTAAGGTATTTTTCGCGATCCCTCCATATTATTATTGATTATATCCTTTGAGACCCTCGCGTCTCTGGCGATTCCCCTTAGCATCCTCGCATGCTCCCCTTTTCTCCCTCTTTTCCCATTCTTATTCTTAGTAGTGGATTTATCACGATCTACAAATTGGCGATCACGGTGGGACCCCTTTTGTTTTTCTTTTGATTACCCTTTCCCTTGGGCACCCACGTGTGCCATCTCCCTTTTGCACCCACGGTGCATCTCCTTTTGTGCTCCACGTAGCACACTCCCTTAAGTGATTGGTTGGTTTGATAGATTTTTAGAAATTCCATTTATATATAAAAAAAAAGGATGATGAGCATGCTATATTTCTTTTGGTGGTCGATTGCCATGATTTTATTGTGATTGTGAGTGTCTTTGTCTCCTTTCATATTGGTATTTAACTCTGTTTCTGGGGACAGAAGAATTGGCGCCCCTTTCAGAGGCGTGTTTCTAGTGAGTGACGCCTTCACTCAGGGCGTCTTTTCCTATTTAACGTCTTTTGCCAGGGCATTTCTTTTGTCCCGTGCAGAATTGACGCCCAACATTCTGGGCTCCTCTTGTTTAGTAAGCGCCCCTGGCAGAGGCGCCTTTTACAGAATTGACGCCGCACTCCAGGGCGTCTCTTTCCTGTGTGTCACAATGACTAACCGGTTGCTCTTCTGCTTACATTCATCTGTTTATTACATCCATCTGTTGCATATATGATTCTGCATTCATCATTTGCTTTTGGTGGAGAGACCTTCTCACATTGTTAGGATCCACACCCCCTCTTGGTGAAGGAAGGACCCTCCATTGAGCATTCCGTCTCTTTGGACCGAAAATTCCTAAACCAAGCCTCCGTAAGTCCCCGCACCCGTGGATTCCCTCACGGACGCCGGGCAGGTTGTACCCTTTGAAGTACCGGGTTTAGTTGGCCTATACGTGGTGAGAGAGTGTTCCTAGTTGGCACCGGAGTTAAACCACATTTGAAACTAGGTTCACCCCTTGAGTGATTATATCAATTTGCATAAAATCTTTAATTCACCAAGGATCAAACAAAAGAAATCAAGGGTAACCATTCCAACTTGTGTGCTTCTTTGCAAATTATTTTACTTGAACTTTGATTGTATAATGGCTTACCTTAATAGATAAAATAACATGTTTAATTTCAATTGTGAGGATGCACAACCTAGCACATCCTATACTCCTCAATTTCAACATGTTCAACATCATTCTCACCACAATTCTTTAAAGGGACCACATCCTCATTCTTATGGTGTTGCCCGACCCATGGGCAAGGTCCGATCTCATGGTCCCTCGCTTCAATCGCGAGCCACTACTCCCACGGGACCGTCTCCTCCTAATGATGAGAAGGTCTCCCAGATCTTGCATGCATTAGATCATCTCACCCCTCAACAAATCCAAGCCCTTAAGGCCGCTGTTGAGGGTGCATCTCATTCATCTCATCCTCCTTCCAATCCTACTCGGGTGGCCCATCACCCACTTCCCTCTTCTATTCACATTCCTACTCGGGCAGCCCATCACCCATCTCCTTCTCCTCGAGTGATCCAATACCCGCCTCCTTCTATTCCTCCTCCACCACGGCCCCAAGGCCCATTTATTCCTTGCAATCCAGCCCATCCGGGTTCTTCTATGGGTCATCCCATTAATCCCTTTCCACGGCCTTTTTATGCGGCCCCTCCTTCAAGGCCCTGCCAACCCTCGGTTGCTCAAGTCTCACCTCCCCAACAAACTCTTCTCGACAAAGTCACTTCGTTGGAGGAGCAATTAAAGAGGGTTACGAGCCCACGGCCCGCTCCTCCTACTCCAGTCAATCCCCTCCACGCCACTCTGAATGACATTACAAAGATGGAGAAAGATTGGAAGGACAGGAGAGACGATTACGGCATCGGCATTTCAAGCAAGCAAGAGCCGGCAGATTTCAACGTTCAAGTGGACACTGTCCGCCCTCCACCCATTCACCCCATTCATTCATATGGCCCTCCATCTCCACATTCACAATACCATTACACTCCTCCACCCACATATACGCCGCCACTACGGTGTCCACTTGAATCGGCTGATGAAGAACTGGCGATTGAAGAATTTGAAGTGGTATACGATGATGAAGCTATGCAGGCACCCCTTCCGAGTTTCCTTCGCTTCCCTCTCCCTCCACTACCGCTTGATGAACCCCCTGCTCAGGATGAAGTCACCGTCCCTAACGCATTCCCCGTTTATGAGACTAATTGGTGTTACGACGATGGGTCAATACTCCAATCACCCATGTCGTTGCACCAAGACATGTCTCCTATCCCTAACACCACTCGCCCCATCCGGCATTTTCAACACACTAAACCTTCTCCGTTCACCCCTCCCATAACCACTCCAATAGCCTCCACTCCACCGGCCTCCACCGAACCTCCATTACCCTCCATTACGCCAGACTCCGCCAAGCCTTCCATTACACCTCCTCTTTGTTCGCCACCTCAGCCGTCCACTATGCCTATGACCCCTACCCCATTACTTAACCCTTTACCCTTACCTGTGGCTAGTCCTGAGCAAGGTTCACCCTTTTTTGCACTCGAGCCAACCCCGACTGCTTCCGAGCAAAGGGAGAAGCTCGACGTGTTTGAACCTTTGCTTCCACTCACCCTTTCGCCTCCACCATCCATGGAACCTTCCGCCTCCGCTTCACCCCCCTTTACTACTCGGAACGGGTGTCCTTCTGCAAGTACTTGTGCCGAAGATAATCAAGAGCCGAGCAAGAAAGATTTGGCCACGGTCATGCCGTTCAAGATACAAGTATTTATTTGCCGGATGCCAATCCGGGTTGTTATGCCGAACATGGTTGAAGAGGCCAAGTCCCCGCCACTGCTCGCCAGAAGAGAATGCCAAGCTTTGATGCCATGTAGGCTTATGCCCAAAGGCCGGGAAGGGCACCCCTTGTTCCAACTTTCCAATCTTCAATCTATTCTTCCGTACAAGGGACGAACGCCCACCTTGATCAATATTCTTCATACGCTACAATCTCTGGGCAACACGATGCTTCCTATCCCAACTCTTCAACTCCCTCACACTATTACTTTTCACTTTTCAAGGGAGTTGTCCTTTACTATTGAAGCTTCGTCATGGGCTTGTACTTTATCCACTAGGCCAATTGGCTATACACTTTCACCACCATGGAGGGGCAGTTATCTGGATGCTAAGGGGCCTTCCACTATTCTACCCACCTTCCATTCAACGCCATCCACATGGGCCACTCCAGGGGTAAGGAGGAGGATCTCATCCTCTCGCCCTTCATGTTCTTAATATTCCTTGCATCTCATACATTCTGTCGCATCCATGCATTCATCGCATCTGTTGCATTGCACTCGCATACATTGGCACTTCTTCTTTCCCGGGTTTCCAGACCCGTATCTTCCCCGCCTTCCGGAACATCCGGATCTTTCGCATTTCCCATCTTCATTCTCTTCTAATCCACTCTCCCTGGGGCATCGCGTCCCCTTTCCTGCTGTTTCCCTGGAACCTCCAGGTGTTTTATCCCTCCTCTTAAGGCATGACGCCCCTTCTGATTACACTATTCCGGAACCTCCGGATCTTTCTCTTCTCCCAGGGCATCGCGCCCCTTTCCGTCTTCTTCCTCCGGAACCTCCGGATCCTGCTCTTTGGGCATCACGCCCCTACACACCCTCAAGTCCGGATCTTCTGGATTTCTTATCTCTTCTCCTTGGGCATCACATCCCATGGTACCTTCCCCCTCTAGAACTGCCGGACTCTCTTTCCTTCCTCTCAGGGCATCGCGCCCTTTCTGATTCTCTTCCTCCGGAACCTCCGGATCCTTCACCCCTCTCTTTATCCCTTGGGCATCGCGCCCCTTTCCATCTCATTCCTCCGGAACCTCCGGATCTTTCTCTTCTCCTTCGACATTGCGTCCCATGGTATCTTCCCCCTCGGGAACCTCCGGATTCTCCATCTTATTCTCTCTATCTTCTCTTGGGGCATCCCGACCCTTCTGATTCCATTCCTCCGGAACCTCCGGACCCTCCATCCTTCCTCCGTTTCATCTTCCTGCTCCTCCGGGATATCACATCCTTCATTTTTTCCTTCCTTTTCCATCATCTTTTTCCCTATTTCTTCCCAGGGCATCGCGTCCCTGGAGATTCTCCTTCTCCATATTCTGATTCCTCCTATCATGATTCTACTCCACTGCCTCCGGACCCTCCGGATCCGCTTCTTTCCATCTATCAATTTCTTCTTCTGATTCCTCCTGATCTCGGGTCTGACCCAACTTCTTCCACATCCACTGCTTTGGGCATCTGCCCTTTCTCCCACTACTTTCGAGGCTTTAGTCCTCACCTCTCTTCTTGATATTTCACTTCTTCTGTAGACTGTTCCATGTGATCAGGGTCTCCGCGCCTTAGCAAGGGAATTCTAGCCCTCGCCTCTCTTCCTTTTTCTCCTTATTCGTCTGAGTCTGGTCTGAGCACCACTCCTTCTTGTTAAGACACTTCCAAATCCTTTGCTTCCAATCCTTTTGTTCGCTAAAAGAGGACTATCCCACGATGATCAACCCCGCCTCTCGCGGCAACTATTTCAAGAAAGGTCGCAAGGTAATATGTTGGCGTAAGTATGCATTTTATGATATCATTATCTCATTGCTTCACGCATGATTTTCAAAATGAAGTGCTTCTTAACAAGATTAAAAGTGGTGTTTTAAACCTTTATCCTAGGTCGTATCTTTATCTTTACTAAATCATTCTCAAAACAGTCTTTTAGGCTTGTTTTTGCAGCACCTTTGGTAATAAAAACCCCACACTGGGAATTCAACGTTCTCTCCCTGCTTGTTAAGAGTAACCTTCAGCTGGGCATTCCACAGACTTCACGGCATCCTTAGCCGGCTCCTTTGGTTAAAACACCGTTGCTACTTTGGTCATGCCATGAGTATATCTGAAAGTCTTTTCTCTTCTTTACTCGGCCGAATGCAGGGGCAAGAGGTTGACGGATGAGATGACCCACCCAGGGTAATCCCCAATACGAGAGGAGTCTCAAATAGGGGCAGTCTTGACCCAAAATCAATATGAGTTTTCATATGAATTTCATGATATACATCTCACCAAAAGGGCTATTATGAAAATCAAGTCAAAATTTCGATAAAAGCAAAATTGTGAATTATGGCATGTCAAGAGTGGCAAAGTCTCCGCAGGGAAAACCCTGGTCGTATGCATGTCAAGGGTCTAAAAATCAAAGGCACAAAGTCCCGGCGCAACAGACTACCTCTTTGAGGGGAAATACCTTGGAAGGAATTCAAGTCCCGACATCTCCCATCCTGCATAAAGCTTATCTCCAATTGTTCTTCTCTTCTCCCTCTAAGACCGAATGTTTCTCGGGTATGGCTTTGGTAGGAGCACCATTAATCAAGGGCAGTGGTTATAGGGCGTCACCCTTCAATGCACACCCAGCTTTGGGCAGTTTTTAGCGAAAAGGGAAGGAACAAGGACCCCTAGCCAGTGGTTCAAAAACACCATTTGATGCTGCATTAACAATGTCTAAACCAAAAAAAAAATCAAAAAAAATCAAAAAAAAACTTGAATATTTCCTAAGTCAAAATCCAAATTTTTTTTGAATATTTCCTAAACCAAAATCCAAAAAAATTGAATATTTCCGGATCAAAATCCAACAAAAATTGAATATTTCCAAAATCCACAAAAAAATTTAAATATTTTTCAAAATCCACATAAAAATTCAAATATTTTCAAAACTCATAAAAATTTGCATATTTCAAAATCTAAAAAAATTACATTGTATTTTTCTGATGGTACTTTTGCAGGAACGACAACTTTGCAAGGACCAAGAGCACGGGATGAGTCCTCTCCATTCATTGCCATCTACCTTTTGATTCTTCCCATGTTCACAATTGATCACATCTTCATAATTTACTACGCATTACTCCGATTATTCATCTCCAAATCTTTTTTATCAAATCTTACTGATCACTCCGCCGATGGGCATTATCAGATCTTGATCATTCAACTCCAAATCTTGATTAGCCAAGTTGTCATCCTCATGACAAACGATAAACAATGATGCTATGCTATCTATGCTTTAATGATACTATCTATGTTATTCATGCCTTTCACGCTGTGCACACTTGAATGCTATTCATGATATGATACATACCTGATATTGATGCTTTGATTCATGCTATGCTTGCTATGCTTAAATGCCTTATTCATTGCTTGTTATCTTTTATATCTTGGCAGATGAATCTTTGAGCGCAGGAAGAAGCTCTTGGTCCCACCGACTGGACATCATCATCCAAGTCCCACGGTGCTTGCACCTCATTTCTCAGTTCCCCCATGCTCATTGCTATCACCATCCCTCCTGTATGCATTCTACTATATGTTACATACACTACTAGATTATATCAAGGACCTTGTGACTTTGGTAAATCTGGGATTTGAGTTCCCCTTCATCAAAAACAATGATGATTACAGAGGAGTCTTAGTCACACGGATAGGCCGTTGAGCCGTCCAAGACTGGGGACGATGGTTCCCTTTTGCGAGTTGATGCGTGAATAAATGGGCTTCGGCTTAGTATCGGCTCGCAGAATGGGTTTCTTGACCCAATCTTGGCAGTTTAACAATATTATCCTTGATTATCTTATATTTTCATTTGTTTTAATTTTTTCTTTTAAACCCAGCATGCATTCATATAGGAGTTTGAAACAATTTTTGGAAAATCATTCTGATAAGCTGATTTGGAGAGTCAAATTGATCTTAATCATTCCAGATATGAGATATTCATTGCTGAATGGAATCCTCAGTTCGTTTTGTCACTGTTTTGGGTCATTTTCTCGAAAGCTCCTTGTTTGGATTTCTATCATCTTATCTCAATCCTTTTACTTTGATCCACCTTGGCTGCAGCACGTCCACATTGGCTGGTAACCGCTCCCCAATGGTGAAACCTATAGGTTTGTGACCTGGGGTACTTCCACCGCGCTGGAAGTTGATCATTCTCCATCGTGCCCGCGTGCACACTCCTCCTCTTATCCAAACATCATTGATGTCATTGAATTTCCCGGGATTGCTTCATCTCGAGCTTTTGATTTCATTCTCATCAAGTGATGTTGATTACGTGTCTCATCACACCTTGGCATCTACTTTTCAGTTTGCTCTGCTCCCTTGCAAAGCAAACGCCAAGGCGGGGCAGCTGTAGACACACCAAAATTGACGTTACTGTGAGTGCATCTCGTATTACCTTGTAATGCCCCAATTTGACCCTCCAATTAACTTTGTTTGAGTTATTTTCCCCAATTTTCTTGGATTTCTCCCTTTTTTCCCTCTTCTTATTTTTCCCTATTTTTCTGGATTTTTTGGGCAGTTTTCTCTATTTTTTGGATTTCACGACTTGAAGTGGGGCGTGTTTTAATTAACGGCCTGGTCTGAGGCGCGTTTTGAAGAAAGGACGACTAGAGGCAAAGGCGTCAGTTTCTGGAATTTTCTGATTTCCAAAACATAAAAATAAGAATTAACGACCCTCCTTGGGTCGTGTTTTTTAAATAACGCCTCTCCCTCAGGTGTCTCTTCATCATTTTTAAATACAGAAAGTTTTTATTGCTAAAATTGATTCAGGAAATGACACCTTGTTCCCAGACGTGTTTTCAATTCACGCCCTATGACAGGTCGTCAATTTGTGAATTGACGCCCTTACCGAGGTCGTCTTCCACCTTTCGTGTCCTGCTCGAACAAAGCTTTCCTGAACAGTTCCCTGCTATGTTTGGTCATCTTGCTCGATTGGGAACTGGAGTCCTTGCCTTGGAAGGATCTTGCCCTTTCTTATCTTCCCTAATCTTTATTTTGAGCCCTATTAATAGAGCTCCTGCGGCTCTATTACAGGGATTCGGATTTTCAATCTTTTACTGGGAATTGCTATCGTTACTGGCTGAAGGAGGAAGTTCCCCTGCACTGCATTGCTTCATCCCTATTGAGTCTTCTTCCCAAATGAACATCAAAGCCAAAAGAGAAATCCCAGGCTCCTCTGTCCTCTTCTCTTTATTATCTCTGTTTTCATCTGCATTAGTTCATGCATCATATTTTTCTTTTCTCTTTATCAAACCATCTTCTGTTAATTTCTCACCTCAACCACGTTGAGATTCCATAGTGCAACTATTGCACTTATTTCATTTTCATATCATGCATCATATCTCCCACCCTTTTACATAGGGGTTTAAGGGCCAACACCCAACAAGGTGTGTTCTTATACATAATTTTTCATGCTCATCTCTATCATGAATTTGATGCTACACTCACCTTGATTTCTAATCCATATCTTTATTGGTGTTTGTTATTGTTTTGCAAGGGTAATCAATCAAGGAAAACTCTCTTCATCGGCCGACCGATCGGAAGAGAAAGGAAAGCACTCACAATCCCCGCGCTTTTAAGGTATTTTTCGCGATCCCTCCATATTGTTATTGATTATATCCTTTGAGGCCCTCGCGTCTCTGGCGATCACACATTCCCCTTAGCATCCTCTCATGCTCCCCCTTTCCCCCTCTTTTTCCATTGCTTTTGCTTTCTTTTAGTTATATTCCTTAAGTGGATTTTTCTTTAGAATCTACACTCACATCACTCGACTCAGACTTACGGGGAATCCTCCCTTGCTGGCCGCAGACTGAGGATCCATATCCAACGCCAACGTCTCATCAGAGACCTCCACACACAGGCATCGACCACCATCCTGTCTCATCGAATCCTATCTCATCAAAACCTCCATCTCAATTAATCCAAAAGGATGCCTGCCCATCCCGACTCCCTCTCTTATCACAGAGCCACGGGACACACAACCTCTTACAATCCACGACACACTTCTCCAGAACCGACAAGTGCCGCCTGCCACCACAGCAAGCAGGTCGATGACGCAGCGACCAATGCGCATGAGTCCCCCGACAATACACGTCTTCCACGGTCGACAACTCGGTCAACATGACCAGCCACTCACGCCCACCGTCCGGGACCCATAATCTCTCTGAGATCACTTCTCCAAAACATGATCTCATCCGCGAACGCAACATCCAATGCAAGAACAGGGTACTCATGCGGCAACCTCGCCAGCATATTTCCCCAACTCTCCACCTGCCAGTGCCATGAACAACAAGATCTCAAGCAACGGCACGGCAATAACACATCTCACACAACTGGAGACAACGCATATCGAGGAACCAATCCTCCGCTGCTCTACTAATTCTCAAGAAATCCGCCCGTAGCAACCAACACCACGATCCTCGCACTCTGATCCACACACATAGCCATCACAACGCCAACTCGGGATCCTCCATCCTGAAAATCCTCTGTAACTCCGCAGGCTCCTATCCTCCACACGTCGGGAACCACAACACCAACCGTAAATCTCCAAAACACCGCCCAGCCGGCACTCGTCCTTCCGGAACAGCGCCAACACCCTTACACATCAGGGAACGGGCAACGCTTCTCACAGGCAACCACCTTGCCAAAATGCGGAACGCGTCTCGCACGGACTTCATGGCGCACGAAGGCCAACCAATCCGGACACACAATGCAAGACGACAAACCTTAACCAACCGCGGTCTCCTCCAACCAAGGGAAAAACTCAATACACTTCCGACCAACGGAAGGAAAACTCCACACTCGACCTGACCTCGAGCCTCGCGCATGCTGGGAACAGCACCTTCCACCACCAAGAAAACCATCACTTCCGTCAGGTCAGCTCCTCCGACAACACTTACCAAGTGTCCCGTCGGACCACGATCACAACATCTCTCGATGCACCACCGTTACAATTCCACAAACTGCAACACGTCACGCCAAGAGCCGCAACACGAGCCATAACCGGCAACCGCCAACGCTCATCATCGAGTCCCGAACTTGCCGCGGAACCTTCACATCTTGAGCCAAATCCTGGGCAAACGCAACCCATTCGCACACAAGAGCACAGGAGCAAGACTTACTGGGACACCACAGCCCAATCCTGCCTCGAAATCCACAAAAATAATCGAGTCCGACACGTCAATTCTGACGCCACAGAGCACGATAAGAACATCTGGCTCGACAAATCACCAGCTCAACAGAAGGTCCTCCGCTCACCCGAGCACAATTCTCGACCAGTGCACCCGCTCTGCCACCTCAAACCACAACCTCAACGCATCAGGGGCTGGACAATCCTCAGACTAGAGTGGCCAAACTCAATAACAGCTCCCTCAGAGCACACTCACAGCCACTTAACGGTTAACAGTCCTCGCTAGCCACCTGACCTCGTCGTAACTTCCTCGAACGTAGCACCACAACGACACGCCTGCCGGCAACCTCTGCCCAACGCAGCACAATTGGGGCTACCACCCAAGGGAGAAAGCTCTCGACCTCGATCCTCAGACCCCATGCCAGCACTCCAATGGAACAGCAACCACCTTCATAGCGCCGACGCCGCGCACTCAAGCTCTTACACGAGAAACCATACGAAAAATATGCACAGAAACCCTATGCCAGCTGCTGACTGTACTGGACCTTACGGGCTCTGATCACTGCAATATCTCGAATTCCCATGTACATCCACAACCTGGCTCGGATACACACTGTGGCGACCTGAGATTCGGATACCGAGGAGCCCCGATAACCCAAGACTCGAACCGCCGCCCATGAGCCGAGAGGGCTCGGAAGGGCTAAAAGGAGTGTGGAGGCACAAAGAAATAGGAAATAAAGCAGGACAATTCAACAATTAACAGAAATAAATAGACAACTACTACAACAGAGTCCAGTCCAACAGAAGTACAGTTTAAAGCAGTAAAACGTACCACACACAAAGTGAACACTCGGCCCGGCGAGCTGGCAACTAGAACCTCCAAATAGCCTCCCCGAACCTCGAGGCAGAACCGCCGCACCTGAAAAGTAGGGGTGAACCTCCTGTCATAGGCTCAGTAGGGATCCCGCGGAACCCCAACTGAGAGACAACGGCGGCACAGAAAGTAGTAACTACGAAAGCAGGAAAGTAACTACGGTGGCCGGCCAAACCTCGGCTCTACAGCTACTCCTACTGTACCAAAAAACACGACTCGGTCTCCCAGTCGGGGGACAACCAAGACACGAACCCGACATCCCGACCCCACGGTCGGGAGACGACCAGAACACGAACCGCCCTAGCCATGCTACTCAGAAAACACCACGACACCTCCGTCGCGGAGGCCTGCCCTCACAAAAAGGGCCCGAGCCAAAACCACACGATCTGAGAACACGGTCACGACCTCATCGTCGTGAACACAATGCTATCTGGGGAAAGGCTCTTGGTGACTCTCACCAGAAACCCCAGACCTTGACTCCGGGAACACTCTCGAAACCACTCACGAAGTCCCGTCTCGTGGACGGAAACAAAACCCGGGACACGACAATTCACGTCACGTGAAGGGAGCACCGCCCACCAGAAGAACGACCGGATGCATCCCCTGACGTCTTACACCGCGTCACAAGTGTCTAGCTACAACGCCCCAAGCGGAGACACAGACACACACAGTAACCAGTACCACAGAACAAGGACTAGTTGGGGTCACTCCTGCCGGCGCCGTCCGATGCCCCCAACCTCGTGTGCACACTCAGACTATATGCCCTAGGCCTGTCCTCTAGCTGGTAATTACCCCTAAGCCCGGACTCGGCTGTACGCGGGGGCCCTACGGTAACCAGCCTACTCACCGTCTCTCTCGGGTCAGCCGCTCCACCACTCCCTGGTGGGTTAGCACACGCGTGCCGTAAGAAGGCTACGACTAGTGGACGTGTCACAGAATGTGAACACTAAAAACCACGCACGCACCCATTGCGAGTAACACGGAGTAACAGGCGGCACGACGCGACCAGACTCTGGATGGTCCACTAGACCTAATGAACCCAATGGTCCTTGAGTCTCGAGACTCGGGGTAAAGACCGTTGAACACGACAGCACTGAGCCGTCAATCTGGCCTAATCTCTAGGTCCAAAACCACGATGCGATGACTCACGAGGCAGTTCACAACTACCGAGACCCATCCCTCGAGGAGGAAAACTTAACCGACCTCCAGCCTCAGGCTGGGAGATTGGACTCACAGTCCAAGGCCACACACATGGCCCACTCAGAAACCACCTTCTGGAGAGACCACGACGTGCGGGGAAACCTTACCGCACTCACACCGACACACGGTGACTCGATCTAGTAAGAACACGGAAGCCCGGAACACCTGGGGTCACCCGGACCCACCAAGCCCACGGGCATGCTTATCGAGATAACACGGTACCTCCAGACACCCCAAAAACATGGTCACGAAACCCACCGGGTGTCCGGGACACTCACGAGGTCGAAGGTCAACCACTGGGTCACAATCGGGTCGACCGGAGACCAATGCAACATAATCGGAATGCTGGAGGGTCACCCGTACCCTTAAACCCACGGGCACACTAATCGAGATAAACTGAACCTCCGGACACCCAAAGGCACGGTCACGGAACTCCACGGGGTTTCTGGGACACACACGGCCCAAGGGGAGCACGATCAGCCATAGACTGCCCGCCCTGGGCTGCTCGGTTGGTCACCCTCATGAACGCGCTAGCTTTTCATAGCACGTTCAGACAGAACAGAACACGCTAGCCTTCCCTAGCACGTTCAGACAGAACATAACACGCTAGCCTTGCATAGCGCGTTCATAAGAACGCGCTAGCTTTCCATAGCACGTTCAGACAGAACAGAACGCACTAGCCTTCCCTAGCACGTTCAGACAGAACAGAACACGCTAGCCTTCCCTAGCACGTTCAGATAGAACAGAACGCGCTAGCCTTCCATAGTGTGTTCTTCAGAATGCGCTAGCTTCCTATAGCGTGTTCTTCAGAACGCGCTAGCCACCTATACCGCGTTAAGAACCGCCTTACTGTTCATATTCCCCGATGAACGCACCCTATCGGGACGGCGTGTTCTCCAAGAATGCGCCCACCAAGGCGAGCGTGTTCTCAGTCTGCGCCCAAAAACGGTGAAAACCGCGAGAAAACCCATTCCACGGCCTGTTTACCCCCAGGTGAAGGGGAAACAAAGGGAAAAATACTCCCCAACCTCTCTAGCACCGAGAGGACCCATTCTAAGCCCAAAAACACGATCAAACCGCAAGATCCGTCTCAATCCCCAAAAATATGCATTTTCCCCAAAACACTCAAATAAGCCCACTCGACTCACTACAGCCTACAAAACTCACGGAAAATGAAGTACACGAGTTGGGGGTCCATCTCCCTACCTCCACCGAAGATTCGACGCGCCGTGGACGCCGATCCACGAAGAAACGCCGATTAAACCCTGGCCGGTTCACGATCCCACGAACCGCCTCCACCATCGCGATCCTCGTCCCGTGCCCGTCGCTCCACGTACTACGAGCCATGCCGCCCCGCCCTCGCCGCCTCTATCGACAGCCCAGAGTGAGAGGGGGAGAGGAGAGAACGTGAGAGAAGAGAGAGGGAGGGAAGAGAGAAATGAGAGATGGGGAGAGAGAGAAAATGGAGGTTAATATATAGAAAATCCGGAAATTCTTAAAAATACCAAAAAATATAAAAAATATACCCCCGCGATCCTCGGAACATGCTGATCACCGTGGCAATGTCCCGGCGTCAGAGAACGCAACCGTTCACCCTGTACGGGATTCCGAAGGTCCGACAAATGGAAAACACGCGTAAAACCCCAAAACGTAACCCGGGACCCACAAAGGCGCTCCAAAAATTTCAGAAAATTACCAGCGTGCTCCTCACAACGCCACGGACCCAAGGAAATTCACGGGCACACCACCAATGGGTCCGACAATCTGGTATAAAAAGTCAGAAACTCACTCGGACACGATCCGCAACCCGTGAAAAGACGATCCGAAACCCACGGATCCTGATTCGAAAAATATCTGAAAAACCCGGGGCATTACATATGTGTACCTCCCCGGGCTGGGGAGAGGACAGGAGGTGCACCCCAACTGGGTGCCCATCGCGAGACGGTGGACAGAGGTTCGGGAGGTGGGGTCCCTGCGACGTCAGGTGCGGACGATCCAGGACGACCTCGACACTCTACCCTATGCATCGGTAAGATCTAAACTTGAACTTTGCAAATGTGACTTTATGCTTGGATACTGATGCAATATGCCTATTTGATAGGTCCGGTGGACACCATACCAGGGAGAGGGACATGAGGGCCAGCCATGGGTGGTGGCAGCCTTGGCGTATGCGGCACGAGACATTTGGCTTCACTGCATGAACGTGGTCGAGATGCTCCTTACCGACTGATCATGAGGATTGCGGGCATCCACCAGCCAGAGGTGGAGTCCCCGGTGCGGGAGAGGCCGAAGGAGTGCATGGGACATCACGCATGCGGGCTCGCGATGGAGATCGACTGGGTCACCTGGGCGGTGGACCAGATCCGAGACTGGACCAGGTTAGGGCAAGTAGCACGCGCTCGAGCTGCTAGTGACGAGGCCTACTTGATGGCCTACGCCCGACGCTACGGAGACCTGGTCTTCCGTGGCGCACGACGACCGGTACGATTTCTAAACTCGTGCACTCTAGGAATGTTTATGATTACGATGCTGATAAATGACACTCTATATGCAGCTAGACCCTCAGGGACGGATTGCGGAGCTCCAGGGGTTGCTCCACTCGACGGTCCAACCGCGGAATGAGCTCCAGCCCTCTCTAGACCTCCTGGTAAGCTTCAGCCAACCTTAGACTTAAAAATGCCATGCTATGAAACTGACATGCCCCTGTATGCAGCGTGCCAAGGGAGCTCAGGGCCAGGCGCCAGACGCACCGTCTTCCTCCTCTCAACTACCGACAGATAGGGCCGAGCGGGATGCAGATTTCACGCGAGCAACAGCGCGAGCTGAGGAGGCCGAGGTTGCTCTTGCTGAGAAGGTAAGCAAAGCCACTCTTTCTCATTTCAAATTTTATGATTAGAACTGCAAGAATGATTTATGAGATGAATGCATATGCAGGCGAGGGATTTGGCAGCGGCACTGGGTAAGGTTGCCTGACAGAGGGAGGAGGCCGAGCGCTTCTGTGCCAAGATAGAGAGGCTCCGTGCAGAGGTAGCAGAGGCAGTACGTCTCTGTGCAGAGATGGAGCGATCCCGTGTCAGAATGGTGGAGGTAGAGCGCCTCCGTGCCAAGGCGGCATAGGTGAGTCGATATCGGGCTGAGGCAGAGCGCGCCCGCATAGAGGCGGCGGAGCTAAGGGGTGCATTAGGAGTGTATCAGCAGATGAGCCAGAGTTCGGGATGGAGCAGGACCCATGGCAGTGCGCCCATCATCGCTTACGGAGATTACCTTACGGGTTCTTTCGGCCATCGGAGGAACGAGGATGAGGAGCGTCAGCGACGCCGGTGTGAGGAGGGGAGCACCTCCCTGGCACCACCAGCGAAGCGCCATGAGGGTTCAGGAGAGAGCGACAGCCTTGGGGAGGCCCAGACTTGATGTACCATGTGAGATGTATGCATATATGACTTTAGTGGAATAGCATGATTTTTTTTTTCATTTTCGGCTCTTTTCTGATGAATGCATGCATGTTGACACTAACCAACTAACTTGACAACGAGTCCTACGACTGACATCGTGAGGGTGTAAAAGAGGGCGAGAGAGAAGGAGAAGGGAAGAGAAACTTAGGTGTGATTTTGAGAAAGAAAACTAGGACAATAGAGAGAAACGGTCGCGGCAAGGCCGCCTAACAGGCTTAACGGTCCCAAGACAGACCGCTCAGGACTGAACAAGTCACAACTGAATAGGTGATGAAGATGTTCATTCAAGACCACCAAGTTGGAAAGACGGTCTGATGCGGACCGCTTTGAAATAAAGACGATCTTGCCGAGACCGTTTACCACACGGATGGATAAGGTTGTGAGCGAGGATGGAAACGGTCTTATGACGACCGCTAAGAGTTGTTGAGTTATGGTTTTGATGATTGTTGTGATTGTTAAGTTATGGTTTTGATGATAACTAAACTTAATGTGTGATTAAGTGATGATAACTAAACTTGTGGTTGATTGCTCATGCTCTTGTCATTTATGTATGGTTGAGATGACAAATGGGAACGGTTACATGGTCTTGATCCTTGGTTTGCATATGTTGGTTTTACAAGAGGCAAGAGGTTTCATAACCTCTTCAACGGGAAGAAGCATGGTATTAACCTTGCCTATCTTGCTTGCAGGATCAAACACATGGTAGTCACCTGGTGAACCATACGTGTGGATAAGCACCCTGCTCCTCTACAATCCAAAACAGACATGAACGGGCTGCTAAAGGACTTAAGCAACGGAGCTGAAGAGGTTAACGGACCTACCCGGGAAAACCCGGGGTCTGCCCAGTTGGCGGTCGACCGCCAGCACTGGGGCGGTCGACCACCCCTGCCAGCAACCCCCAGTCTACCGGTCTCTCAGTGGCGGTCGACTGCCAGCCCAGTAGCGGTCGACCGGGATTCCCAGGAACCATCCGTCTGCAGGTTTCTCAGTAGCGGTCGACCGCCAGCCCCTGCAGGTCGACCGCCAGACCCGAGCTGCCTAACATTGTTGAGTTTTTGTGACTTCGAGGAATGCCCTTCCTCTTGCTATTGTTTAATCCCGAAGCCACCAAACCCTCCAGATTTTGTGGATCTGGTCTAGGGCTTGTCCATAGACCTTCCAAGGGTTATAAAACATCCTATTCGAGTCATAACCCTAATCCATCAAAGAGAGCCAAAGAGAGGCTGTCCAAGGTGAAAGGAGAGGGTACTGTAGCTCCGTGAATAGTACTTCATGCAGCAAGATCTTCATCCATCTCCAAGGTGTTTCAAGCCAAATTTGAAGCTAGCAACTTCCAAGGAAGTGAAGAAGGAAGCAAGCATTCAAGGAAGACCAAGGTGAAGCTGTCTAAGGAAGAAGAAAGGAAGAAGCAAGTAAGCAAGCAAGAGATCAAGGGAAGATTGCCAAAGGTGAAAGAACAAGGTTTTCACAACCCATTCAAATCCATTCAAGCAAAGAAGGAATCAACGCAAGATCTGCATCATACACTCAGGGGGAGACTAAATCAGGAGCATTCTAAACTATGGTTTAATTATTTTGGTGTCTTGTGTTTTGAGTTTCAAATTTGTGTTTCTCATAAACTGCAAACTCGTGTGTGTGTGTGTGTGTGGATCGTGTTGGATCCGTGGTCGTGTGTGGTCATTGTACTTTATTCATGTATTGTGTGCGTAGAGCTTCCTAGATCTACGTGTGTGTGTAGATCTTTTTAGATCTGGTCTTTTTAGTGTGTGGAGTGCTGCATCTATTGCAGCGTGTGTGTGTGTTGTTGATCCTTCTGTCGGATCATGTTGGAGACCTCGTCTCCCCGTGTGTGTGTGTGTGTGTGTGTGTTGGGGTGCATCCTCGTGTGTGTGTGCATGCGTCGTCCTGCGTGTGTGGTTGGAGCGTCGTCTCCGTTTGGGGATTTATCCCCGAGTGAAGCCTCACTGGGTTTGGTGAGGGGTGGACGTAGGACTGCCATTGTTGCATCCGAACCACCTAAAAAACCGTTGTGCATTGTGGTTTGTATTGTATGTTTTGGTCCATTTCTTCTACCTCCATTCTCCGTGAGTATTAGTGTAAACTGTTTGTTTGGATTTGTCCTCGTGTTTGTTGCATAATCTATATCATTATCATATATACTTTGATAAATCCAAACTGTGTTCAAACAGTTTTGATTCTCTTGAGTAGCATTCTATCACATATTTCAAAAAGGGTAAAAGCTTTCGTAAAATTGGTAAACACCCAATTCACCCCCCTCTTGGGTGTCATTGATCGCGGGACTTCAAGAGTGAGTAGTGGTCGCTCAATAGACCGCAATTTCGGAAAGACTGTGGAATCCTATCGGGACTCTTTTGGAGAGTCCCAACCCGTGGATAAGCCTACCCTAACCGCGCTAAGAGTGATCTTAACCTTGATTGAGCCTATCCTAACATGATCCTAATGGCTGGAGGCTAAGAACTTGGGTTCTATAAATATGGGGCTCTCAAATTCGTAACTCACATCAAACCCCTATCTCTAGCCTTGAAAATCTTAGTGTGACCACCCAAATCAATATGAAGAGGGTTCTTGAGGCTAGCATAATGGGGGAGAGCTCCTACAATGGGACACAACCACCCAGGAAGGAGCGTGAGGTGCTACAACGGTTGACCTCCATCCCTAGTCATTTGATCACCAATCCTTTGCGAGAGGTAGGCTTTATCAATTGCTTTTCAAATTTGTTCAAAATTGTTTTCCAAATCTTTATATTGCTCCTTTCTTTTTCTTTCTTTCTTTTCATAGCTTCTTCCTAGCCCTAGGAGTTACTCCAACTTAATGTGGGTGGCTCCCATTATTTGCGAACTCCCATTAGACGTGATCTCCATCTTGAAAGCTTGGCACCTCCATCCATTACTCGACCTGCTAAAAATTACCATAAACTCTCACTCGATTGGCACAGCGTTTCAGCCCTAGTGGAGATATGGCATCCTCAGACCCACACCTTTATCTTCCCCACATTCGAAGCTACTATCCTCCTAGAAGAAGTTGAGACATTGCTAGCCTTTCCTAAGACCAGGGTAGGGGATGAGGACTTAGTGTGTCACACCGTTGCCCCTGTAGATCCCTTACTCATTCTAGGGGAATTCTTACCCAATTCCAAAGATGTCAGGACCATGATCAGTTCCCAACACATCCATTTACTCCCTATGGCCCAGTGGGTTACTGCTTATTGTAAGAATAAATGTGGGTGGAATGAAGCCATAGCAAAGGCCACCTCTATTTGTCTATGCGGGGCCATTCTTTTCCCTACCACTGACCACCTTCTAGACATACCAAATCCGAGCATTATCAGTGAGTTGTGGCGAGGGTTGTTCATTTTACAAGCCATCCTTTCTTATCTATATGAGGGTCTTAGCTCAGCTTCCCTAGGCGGGCCTCTTTTCGGGTCCATGATCTTGCATGAATATTAGATGGGGGTTAGAATAAAATTCACACTTAAAAGAAATATTCCTTCTCTGAGTCGGATCTTTGGGAGCCACCCACTCTTTTTCATTGGAGGTGCATTTGGGTTTCCTCAGTATGTTGAGTGCAGGACTGCAGACAGGAGGACTAGAGACGACTGGCGGATTTACCTTAACACCCTTCCCCTTGATCGGTTCGTGATGCGCCCAGCTTTCCCTGTTGGCACTACCCTCAGGCTTCCCAGGAGGCTTGGGTTGGACTTGAGGCTTGTGGGGAACACCACATTGGCGATGTACAGCCCCCGCAGATGCTCTCTACAGGTTGGGCTCCCGCGCACCATGGTTCTAGTGCAACCCCACCTACTCGCGCTACAGGTGAGAAGACTTGGGACGGAGGAGGATGAGCAGGCAGTCAGGAGCACGCTGATCATGTGGGAGATCAGCAAGATGTGCATTCTTCCAACAGAGGCGACCGAGATTCAGGATGAGTATCAACTTTATTTGAGAGAGCTACGCGAGATCCGCCCTCGCGTGGGGGCCAGACTGAGGGATTGAGTGATTTTAGCATGATGTATAGGGATTGATAGCTTAAACTTGATGTTTTTTGAGATTGAATAAATAAATGAAAGAATTTGATTGTATTTAGCTATCAATTTGCCTCTTTTCCTTTTTATATGTGTAGTTTGATGTGGTTCTTGGGAATAGAAATGGCCAACGTTAGGACCGCCACTAGAACCAGAAGGTCACAGCATGACCGCTAAAACAAGGTAGACGATCCCCAATAGACCGCAAATAGGTTGACGCCTGAGCGGACTGGTGAGCTTGTAATCAACAGTTCCCGGGAGAGAAAAGCGGTATGTCCAAGGACCGCTGAGATTAATAAAAAAATGGTCTCTCTTAGGCCGCTGAAAGATGAGGCGGTCAACAGGTGACCGCTAAGTTAAAAGAAACTGTAACGACCTGAGATCTGAACACTGGGAAGGCCCGATAACTCGAATCTCGAACCGCCACCCACGGGCCCAAAGACTCAGAAGGGTTAAAAGGATGGTGTTGAGATACACAAGAATCTAAAATAATTGCAGAGCTACGCAGATTAAATGAATTAAGCAGGAAGCAATAAATGACATTAATTAAATTACATGGTCCACAATAATAACAGCAGTCTAAAATATAATAGTAGTCCACAACTAGTACAGTACAGAAAAGAAAGTACAACTACGCGGGGCATACCCCGGCTTGGCAACTGGCAACTAACCCTGGGCACCTGAACCACACGGAGCCTCTGAAGCGCTCCCCTGAAGCCTCGTCTCACCTGAAACACAGTGAAAACACGCAGGGAATAAGCCTCAAAACACAAGGCTCAGTAGAGATCATCCGGTCCCCACCTCGTAAACCGAGAAATAGTGCGGAAAGTAACTACAAGCTACAACGATGGCTAGTACCGAACACACGGCATGAAAATTGAGACGACTCGTCAAAAGCCAAAGAGTCGCTACCACACAAAGACAGGAGCACCAACCCACTAGAAGCAAGGTCGGAAGCGTCCACTGACGGCTTAAACAGCGCCTCGGTTGTCCTCCTCGACCCCTGGTGGAACGGGGACATCGTACAAGTAACCACAGAACAAGTGACTAGCTGGGGTCACGTTCGTCA
Organism: Amorphophallus konjac; assembly: GCA_022559845.1. Lineage (NCBI taxonomy): Eukaryota > Viridiplantae > Streptophyta > Magnoliopsida > Alismatales > Araceae > Amorphophallus > Amorphophallus konjac. Next base: position 191,706,468 of record CM040117.1, read on the forward strand.
GCGCGGGTCCAACCGCCCCTAACCACGTGTGCACACACAGACCATGCGTCCCAGGTTTGGCCCTCAGACTGGTTTTCCCCTCAGCCAAACTCTGGCTGCAAGACGTGGGGCCCAACGAAAACCAGTCTAAAAATCGTCTCCCGGGATAGCCTCGCCACCACTCCCTGGTGGGACCACTCGAGTGTCGAAAGGCTACGACTAGTGGAGGGTCATTGAAGGAGTAGACTCTCTAGTCAACGGAAAATAATGTCAAAACAGAACAAAGTACAAGGGCCGCTCCTCATACCGACACCAACTCACGGTGACACAAGCTGAGGACACCAACTCCCGGGATCCCACGGCACCCACACATGTGGCCCCCACATGATGCCCAGCATCAGTCAGACCACAGGTCAGCACGTGGATCGAGATCCACTCACTTGGGACTCGAATCGGCAAAGCATAACTCCGGTCGGACAGGGGCCTTTGGCAGTCCACCTTTGGGCCGCCACAGAGGCTAGCGGTCTACAGTGACTGTAGCGGTCCAACTATAGGCTGCCACACTCTGGGTTGCGAAGGAACTCGCGGTCCTACTCAGGTCTGCCACAGGGATGAGGCGGGGAGTACCCTTGGCCGCTAGACCCCAAAAATTCCCAACGGTCAAAAACTAACGGTCAGAAATCAACGGTCAACTCGCCATCTGGCGGTCTGACCCTCGGCTGCCACATCGTCTGGCAGTTTATCGTGCAGCCGCCAGACGACATAGGGACCTGTCGACAAAACAGTGCCCTGTGGTGCACCCACCTTGGGCCACCACAGGCTCTGGTGCACCTACCCTGGGTCGCCAAAGGCTCTGGCGGTCTCTGGAAGGACCGCCATACCAACCTGAGAACAGGCCGGCGGGAAGAGATCCAAAAACTCGTTCCACACCTCGATCATCCACGGATGAGGGGGAAAACCAGGGGGAAGCTCCCCTATAACCCCTAGCATGCATCTACGCCCTCGAATCGGTCCGAAACGCGACGAAACGGTAGATCGGTACACAACCCCCAAAACATGCATTTTGCCCTATCTGGCTCAAAAACGCCCCTCTCGACCTCTCCTCGGCCTACAAATCACGGGGGACGATGGGATGAGCATGGGGATTCGTCTCCCTACCTCAATGGAGCCCAAGCTCCGCCGGATCACCGCCGATCGCAAGAAAATGCTTGAAAACCCCCGTTCTTCCTCGAGCTCCCACGATCCACGCACGCCTCCACGATCCCCACGCCACCACCGTCGCCTCCGCGCCGTCACCACGCCGCTGTCTGCAGTCGGGGAGAGGGTCGCCGCCGCGTCCACGGGAGAGGGGGAAAGGAGGGGGGTCGGTCGCTCACGGGAGGAAGAAGGTGGAAGAAAGAAGAAGAAAGAGAAAGGGAAAGGAAAAAGAAATGGGATTATATAGAAAATCCTGATTTTTCAAAAAATATGGAAAAATAGAAAAATATACCTCCGCAATCGTTGGAACGCGCTGATCGCTATAGTACCATCCCTGAGTAGGTGAACGACCCAGTTTACCCGCTACGGGGTTCCATAGGTCCTGTCAGGGAAAAACACTAGAAACTGCGGAACACGTTTCGGGACTTCCGAAACTGATCCGAAACGCACGGATCCGAACCCTCAAAATGTCCGAAAGATAATTCTGGGCAAAATGAGAAAAAAATCTCCGAGAAAGTAAATCCAGGACCCGAGAAGAAGGATCCGAAGGGTCCGGGATATTACAGCCCTCCCCCCTTAAATAAATTTCATCCTCGAAATTTAAAATAAAGCACAGGGGAAAGGAAAGGGCACTCACTCGAACCGGTAAGGGAACTGCTGACGCATCTTGTCCTCACGCTCCCAAGAAGCCTCACCACCAGAGTGTCGCTGCCACACCACCTTTACCAGAGGGATAACCTTGTTCCACAGGTGTTGCTCTCGTCGATCCTCAATACGGATAGGGAACTCCGGTAGAGATAGATCGGGTGTCACCTCGGGCCAAACCGAATCCTCCAATACATGAGAAACATCAGGCATATACTTCCTCAACATCGATACATGGAATACATCATGCACCGCTACAAACTCAGGAGGTAGCTACAACCGATAGGCAACCTCGCCAATGTGCTCCACAATGAGGAAAGGACCAACATAGCGGGGACTCAGCTTCCCACGCAGTCCAAATCGCATCACTCCCTTCATGGGAGAGACCCTCAAGAATACTCGATCACCGACCGTGAAACAGAGTGGCTGCCTCCTCCGATCAGCATAGCTCTTCTACCGACTCTGTGCCGCCAACATGTTCTGATGGACCAGATGCACCACATCAATACACTGCTGCACCAGCTCCGGTCCCATCACAACACGCTCACCAACCTCGGACCAATCGAGTGGAGTCTGACACGGTCGCCCATACAACGCCTCATAAGGAGCCATCCCAATGCTCGAATGATAGCCGTTGTTGTAGGCAAACTCCACCAATGGTAGATGGTGAATCCAACTCCCTTGCCATTCCAGGCAACAGGATCTCAACATGTCCTCTAACGTCTGAATGGTCCTCTCTAACTGACCATCTAACTGAGGATGATACGTTGAGCTCAACGCCAACTCCGTGCCAAGAGCTCACTGGAAACTCCTCCAGAATCTAGAAGTGAAACGCGGATCTCGACATAATAGAAATGGGAATCCCATGCAAAGGCACGATCCGCTCCACATAGAGACGAGCCAACTTGGACATACTCCAGCTGACTTTGATCGGTAACAACCGAGTCACCTTCGTCAGCCTATCCACCAGCAACCAAATACTATCCTGCCCACTTGGGGTCCTCGGCATTGCCACCACAAAATCCGTGGTCACGTGGTCCCATTTCCACGCGGGAACCTCCAAGGGCTGAAGAGTACCTCCAGGTCGTTGATGCTCCGCCTTCACTTGCTGACAGGTCAAGCATCGGTTCACATACTCGGTAATATCTCTCTTCATGTCTGGCCACCAGAACTGCCTCTTCAAGTTCTGATACATCTTCATCGCACCCGGGTGCACAGTGTACCGACTCCCATGAGCCTCAAGTAACACTGCACGCCTCACCTGCGCTTCGGTCGAGATGTACAGCCTTCCACGGAATCTCACAGCTCCGTCCTCGCCGAAGTCCACATCAGCTAAAGCCAAAATCTGGGGCAACTCAGGGTCTGCACGCTGAGCATCTATCACCTGACGCTGAATCACTGGCGTGATAGTCAAGCTTGCAAGAACAGCTGACCCCGGCTCTTGCGGAACCTTGAGCCTAAATGACACAGACGGCACTTGTTCCCAGAGCCTCCACTTCCTCATCATCATGGTGCTGACCACAACCTTCCTGCTCAAGGCATCGGCAACGACATTCATCCTTCCCGGCTGATAAGACAGGGTGAAGTCATAATCCTTCATGTATTCCATCCATCGCCTCTGCCTAAGGTTGAGGTCCTTCTGAGTGAACACATACCTCAAACTTTGATGGTCTGTGAACACATCGAACTTCTCACCGTACAGATAATGCCTCCAAATCTTCAATGCAAAGATCACCACCGCCAACTCAAGGTCATGGGTAGGGTAGTTCTCCTCATGGGGCTTCAGCTGCCGAGATGCATAAGCCACCACTCTAACGTGCTGCATCAGCACAGCACCCAATCTGACCCCGGAAGCATCTGTACACACTACGAAACCTCCCGATCTAGAAGGCAACACCAACACTGGTGCTGAGGTGAGCAACCTCCTAAGCTCCATAAAGCTCTTCTCACACTCACCAGTCCAGACGAACGGCACATCCTTCCGCGTAAGTCTGGTCATCAGGTTTGCAACACGAGCAAACTCATGAATGAATCTCCTGTAATAGCCTGCAAGCCCCAAGAAACTCTGAATCTCCGTCACGGACCTTGGCCTCGGCCACTGCATTATTGCCTCGACCTTGGCTGGATCCACGGAAATACCATCACCAGAAATCACGTGCCCCAAAAAGTGCACCTCGTGAAGCCAAAACTCACACTTGCTGAGCTTAGCATACAACCAATGATCTCGCAAGGTCTATAACACAACCCTCAAATGATACACATGCTCATCTGTAGACTGCGAATAAAAAAGGATGTCGTCCACAAACACGATCATGAACTGGTCCAAGTAAGGACGGAACACCCTCTGCATCAAATCTATAAATGCTGCGGGGGCATTGGTGAGCCCAAACGGCATCACCAGAAACTCATAATGCCCATATCTCGAGCTGAACGTAGTCTTCTCCACGTCAGACTCTCAAATCCACAACTGATAATAACTGGACCGCAAATCAATCTGTGAGAACGCTCGAGCAGACTGGAGTTGGTCGAACAAATCATCAATCTGCAGCAACAGATACTTGTTCTTAACGGTTACCTCACTCAACTGCCGGTAGTCAATGCACAGCCTCAGACTACTATCCTTCTTCTTCACGAACAACACTGGCGCACCCCAAGGGGAAAATCTAGGATGAATATACCCCTTGGCGAGCAACTCCTGCAACTACGCCCTCAACTCCCTCAGCTCAGCGGGAGCCATACGGTAAGGAGCCTTCGACAATGGTCCTGTACCAGGCACAATCTCGATCATAAAATCAATCTCCCACTGGGGAGGTAATCTAGGTAGGTCATCGGGAAAAACATCAAGAAACTCGCACACCACTAGAATGTTCTCCACATCCGGCTCTGACTGGTCCACCGCGACCACAGAAGCGAGAAAACCCTCACAACCCGCATCAAGCAAACGACGAGCCCTAATAGCCGAAATAAGAAAGCGAGAAGAGGACGACCTAATACCTTGGAAATAGAAGGTGGGTCCACGAAGTCATCGGAAATAAACCCTCTTCGAGCCACAATCCACCAAAGCATGATGTGCCTCGAGCCAATCCATGCCCAAAATCACATCAAAGTCCTGAAGTGGGAACGCATAAAGCCTGGCCGGTAAACTCCGCCCTTCAACCCACACCGGAACCTCATAGAAACAATAAGGAGTGATCATAAAATTACTAGAAGGTAACTCCACTGCCAAATCAAAAGATAACTGGGTCACCGGCTCCTCGATACTCAGCGTGAAATCCTCCGAAATAAACGAATGAGATGCGCTAGAATCAAACAAAACTCAAGCCGCACAACCCAAAATCCGAACGGTACCTTCCACGAGCTGTGACGCCACTGCCTCTGCCCTGGTCATGTGTGTAATGTGGCCTCGGGATCTCTGCCTACCCCCCACACTCGCTGACCTGGGTAGCGATGGATACTGCCCCTGCTGCTGCTACTGCTGCTGTGGCCTCTGCTGTTGGGGGTGCTACTGTTGAGGGTACTGCTGTTGCTGCGGCCTCTGGGGACAGTCACGTGCCATGTGCCCTGGCTGGTCACACCTGAAACAAATCACCGGCACCGTGTACTACTTGCCTGGATGCGACTCGCCACATCGGGGACACGCTCCCCGCGATCCACCCACTGATCCCTGACACTGAAAAGGAATCGACTACTGTACACTGCCCGATGACGCCTACCTCTGATCTTTGCGCTTCTTACCAAAACCCTTCTTGAGAAACTTCTTGACCTTGGAGCCAAAAGACACAGATCCTGTCGCTGACGCCACCGGCACTGATGCTCCCGAACTACCAGTAGCGTGCTGCAAAGTACTCTACTGTTGGGTAGTAGTGTGCTGATTACAGCCTGACTGGGGCTGCCCCTGGCCTCCCTGGCCTCGGACCTTTTGCATATCCAGCTCCAAAGATGCCGCCACACAAGATGTTGTCACCAAATCAGTAGCAGCGTTCGCCATCAAAAGGTGCCTCAGCTCCTGCCTCAAACCCTGAACGAACTGCTCCGTCTTCACTCCCTCATGCTCCATGATATGGGGAGCATAATTGCCTAACTCCATAAACTGAGCCCTGTACTGCAACACTGACATGTCGCCCTGAACCAGCTCCAAAAATTGACGCATCTTCTGCGTACCAACATAGCATGGGCAGTAAGTACGCTCAAAGACCGTAACGAAGTCCTTCCACACGATCTTCTGAAGTGGACGAGACTGAAAGGACATCTTCCACTCTGAAGACCACCAATCTCGAGCCGTACCCTGCAACTGGTTATAGGCCAACATCACCATGTCCTCCATAGCACAGCGCATGGAACTGAACACTCTCTCCATTTCATCAAGCCACCGCCTGGCCACATCGGGATCTGGCTGGCCCTCATAATAGGGTGGGTGAAACTACAAGAAGTCCCTCACAGCACGACTGGGTCCACCCCTAGCCAATGAGCCCTCACCAGCATCACCGCCAAACTGCTGAGCCATGGCCTGAAACATGCTCCGAAAAAAATCCTCGGCCCTCGGAACTCTCGCTGCATCCCCTGCCTCATTGGCAGGTGGTGGCACTCTGCTCTGCTCCTCTTGCTCCTCTATCGACTGTCCCTGCTGAGAGCGAGTCCTCAGCCTCGACGCCATACTCGCCTACTGCAAACAGACAGAAGACACGAAAAACAACGGAATCAATAAAACACACGATGCCCGAAGCCAGTGCCGACTGTACATCATCATTGTGGACTAGTGGACCACTGCAACTATTTACGATTCTCATAGATATCCACAACTGTGCTCTGATACCAACTGTAACAACCCGAAATCCGAACACCGGGAAGGCCCGATAACCCGAATCTCGAACCGCCACCCACGAGCCCGAAGACGCGGAAGGGTTAAAAGGATGGTGTCGAGATACACAAGAATCTAAAATAATTGCAGAGCTACACAGATTAAATGAATTAAGCAGGAAGCAATAAATGACATTAATTAAATTACATGGTCCACAATAATAATAGCAGTCTAAAATATAACAGTAGTCCACAACTAGTACAGCACAGAAAAGAAAGTACAACTATGTGGGGCATACCCCGGCCTGGCAACTGGCAACTAACCCTGGGCACCTGAACCACGCGGAGCCTCTGAAGCGCTCCCCTGAAGCCTCGTCTCACCTGAAACACGGTGAAAACACGCAGGGAATGAGCCTCAAAACACAAGGCTTAGTAGGGATCATCCGGTCCCCACCTCGCAAACTGAGAAATAACACGGAAAGTAAGTATAAGCTACTACGACGGCTAGTACCGAACATACGGCATGAAAATCGAGACGACTCGTCAAAAGCCAAAGAGTCGCTACCATACAAAGACAAGAGTACCAACCCACTAGAAGCAAGGCCGGATGTGTCAACTGACGACTTAAACCGCGCCTCGGGTGTCCCTCTCGACCCCTAGTGGAATTGGGGCACCGTACAAGTAACCACAGAACAAGTGACTAGCTGGGGTCGCACTCGTCAGAGCGGGTCCAATCGCCCTCAACGACGTGTGCACACACAGACCATGCGTCCCAAGTCTGGCCCTCTGACTGGTTTTCCCCTCAGCCGGACTCTGGCTGCAAGACGTCGGGCCCAACGGAAACCAGTCTAAAAACCATCTCTCGGGGTAGCCTCTCCACCACTCCCTGGTGGGACCACTCGCGTGTCGGAAGGCTACGACTAGTGGAGGGTCACTGAAGGAGTAGACTCTCTAGTCAACGGAAAATAACGTCGAAACTGGACAAAGTACAAGGGCCGCTCCTCGTACCAACACCGACTCACGGTGACACAAGCCGAGGACACCAAATCCCGGGATCCCACGGCACCCTCACATGTGGCCCCCACATGATGCCCAGCATCAGTCAGACCACGAGTCAACACGTGGATCGAGATCAACTCACTCGGGACTCGAATCGGTAAAGCATAACTCCAGTCGGATAGGGGCCTCTGGCGGTCCACCTTTGGGCCGCCATAGAGGCTAGCAGTCCAACATTGGGCTGCTACAGTGACTGTAGCGGTCCAACTATAGGCCACCACACTCTGGGTTACGAATGAACAAGCGGTACTACTCAGGTCCGACACAGGGATGAGGCGGGCGTACCCTCGGCCGCCAGACCCCAAAAATTCCCAACGGTCAGTAATCAACGGTCAACTCGCCATATGGCGGTCTGACCCTTGGCCACCACACCATCTGGCGGTTTATCGTGCAGCCGCCAGACGACATAGGGACCTGCCGACAAAACAGTGCCCTGTGGTGCACCCACCTTGGGCCGCCACAGGCTCTGGCGCACCTACCCTGGGCTGCCAAAGGCTCTGGCGGTCTCTGGAAGGACCGCCATACCAACCTAAGATCGGGCCGGCGGGAAGAGATCCAAAAACTCGTTCCACGCCCCGATCATCCATGGATGAGGGGGAAAATAAGGGGGAAGCTCCACCATAACCCCTAGCATGCATCTACGCCCTCCAATCGGTCCGAAATGCGATGAAAATGTAGATCGGCACACAACCCCCAAAACATGATTTTTGCCCTACCCGACTCAAAAATGCCCCTCTCGACCTCTCCTCGGCCTACAAATCGCGGGGGACGACGGGATGAGTATGGGGATTCATCTCCCTACCTCAATGGAGCCCAAGCTCCGCCAGATCGCCGCCGATCGCAAGAAAATGCTTGCAAACCCTCGTTCTTCCTTGAGCTCCCACGATCCACGCACGCCTCCACGATCGCCACCCCACCACCGTCGCCGCCGCTCCCGTCACCTCACCGCCGTCTACAGCCGGGGAGAGGGTCGCCGCCGCGTCCATGGGAGAGGGGGAAAGGAGGGGGTCGGTCGCTCACGGGAGGAAGAAGCAGGAAGAAAGAGAAAGGGAAAGGAAAAAGGAAAAAGAAATGGCATTATATAGAAAATATCAATTTTTAAAAAAATATGGAAAAATAGAAAAATATACCGCCGTGATCGTTGTAACGCGCTGATCGCTGTGGTACCATCTCTGAGTAGGTGAACGACTCGGTTTACCCGCTACGGGATTCCGTAGGTCCTGTCAGTAAAAAACACGGGAAACCGCGGAACACGTTCCGGACCTCCGAAACGCACGGATCCGAACCCTCAAAATGTCCGAAAGATAATTCCGGGCAAAATGAGAACAAAATCTCCGAGAAAGTAAATCTGAGACCCGAAAAGAAGGATCTGAAGGGTCCGGGATATTATAGAAACGGTCCTGAGGATAAGAGGAATCCAAGAGCTCTGTGGTTCAAGTCTTGTGGTCTAGGCTCTAGGCTTAACCCCTTGCCGAGGGCAAGCCTGATGCAAGGCCAATTCTTGGAATTTGGTCAAGGGGTTAAACCTTATTAAATAGGCAAAAATAACATAATAAAAAGAAAATGCAACGCATGCCGCATAATGCAGGGGAAATATGTGACGATTTTGAAAATGTTAGATTTTTTTTTAGTTTTGAAAATATTTGAAAATGTTTGATTTTTTTTAGTTTTAAAAATATTTGATTTTTTTGAGTTTTGAAGATATTTGATTGGTTTTTTTTATTTTTGAAAATATTTTATTTTTTTGAGTTTTGAAGGTATTTGATTTTTTTGGGGTTTTGAAGGTGTTTGAGTTTTTGAGTTTTGACGGTGTTTGATTTTTTGGGGTTTTGAAAATATTTGATTTTTTCAGTTTTGAAGGTATTTGATTTTTTTTGGTTTTTGAAGGTATTTGATTTTTTTTCAAAACTAGCTTAGACCCGATGGTGCAAGACCCACCTATCTCATTAGGGTCTCCCTAGTGTTGACACCCGTTTTATGACCAATAAGTCGGGTCATTTCTTTATTCATTATATATGATGCTCCGAGTTGTTCGCTCTTCATCGAGTCTCTTTGTTTAGTTGAAGATCATTTCTTGGGTCTTGACTCCTTGATCGGATGTGGCTCTTTGTGGCATTTCATTTTGACTAAAGCTTAGCAAAACCTTCATTCCTTCTTTTGAACTCCATTGATAATAACGGTCTGTCCCAGGCGCGTTTCTTCCTTCTAACGGATGGGTCCTGGGCCGTTTCTCCTTGAAGAGTCCTGAAGCTTGAGGTCTTGTTCCAAAGCTTATCCTTTGGCCTATATGTTGAATATAACGGTCTGTCGTGCAGCCGTTGTTTCATTGTGACGCCCCATGCCTTGGCCGTCGCTTTCTTTACAGAGTCCTATTATTTTGATCTTCTTCCTGTTGATCTTATCTCTTTGGGATAAGGTTGAAAGTAACGGATGTTCCTTGATGTGTTATTTCACTGTGGCGGTCTGTCGTGCAGCCATTACTTCCTTCAGAGAGTCCTGGCAGTTCAGGCCTTTTCTCTGCTACTCCGTGGTCGAGATAAGAACTTGGATTGACGATATCTCTTCCAAATCTGATCCTCAGGACCTTCTGTTTGATTCTATGGACTCTTGGTGATATTATCTTCAAGGATTTGCTAAGAGTTATCCCTTTATCTTGCTGGATTTTCCTCTGCTCGACCTGAGAGTTTGAGGGTCTATAAATAGAACCCTTGACTTCATGCTCAAAGAGAGGAAATTCTGGAGTTACGTCGAAGTGCTGCCGCATTTTAGAGTCACGTTTGATCAAGGAGAAGTGCTTCTCACGTTCATTTGCTGCCTGGTGAAGGGAGTATCTGTTCCTCTTGGTTCCAAAGTTCATATTTGCATATTGAATTCCTTTTCTATCTCTCTTTCATCATAAGCATTATTTCTCTCCTTTCTCCACGTTTTTCACTGGTTTTCATCATCTAAACATCCTCCCAATCTTTTAAAATGCCCAGAGGGGTTAAAAAAACAAAACTTCCCGGTACTTCCCTTTCCTTTTGATGATATTGTGTTTATTGAAGAATTGATGCTATATTGTCTAAAGGGCTAATTTGAGTTGTCTGTCCTTGCTTTCCACGTCTTTGGCAGGTTTACAGGTCCACCAGTATGAGGCCCAAGTCTTCTAGCCGGCTGGAAGAGTTGGAGTTAAAAGGATTCACGCTTTACTACTACAGGTTATTTGACGGTCTGGTTCAGGCGCGTCATATTCTTCCAGCAGTCTATCGAGCGACCGTCACTTTCAAGTGACGCACAGGGTTTTGACTGTTACTTTCAGCTGACCTGCAGGTTTCTTTGATCTTTCCTCTCCCGTGGGCGGGTGCTTCATCCACCTATTTCCAAGGTATTTTCAGGTCTTTGGCTTGTTTTTACTTTGGTGGCGATCACATCTTTCTTAAGTATTGGGCATTAGCTTTCTCTTTCGCATCTCACCTCTTTTATTTCCTTGCTTGTTCCACCCCTTGCGGTGTGTTTTTATTTACTCCTTGCTCCACGCCCCGGCGTGTGTTTTTCCTTTATCCCTTAGCTTAGTGTGGTTGAGATAGCATGCCCATGCTACAGCTTGCTTTGGTTGCCTAGGTTCATGATCACACGTTCATAGGTTGAGTGCAGATCTTTGATTGTTTGCTTGTCATCTTGCTACATATCATCATTAAGACCCCAAGAAAAGGAAGATAGAGAAGCAAAATAAAATCAACAAATAATTTTTTGGCGATCACGGTGGGACAGCTTGTGCCAATCGTGCTTTTTATTCCTGTTAAACCTGCCATCATCTCTTGTGTTGTTCCCCTCCCGTTTTCCTCTTATGTCCTGTTGATCCTGGTTTTCTGAGCGTTCTGACGGCCCTGTGTCCCTGCGTTGGAATCCTCTGACGCAGGGTCATTAGACCGCCACATCTATTCTGCTGCGAGAGTTTTCACGGTCTTTTCCTATTACTTCTGGTTGATTTTGGCTCTCTGGCTCATTTGACGGTCCTACCTCCTCGCGTTACATTACTTCTGGCGGTCTGGTCTTCGACCGTTATTCTATTCTGACGTAGGGTTCCTCGACCGTTATACTCCAGACAGGTACGCATCCGAGGTGCATTTATTTCCGCAGTTTCTGCTGTGACTCTTTGCTTGGGTGATTCTTGACTTCCTCCTTGCTTTGTTCCATATCTCCATATCATTGCGTGCATCATTGTTTGTTAGATCATAGGCTAGACTTTGCATGCACTCCGGTGCACATAGGGGCATTCATACGTTCATATCTTAGATTGCATTCTCCTACCTTGTTGTGAGGACCTCTCGTCTCCATATTCCTTGGGGCCGACTAGGAAATCACACCAGGGACCTCCATAAGTCCCCGCGAGCCGTGGATTCCCACACGGACGCCGGGCTGGTTGTACCTTTCCCACCCCGTGTCTAGGGTTGCATAAGTGAAGGAGTGATTACACTTAGAGTCAAGACAAGCCCTATACCCATCTCCTGTTAGGAACCCATTGTTGAGAGCACATTTCAATCAATTCACTAAAGTTCCGAAGGAGAAATCACAAGAATCTTGCTGCATCATCTTAAACAACTTGGTTGACTTGGGGTGTCTTCATCTTTTATTACTTACATCTTTTGTTAAAACATCCGAGTTTGGTTACTCATTGTGTGATTGTTTGTGTTGATTGTTTACATCGTCAAGGTTGTTCGTTGCATGTGGAGCTGTTTTCGTCCGTCCGAACCATCTTCTCAAGTCAATTCCTTCTTCACATTCTATTCCAATCCTCTCTTCGAGTCCACCATGGCATCGTTCAATCCTCCCCGTTCCCAAGAGGACTCTCTTCCTCAAGGGCTCCTTGAAAACCCTCCTAGGGTTATCACCTTTTCTTCTGGAGAGGGGACTACCCCTCTTCTATCCTCCGCTTCTATAGAAGGTGGTCAAGCTACCCCTTCTCTCTCCACTCCTTTCGTGGGCTCCATTCTTCATATGATGGCCCAATTGGATCCGACCCAACTTCAAGTTCTTTATCAAGCCATGCAAGGGTCCAACGCACCTCCTTCTAAATCCAACCCTCCTATCGATCCATCTAGAATTAGTGGGCCCTCTGTCCAGCCCACTTCGATTGATCTCACCCCGGTCCAACCTCGGACCATCACTTTCACAGGCATGGAGATGGGCCAATCTTCCAACTCAGCCTATCAATCTTTTGATAAAGGGAAGTCACCAGTCCCTTCCTTTGCTCAGGTGGATCATCATACATCGGGCCCGATGGCCCCGCAAGTCCTCATGGGCCCTTCAGATTTCTTGCGCCCTCAGGAAGGGGTGGCTCAAGCCCATTCTAATCTGGGCCAGTCTCAGGCCCAATATCCTTCTTATGAGCCCCCCATCTCTACTGTATATCCCTCCACTCCTGCCCATGGGCTTCCACCTTCTGCCACAATCGTTCCATCTGCTCCCCAAATTCAATCAGCGTCCTTCACTACCCCTGCTCCCTCCCGAGAGCAGGACTTGCTTGATAAATGGACCACCATGCAGCAACAACTCGATTTCCTCCAGAAGCGGGTTGGCCCACAATCTTTGGCAGATGTTCCTGTCCTGAGCTTTCAGAACATTCGGTTCCCTCCGCAATCAGAGCTCCCCAGCTATCGCAAGTACGACGGGAATGGCAATCCCTTCATTCATGTGAGGGATTTTCTATATGAGTCGGCGCAGTTCCAATATGATGATCGCCTTATGGCGTACTTATTCCGCCGATCTTTGGATGGTGTTGCCCTGGAGTGGTTCTACTCTTTGCCGCTAGAAGAAGCTGAAAGTTTCAAGGTAGTAAAGGATAAGTTTATCCAGCGGTTCCAAGACAGGGTCGGCCCGGAATACTCATTTATAGATCTAGTAGCCGAGAAGATAAAGCCAGATGAGGAGTTCGCCACTTATGCAGACAGGTAGAGACAGATGGCTGCTAGAGTGCCTGGCCACATTTCGGAGGAAGAGAAGGTCAAGCTGCTCATTTCAAATGCTACCCCAACCTTCAGGAACATCCTGGCAATGAATGATATAGCTAACATGCATCAACTCTACAGCCGGGCGCGCTTCATACAAACCCAGTTCAAGGATTCTCCCATACACGCCCTATTCGAAAACCAAAAGCCCAAATATCACAAGAAGGGCTGGTTACCGAGGGGGTCCAGACAAACGAACAAGTACAAGCCGTTGCCTTTCCATTCCAAGCCGCACCATTCCGCTTCCCCCAAAAACCCCGCACTCCACAAAATCTCGCTTCACAGAACTTTGAAGCCGCTCCATAAAACCCTCTGCCTGCCTTCACCATTCCACAAAATACCTTTATCGCTCCACAACAACAACCACCACCTCCATAATACCACAATGTCCCTCCACCCAACGGCTATAACAATAATCCGAACAACAAGCGTCTGGCCCCCAAGAGAGCACAATATCCTCCACTGCCAGAGACCCTCACGGATATCTTCTCAGCTCTTATGTCGGTGAATGCGATTCAACTTCCTCCGGAACGGCCTAACTGGAACCCAGTCGTTGATCAAACGAAATATTGCATTTTCCATAGGCAGCCAGGCCACACTATCGAAGGATGTTATCAGTTCCGGGATCTGGTATACGATCTCCATGAAGGGCAGAGAATCGATTGGGCCGAGATGCATCGGGCCATTGTTGAAATCAAAGAGAAAAGAAGGCAGCCGCCAAGGCAGCAAGTGCAGCAGCAACAAGCACCGCAGCCGCAGCAGCTACTACCACAACAGCAACTACAACAGGCTCAGGATCTGGGGATCCATCAAAATCCGATGCCAAATCATCTGCATGCTCTACAGCAACCGCAGCCGCCGGACCCGGCTCAAGTGAACGTAGTTCAACCTCCGGCCCCTAGTGCTGAGTGGTCTTTTGATGACAATGGCGCCACACCGCAAGTCATGGCCCTCCACCACAACCACCGCAATCCTCTTACCCCCTCCTTCGTCCTTCCTTCACACCCAATACCCTCTCCACTTGTCCTCCCATTTACGCCCGCTCCGAAAAATTCACTACCACCCACCACTCCGTCATACCCTGCGCCACTTGCCTCTGCTACCATCATCATGCCATTGCCTAACCTATCACCTGTCTTGACTCCTCCACCAACACTCCCTCCATCCGTACCACCCACCGTCACCATCCCGCCTTCCATCAATCCTTCACCCGTCATCCGCTCACCACCACTCACCACCATCACTAACCTCACACCCCACCAAATCATCTCCCCTACACAGCCTACTCCGCTTATTCACCCCGTAGGGCCCATCATACTATCCACCGATGCCGCGGCCGCTACAAGTTACGCCTTAAGGAGCGGGAAGTTATTTCATCGGAATTATCCTACTAATTCCAATCCCCAGTCCTCTCAGCCGACAGCCGAGCAAGAAGAAGCCGAACCTCTGCCCGGCACTCAGTATGACTTGCTACATCATCTGGATCGAGTGCCCGCTAAAATATATGTGCTGGAGCTGATCAAAAGATCTACCCTTCATCAAGATGCACTAAGGGACTTCTTACAAAAAGTGATGGTTAGCGAGGATATGGCAGTCGACAGCTTACCAACGGCCCTAGCAACTATTTCCAAAGGGCCGACAATCACGTTTTCAGAATCTGAGCTAGCACTTCCGGAAGCTCGGCAAATGCCGCTCTGCATTACAATCACCCTGAACAAAGTCAGCATTGAAGCAGCACTGGTTGACACAGGGGCTTCAATCAATGTGTGCCCACTCAGTACCCTACGAGCTTGCAACATATCCGAAGAGTTATTATGACCTACCCCGACCACTATAGCAGCATATGACAACTCAAGGCGAGCATGTCATGGGGTGGTCACTATCCAAGCAGAGCTCGGACCCCTTACAATGGCCGTGGAATTCTATGTACTAGACATCGACCCTATGTTCAAGGCTATCTTGGGTCGTCCATGGCTGGATACGCTCGGTGCCGTACCCTCCACCGCACATCAGTGCGTCAAATTCCCTTTCCAAGGGAGGGTCGTCAAGGTCAAAAGCCTATCTACAGTGCAGTCGGTTAAGGCCATTTCAGAACAGATTCTTCCTACACTTTGGCCAAGCAGCCGACCCGTCATATCAGTGCTGGATTTAAACTTCCCTTGGGCTTATACACCTCCTAGGCCCATCACTACTCCAGTTAACATCAAGATGAAGCCCCAGATCCGAGACTCAAAAGGCTGGAACATTATACTGAAACTGGGCTACCAACCGGGGAGAGGCCTCGGTGCACAGTTACAAGGAATGACCAAGCCCATACCCAAGGGAAGAAAGATGGGCAGGAGAGGTCTTGGCTACAAAGAAACCGCATTATCTATGATGGGTGATTCTGGGCCACTCACCTGGGACTACCGTCAGCACTTTGTCCGAGGGCCTCTCCAGCCCGGCACATTAGCTCTGCAGCCGGCTCCGTTAGAGAGAAATACAGTATGTCCGATTGCCAATCCTCCGCCGGCACTAAAAAGGCCAGAACATGATATGCTTGATTATGGTCAAACCCTTCAGGGGTTGTTTCATGAAGAAGACTGCCAAAAGGAGCAAGAGGTTCGGCTCATGCAATGGAGACCGAAGAAGCGGCCAAACGATGATCCACGGGAGGAGGGGAGCTCGCCGATTATCTTTTCTTGGTCTCCCTCCCGCTTTCAATCTCTCCTCCAGTAATGGGAGTTCTTACCCCGTCTTCCTCCTATCATGATAAATCCATCCTTCATTGATCAGCCCGAGATTCTATTTGTTCATTGCACTTGCGGGCACTGCCTGCCCATTGATCTATCCACTCTATTCACTCCTCCTCCTCCCAACGCCCAACTCCACGAGATGTGGTTCTCATCTTCCGATCCCTTCTTTGACTGCATCTTCCCCGAGCTATTTCCTATACAGCTCCCGCCTCCTCCATCTTGCTGTATAGTCTCTGCTGATCTCCAAAAAAAAATGTCAAATTCAAAATGGAGATTTCAGTGGAAGATTATGCTACCCTGTCTCCATCCTCATCCCAGGGGCACGAGTCCCCTGCTCATTCCCTTCCACTAGGTCTCCTTTCTCCTAGGTTAGGATTAGGGTCTATCGAGTCTAGGGAAGTAGAATTAGTTAGGTCTAAAGAAGTAGGGTCTTGTTCTAGGTCATCCAACCCTTCCTCCTCTGAGCCGCGCCTGCTTGCGCGTCCTCCCAAATCTATTCCTGATAGGTTCTTGCAAGACCTAGCTCAGCGCTGTCATGCCCTTTTAAAATGTCTGGAATTTGTTGCTATGGCAATTACGATTGAGGATGGAGAAGAAATAGAAGGGGCGTGGGGCGATGACGAAGTCGGCATCTATGAAATCCTAGGTGAAAAAGATCCGGTTAATGAGACAGCGACGTAGATGACACTGCTGATCTGTACGCGCAAGGACTTAAGAAATTCGACGAGCCGTCATCAACAGTGGATGAACCTACAAAGGAAATCGACTTGGGGACTGAAGAAGATCCCAGGCCCATCATTATTGCTGCTAATCTCCCTCCACAGGTAGAAGATGATTTAATCAAAGTTCTAAGGGAGTATAGCGATTCCTTCGCCTGGTCTTAAGAGGACATGCCAGGTCTTGACCCCTCTTTAGTGGAACATCGACTCGTGCTTAAACCAGGGGCAACACCTGTCAAACAACGGTCAAGATGATTTCACCCCCACATGGCCTTGAGGATCAAGGAAGAAGTCGACAAGTTATATAAGGCCAGATTCATCAGAGTTGTTCTATATCCTCAGTGGGTGGCAAACATAGTCCCTGTTATCAAGAAGGATGGAAAAGTGCGTGTTTGCATCGATTTCAGGGATCTTAACAAAGCCTGTCCTAAGGATGATTTCCCGCTGCCTCATATAGACGTCCTAGTAGACAACACCGCCGGGTATGAAGCTCTATCATTCATGGATGGATATTCGGGCTACAATCAAATCCGTCTCGCTCCCGAAGATCAAGAGAAAACTTCCTTCACCACGCCCTGGGGTACATACTGTTATGTGGTTATGCCGTTCGGTCTGTGCGGGCGCCACCTATCAAAGGGCGATGATGGCCATCTTCCACGACATGATGCACGTCTATATGGAAGCTTACGTGGATGACATTCTGGTGAAGTCAAGAACCAAAGAAGAACACCCCTCTATCCTGGCTAAGGTACTGCAAAGAGCCAGGGAGTACAAGCTTAAGATGAATCCGAAGAAGTGTGTATTTGGAGTCTCCTCAGGGAAGCTGCTAGGCTTTATAGTGAGTAAACGGGGGATCCAGATTGATCCTAACAAAGCACAGGCCGTCATGAATATGCCTCCGCCTAAGAACATTACGGAACTTCGAGGATTGATTGGTAGGTTGCAATTCATTAGAAGATTCATATCCCAACATTCTCAAAGGTGCCGTCCATTTTATGAATTGCTTAAGGCGGGGGTTAAGTTTGAATGGAATGAATATTGTCAAAAGGCCTACAAGGACTTGAAGGAATATCTATCCAATCCCCCGATTTTGCAACCTCCTGTCCCTGGGAAACCCCTAATCCTATATATCTCGGTCATTGAGGACTCCCTAGGGGCGGTCTTAGCACAAGTGGATGATGAAGGAAAAATGATGTGGACATCACCTTCCATGCCCACATTCATTGCTCGTCTCCTCGCCCCGGTTGCATCCGGCATGGTTTAGTCATTTAATTCTGAGTCCTATGTAATTTTACTTGAGTCATTTGATGTAATTTGCATTTTATTTGAGTCATGTCCCTAGGTCTTGCATTTATTTTCCTATGTTTGAGTGTCATTAGAATGTGTAATGTGCTAATTGGGCCCATTTCTTCGGGCTTGGCCCAATGAGCTCCCCTACCCCTTCGGTTATTTGTCAATGAGTCTTTTGTCAGGGTCTTATTGTAAAATGTGGGTTTCCTATATATAGGGCCCCATTTCCTTCATTTGGAGGTAATGAATCAATCAATGAAAAAAATACCATTTGAGAGTCCAAAGCTTAGTTTAGTGGAGTGATTCCAACATTCTTTGGGTGAGAAACCCTAGGGGAGAGATTCCCCACCCTTCCCTCTCTTAATCCCTCTTTTTTTACTCCACTTTCTCTCTCCTCAACACCCATTTTCGAATTTTCTTCTCTCTCCTCCCTTCCCAACCACCTCAACCCCCACCTACCATCATTAAAGCCCTCCACTTCCCCATGGCCTCCATTACTCCACCCCCTAGTCCCAAGAAGATACCTCACCATTCCAACACCATCTTCCACATTCCAACACCACTTTTCCCATTCCAACACAATCAACCCCTTTCCCACACCACCCCACAACTTCCAAGGCCATTTCAAATTTGAAATCCACCCTTCCCTCCACTCACTTGTGCCCCCCCCTCACTTTCTCCTCTCACCCACCTTCCCAAATTCGTAGCTCCTCCTCCCATCACCTGTTAGACCCTCTTTCAGACCCCATTCTTCCCTTCCCCCACCTTAGAACACCCCCTCCTAGACCCCCTCACAGCCCGGGCTTTCCCCACACTCATCCACCCCCATTTCCCCTCCCATATACCCCATTCCCCCCCATCATCATCAACCTACAGCTCTCAACTGAAGATCTACAACAGACCAGAAACTTGCAGCGGCCACGACGACCTCCTCCGGACGAGTTTGAAGACCCAAGAGCCATCGTCGGAAGCGTCTGCCAGTCGCCTTCGCAACCGAAGTGGTTTCGTCTTCTTCCGATCTCCGAGTAGTCCAGGAGGTCCATTCTTCCACAGCTGCGCGGTTCTGCCTCGGCTGAGGACCTGAGCCAAATTAGAAGCTCTGCCACGACGAACCCCGAAGGAATCAGTCCTCAAGTTCTTCTTCAAAGTTCTTCATCAGTCTGTCTACTTTCAGAATCAAGAAGCGGAAGCCCATTCAGCATCCGGGAACAGAAGTTACCAATTTTCTTCCACGGTCGCGCGGCTCTGCCTTCCCCAGTCTGCATTGACACCTCCTCACTCTTCTGGCTCCACAGATCGTCTCCGTTCTCTTCTGGCGTCCCCATTTCTTTTTATGCAAAGAGGACTCACCCACGGTTCTAACAGCACTGACGGCATCAAATTTGGAGCTCGGGAGCGGCCAGGACAGCCTCTGCATCTTACTGTTGGTGACCTGCCCTTGCTAGTCCAAGAAACAGAGGCCCTGTTCAAGCTCCT
Source organism: Amorphophallus konjac (assembly GCA_022559845.1). Classification (NCBI taxonomy): domain Eukaryota; kingdom Viridiplantae; phylum Streptophyta; class Magnoliopsida; order Alismatales; family Araceae; genus Amorphophallus; species Amorphophallus konjac. Next base: position 191,726,349 of record CM040117.1, read on the forward strand.
ACCCCGACCTGCAGCGACTCCAGAAGAATTTACAAAAATTCTGAGGCATTCCCCTTCCTGTTACGAAGATTTCTCTGCTGGTCTCGCTATCAGAGAAATTCCTGAGCAAGATCTACAACAGCAACACCGACCCTCTATCCTGGTTCACAGACAGCAAGCAGATTCGGCGTCCACCCTTGTTCCTCGTTCTTTGCTTTGGTTTCCCCACCCCGCTTGGCCGGCTGAAGGCCCCTCCCTGCGTGGAGATAGTATTGATGTAATATCATTAACCCCCACCCCAAGTTCCCCCTCCTGCGAGAGGTGTAGTGGTGTAATTTGTTTGGGCAGGTCAAGCGACACCGCCGCGGCGTGTGGGGATCCACTCGCCTCCCCGCTCGCCCTCGTCTCCGACCGGGACCGGTTTCTTCAAACCGGTCGAGTAAGTGCTCAAACCTTCACTCCACTTAGTGCTTGTCTTTCAATATTAGTTCTAATTTCGCTGGTTATGCGAGTGAGAGCCCGATCCTCAAGCCCCATTGCCTTGAGTGATCACCGTGGGAAGAGTGCAACCGGTGCCTTCGGCACTTCATCGGCCCCGTTGAATTGGGCTTCCAAATCTATTGGGAATCAAATCTTGGCCTTGCTGGCCCTCTACCAGCAAGGGCCCAACCCCTCAACCTCACCTTGGCATTGCCAAGTTACCCCGGGCTTGGGTGAGCGACGAGAGAGCGGCGGCCCAAATTGGCCCATTTAGATTGCGATTGTGCTTGCTTGCATTAGGTCCGAGGTTGTGTCACATCAAGTGGTATCAGAGCAAGTCTTTGATTTGTTCTCACAAGTCAAGTCCATGGGCACGCTTGCATTAGAGTTCTCATCGGATCGTTCTATGCATTATCCACCTCCTATTGTCATTGAGTCTACAGACCAAAAGGCCCCAATTCCCATCATATCCCAAGCATACCTACCTAATGGGAGCCCCACAGAAATTGAATTCATCGACATGGAAGAAGATAATTGGGTATCCCCCGAAATTGTAGCCACCCTCTCTACGACTAGACAAATTGTGCACAACGGAGATCTAGTCTTCGTTGAATTCCATAAATGGTTCGGGAAGACTAAGTATTTGGATGAGGCTTGGTGTCAAAAGGGAACATTGGCGGGTCCATGTATAATCCTAGGTAAGAAATGGTTAGATGAAAGGAATGCCGACATCGACCCAACACGTCGGACTTGCCTAGTGCATCCGCCACACCTTTCGGGAACCTTTAAATTCAACAACCTTTTATTCTCCCACCCGCAGGAATCCCACCCTTGTTCACCACCACGGGTGCACCATACTCCGGCCATCATCACCCCACCATCAAAGAACCTTCCCACTCCATTAGTTTTGGAAGAAGTAGTCCACCCGCTTTGCCACATGAAGACAAATATCCCTCGAGAACCTATCCCCTCCATAGAGAGCTCCCATGTCCCAATTGAAGAGGAAGCCTCGCACAAGGATCTTCACCCTACACCACCCCCTCTAGATAAGGCTGAATTCATCTTAGAAGAGTCCCTTGTTAGGTGGCTAAGGGAGAGCCTAATTAGAGAGACCTCGACCCATGTTTACCCTCCCATAGAACAAAATTTTCCCCTAGTGCCCATCTTCTCCTATCACACCACAATCCAAGCATCCTATCAAGTGGAGACCTTAGAGGATTTTCTTAGGGGCTTAGCATGGCAAATTGAGTTCACTAGCATGTTGACCCCTATGGCCGAACAACCTAGGAGCCTTAGCCTCCTACACCTATGCATAGGGTCTATCACCTCGATTTGCACCAATGGTTGCTATACTAGCGACCTCCTTCTATTCCTCCCTACCACAAATGAGCCCAACCTTCTCCTCGATTTAGAGCTTCTTATCTCGGGTAGAAAGCCAAGCCCTCCACTCATGGCCGATCGACTTGTCAAGAACATTGGCCCAACTATCATAGGGAAGGAGGACTTAGCACCTTTTAAGGATCTTGAGGACATGGAGTTCCTCCCCCTAAGTGACCTATTTTATGATCCATATGATCCCTTCCAATGGGAGTCAAGGAACTCATATGACCCAACCATCTTACCAACCACCCACCCTTGCCTACCCTCACCCACCATATTGGACCAAACCCACCTCATCCATGACCCGGGTTGCACCTCGGGAGCCATAACCTTGGACCATATATCCCTAGGTAATAAGGTGGTGCCCCACCCCATGATAACCACCTTCTTAGATCCATTCGATCCTTTCCAATGGGAGTTCAAAGGTTGTCCCACACCTCTACACATGGAAGTCACCTTTGGGAAAGGCATGTATGTGTCTAGGCTTACCACACCCCTTGGCATGAACACTATGTTGGGTCCTTTCATTCATATCACCCACATGTCAAGTAGAAAGTATGAGTGGTCTATATTCGGATGTCATGGTCCACCTTCATTCATCATAGGTCTTAAGCATGACAAAAGCATCTACGGATGTCCGAGTCCCCCGACATTCATCACCACTTTGCATGATAGGTTCACATATGGTTGCCCTGGCCCACCTAGGCCCACCAAAGTCTACATGCCAACATTGCACGATAAGTCCACATATGGTTGCACCGGCCCACCAAGGTTCATCATGGTCCATATGACATCATGGCATGATAGGTCCATCTATGGTTGTCCAGGTCCACCCCTAACCACTAAAAGGATAGCATTCACAAAATTGCATGAAAACCTTTGCAAGCACATCAGCAAAAAGAATGAGGCTTATAAAAGGCTGGCCGACTCTCATCGGCGTCACCAAGAATTCCAAGTGGGTGACTTTGTGATGGTAAGGATGGAGAGGCTCTCCCCGGGAGCCAACTCTAAACTGAGGCCACGTGGGGCTGGTCCCTTCCAGGTCTTGAGGCGCATAGGTGCAATTGCCTACGAGTTAGATCTCCCTGAGGAGTATGGAATAAGTCCCACATTCATTGTTGCCGACCTAGTGCCATATAAGGGACCCACGGTGGTACCTAGTGAGGAGATTGAGCCTACTTCTTCCCTTGAGAGAGCACCCACCCATGATGATAAACCACCAGCCAAGAGAGTCCAGCGTGAACAAATTGAACAAATATTGGATGAACAAGTCACTACCACTCGGAGCAAGGTATATGAGCGCTATCTCGGCAGGTGGATGGATCGGTCTCGTTCGGAAGACTTGAAGGCAGTATCACTTCTACACCTTCCAAGGAGGGAAGGATACTTACTCGACGGAGTCGAGTTCTCCGCACCCCGGGAGTATGATGTGGACATCACCTTCCATGCCCACATTCATTGCTCGTCTCCTCGCCCCGGTTGCATCCGACATGGTTTAGTCATTTAATTCTGAGTCCTATGTAATTTTACTTGAGTCATTTGATGTAATTTGCATTTTATTTGAGTCATGTCCCTAGGTCTTGCATTTATTTTCCTATGTTTGAGTGTCATTAGAATGTGTAATGTGCTAATTGGGCCCATTTCTTCGGGCTTGGCCCAATGAGCTCCCCTACCCCTTCGGTTATTTGTCAATGAGTCTTTTGTCAGGGTCTTATTGTAAAATGTGGGTTTCCTATATATAGGGCCTCATTTCCTTCATTTGGAGGTAATGAATCAATCAATGAAAAAAATGCCATTTGAGAGTCTAAAGCTTAGTTTAGTGGAGTGATTCCAACATTCTTTGGGTGAGAAACCCTAGGGGAGAGATTCCCCACCCTTCCCTCTCTTAATCCCTCTTTTTTTACTCCACTTTCTCTCTCCTCAACACCCAATTTCGAATTTTCTTCTCTCTCCTCCCTTCCCAACCACCTCAACCCCCACCTACCATCATTAAAGCCCTCCACTTCCCCATGGCCTCCATTACTCCACCCCCTAGTCCCAAGAAGATCCCTCACCATTCCAACACCATCTTCCACATTCCAACACCACTTTCCCCATTCCAACACAATCAACCCCTTCCCCACACCACCCCACAACTTCCAAGGCCATTTCAAATTTGAAATCCACCCTTCCCTCCACTCACTTGTGCCCCCCCTCACTTTCTCCTCTCACCCACCTTCCCAAATTTGTAGCTCCTCCTCCCACCACCTGTTAGACACTCTTCCAGACCCCATTCTTCCCTTCCCCCACCTTAGAACACCCCCTCCTAGACCCCCTCACAGCCCGGGCTTTCCCCACACTCATCCACCCCCATTTCCCCTCCCATATACCCCATTCCCCCCCATCATCATCAACCTACAGCTCTCAACTGAAGATCTACAGCATACCAGAAACTTGCAGCGGCCACCACGACCTCCTCCGGATGAGTTTGAAGACCCAAGAGCCATCGTCGGAAGCGTCTGTCAGTCGCCTTCGCAACCGAAGTGGTTTCGTCTTCTTCCGATCTCCAAGTCGTCCAGGAGGTTCATTCTCCCACAACTGCACGGTTCTGCCTCGGCTGAGGACCTGAGCCAAATTAGAAGCCCTGCCACGACGAACCCCGAAGGAATCAGTCCTCAAGTTCTTCTTCAAAGTTCTTCATCGGCCTGTCTACTTTCAGAATCAAGAAGCGGAAGCCCATTCAGCATCCGGGAACAGAAGTTACCAATTATCTTCCACGGTCGCGCGGCTCTACCTTCCCCAGTCTGCATCGACACCTCCTCACTCTTCTGGCTCCACAGATCGTCTCCGTTCTCTTCTGGCATCCCTGTTTCTTTTGCTGCAAAGAGGACTCAGCCACGGTTCTAACAGCGCTGACGGCATCAAATTTGGAGTTCAGGAGCGGCTAGGACAGCCTCTGCATCCTACTGTTGGTGACCTGCCCCTGCTAGTCTGAGAAACAGAGGCCCTGTTCAAGCTCCTGGCCCGACCTGCAGTGACTCCAGAAGAATTTACAAAAATTCTGAGGCATTCCCCTTCTTGTTACGAAGATTTGTCCGCTGGTCTCGCCATCAGAGAAATTCCTGACCAAGATCTACAACAGAAACACCGACCCTCTATCCTGGTTCGCAGACAGCAGGCAGATTCGGCGTCCACCCTTGTTCCTCGTTCTTTGCTTTGGTTTCCCCACCCCGCTTGGCCGGCTGAAGGCCCCTCCCTGCGTGGAGGTAGTATTGATGTAATATCATTAACCCCCACCCCAAGTTCCCCCTCCTGCGAGAGGTGTAGTGGTGTAATTTGTTTGGGCAGGTCAAGCGACACCGCCGCGGCGTGTGGGGATCCACTCGCCTCCCCGCTCGCCCTTGTCTCCGACCGGGACCGGTTTCTTCAAACCGGTCGAGTAAGTGCTCAAATCTTCACTCCACTTAGTGCTTGTCTTTCAATATTAGTTCTAATTCTGCTGGTTATGCGAGTGAGAGCCCGATCCTCAAGCCCCATTGCCTTGAGTGATCACCGTGGAAAGAGTGCAACCGGTGCCTTCGGCACTTCGTCGGCCCCGTTGAATTGGGCTTCCAAATCCATTGGGAATCAAATTTTGGCCTTGCTGGCCCTCTACCAGCAAGGGCCCAACCCCTCAACCTCACCTTGGCATTGCCAAGTTACCCCGGGCTTGGGTGAGCGACGAGAGAGCGGCGGCCCAAATTGGCCCATTTAGATTGCGATTGTGCTTGCTTGCATTAGGTCCGAGGTTGTGTCACATCAAAAAGAGCGGGCTGCGTATTACCTCTCTCGGTTATTCAACCCATCTGAATCCAGATACACCGCTATGGAGAAAACTTGTGCCGCCTTAGTGTGGGTAGCTCAGAAACTTAAACACTATTTTCTTGCCCACCCAGTTAGGTTGATCTCTAGAATGGACCCTATTCGCTATCTCTTAGAAAAGCCCGTCCTTTCAAGTAGGTTAGCTCGCTGGCAGAGCTTCCTCTCTTAATTCGACATTACCTTTGTTGTTCAGAAGGGGGTCAAAGGATATGCCATTGCTGAGCATCTCGCTCATCTCCCCATTCCTCACACCGATTCTATCCAGGACGATTTCCCTGATGAGCATCTTTCTGTTATCTCTCATCACCCCTTCTGGTCTCTACACTTCGACGGTGCACTCAATTCTCAAGGCCGAGGGATCGGTGCTGTTCTGCTTACTCCAGAAGGGGTGACCGTTCCCTTTGCTTATCAACTTCGGTTTCCTGCTACCAACAACATCGCTGAGTATGAGGCTCTCCTGGCCGGATTGAAGCATGCCTATCTCCAAGGCGTGCGCTATTTAAACATTATAGAAGATTCTCAGCTCATCCTACGGTAAGTTCTGACCACTTACCGTACTCGTGACCCCAAGCTCAAGCCTTATCAAGATCTGGTCACGCTCCTTGCCAGGCAATTCCGTAAGCTGATCTATATCCATACTCCCCGTTCTCAGAACATTCTAGCTGATGCTCTGGCATCCTTTGCTTCTTCCCTATCTTTCCCTCTCAGTTGGAGCACTGAGACTATCATCGTTCAGAGATTGGACGCACCCTCTCTTCAGGACCCTTGGTTCATCAATCTTAGGAAATCTGTAGAGGCAAGAGTTGAGAAGGAAGATCTTAAGGAAGTATCTTTAACAGAGCTAGAAGAGATTCTGGACGAAGAAGAATTGCCTTGGTATCATGAAATCGAGTTGTTTTGTAAGGAGGGATTGTTCCCAGAAGGGGCAACTGTTGAGCAACGCAAGTCAATCAGAAGAGCCACCGCAAGGTATACTATTGTCGCAGGAGAACTGTACAGGCATGCTACTAATGGGATGCTCATGAGATGTTTAGATGATATTGAAGCTTGGAAGGTGGCTGAAGCAGCCCATTCTAGTGAGTGTGGGGGCCATGTCAATGGCCAGGCTCTAGCGAAGAAAATCCTGAGGCAGGGCTACTATTGGCCCACTCTAGAGGAAGATTGCTCCCTCTATGTCCGGAGGTGTCTTAAGTGCCAACTCCACGCTGATAAAATTCATTCTCCAGCTTCGTCTCTCCATCCTATGACCGCTCCTTGGCCATTCTCTATGTGGGCCTTTGACGTTGTCGGCCCGCTCGGTGATCCTAATTCCCAGATCAAGTAGAAATCCTTTATCCTTACCGCCACTGAGTACTTCACCAAGTGGGCTGAAGCCGAGGCGTACGCAGAGATCAAAGCTACAACAGTGTGCCGCTTTATTATGAAGAATATCATCTCACGGTTCGGAGTGCCAAGCAGTATTATCACCGACAACGGACCCCAGTTCATTTCTCAAGAGCTCAAGGACCTATGTAAGAAGTTTAATATTGCATTGCATCATTCATCTCCATATTATCCTCAAGGCAACGGTCAAGCCGAGGCCACTAATAAAACCCTTCTTAAAATCATCAAGAAAACATGTGAATCTCATAAGTTTTCTGATTGGCCAGAAAGATTAGTGGAAGCTCTGTGGGCTTACCGCACCTCCGTCCGTACCCCTACGGGACAAACTCCCTATTCTCTTACCTACGGGATGGAGGCGGTGCTCCCATATGAGATCCTGATCCCTTCCCTTAGAGTGCAGCTTGATAAGGAACTTAATCTCGATGAACGTCGAGAGGCGTTGCTGGTTCAGTTGGAACTCTTAGATGAGAAGAGGATGAATGCGGCTGATCATGTATCCGTTTATCAAAAGAGGGTTTCGCGTTATTTTCAAAAGAAGGTAATCGAACGTAAGTTTCAAAAAGGTGATATGGTTTTGAAACGAAAATTCATTCGGTCTACAGGTCCTAGGTCTAAATTACAACCTAATGGGGAAGGGCCGTTTGTCGTAAAAGAAGCTTATCCAGGAAATGCTTACCGTTTAGTAAACGCGGAAGGTGAGGAGCTCTCTCACCCGTGGAATGGGTTGTATCTTAAGCGTTTCTTTCCTTAGAGTCTAACCATGTGCTACCCTGGCAGCAAGATGTTCTTCCTGTCACTAAAGGAGTCCCAAGTGAGGCAATCACACACTACACGACGTCCCTGGTCAGGTTTTCCACGTTGAGAAAGGACAACGTTTCTCCTTGGCCATGCTTTGGGGGAAAGTCAAGGTCCCTGTCTGTTTCTTCCTTCAGCTAAAACCAGGGGCAAGATGTGAATAAAGAGGCGATAACCGATCCAAACACCCTCACGAGAGGAGGTCTCAAATAGGGGCAGTCCGTTATGACCTGACGCCACAAGAAACAAAAGAGATAGCGAAGGGGCAATCTCTATGACAAAATCAAAAGCATCACCTCAAAGTCAATATAGTATGAATTATGAATTCCAAAGCTCCAGAAAGGAAAAGTAAGAAAAGCTAGGCATGACAAGAGTGGCAGTACAGTTCCCCGCGGGACGTTATGAGCCCGGTCGCATGCATGCCTAGGGTGGATTAAGGTTCGATGACGGACTCAAAGCCCTGGCACAACAGACCAAGTCTCTAATGGGTTGTACGGAAAGGAAATCAAGTCTTAAAAGCTTCTATATCTTGCCTAAAGCTTACCCCCTTATTCTGTTTTTCTTTTAGGACCAAGATTAGTACCCTGGGTATGGCCCTGGCAGAAACACCGTCATGACATTTGGACCTTGTCCAAGGGTCGTCATCTTCTCTCACACCCACCCCCGGACTCGATATCAACAAGGAAGGGCTCACGCTACTAGGGAAGCACTGGTTTTCCCAAAATCCAAAAAAATTAAATATTTTCATAATCCAAACAAATTTAATATTTTTTAAAACCCAAAAAAATTGAAATATTTCCAAAATCCAAAAACATCAAATATTTTCAAAACCCAAATAAATCAAATATTTTCAAAGTCTCACAAAAATCAGATATTCTCCAAAACCCCCGAAAAACACCATCATATGCATTGCATGCATTGCATTATTTTTATTATGTTTTTCGCCTATTTAACAAGGCTCCACCCCTTGACCGAATATTGAGAAACGGTCATTATCTAACTTGCTTCAAGGCAAGGGGTTGAGTCTAAGAGCAGATCTAACTTGTTTCATGTTTAAAGTGTGCGCAGAACACAGGATCAAGATCAAAGTGAGGAGCTCACAATTATGTAGATTCAAAGGCTGTAACGCGTCATCACCAGGCCGCTACAGTCATCTAACGGTCATATCCTTGCCGTCACTCCTCTTCTTGCATAAGCTTTCGTTCTTTCAGCAGCCATCATTCTAACGGCCAAGGTTAGGACCGTTACTTACTCTAACAGCCTAAGTCTTGACCGTTACATCCCTCAGAGAATAGGGTTCTTCGTACTTCCGTTCTGACGGCCCATCGTCAGATCGTCGTTTCTTTGTAGCGGCCCAGTGCACATCCGTTACATACTCCAGAGGCTCCGCCTGCTCACATCATTCCAGACAATCAAGCCACAAAACTCTTGCTCATTCAACTGAGACAATCTCATCTCATTCAATCAGGCTTAATGAAAAATGAATTTACAAGATTCCAACTTTTTGTCATACAAGCAACATCTCTCTAAATAAAAAAATAGATCAAGCTACATTAAATTTTTCATCTGCAAGAGGGCGGATCTTCCTCAACTCTTTCACGTAACCTCGGCGTGCTTCGTCATTCTCTTCAACTTCTTCTTGCCACGGGCGCACTTTGCTGATCTCCCACATGGTCAGCGCGTTCCGGATCGCTCTTTCATCCTCCTCGGTCCCCATCTTCCTAGATAGAAGGGGAGGGTAGTGTGATAGTGCAGGAGCTTGGGTTCTTGGAAGTCCGATCTGAAGATGGCACCGGTGTGGGTTGTAGATCGCCATTGTAGTGTTCCCCACTAGCTGGAGGTCCAGGCCTTGACGCCGCGGTATTTTAAGAGGAGTGCTTCGAAGGATTCTTGGTCGCATATTGAACTTGTCTATTGGCAAAGTGTTGAAGAAGAGGCGCCATTCATCCCGAGTTTTCTTATCCGCCGTCTTGCATTCAACCTGTGAAGAGTATCCCAATGCCCCTCCAATGAAGAAGAGAGGGTGGCTCCCGAAGATTCGTGATGTGGGACGGGACCACGGACACGGCAAGCTCGCGATCGTCCCTTGATGAGGGAAGCGTCGGACGTGCACGGTTGAGAAACCGGCAAGAGCTAGGGTGGTCGGCTCGCACTTTCGTGCCCGGATCGGGTCACGGGACGGTCTCGCTCACTCTCTCGCAGCAACGGTGATATGAAATTATAACGAGCTAGGTCCTAAAACATGCTCTCTAGTAGTGGCATAAACAAGCATATATGAGATAAGCGAAATGCCAAGTGTAGGAGCGAAGACGATACCTCCACGCGCTCGGCGTGGGGACGACGGACCCGGCCGAAACTCGTACTCCCGGAACAATATTACACAATATTACAGAAATGCAAGCCGCTGCCCACTCCACGCAGGGAGGTAAAGGGCTACACAATGGGGTCCGGGAGGACCGAATTCGGGTTGACGGGCGGCTTCTCGCGTTGATTCGGCAACGCCCAAACTAATGACGGTGGGGCCCACGTGCTGTCCGAAGGGGCCGTGTGGGACCCGGGTCACCGCTGTGGTGGGGGACACTGATGGAAGCGATCCCCGGGCTGGCGGCACGTTGGAACGACGATCGGAGGCCGGGCGGCTCCGGCCGGCGCCCGTCGGGAAAACTTCCCACGGATCTGCAGCTTCTGGTTTTCAGCGCGCTGTCCGGCGAGAACGGACGCTGCGGTCAGATCCGATGTCGGATTGACACGAAATTAGTGCCGTTGGAAAGCTGACTCGAAGTACTTCAATGTAGGCCTAGAGATCTGGCCTGGATCTTCACTGATCTGGACTTGTGGAATTTACAACCTCCTGTTGTACAGTAACTGAACACTCAGATCTACAGAGCTGATCTCTGATAACTGCCGTTGACTGCTAGGAAGACCTTGGATTCAGACTTCGACTTCTTCATGAAAGTTGTAGGATTTTGAGTTAGGAAGATGGAAAAGTTCGTTTGGACACGTTTGGATGTGTCTATGAATTTCTATAATTTGTTTACTGGAAGAAGGTAGAATCTGAGATCTGGCTGGAGGTACTGTAGCTCCGGTAGAACATGAATTTTGAAAAATAGGTAAAAGACTCAACAAAAATTAATAAAAATTGTGGAGGTAGGGAAAAATGGACAGAATTCCCAGTTAAATGGGGAGGGCAAAAGAAATTCAAAAGGGTGGTAGAAGGGGACGAACTCAAAGGTTCTGTCACTGTAGACAGAGACAGATCTGATTTGAGTTTGGGGAATGAACGAAGTGGAAACAATATGAAACGGGGGAATTTGGAGCTGAATTGTTTTGTGGGGAAGGGTCTATAAGGTAGGAACCAACCCTCAAAATTTGAAGTCGATCTGAACTCGTGGCTGACTTGAGGAATTTCCGAGATTCACCTCTGTCCAGTAAGACAGAACACCGAAATTGATCCCGTGGCGGCTCGAAGGCGGCACGAACGGCGGCGGCGGCGGCACCGGTGATGATCAGAGGTTGAGAGGGGATGAAGGGAGGTAGAACCACTCTAGATCTGGGGGTTGAAGGTGGAAGAACACCAAGGGAGGAGAGAGGGGCCCACCAAGCTTCAAGAATACTCACAATTTTCTGATTTTTTCATTAATTTTCTTATGAAAATACAACATTATATATGACTCCAATCAAATCTAATATGGACCCTTGGATCAAGGGTTGGGGATTGAATGGCTGAGATGAGGTGTGAATAACACACCAAATACAATTGTTTAATCCACCTTGACCATCTCCATTCAACCTTAGACTAATTACATTCAAACACCACCTAACTAGCCTAATAAGGCCAAAAGAGGGGGCGCCCCATTCATGGGCCTCTCTTGGGCCTAGGCTAGTCCAAGGCTTGCCAACCCAATCCACACCCATGCTTGGTCCATGGGTTCTCCCATCTAGATAGCCCATGAGAGGGAGTGGCCCAATTGGGCCTTAAATGGCTCTTATGGTCCATAAGGGTGGCATAAGGTCCAATATGATAATCACTCCTAATGGACTCTACTAATGGCAACCTAGCCATGGACTTGACATAACAAATGGCCCATTGGCTTGATATAAGCCTTACAAGGAGCCCAAAAGAAAGAAATTACACAATTACAACTTCATACAAGCCATAACACACAAATACACTTGACCCGTGTATGGAAATCGCCTTTGATGCCCCATCAATTCTCCCCGGGTGGGAGGAACTCGACCCCGTCGAGTAGGGGTATGGCTGCTCCGGTACTCCGGCGGATCTGTCACCGTGCCAAGTAGCGTGGGTATGCTCCACTCCAAATGATCGGCACCTGCTCATTCCATATATACTCGATATGCGCACTGCTATGGCTAAAGGTGGTCACTCCGAAGGGGCACTCTCAAAAGGAAGGAAACAGCTCGAAGACTCTCTAGGAATCACCGCTGAGTCCCTATAGGTGACTGATCCGGATATAGAAGTAAAACTGATCCCATACTCATCAAGTGAGTCGACTCGCTTCACACTCATAAGAGAACGACACGAGCTTGCATAAGACACATGCAGACTCACCATGCACTGACACATGAATGAAAATCACACAAACAATCGACTCAAAATCACCACACAAACAAACCACACAAAGAAAACACACCGACTCATACACGACTCTAGACTAAGGTGGTAGCAGCAAACCCACTAGGTGGCGACATCCTGGGCGGCCGAAGGGTCGCCCAGCTCTTCCCCCATGGCATAGTATTCATCGGCCAGTGCCTCATCGGCCTCGTAATCGACATGCTCAAGCTCGGGAGGTGCGGATCCTCCAACACCTAAGGCTAGGGTGGTGCGAGCGGGACACTCACTAGCAATGTGGCCGTACCCGTGACAGTGGAAACATTGTATTCGCGATCGACTACTCTCCCCGATAAGAGGGGCCTTACCCTTATCATCCCGCCGGGTAGGGGGTGTAGGCAACAATGGGGGAGGTGTAGGTGCCTTGGACAAGAGTGGAGGGGGTGCCGGTGCCAGAGGACGGGCTATAGGAGCTGGGGAACGGGCAAAGGGTGCCGGTGGTTGGGATGGAAATAGATCCCGGGGTGGAGGAGGGCGAGGCCGTGGAGCGAAGTGCTCCTGACGGGTGGGCTCCTGAGGTCGAGCCATGGGAGGCCGCTGATGCGGACCTATGGAGTGACGGGGCTCGGCACTACGGAGAGGGGTGGGGCCCAACCGATGGCTAGACTCGAACTCTCCATCAAATTGCTCCATTTCGAGAGCAACCTGGTATGCCTCTTCCAACGTCTTGGCATTGCGGCGGAAAAGCTCATACTGATAGTGTGGCCGAAAACCACGTCGAAAGCGGGACACGGGCATGGTACTCTCCTCCGTGACACCACATCGGAGAAAGTACTCATCAAACTCCGCGATGTATTCGGAGACGGACCGGTCTCCCTGGCTAAGACTTTGCCATCTATCGATGAGTCGTTGGCGGTATGTGGGAGGAAGGTACTTTTGCCGAAGTTTATTCTTCATCTCGGCCCATGTGTCAATTGGGGGTTCTAGCCGCTGAAGTAGCAGGCTCTCCACATTCTTCCAATAGGTTTGTGCCTGCCCCATGAGTTTCATGGTGGCAAATCGGACCCTTCGACGCTCCGACATATCATACCATTCAAAATAACGGTCCATGCCAAACTCCCAATCTAGGTAGACTTTCGGATCCAAAGACCCGTAAAAAGCGGGAGGGTCCGCTCGCACGGTCTTAAGGACCCTATCATCATCCTCATCTCGTTGTGGCTGAAAACCACGACGGCGTTGACCATACCCCTCGTAGGCATTGTCGGACCCATAGTCCTCGAGACCAAGGTCACGGTGTGGTAGTTGGGGAACCCGAGGAGGGGCGGGTGGAGGAACCAGTGGTGGCTGGTTTTGGGCCGTGGGAGCGGCCTGGACTTGGGCCATGGGAGCGGGTTGGACTTGGGCCCCCGCGGGAGGAGGTGCGGGTGGACCTTGGGCTGCCCCAGGAGGGTCCCCGTGTGACATCCTATCTAACCGCCCAACGAGGTCTTGGACCGACCTATCGGAGTTCTCCATGCGTCCCTCCATGGCCCTAAGGTGACCATCCATATTCTCGGAGAAGGTCCGAAAGTTAGCATCGGATTGGTCCAACCTAGCCATAATGGCCATCATCGCCTCTTGTAGGGAGTGGAAGTCTCCCGAGGTATCACGTGGGTTGGCCATAGGTGGGGGTGGGGGTGAGTACTGAGTACCCCGACGAGTGGGCATGCAAACACACCGACTAGAGGACACCGACTAAAGCAAAACACACTAATGCAAAATGATGCGCCTAGACTTAACCAAAACTCGGTACGCGGCGGAGATAATTGACCCGAAGGTCACTCGCACAAGTGTGCGGCCTTCCCGATAGGCGTAACCTAACGGTCGGACAACACCTTTTTATATACCGAGTAAAGGGATGTATGCGACCCAAAAACGACTCTTTTTGTTGTTTTAAAAAAAATATGATGATCCTAAACACGACTTAGACCGACTAATGACTAGACGTAAATGACACTTTTTTTTTTTTTACACCCTAGACTCAAACCCGCTCTGATACCAAATTGATGCGGGACGGGACCACGGACACGGCAAGCTCGCGATCGTCCCTTGATGAGGGAAGCGTCGGACGTGCACGGTTGAGAAACCGGCAAGAGCTAGGGTGGTCGGCTCGCACTTTCGTGCCCGGATCGGGTCACGGGACGGTCTCGCTCACTCTCTCGCAGCAACGGTGATATGAAATTATAACGAGCTAGGTCCTAAAACATGCTCTCTAGCAGTGGCATAAACAAGCATATATGAGATAAGCGAAATGCCAAGTGTAGGAGCGAAGACGATACCTCCACGCGCTCGGCGTGGGGACGACGGACCCGGCCGAAACTCGTACTCCCGGAACAATATTACACAATATTACAGAAATGCAAGCCGCTGCCCACTCCACGCAGGGAGGTAAAGGGCTACACAATGGGGTCCGGGAGGACCGAATTCGGGTTGACGGGCGGCTTCTCGCGTTGATTCGGCAACGCCCAAACTAATGACGGTGGGGCCCACGTGCTGTCCGAAGGGGCCGTGTGGGACCCGGGTCACCGCTGTGGTGGGGGACACTGATGGAAGCGATCCCCGGGCTGGCGGCACGTTGGAACGACGATCGGAGGCCGGGCGGCTCCGGCCGGCGCCCGTCGGGAAAACTTCCCACGGATCTGCAGCTTCTGGTTTTCAGCGCGCTGTCCGGCGAGAACGGACGCTGCGGTCAGATCCGATGTCGGATTGACACGAAATTAGCGCCCTTGGAAAGCTGACTCGAAGTACTTCAATATAGGCCTAGAGATCTGGCCTAGATCTTCGCTGATCTGGACTTCTGGAATTTACAACCTCCTGTTGTACAGTAACTGAACACTCAGATCTGTAGAGCTGATCTCTGATAACTGCCGTTGACTGCTAGGAAGACCTTGGATTCAGACTTCGACTTATTCATGAAAGTTGTAGGATTTTGAGTTAGGAAGATGGCAAAGTTAGTTTGGACACGTTTGGATGTGTCTATGAATGTCTATGATTTGTTTACTGGAAGAAGGTCGAATCTGAGATCTGGCTGGAGGTACTGTAGCTCCGGTAGAACATGAATTTTGAAAAATAGGTAAAAGACTCAACAAAAATTAATAAAAATTGTGGAGGTAGGGAAAAATGGACAGAATTCCCAGTTAAATTGGGAGGGCAAAAGAAATTCAAAAGGGTGGTAGAAGGGGACGAACTCAAAGGTTCTGTCACTGTAGACATAGACAGATCTGATTTGAGTTTGGGGAATGAACGAAGTGGAAACAATATGAAACGGGGGAATTTGGAGCTGACGTTTTTTGTGGGGAAGGGTCTATAAGGTAGGAACCAACCCTCAAAATTTGAAGTCGATCTAAACTCGTGGCTGACTTGAGGAATTTCCGAGCTTCACCTCTGTCCAGCAAGACAGAACACCGAAATTGATCCCATGGCGGCTCGAAGGCGGCACGAACGGCGGCGGCGGCGGCACCGGTGATGATCAGAGGTTGAGAGGGGATGAAGGGAGGTAGAACCACTCTAGATCTGGGGGTTGAAGGTGGAAGAACACCAAGGGAGGAGAGAGGGGCGCACCAAGCTTCAAGAATACTCACAATTTTCTGATTTTTTCATTAATTTTCTTATGAAAATACAACATTATATATGACTCCAATCAAATCTAATATGGACCCTTGGATCAAGGGTTGGGGATTGAATGGCTGAGATGAGGTGTGAATAACACACCAAATACAATTATTTAATCCACCTTGACCATCTCCATTCAACCTTAGACTAATTACATTCAAACACCACCTAACTAGCCTAATAAGGCCAAAAGAGGGGGCGCCCCATTCATGGGCCTCTCTTGGGCCTAGGCTGGTCCAAGGCTTGCCAACCCAATCCACACCCATGCTTGGTCCATGGGTTCTCCCATCTAGATAGCCCATGAGAGGGAGTGGCCCAATTGGGCCTTAAATGGCTCTTATGGTCCATAAGGGTGGCATAAGGTCCAATATGATAATCACTCCTAATGGACTCTACTAATGGCAACCTAGCCATGGACTTGACATAACAAATGGCCCATTGGCTTGATATAAGCCTTACAAGGAGCCCAAAAGAAAGAAATTACACAATTACAACTTCATACAAGCCATAACACACAAATACACTTGACCCGTGTATGGAAATCGCCTTTGATGCCCCATCAATTCGGCTGGCTGAAGTTATGTCTTCCTTTGGTTGGAATTTGACTCTCACTCCCGTCCAACACTCAAGAAGTATCATGGAGCCAAACAAAGGTCCTCCTAGGCAAGCTGAACTTAGTCCTTCATAGAGGTATGAGAGGATCGCTTGAGAGATGGACGTTCCCTGCCACAACCCACTAATAATGCTGAGATTTTTTGTGTCTAAAAGGTGGTCGGTTGTGGTGAAAAGTAAGACTCCGCATAAGCACAACGCCACCGCCTTGGCTATTGCTTCGTGTCTCTCCCACTTGTTCTTGCAATAGGACACTATCCACTGTGCCAAGGGTATCAAATGGATGTGGTGTGGGCTGATCATGGTCCTCACGTCCTTCGGATTATGGATAAAATCACTCAAGATCAAGGACGGGTCAATAGGCTCAACCGTGTAGCAAACACGGTCTTCATCCCCCACCTTAGTCTTAGGAAGGGCTAGGTAGGTCTCTACCTCTTCTAATAGGACTGTCGCTTCAATGGAAGGGAAGATGAAGGTATGAGTTTGTGGATGCCATAGTTCTACAAGAGCTGAAATACTTGGCCAATCTAAAGATAATTTCTGGAAGTTTTTGCCTAAGACCAAGAGAGGTTGAAGGTGCCATGCTTTAAGGATTGATGTGACTTCCATAGGGAGTGCCTTTACCATGGGAGCCACTCACTTCAAATTTGAATAGCATCTTGGGCCAGGAAGGGGCTTAAGAAGGAGAAGAAGAAGGGGAGTCATGAAAGGAATTGAAGTGCAGAAAATTCTGAACTTGGTTGGGTTATTGGGACTTACCACCCTTTGAGCATTAGAGCTTAGGTGCTTGGGAATTGAGGTTAGCCGTTGAAGCTCTCCGTATTCCTTTCTTGCAACCTTAGGTCCGATATAGACCTTCTCCTCCATAGCCATCACCTCAAAGCTTCTCTTCATCTTGATTTCTGCCTTTAGGGGTGGTCTTTCAGCCCTAGAGCAGAGGTTTCAGCAAAGCTACGATTTTTGGTTGAGTTTCCAAGTTTTAAAGGCTTGATTTTGATTTTAAAAGGATAAGACTTGAGTTAGGAGGCCTTATCTTCAATCTAGATAAGTTCAAGTGGGAGATTAAGTGGATAAATCTCGGGTTTAGGCTCTCACGGCTCAATCCGTCTCGGAACACAACTCAGGCTCCAACGGTCCATCGTGGGACCGTCATTTGTCTCTGACGCGCCAGAATGGGGCCGTCACATTTCCTGTAGGTTCAAGTTCGCCCGATCCTGTTCTGCGGAGTCTAACGGTCCAGTGTTTGACCGTCGTTCTTTCGTAACGCGTGAACTCTGAGCCGTTACACCCTCAGCCGTTCAGCTCCTTGGCTTCGGGGCTAAACACTTCCCGACGGTCTTGGTTAGGACCGTTTCTTCACCCCGACGCGTCTCCTTTGGGTCGTCGCATTTCCTGCTAGTTGCCCTGCAAACCATCGCTCTGCCATGATCAACGGTCTAGCAGTAGGCCGTTATTTGTCTTTGACGCGCCTCCCGTTGACTGTCACTTTTCCTGTAGCCCCAGCTACAATATTGACCGCTGTCATGGTTAACGGCCCTTATCTAGCGCGTTATTTGATTATGACGGTCTGAACCTGGACCGTTACATTCTCTGTTGCTGAATTGAGGTTATTTCTTCCTGCCCTTGCCTAGACCTGGCGGTCCTCCATTTTTTACACCTCCTTCTCCGCACATTCTCATGCACGACTGTTTTTCATTCCTCCCATACATGCATTCCTACACATGCATTCATACACACGTCTCACGCATTCATCATCACATACAATCCTTCATTTGTTTTTGGCATTTCACAAACACACAATCCTGCACAAGATAACAGAAGACCAAAAAGAAATTTCATCTTCCACTCCATTTTTCTATATAAGTCATGTACAAGTGATAACAAAAAAGGAAAAGAAAAAACATATATCACTCGGCCGGCTTATCTCCCGGGCCGCCATCACTATCTCCGGTACCCTCGGGCTGCCTGGCTGTTGGTCCCATGGCGCTGTGCTCACCCTCTGGCTGTCATCTCTGGTCCGCCTCCTCATTCCTCCTATGGCCGGAAGAACTGGTAAAATACCCGCGAACTCCGCTGATAGGGGCCACGCTCTGGCTCCGGCTGCTCGTCCCCGACCTCTTCCCTAGAATCTGGAGAGCATCCTTCAAGGCCCCAATCGTGCCCTTCATCTCGAAGGTCTACACTCTGAACTGATCTCGCTCGCCTCTTACACGTGCGATGTCAGCCCTAAGTCGCTCCATCTCTCCGTCATCCGGGCGTCGCGGGGTCTCCGCTCGCAATCTAGCCATCTCCGCCCGCACAAGCTCCGTTTCTGCTCGGGCTCTCTCTGTCTCGGCCCGGCTCCTCTCTATCTCCGCCTGGAGACACTCTGCCTCCGACCGAGCCTGCCTCACTTCGGCCACTGCTGCGGCTACCTCTCTCGCCTGTAGATTGCATTTCATATAGTTAATCATAAGGCATTTAATTGGCATCATCATGAGCATAAGCATTTTTAGCATCTTACCCGCTCTACGAGGGTGGCCTCCGCCTCCTCGGCCCGGGCAACCGCCCGAGCGAACTCGGCGTCCTGCTCTGCCCTACCTCCCGCAGGCTGAGAGGAAGACGATGGGGCATCCGGTCCAGCTTGTTGGGCTCCCTCGGCCCGCTGCATTGTCATGATTAATCTTAGTAAGCATTTCATAAGCATAATCATTTAAGTTTAAGTTTAGAGTCTCACCAGGAGCTCCAGGGCGGTCCGGTACTCGTCCCGCAGCTGGATGGTGGAGTGAAGTAATCCCTCCAGCTTGGCTATCCGTCCCTCAGGGTCTAGCTGCATTTAGAAAGCATGTGAGTCATTTACATATAGCATTGCACTCTTTTTTGCATATAAAGAGGTTTAAGGTTTAGAGTTGCATACCGGTCGTCGGGTACCTCGGTACACCCGGTCACCGTAGAGTCAAGCGAAGGCCTTCAGATATGCCTCGTCGCTCTCATCTCGCTCCTTCACCGCTCGGCCCCGCCTGTTTCAGTCATGGACGTACTTCACCTTCCGGGCGCACCAATCCACATTGCCAATGATGCCCCTTGCCTGGGTGGTCGTCACTGTGGCGTGGAAAGGTCACCTCGGGCTGGTGTAGTCCCCGAGTCTGCAGGATCAGCCTGTAGTGCAGAGGCTCGATGATGTGGATGCAATGCAGCCATATGTCTCGCCCCCTGTACGACAAGGCCGCCTCTACCCACGGCTGTCCCGTGTAAACCTCGCCGCGGTACGGGGTCCATCTCACCTAGAAACATTAAGTCCATTCATCAGCATATAAGTTCATCATGTAGAAGCATTTAAAGGAATATAGAAGCATTTAAAAGAATGAAAAGCATCATTTCGAGTTCTGGACTTACCGACGTGTGTGGGTAGGAGTCCAGGTCATCCTGGATCATCCGGGTCAGTCTGATGATCGACCCTGTGTCCCTCGCTACCGTCCATCGCCTTGCGATCGGGATGCGGCCGGGGTGGAGTAGTGTGCCTCTCCCAATGCCCGGGAGATACATGTAGCTCCAGATCTGCATTTTAGAAATCAAGTCAGTCAAATTGCATAATCATGGCATAAACATTTTTTGCATAATATAGAAAGCATTTAAATTGCACTCACCTGCAGAAAAGGCGAGAAGCCGCCCAGCATTGTCTGTCGATCCGTCGTGCTGAGGGACTCGAACAGGAATGCGAGCACTGCTGCTCCCCATGCATATCTCCCGACTCTGTGCAAGTTTTCTATCATCGGAAGCAGTCTGCAGCTGATGACGTCCGCTCGAGTCACGAAGAGGAGCTTCCCGAATAGCATCATCAGGAAGCATCGTAGTACTTTATCTCCCTCAGGTCCTGCCTCCGCCGCCACGTAAGGGCGCACATGGTCTATCACTCTGCCCAGATGCTCCTCGGGTAGCTCTCCTACAGCGATCGCTGCTCCTCTCAACCCCAAGCTCTCCTGCAGTACTGATCTCGAGAGTTGAGATAAGGACTGTCCCGGCCTGATCAGATCCAGTCCGAGCAGCTGCTGTGCCATCTCCCGGTAGTCGCCGTATGTCCATCCTGTCACTGCAGCTCCGTGGACTCTCAATCTTGTAATCCTTGCTATGTCTTCTAGTGTGGGGATCATATGGCCCCATGGGAAGATGAAGGCTCTGCTGACTGGGTCCCACCTCTCGTGCAACGCGTACAGCAAAGGCGTGTCCATCCGGATCACCTCCATGCTGAGCACCTCGGCGAATCCCATCCCGGCCAGTCGTTCCCTCTGGTAGTCGGGCAATGCCTGGTACACTGCCCGGATCTGTAGCCAGGAGATCCGCGTTCTTCTCTTTCCCTGCATTCATGTAGATCATGGGTTAGTCAATTGCATCATAAAATCATTGCATAAACATTTATAAAATGAAAAGAAAACAAAAATTCAGAAATTGGAAAACACTAGAAATAGTTTGAATCTCTGGTAGATGTAACGGCCCTGGGGTGGGGCGTTACTTGGCTCTGACGCACTCAGGGTGGCGCGTCAGGCGTGTGACGGTCGCTGGCAGGACCATCACATTGTCTGCTATTGGGTTTTTTTTCCCTTTGCATCCCCGTGATCTCTCACCTTGGCCAAATGGCCTACAATCATTCCTAATGGGGTCGTGGACCCATTTCTACCCTTCAACCCCGCATGCATCCACAAACAAAAACATAAAAAATCAAAAATTGAAATTAGGGCGAGGGGACCTACCTCATGGTCCATGCCCCTTCTCCTCTTCTTGGCTGGTTCCTTGGGTTCCTCTTCACCCAAGAGGGCTTCTTCTTGGTCCTTCGCAGCCGTGTGAGCTTCCTCTTTCTCCCTTGGATCTCTTCTCGCCGTTTGTTCTTCTTCCACCGGCGGGACTGCTTCCCGTTCTAGCCGGCGGTGGAACCGCCGCATTGCTTTCCTATTTCCTCTCTCCCTCTTCTGTGAAGGCGGCTGGGATGGCTTGTCGCCGGCCATTGGAGCGGTGGGGTTGGAATCGCCGGAGGGTTTCTCGGTTGGAGGTTTTTGGGGTGTTGAATGATGAATGAATGGGCCGTGACCGTTCGGGTTTTATTTTTTGAACGCTCAGGAAATGTGGCGGTCTATCGACCGACCGTCACATCCTTCTGACGCGTCTGTCTTCGACCATTACATGTGTTGGCCCTATTTTATTGAAGAATGTGAACCGCCTGGTTTATGATGGCCCAGCATTGGTCCGTTATTTTGTGTGACGCCCTTACACTAGACCGTTACAAACTTGCAAGTTTCTTGATGAATTAAATGGTCTAATTGATGTTAAAATGGTTCCATTTTCTTCCATGTTGTTCATTATTGATGCCTCTCACACGTACAAATGGTTATGCCCTAATTCTTATTCATATTTGTTATTGGCTAACCTCTTTCCATGAAGGAATTTAAGAACAAAGTCACGCTCTGCCGTTCGGCAAGCAGGTAAGTCAGGTATTGTATCTCATTCCCTTATCCTTTAATGCATTACTATATGTTATTTATGATATATTATCTCAAGAACCGGATGGTCATTCATGTGTTCCGGGATCTGATGTTCCCCTTAAACAAAAATGATGATGATCTAAGTTCACATGTTTAATCGTTGGACAGGCCGTTAGGTTGGAAAAATTTGGGGACGATGGTTCTGTCTTGCACGCCGTGGTTACAGATGGTGTCCTGACCCTGGTTTCTCGAGCTTAGCAATATTATTCTCGTGTATCTTGATATTTCATCTTTCTTTGCATTCGTTTTAAAGATTTCTTTTTCTTTAGCCCAGCATGCATCATGCGTATCTTTTGAGCATTCATGTGCTTCATCTGTTCAAGGTAGATCGATGATGGTGAATAGCTGTGTTTTTGATCTCGAATGAGGAGAATTATTCCATTCTGAATTAGAAGGTTTCCTTTGATCTCGTCGCTCGATTTGGTTGGCTGAAGATTCCTATCTGGAGTTTAATCAGTTCTCTTTCCTTTCCGTTGCCTCCGACAGCTAGCCGTGTTTCCTTTCCTTAGTTGTTAGTTCCTCCAGACATGCGTCCTTTGGTTGGCTATTTCCTTGTGATCAGTTCGAAGTTTTTCCAGAAAATTCCTATCGCTTGTTGGTAAAGAACGGGTGTCGTTTACCTTAACGCCCTCTTTTTGATACACTCCACTTCACTACCGCTTCATCTCCATGTTCCATTTTTCTTTCGCTTCACCTCCGCTCGCTCCCCTGCAAAGAGGACGTTAAGGAGGGGCATCTGTTGACACCCGTTTTATGACCAATAAATCGGGTCATTTCTTTATTCATTATATATGATGCTCCGAGTTGTTCACTCTTCATCGAGTCTCTTTGTTTAGTTGAAGATCATTTCTTGGGTCTTGACTCCTTGATCGGATGTGGCTCTTTGTGGCATTTCATTTTGACTAAAGCTTAGCAAAACCTTCATTCCTTCTTTTGAACTCCATTGATAATAACGGTCTGTCCCAGGCACGTTTCTTCCTTCTAACGGATGGGTCCTGGGCCGTTACTCCTTGAAGAGTCCTGAAGCTTGAGGTCTTGTTCCAAAGCTTATCCTTTGGCCTATATGTTGAATATAACGGTCTGTCGTGCAGCCGTTGTTTCATTTTGACGCCCCATGCCTTGGCTGTCGCTTTCTTTACAGAGTCCTATTGTTTTGATCTTCTTCCTATTGATCTTATCTCTTTGGGATAAGGTTGAAAGTAACGGATGTTCCTTGATGCGTTATTTCACTGTGGCGGTCTGTCGTGCAGCCGTTACTTCCTTCAGAGAGTCATGGCAGTTCATGCCTTTTCTCTGCTACTCCGTGGTCGAGATAAGAACTTGGATTGACGATATCTCTTCCAAATCTGATCCTCAGGACCTTCTGTTTGATTCTATGGACTCTTGGTGATATTATCTTCAAGGATTTGCTAAGAGTTATCCCTTTATCTTGCTGGATTTTCCTCTGCTCGACCTGAGAGTTTGAGGGTCTATAAATAGAACCCTTGACTTCATGCTCAAAGAGAGGAAATTCTGGAGTTGCGTCGAAGTGCTGCCGCATTTTAGAGTCACGTTTGATCAAGGAGAAGTGCTTCTCACGTTCGTTTTCGGCCTGGTGAAAGGAGTATCTGTTCCTCTTGGTTCCAAAGTTCATATTTACATATTGAATTCATTTTCTATCTCTCTTTCATCATAAGCATTATTTCTCTCCTTTCTCCACGTTTTTCACTGGTTTTCATCATCTAAACATCCTCCCAATCTTTTAAATCGCCCAGAGGGGTTAAAAAACCAAAACTTCCCGATACTTCCCTTTCCTTTTGATGATATTGTGTTTATTGAAGAATTGATGCTATATTGTCTAAAGGGCTAATTTGGGTTGTCTGTCCTTGCTTTCCACGTCTTTGGTAGGTTTACAGGTCCACCAGTACGAGGCCCAAGTCTTCTAGCCGGCTGGAAGAGTTGGAGTTAAAAGGATTCACGCTTTGCTACTGCAGGTTATTTGACGGTCTGGTTCAGGCGCGTCATATTCTTCCAGCGGTCTATCGAGCGACCGTCACTTTCAAGTGACGCACAGGGTTCTGACCGTTACTTTCAGCTGACCTGCAGGTTTCTTTGATCTTTCCTCTCCCGTGGGCGGGTGCTTCATCCACCTATTTCCAAGGTATTTTCAGGTCTTTGGCTTGTTTTTACTTTGGTGGCGATCACATCTTTCTTAAGTGTTGGGCATTAGCTTTCTCTTTTGCATCTCACATCTTTTATTTCCTTGCTTGTTCCACCCCTTGTGGTGTGTTTTTATTTACTCCTTGCTCCACGCCCCGGCGTGTGTTTTTCCTTTATTCCTTAGCTTAGTTTGGTTGAGATAGCATGCCCATGCTACAGCTTGCTTTGGTTGCCTAGGTTCATGATCACACGTTCATAGGTTCAGTGCAGATCTTTGATTGTTTGCTTGTCATCTTGCTACATATCATCATTAAGACCCCAAGAAAAGGAAGATAGAGAAGCAAAATAAAATCAACACCTAGTACAGCGTGCATCGAGGGTGACCATTCATGGCCAGGGACCAACTTCACATAACGGTGCCTCTGCTAAGGCCATACCCAGGGTATGATCTGATCCTTGTAAATCAAAAGAGAATTTAAGAGGTAAGCCTAGGATAGGTATAGAGGCTTTTAGGGCTTGAGTTGTTGTCATGACACCCCCCTTTTAGGGATTCGGTCTTTGGCGCCAGGGCTTTGTGTCCGTCATCGAACCTTCATCCGCTCTAGGCATGCGTACGACCGGGCTCATAACGTCCCGCGGGAAAATTATACTGCCACTCTTACCATGCCTAGTTTCATGTTTCGGAGCATTTGGTCTTTTGAGCTTTGAGCTTTTGGGGGAGCTTTTAGCTTTCGTCTCGATTTTTGCCCCTATATATTTTTCTTATTTTTTTTCTTATTTTTCTCTTTATTACTTCATGCGGAATTAGGTCATAACAGACTGCCCCTATTTGAGACCTCCCTTCTGTTGGGGTGTCTAGATTAGTCCTCGCCCCCTTATTCACCACTTGCCCCTATATTCAGCTGAAGAGAGGAAAAGAACAAGAGCTTTCTCTTTCCCCAAATATGGCCAGAGGAGAAATGGTGCTTGTGCAGAAGAGAGGAACCCCAACCAAGGATGTCATGTAGTGTGTGAGTGTTATGCTAGGGATCTTCCCCTATGATCAATGGGAGGGAAACCTTGCCACCGGGCCGTTACTAGCTTGACTTTAAGGGTAAAAGCGCTTGAGATACAACCCATTCCACGCATGGGACAATTATTCACCCTCTGCGTTAACTAGATGATACGCGTTCCCTCGATAAGCCTCCTTGACTATGAACGGACCCTCCCAATTAGGTTGCAATTTAGACCTGAGACCTCCTGATCTAATAAATTTACGTTTCAACACCATATTACCCACTTGAAATTTTCTTTCAATGACCTTATTTTGAAAATGACATGAAACTTGCTTTTGATAGACAGAGACATGATTGGCCGCGTTAAGTCTCTTCTCATCTAAGAGTTCCAGCTGGACTAACAACACCTCTTGACGTTCATCGAGATTAAGTTCCTTATCGAGGTGCACTCTTAGGGAATGGATCAAAATCTCATATGGAAGTACCGCCTTCTTCCCATAAGTGAGAGTAAAAGGAGTTTACCCTGTGGGGTACGGACAGAGGTGCGATAAGCCCATAGAGCTTCTATTAACCTTTCGGGTCAGTCTGAAGAATTATGCGAATCACATGTTTTCTTAATAATTTTAAGAAGGGTTTTATTGGTGGCTTTGGCTTGACCGTTGCCTTGGGGATAATATGGGGATGAATGATGCAATGAAATATTAAACTTCTTACAGAGGTCCTGGAGCTCTTGCGATATGAACTGAGGTCCGTTGTCGGTGACGATGTCGCTCGGTACTCCGAAGCGCGAGATGATATTCTTCAGGATGAAGCGGCAAACCGTAGAGACTTTGATTTCCGTGTACGCTTCAGCTTCCGCCCATTTAGTGAAGTACTCGGTAGCGGAAAGGATAAATGATTTCTGCTTGACCTGAGAATTGGGATCACTTAGTGGGCCTATAATGTTAAAAGCCCACATGGAGAATGGCCAAGGAGCAGAAAGAGGATGGAGAGATGAAGCAGGAGCATGAATTTTATCGGCATGGAGTTGGCATTGAGTACACCTACGAACATAGGTGGAATAATCCTCTTCTAATGTTGGCCAGTAATAGCCCTGCATAAGAATTTTCTTTGCCAACGCCTGACCGTTGACATGCCCTCCACACTCACTTGAATGAGCTACTTCAACGACCTTCCTGGCCTCATCATCGTCCAGACACCTCATAAGAAACCTATTGAGAGCTCGCCTATACAATTCTCCGGCAACGATTGTGTGTCTGGAGGCGACTCTTCTAATGGCCTTACGTTGCTCGGCATTCGCTAATTCTGGGAATGATACATCCCTGCAATACTGCTCAATTTCATAGTACTAGGGCAATTCTTCCTCTTCCAAGATCTCTTCCAGTTCTGTTAATGACACCTCTTTCAATTCCTCCTTCTCAACCTTCTTCTCTATGGACTTCCTAAGATTATCGAACCAAGGATCATGAAGGGAAGGAGCCTCTAACCGCTAGACAACAATGGTCTCAGTGGAGCGACTGAGGGGCAAGGATAGGGAAGAAGTGAGTGATGCGAGTGCGTCAGCAAGGATATTTTGAGATCGAGGGATATGAATGTATATCAGTTTGTGGAATTGCCTAGCCAAGAAAGTGACCAGATCCTGATAGGGTTTGAGCTTAGGGTCACGGGTGTGGTAGGTAGAGAGGACTTGGCGTAGCACTAATTGAGAATCTCCTATAATGTTCAAATATCGCGCGCCCATGATGTAGGCGTGCTTCAATCCGATAAGGAGAGCCTCATACTCGGCTATATTGTTGGTACCAGGGAAAGAGAGCTGATATGCGAAGGGAATAGTCACTCCCTCCGGAGTGAGGAGAACAGCGCCGATCCCTCGGCCTTGAGAATTGAATGCGCCATTAAAATGCAAGGACCAGAAAGGATGATGAGTGAGCATGGCAAGGTGTTCATCAGGGAACTCATCCTAGATGGAGTCAGTACAAGGAATAGGCAAATGTGCAAGATGTTCAACAATAGCATAGCCCTTGATTGCCTTTTGGGTGACAAAGGTGAAATCAATTTGGGAAAGAAAACTCTGCCAGCAAGCCACTCTGTTAGAAAGGATAGGTTTTTCTAGGAGGTAACAAATTGGGTCCATTCTAGAGATCAACTTGACCTCATGGGCCAGGAAAAAATATTTCAGTTTCTGAGCTACCCATACTAATGTTGCACAGGTCTTCTCCATGGCAGTGTACTTGACCTCTACGGGGTTAAACAACCTAGAGAGGTAATAAGCTGCCCTTTCTCTCCCTTCGTCATCCACTTGCGCCAGGATAGCTCCTAGGGAGTCTTCAATGATAGAAATGTATAAAATTAGGGGTTTCCCGAGGACAGGAGGTTGCAGAACTGGGGGATTAGATAGATAAACCTTCCGATCCTCATAGGCCTTCTGACATTCTCCATTCCACTCAAATTTTACCCCTGCCTTAAGCAGTTCATAGAGTGGATGACACCTTTGAGAATGCTATGATATAAATCTTTGAATAAACTGCAACTGTCCAATCAAGTCTCGAAGTTTAGTAATGTTCTTTGGCGGGGGCATATCCATTACTGCCTTGGCTTTATTAGGATCAATCTGAATCCCCCTTTTACTAACTATGAATCCTAGCACCTTCCCCGAGGACACCCCGAATACACATTTCTTGAGGTTCATTTTCAATTTGTACTCCCGAGCTCTTAGTAACACCTTGCCCAAAATAACAGGGTGCTCTTCTTTCGACCTCAATTTAACCAGAATATCATCCACGTAGGCTTCCATATACACATGCATCATGTCGTGGAAGATTGCCATCATCGCCCTTTGGTAAGTGGCACATGCGTTCTTCAGACCGAATGGCATAACCACGTAACAATAGGTGTCCCAGGGCGTAGTGAACGAGGTCTTATCTTGGTCTTCCGGAGCGAGACGGATCTGATTATATCCTGAATAACCATCCATGAATGAGAGGACTTCATACCCGGCGGCATTATCCACCAATACATCGATGTGAGGCAGCGAAAAATCATCTTTGGGACATGCCTTGTTTAGATCCCTGAAATCAATGAAAATTTGCACTTTTCCATCTTTCTTCATAACATGGACTATGTTCGCCACCCACTGAGGATATGGAACCACTCGAATAAACTTGGCCTTATGTAATTTATCCACCTCTTCCTTCATCTTCAAAGCCATGTGGGGGTGAAATCTTCTTAGCTTTTATTTTACGAGTCTTGCCCCTGGCTTAAGCACTAATCGATGTTCCACCAAGGAGGGGTCAAGACCGGGCATGTCCTCGTAGGACAAGGCAAAGGAATCGCTATACTCCCTCAAAATCTTGATCAATTCTTCTTCAACCTGAGGAGGGAGATTAGCGGAAATGAGAATGATCCTAGGGTCCTCTTCAATTCTAAGATTTATTTCTTTCATAGACTCATCCACTACTGACGATGGCTCATCGAACCTCTTCAATCCTTGTGCATATAAGTCGGTAGTGTCATCCACGCCACTGTCCTCAAAATCGACCGGGTCTTTCTCATCCAAGATCTCATAAACACCTAGTCCATCATCGCTCCACACCCCTTCTTGCCTCTCAACATCCTCTAGGACGATGGCTGTTTCTACGAACTCCGGGCACTTAAGGAGGGCATGACAACGTTGAGCTAAATCATGGAGAAATATATTAGGAACGGATTTAGAGTGACACGTCATTGGGCGCGTCGCAAGCATAGAGGGACTAGCAACTTCAGAACAAGAACCTACTACAACAGATTCTACTACCCTAGGGGACTGGACAGACTCTAATCCTAACCTAGGAGGGATAGAATTAAGCAAACCTAATGGAAGAGGATCAGGGGCCTCATGCCTCTGGGAGGAAGATAAATCGAAAATGGCATTGTTCTCAACCGAAATCTCCATTTTAAAAATGGCATTTTTTTTGGAGACTGGTGGAGACCATGCAACAAGAAGGATCAGAGGGGGAAGGAGGAGGAGGAAGTGTGAGGGGGAAGAGAGACGGAAAGAGATTATCGAAGAAAGGATCGGAGGAGGAGAACCACATGGTTGAGAGATCAGCTGGTGGGCAGCACCCACATGGACATGTCACAACTAAAAACTCAGTTGGCATTTCTACTAACAATGGATCGATCATGATTGAAGGTGAGCGGGGTATAAACTCCAACTTTTGGAAAAGGGAAGTAAGGTAGGAAGGAGAACAAGAAATGGCAACAAGGGAGCTCCCCTCTTCTCGCGGACTCTGGGCTGGCTTCCCAAGAAAGTATTCCACAACCCGCGTTTCTGGCTTCACCAGACAGCTTTCTTTATGAAACAACTTTTCAAAATCCTCACAGAAGTCCTTCATATCATCTACTGGCCCCTTCGGTGGTGGTGATGGGCTAGAAATAGTACAAGCAGCATCACCTCTCACATCAAAACAGGGCGGCGTCTTTAGGGTTCCCGGCTGTAACGGGCCCTTCACAAAGTATTGGAGGTAGTCCCAGGTCAATGGCCCTGAGTCTCACAGGACTGATAATGAGGATTCTCGATATCCGAGACCCCTCCTACTCATTTTTCTGCCCCTCGGGATGGGCTTGGTTCACCCCTGTAACTAGGCACGGAGATCTTTGCCTGGCTGATAACCTAACTTTAAGATCATGTTCCAGCCCTTATGATCTCTCATCCTGGGCTTCACTTTGACATCAATTGGCGCGACGGCAGGCCGACGTTGTGCATAGGCCCATGGGAAATTGAGGTCCATTACAGTAATGACGGGCTTGTTACAGGGCCAGAGAGTTGGCAATATCTTCTTGGAAATGGCCTCAACTGTCTGGACGGTGGATATGCTCTTAACTTTCACCACTCGCCCCTGGAACAGAAATTTTAGGCACTGGTGGGCGGTGGATGGTACATCGTGGAGGTTGTCAATCCACGGATGACCCAAAATTGCCTTAAACATCAGGTCAATGTCCGGCACATAAAATTCCATGGGCATTGTCAACGGCCCGAGCTCAGCTTGGATAGTTATCACCCCGTGACAGGCCCTCCTTGAGTTGTCATAAGCTGCACTAGTAGTCAGTGTAGGCCTTAACAAATCTTCAAAAATGTTACATGCACGCAGGGTGCTAAATGGGCAAATATTTATAGAGGCTCCAGTGTCGACTAAAGCTGCATCAATAGTCACCTTATTCAAGGTGATGGAGATGCAGAGCGGCATTTGTCGTGCCTCGGGGGGTGCTAATTCTGACTCAGAAAAGGAAATGGCCGGCCCCTTGGTGAGTGTGGCCAATGCTGATGGTAGACTGTCTACCGCCATATCCTCATTTACCAAGACCTTCTGCAAGAAGTCCCTTAAAGCATCTTGGTGTAACTTTGACCTCTTAATCAACTCGATAACTGATATCTTGGCCGGCATTCGATCCAAGCGGTGCAATAAATCATATTGTGTGCCCGACAATGGGTCCACTTCTTCTTGATCAACAGCCTACTGTGGGAACTGGGGATTGGGTGCAGGCACACTAGTGGTGGGATAATTCTGATGAAATAGGCACCCGCTCCGGAGGGCTAGGTCCTATGCCGGCACGACATCGGATAGACTCATGGCGGGTGGCTTGATGGGTCCAACAAGATGAACGAGGGGGGGTAGAAATTAGAAGATGCGGGCAAAATGGGGGTGATGACGGGAGAGGCAGGCTTAACGGACGCTGTCAGAAGAACGATGGGTGAAGGGTTAGTCGCAGGGACGACAATGGAGGGTGTAGTGGGTGTAAGTGCAAAGACGGGTGAAATGTTGGGCAATGCGGAGGGTAAGATGAGAGGTTTAGCAAGCGTGACGGAGGTTGTAGTGGCGGGTTGAAGGATAACGGGGGTAGAAGGCGAAGGAGAGTTACGGTAGGTATGGTGGAGAGCCATGAGTTGGGCTGACGAATCGTCATCATAAGACCACCCTGCGTTGGGAGTTAGGCGGTGAACAATATTGACCTGAGCCGGTGCCGGTGGCTGAGATTGTGGAGCAGGCGGATGGTTGGGCATCTGATTCTGATGAATCCCCAATTCCTGTGCAGGTTGCTGTTGTTGTTGCTACAATGCTGGCTGTGGTGCTGGCTGCTGTTGCTGGCGCGGCTGCTATCTTCTCTCCTTAATATCTGCGATGACCTTGCGCATCTCAGCCCAGTCGATGCACTGCCCTTCATGCAGGTCATAGACAAGGTCTCTAAACTGGAAACATCTTTCAATTGTGTGCCCGAGCTGTCGGTGGAAAATGCAGTACTTGGGATGGTCGACGGTCGGGTTCCAATTCGGCCGCTCCGGAGGAAGTTGTAAAGCCCCTATGGACATGAGGGCAGAGAAGATATCTGGAAGGGTTTCTGGCAATGGAGGGTACTGGGCTCTCTTGGGACTCGGACGCGCAGATGCATAGCCTTTTAGTGGAGGGATGTTATGGTATTGTGGCGGCTATTGTGGCTGTTGGGGAGCGGGGAAGGATGGTTGAGTATCTGGTGGAGTGGGGAACTGAGGGTTGCGAGGAGGTTGCTGGAAATGGGGCAGAGCGGACTGGTTGGCGGGTTGGAAATTGACGGCTTGCACCTGCTCGTTGGTTTGGACCCCCTCGTTGACTGGCCCCTGGGGCTTTTTGGTGTAGTTGGGCTTCTGGGGTTCAAAGAGGGTGTGGATGGGGGAGTCCTTAAATTGGGTCTGGATGAACCTGGCCCTACTGTATAACTGGTGCATGTTAGCAATGTCGTTCATGGGCAAAATATTTTTGAAGGTAGGGGTGGCATTAGAAATGGGGAGCTTGACCTTCTCCTCCTCCGGGATATGACCAGGCACATGGGCAGCCATCTGCTTCAATCTGTCAGCATATGTTGAGAAATCTTCATCAATCTTCATCTTCTCGGCTACCAGATCAGTGAATGAATATTCCGGGCCAACCTGGTCTTGAAATCTCTGAATGAATTTCTTCTTCACGACCTTAAAACTCTCTACGTCCTCCAGTGGCAGGGCATAGAACCACTCCAAGGTGACCCCGTCCAATGAGCGTCGGAATAGATATGCGCTGAGGCGATCATCGTACTGAAACTGCACCAACTCATATAGAAAGTCCCTCACATGGATGTAGGGATTATTACTATTCTCATCGTACTTCTGGTACGTGGGGAGCTCTGACTGAGAAGGGAAACAAATGTTATGGAAGCTGGGAACTGGGACATCAGCCAAAGACTGTGGGCCGGCCCGCTTTTGGAGGAGGTCAAGTTGTTGCTGCATGGCCGCCCACTTATCGAGGAGCTCTCGCTCCGAGGATGGAGGAGGTAAAGAAGGAGGGGTGGACCTGATGTGAGGGGCCGAAGGATAAGCAGATGTAAGGGGAAGCCCATAAGAGGGATATTGGGCCAAGGAAGGACCCATACCCGAGTGAGTCAAGTGGGCAGCCCCAGCCTGAGGGCGCAAGAGGTCAACCGGCCCTACAAGGGCCTGTGGTACTGATGGGATGGATCGATAAGGGTCAACTTGAGAAGATGGAAGGAACCCAGCCTTCCCTTTGTCAAGAACCTGATGAGCCGAGTTGGACGACTGGCCCGCCTATAAATTGGAAAAATGAAGAACCCTGGGTTGGACTGGGGTTAGATCAATTGGAGTAGCAGAGGAAGCTCCGGGCCCATTAATCATGGACTGGAAAGCAGAGGTGGCAGCAAGACGCGGCAAAATAGAAGATGATGGGGCATCTGACCCCTACAAGGCCTGCCGAAGGACCTGAAGTTGGGTCGGATCTAGTTGGGCCATCATCTAGAGGATCTGACTGGCAGACCCTTGAGTAGGAGGATTGACAAGGGAGGGTTGACCACCCTCCATGGCAACAGATAATGGAGGGGCGGACCCTTGACCGATAACCTTGGGCGGGTCCTCTAGAAGGCCCTGAGGAAGGGAGTCCTCACGGAGCTGAGAGAAGTCATAAGACGACATGGCGGGATCAAACAGTGGATTAAGGTAGGAGATGAAAGAGGGATTGCCCCTAGGAGAAGATCCTATGAACGGAAAACAACTCCACATGCAATGTGGTACCTAACACAAAGATGACAACACAAAACAATAAACACACTTAATGGGATGAATGACAAAGATGCACAATCAAGAAAGGGGAGGAGAGGCAACCAAAATCAACCAAGTTTATAATGATGCGTGAAAAATTTTTAATATGTTTTTCCCTTTGGAACCTTAATGATTTGAATTAGATCAAAGTTCTCTCCAAAATAGGAATCCTAAATGGGTGTGGATTTGAGGACTTGGTTGACTCTATGTGTACACCCTCTCTCACGGATGTAACCTAAACACGGTGTGGCAAAGGTACAACATGTCTGACGTCCATGTGGGAATCCGCGGCTCACGGGGGCTTACGGAGGTCCCGGATATGATCACCTAGTCGGATCCAAGAAATATAGAGGTGAGAGGATGTCCTAACAAGGTAGGTATGCAACTACTATGGTAAAAATATATGATCCTATGTGCACCGGAGTGCATGCGAATTCTAGCCTAAAACTAACAAGCAATGATCAAACAATGCTACAAATATGGCAACAATAGTATAGGCATAAATGATAACCAGGGGGAGACAAAACAGCACCCAAAATAAGTAGGAAGATGATAGAGAATAAAGCACAAGTGTCAATCTCGAGATGCATTGTAATGAAATAGCGGTCTGATGGGAGACCACACAGGGAGTGGGACGGTCCTGGTAAGACCGCAATATGCCAGGGAGTAGTGAACACAAATGATAGAGACTGAACTGAGCAGTAACAAAGTGGACCAGGCGCATACCTGAGCTAGATAATCAGCCTAAGGATGACCGTCACATGTATAAAAAATGGCCCTAATAGGACCACAACAAGTAATAGACACAAAAAGGCAAATGACAGGGACAAAGGGAATGGGCGTACCAGACGCAGAATAAAGCGGTCTATTGACCGACCGCCTGATGACAAAAAATGGCCCACAGAGGATCGCAATCAATCCAGAGAACAGAAAATGGTAGGAGATGAAACGAAAAATCCGTGGAGACCCAAAAATGACGCAAACTAGCACGGAGAAGCATGTCAGCAATCTCAGAAGCACGATGGGCACAAGGCGTCCCACCGTGATCGCCAAAAAAGGGGGGATGTAGATATTTTTAAATCTGATGAAAGATGGGGCGTGTGTCTGAGAGAGAGTGGATATGATTAATATGTCATTAAAGAAAACACGTGGAGGAATAAATGTCACAATAAACTCAACCACTCACGCACACAATCAGATCATGATCGCCACCAAGATACCCAGTGCAAAGAGAAACACACTACGTACCTTGGAAAATGAGACGGATGAAGACAGTCGCCAAACCAAAAATAACGCTGGTGCAGGATGAAGACGGTCCTCTGACGACTGCCGTAGGGTGAAAACGGTCGGACGATAGGCCGCTACCAGCATTGAAGCAGAGTACGGGAAGAAGACTCGAGCGCATGACTTGTACGGTCTTTGGTTGGCCACATGCAGAGGAGAGACGGTCTGAGGAAGCCCGCTATCCCTTGTCGACGGTCGAAGGCAAACCACAACAACTTCTAGATCCCGAGCTGGGGAACTCAATCCTCCACCCCTTCCGACCGGACAGGAGGGATGGGCCTCGCGCTGAAACACTTGCTGACCTGCAAAACAACACAAATGACAAACGAAAATGACCCCAAATTTTTTTATGAAAGTGCAATATCTATGAATGGGAACGATGGAGGAAACACATAATCAAAAGGGGAAATACCTGGGGGTTTTGGGTTTTTAACCCCTATGGGGCATGAAAAACAATAGGAGGGTGTGAAGATGCTAGAATACCAATGAAAAGCGTAGAGAAAAGTGAAGAAAAATGGAGATGGAATGACTAAAAATGTGACCAAAATGACATGAACTATGACTCAAAAACATAACAAAACCAACTACTCCCGGGACCAAAGGCTTAGGGGACGTAGAAAACCTTTCTCCCTGACTGGATTTCGCTCCGGAAAGTAGCATCACTTCGACGTTAACTCCAGAATCTCCCCCCTTGCGGCCATGAGCCAAGGGTTCTATTTATAGACCCTTGAAACCCTAGCTCGAATGGAGGGCTTTTGGGCGAGAATTAGACTTGGATTCTGTTGAATAAAATGGAGATAATACTCCCAATTTTTATCAAGATCAAATGGCGCTCGATTTGGCTGAGAATCCGCGGAGAAATCTTTGGATCAAGCAAGGGGTTTGACCATTGATAAGTGTCCATTTCTTATGACAATTCATTGCATATACATCATTTTATGTGCATATAATGAGGCAATTATGCATATTTCATAGTTAACCTCAACTCCGCATTTAAATTGGAGCTTTCACGTAAATTGATTAATTCGATTATCTTATTTAATAATAAATTAAAGTTGAGGGCCATGAGCATTAATTCTCCATTGCATAATCATGAGCATTAAAGATTTATGTGCACATTGTGGTAATTTTTATGGACTAAAGTGCAATTATGTTTGTGTAGGACACCGAAGGCAATTACAAAAGAAGCCGGGGGTAAAACTGTCACCACCATGTTGACCAAGTCAAAAGTACATATTTTGATTGGAGGGAAAAGAAATTCTAAAAGTTTGAAATTGAGTAAAAGAAACACATATTTCGGTTGGAGGGAGAATTGAATTCAAAGTTTGAAATAAAGGAGAGGAATGATGAGTCTTGGGAAGGGGGTTGTCCAAAGCCCAAGGAGGGTGTACTCACCTACTTTTTCTCTTCCCCATGCATCATATTCTACTTAAATCCCATCCATCCATCTCCTTTGATACAATCTCCACCCTCCATCTACCCAACTTTTCCTATAAATAGCCCATGACAAGAAGGAGAAGGGTGTTCTTCTTTTGGCAATTTCTCTCCCAACCTTAGGCCTCCGAGTTCTCCCTTGTAAGTTCGTTTTCAGCTCATGCACTCTTCATCAAAGTTCTTTATTTTTAAGTTCTCTACAACTTCTTCTTCTGGAGCATCTTCTAGTTCCTTCTAGTGTTTAAGCTATTTCGTAGTTTTCACTATGCTGTCCTATTCATCTGCAAACCCATATTTCTCTCTATTCTTTCCCATATTTCTCCCCCTTCTAGTCATTTTCGTCTCTTACTGTCTTCATGAAAGTTCTTTGTTTTTAAGTGTTCTACAACTCCTTCTTCTACATCATCTTCTAATTCTTTCTAGTTTGAAAGTATTTCTCATTTTTCAACTTACTGTCCTGTGATTGCACTGTTCATCTGAGGTTCTAGTTTCTATTATTCCTCCGTTTTGAAGCCCTTTCCTTCTTTATTTCTCTCTGAGTTCTTCATTAAAGTTCTTCCTATCTTGTAGATCTAGATTTTCTTTTTCTATCACTTCCTCCAGCTCTTCTTATTTTACGAGTTATATTTATTTTTCCACTGTTTCACTCTCTCATCTTCTTCCTTCTTCATCTCCACACAAACCCTTCCATATTCCTCTCTATATTTCTCTCCAAAGTTTATCCTCCACAACTCTCCTTTCATGGCGGTGTGCACATCAAGATGGGCGATGTTCCAAGGCTCGTGACGTGGACGACGACGGCTTCTTCATCCATCACTTTCCACGGCGATCTCTTTCAAGGCGGAGCGATCCTCTCCAAGGCTCGGCGAGGAGGAGACGACGGCGTCATCTCCATTGCTACTACTATCTTCAAATCTCATGCCCCTCTTTTTATTATTACTTTTGTGTTATGTTACTTCATTGTAATCTTGTCACCTCTTTGTTGTAAGCTTGTCTTGCACTTCATGTACTCTTTCTTTTAAGTTAATGAAGAGAGTTGTTCTTTTGATCTAGTTCTTAATCTTCTTCCATCTCTACCCCCTTCTTCTATCTCTTCTTTTCACTTCATGCAATTAATTTCTATAGCATAGGCGCATAATCATAGGTGTTTTAATTAAGTGTTTGGTTTGTTCTTCATTTCACTATTTTCTTTAAGCAAAGCCAAATCACAAGTGTTTTTTCAAAGGACTCTAAGGTTTTTAACTCTAAAAATCTCTTCTTCCCTGTGGATTCGACCCGTGCTTGCCATAGTACTACGTTCTCTTTTGATCATTTTGTGCGAGTTCGGTTTTAAGATTGTTATACGCGTGTTTTAAACGACGAACTTTCGCGTTATCAATTTTTGGCGCCGTTGCCGGGGAGGAATGATGATTTTTGGTTTAAGAACTTTATTTTCCTTGTGTTTATAAGTGTACTAATATCTCTTTCTTTTTCTTATATCTCAGGTGAAAAAAAAAGAACGAGGGAACTCACTTCAAGAATTGAAGCTGAAAAATCAAAAAAAGAAGAAAAAAAAGAGCAGTTAAGAGGTAAGCTCTCCTCCCTTTTCCTTAGTCTTTTTTGTCATTTCATTTCAAAAACAAAAAAAAAGAGAGAACGAGGGATTGCGCATCAAGTAAGTCTTCAAACTTATTCCTCTTATTTTGTGTAATTTCCTTAATGTTCTTGCATATTGTGGTTCGATAGGTTCACAAAAAAAAAAAACTCTTCACTTGAACTCGATAAAAGTCTTCATTCCAAGAGTAGAAATCACACTTCCATGTTTTAGGTCATGCATCATTTAGGATAGTATTTATTTTCTTCTTGTTGCTTAATTGTTGTCAATTGCATTGTTGAAGATTGTGGGAGGCAAGGTGAGTACTCTAACTTTTCTAATAGCATGCTCATGCACTTCCATGCTTGCATAGAACCCCTTGTTTGAACTTGTTTTGTTGCATATCATTTCAAAGTATCTTAAGGGCAACACCCATAAGCAAGATAAGGTGGGGATTTCATCACCCTTCCTTAGCCCACAAACTACAATTCCCTTGCATCTTTGCATCACCAAGACCTTAAATAAAATTCAGTAGACGTTGGCCCTAGGTTCACACTGTGGTTCTTGTGTTATTTGGGCTTACCCTCTTATGAAAATCGGTGTCTAAGGCAAGACGGTCGGACGGCAAACGCCTTAAGCGGGCTAGTGGTTTGACATAATTAGGTCCCTACGAAAGTAGGGGGAACCTCCCACTACCCCACCCCTTACCTGACCGGTGAAAATATTGAGGGTGAACTTAAGTTTCACTTTAGCCATTTTGTGAAACACAATTTGTAGGTTTAGGTCACATCTAGGGCATTAAGTAATTTGTGTGACAACTTGTTTGTGTTTGCATAAAAAAAATAAAAAAAATAAAAAAAAATTCTCCTCTTATCTCTCTTCGTCCTTATTTGAGTCAAAATAAAAAAAATAAAAAAAAAAAATCATCATGAAACAATTATCTCATCTCTCATCTTTAACCTTGGTTTATGCAAGGGAGAAGATCTCAACACCTTGACTTAGTTAAGCCCATTAGTGAGATTGAGCGATTCATTTTTAATCCGGCTCAAAATCAAACCCAACCTATGGTTGAACAACACCAATTAGGGGTGCCCAAACAGATGAAGGAATATTTCATTCCTTCGAATTATCAGCCATCAACTTGTATCCAACTGCCTAATGTCCCTGCTTTGCACTATGAGATCAAATCTAGCACCATTCAGATGCTCCCATCCTTTTATGGTAAGACCAATGAAGATCCCTATAAACATCTAGATGAATTTCTCGAAATTTGTTCCACTGTGAAAATTCAAAATTTCACAGATGATGCTCTCCGCCTGACCTTATTCTCTTTCTCACTTAAGGACAAAGCCAAATACTGGCTAGGGACCTTAGGGAAACCTATTGGCACATGGGCAGATATGCAGCATGAGTTCCTTAAGAAGTTTTACCCTATCGGTAGAACAAACACCATGAGACGTGTAATCACAGGATTCGCGCAACTCCCAAATGAACAAATACATGAATCATGGGAGAGATTAAAGGAACTCCTCAGAAAATGCCCACATCATGGACTCTCCAAATGGCAAATAGTGCAAGCTTTCTATGAGGGCCTAGATGATCAAGTTAGACAGATTGTTGATGCATCATGTGGTGGGGCCTTTATGAGTAAGAGTGAGGATGAGGCCTATGCTTTATTTGAAATGTTGAGCGAGAATTCAATCAACCATGTTTCCTTATCCTCATATGAGAGAACCATTGGGCCCTCTAAACGGGCCGGGATGTATCGTGTGGAACCTGAAGCTAGAGTGGATGTGAATTTCATCCATCAAAAATTAGACAAGGTGGACATCATGGCCCAAAAGCTAGAACATGTTGATATGCTAGCCCACAAATTAGACCAGCTCTTGGCCCAAAACAAACCAGAAACCACTATCCTATCTACGTCCAACCCATACCCAGACCCAACACACCATGAGGTGTGTGCTTTATGTGCTAGCTCGGACCATCATGTGTCCGATTGCCCAACAACAGCCCAGTTACCACCTTTTATACAGGAGCAAGTCCAAGCAGCCCAAGGGTTCTCTAAGCCCAACTATGACCCATTTTCTAACACATATAATCCGGGTTGGAGGAATCACCTAAATTTCAATTGGAGAAATCAACAAGCTCCAAATCAGCCCATCATCCCTTCTACGTCTCAAGCATGCAAACCACCCATCCAACACCAATTCCAAACTCAGCCACCATTTCAAGGAAATTCTTATGGTTGAGGATCGCAAGCCCAACAAACACTTCCCCGATTCAACCAGGGTCAGGCCCCATACCAACCTCCTCAGCCTAATTACGGGCAGTCTTCCAATTCTCAACAAACCTATCAACCTCCTCTGCATCACCACCAGGACTCCCAAACTAATGATAGATTCCATCAGTTACAACAACTAATTCTGGCCCAAAATCAATCCTTCCAACAAACCATTCAAGCCCAAAGAAAATCTTTCCAACAGACCCTTCAAGCCCACAAGCAAACTATCTCTAAGTTAGAAACCCAATTAGGCCAATTGGCTGAAGCCACCATGAGAAGGGAAATGAGCCAATTACCAAGTCAGCCTATTGCTAACCCCCGCAATAATCAACCTCCAGGCTTCCCTCTAAGAGCTCCCATTCTTCCTCAATCCAATCAGGCCAATCAACCTCAGTCGCCCCCTCCTGTAGGTCCTGAGTTTGAGAATGCCAAAGCCATCTCCACCCTTAGGAGCGAGAAAATTCCTAATGATCCTTATCAGGCTAAGGATGTGAGTAGTAGTTCGAGCCAAGACGCCCACAAGGAGAGTAATAGTGAGGATGAGGAGCCTGTGATTGTGCAAGAGAAGAAAAAGGCAGAGGGTGGAGAGAAGAAGCTGGATAAAGGGAAGGTGAAAGTTGATGAAGGACCCCAAGAATATGTGCCTAAGATCCCTTTTCCCGATGCTCTAAAGCCGAAAGCTCACAAGAAACCACCGGTACAATAGAAAGAATTAGTGGAATTATTTAAACAAGTGAATATCAATATTCCACTCTTGGATGCAATCAAGCATGTGCCGGCATATGTAAAGTTTTTAAAAGAGCTTTGTACTCCAAAGAGGGAGGCAAGGGCGGTGACTCAAAAGATCCGCTTGTCTGAGGATGTGAGTGCTGTTTTGATGAATCATTTGCCAAAAAAATTGAAGGACCCCGGAGCCCCTTTAATCTCATGTGATATAGGTGGAGTCACTTTTGATCGAGTATTGCTAGACTTAGGTGCTAGCGTGAATCTTTTACCCACCTTTATCTATGAACAGTTTGATCTAGGGGAGTTAAAACCCACTTCAATCATCCTCCAATTGGCGGATAGGTCGGTTAAAATACCAAGGGGTCTGTTGGAGGATGTCATTGTTAAAGTGCATGAATGTTATTTCTCGGTGGATTTTCTCATTCTTGATATGGCCTCGTCCCAGGATTTAAAGCACACACCTATTATTTTGGGACGTCCTTTTCTAGCAACTGCTAAGGCCAACATCAATTGTGCCACGGGAATGATGGATATATCATTTGGAGGTGAAAAAGTTTCTCTGAATATTTTTAAGGGTTCTCAGTATCCGGATCAAGGAGATGAATGCAATGTCATTGATATCTTTGAGGATGTGATTCCGGATAACAATGAGGACACCCTAGAAGAGGGTAGCATGCTTCAGGATTCTCCTCTCTCTTCTGCACCCTGGTCTAGGGTGGAGTCACTTCCTCCATTACAATCTGAACCTACTCTTCCATCTCTGGATCATCCGCCCACTCTTGAATTGAAACCTCTGCCAGACTCCCTTAAATATGCATATTTGGGACCTAACCACACTCTACCTGTCATCATTGCCTCCAATCTAACTTCTGCTCAGGAATCCCAACTCTTAACTATTCTTAAGGAGCATAGGGGGGCAATAGGTTGGTCGGTGGCGGATCTCAAGGGGATCAGTCTGGATGTTTGTATGCACCATATCTATTTAGAGGACAATGCCAAACCGAGTAGGGAGATGCAACGCCGGTTGAATTTGAACATGAAAGAGGTGGTTAAGCAAGAGGTGGTGAAGTGGTTAGATGCCGGAATTATATATCCCATCTCTGATAGCAAGTGGGTCAGTCCTACACAAGTTGTTCCAAAGAAATCCGGACTGACCGTGATTCAAAATGAGAAGAGTGAAGAGGTGCCGATAAGACTACAAACGGGGTGGAGAGTCTGTATTGATTACAGAAAATTGAACTCAATGACAAAGAAAGATCATTTTCCTCTCCCGTTTATAGATCAGATTTTGGAAAAATTGGCTGGGCAAAGATATTTTTGCTTTTTGGATGGATACTCCGGGTATAATCAGGTTGCTATCTACCCGGAAGATCAGGAAAAGACTACATTC
Organism: Amorphophallus konjac; assembly: GCA_022559845.1. Classification (NCBI taxonomy): domain Eukaryota; kingdom Viridiplantae; phylum Streptophyta; class Magnoliopsida; order Alismatales; family Araceae; genus Amorphophallus; species Amorphophallus konjac. The sequence goes on from CM040117.1 coordinate 191,768,472, forward strand.
ACGTGTCCGTATGGCACGTTTACATTTAGAAGAATGCCGTTTAGGCTTTGTAATGCCCCTGCCACCTTTCAGATGGCAATCTTTTCTGAAATGGTGGGGGATTTTTTCGAAATTTTCATGGATGACTTCTCAGTTTTCGGTGACTCATTTGATTGCTGTTTGGAGAATTTGCAGAAGGTGCTGGCACGATGCATTAAATCCAACCTTGTGTTAAGCTGGGAGAAAAGTCACTTTATGGTAAGAGAAGGCATTATGTTGGGCCATGTTATTTCTGAAAAGGGAATAGAGGTAGACAAGGCTAAGGTTGATCTGATTTCCAATCTTCCTGCCCCTTCGTCTGTCAAGTAAATCCGCTCTTTTCTTGGTCATGCGGGTTTTTATAGAAGATTCATTCAGAACTTCTCTACCATTACTCGTCCGCTCACTAAGCTCCTAGCCAAGGACACTCCATTCCAACTAGATGAGTCTTGTCTTGAGGCTTTTCACTCTCTTAAAGCGGCCCTCACTCAAGCCCCAATCCTACAGTCTTCTGATTGGTCGCTCCCATTTGAAATCATGTGCGATGCATCAGACTATGCCATAGGAGCTGTCTTAGGCCAGAGAATTGATAAGAAACATGTGGTAATTTATTATGCGAGTCGCACCCTCGCCGATGCTCAATTGAATTATACCACCATAGAGAAAGAACTTCTGGCTGTTGTATTTGCCCTAGAAAATTTTCGCTCGTATCTTTTGGGGGCCAAAGTCATTATTTATTCGGATTATGCTGCATTGAAATACCTGCTCACCAAGAAGGATGCTAAACCCCGTTTGATTAGATGGATTCTCTTGCTACAAGAATTTGATCTTGAGATCAAGGACAAGAAGGGGTTAGAGAATGTTGTTGCTGATCACTTGTCTAGGATTGTGATTCCTGAAAGTGCTCCTATGTCTGATTCCTTCCCTGATGAGCAAATTCTTTCCATCTCTCACAACTCAACCCCCTGGTACGCTCACATAGTCAATTACCTGGCGGTAAGACAGATTCCAGGAGGGTGGTCTAGGCAGGAGAAGGATCGATTCTTTTCAAAGGTTAAGCACTATTTTTGAGAGGACCCCGAATTATTTCATGTTGGTCCGGATCAAATAATTAGGAGGTGTGTCCCCGAGGAGGAACACCAAAGTGTTCTGAACTTTTGTCATACTCTAGCTTGTGGGGGACATTTCTCGGGAAAGAAAATAGCTACCAAAGTGTTGCAAAGTGGATTTTTCTGGCCCACTCTCTTCAAAGATGCCTATGAATTTAGCAAGATTTGTCTTAGGTGTCAAGCTGTAGGGAACATAAGCAAACGAGATATGATGCCACTTAACCCCATTCTAGTGGTTGAAATCTTTGATGTTTGGGGAATTGATTTTATGGGCCCCTTTCCGCCATCATTCGAACATGAGTACATTCTTGTAGCGGTCGACTATGTGTCTAAGTGGATTGAAGCCATTGCCACCCGAACCAATGATCACAAAGTTGTCATGAAGTTTGTCCGAAAGAATATATTTTCAAGGTTCGGGTGTCCGAGGGCGATCATTAGTGATGGAGGTTCTCATTTCACTCATACCCAATTTTGAGCTCTTCTCGGAAAATATGGGATCACTCATAAGATTGCCACCCCCTACCATCCCCAAACAAGCGGCCAAGTGGAGACATCCAATAGGGAGATCAAAAATATCATGCAGAAATCTGTTAGGCCCGATAGGAAGGATTGGTCTGAAAGACTAGATGACGCTCTTTGGGCCTATCGGACAGCATACAAAACTCCCATTGGCATGTCTCCATATAGGTTAATCTTTGGGAAAGCTTGTCACCTACCCGTTGAGCTTGAGCATAGGGTCTATTGGGCTATTAAGCAGTTCAATTTTGACTTGGCCCAAGCCGGATCTCATAGGGCCCTACAACTAAATGAGTTGGAAGAGTTGAGGAATGAAGCCTATGAAAATGCCAAGATTTATAAAGCCCAGACTAAAGCATTCCATGATAAATACATTTCACGAAAAAAATTTCAAATCAACCAAAAGGTCTGGCTTTTTAACTCTAGGCTGCGATTATTCCCCGGTAAATTGAAATCTCGATGGGATGGACCATATGTGGTAATTAAAATATTTGACCATGGTGCAGTAACAATTCTTGATCCTAAAACTGGTCAAACTTTCACTGTCAATGGTCAACGTTTGAAATCTTACATTGAAAATCTTCCAATGCTGCAGGAGGACTCTATCAGGCTGAGTGACCCATTGTGAGCTATATTGTGTCTAGCTGAAGACGTTAAACTTAGCGCTTCTTGGGAGGCAACCCAATTATCCTGTCTCTTTTCAAAAAAAAAATGTGATTGATTTTCTTCTTTTGTCTAAGGAGCATGGATATTGGAGCCACATTCTTCTAACGACGGCATCTCTCTCTCAGGTCGTATCTATCCTTCCCCCTACTTTTCATGGCTTTACTTCATTTCTATATCTTATTCATGCCATTAGGGACAATGCCACCTAAGTTGGGGGGTAGCTTGAGCTCGAATTTTTTCAAAATAATTGCAACCTTTCATCACACCTCTAACAAGTGTTTCATGTTCATATTTCATGATGAGAAACTTTTCTTAGAATGATAGGACTTAGAGTCTTACACGTGAAAGTTGCAAGTTAAATGGATGAATTAATTGGTTATGTCTTTAGCCTTTTCCTTAGAATACACCTGAAAATTCTATTAAACTTGCACACAATTGCACAATAATAAGATCGGTGGATGACAAATATTAGGATGATGGGAATTTTAATTGACACTTAGGTGATGATATATATTATGCCCATTCATTGAATGTAATCGTGAGGGAAAAGCTACCTGCCAAAAAAAAACACACATGAAAAATGCCCCTGAACTTAGTAACCGGGCCTGCTTCTCCTAAGGCAAGAGTTGAGGTTCGCGTCAAACGGCGAAGGGATGTGCGGCACCGTGTGTCAAAAAAAAAGAGAAAAAAGAAAAAAAAAGAAGTATAAACTGGCAGAGTGAAGCTACCTGTAATTCGAGAAGCTTAGTTCAAGAGGTGGGTAGGATTGAAAATCATCTTTAAGTGAAAGGTAGAAGACTCATTCATCTAGATTATTTGGTAGTCACTAGTCAAGTTATATCACTCATACACAAAGAGATATTTAATTTTGAGTGTATCCTGAGGAAAGGTCTAAACACATGGACTGATGAAATTTGTACCGAATATATTCCACTTGAACTTGTAATACTCCAAAGTCTAAATCATTACGCATAATGTTCTTGCCATGAACTGTGACACATGAGTGTTTGCTAGTCCTAATTTTCTAATTGTTTATATTGCTAAGGGACTAGAAATGAGTAAGTTAGGGGGTGTGATAAGTGTCCATTTCTTATGACAATTCATTGCATATACATCATTTTATGTGCATATAATTAGGCAATTATGCATATTTCATAGTTAATGTAATGCCCCGGGTTTTTCGGATCCTCGTTCGTGGGTCCTGGATCTGGTTTCTCGGAGCGTCTGACTCCGTTGTGTCTGAAATTTCATTTCGGACATCTTTCGTGTTCGGATCGGCACGATCCGGAGTTGTTTCGGAGGCCTGGAGGCGTTCCGCGGCTTTTTCCGCGTGTGTTTTCCGATTCCCGGCGTGGGTTTCGGCTTTCCCTTCGGAAGCTCGTTGCGGGTGAACCGGGCCGTTCACCTGGGCGCGAGTGGTACCGTTGCGATCAGCGCGTCGCGAGGATCGAGCAGGCGTGATTTTCTATTTTTTCAGGATTTTTTCAAATTTCTGGATTTTCCTATATATTAACCCACCCTCTCTCTCCCCTCTCATTTCTCTCTTCTCTCCCTCTCTCTTCTCACGCTCTCTCCTCTCTCCCTCTCTCTCCGGCGGCCGACGGGGCGGAGTACGGGCGAGGCGGGGATGGCGCGGGCGAGGCGCGGGCGAGGATGGATGAGGATCGGGGCGGTGGAGGTGCGGTGAAGCTCGGCCGTGGGTTCGTGGAACGGCGAGGCTTTAACGGCGTTTTCTTCGTGGATCGGCGTCCACGGTGCGCGAAATCTTCGGTGGAGGTAGGGTGATGGACCCCCAGCTCGTGCGCTTCAATTCCCGAGAGTTTGATAGGCCGTGGTGAGCCGAGCGGGTCATTTGGGACGTTTTGGGCAAAATCATGTTTTTGGGGAGTGATCGCCCGATCTAGCGATTCGTTGCGTTTTAGGCCGATCCGAGGCCATAGATGCATGCTAGGGGTTGTTGGGGAGCTTCCCCTATGTTTTCCCCTTCATCGGTGGATGATTGGGGCGTGGCGTGGATTTTTGGGTGTTTTCCCGCCGTTCCCGATTTTCCGAAATGGTCGCGGTCCACCAGAAACCGCTACCATCTGGTCGCGGTCCTGGGAGAACCGCTTTCATCCTTCGTGTTTGGGTCGGAAGGCCTTCGAGCGCCGTGGACGTGCGATCGACCGCTTTCGTCTGGTCGCGGTCAGGGGACGACCGCTACCACCTGGTCGCGGTCCTCGGGCGACCGCTACCAACAGGGTTGCGCGTGGCTAGTAGCGGTCGTGAGGCGACCGTGACAGCCTGGTCACGGTCATCGGTCGACCGCTACCATCTGGTCGCGGTCACCAGGTGACCACTACCATGTTCTGGTTCCCGTCTGCGTGGTTTTGACCTCCGGTCGACCCGGTTGTGATCCAGAGGTTGACTTTAGGTCTCGTGAGTGTCTCGGACATCCCGTGGAGTTCCGTGACCGTGTCTTTGGGTGTCCAGAGGTCCCACTTACCTCGTTTTGCGTGTCATGCGCTTAAGGGTCCGGGTGACCTTTTAGCGTCCCGATTGTGTTGTGTTGGTCTTCGGTCGACTCGGTTGGGACCCAGTGGTCGACCTCCGGCCTTGTGAGTATCCCGGACACCCCATGGGTTCTGTGTCGGTGTTTTTGGGGTGTCGGGAGGGACCGTGTTGCCTCGATTAGCGTGCCCGTAGGTGTGGTGGGTCCGGGTGACCCCACGTGTTCCGGGTTTTCGTGTTACGCTCGATCGAGTCACCGTGCATCGATGTGCGTGCGGTGGGGTCTCCCCCGCATATGGTGGGTTCCTTTGGAAGGCGATTCCCGTGTGGGCCACGTGTTTGGCCTTGGACTGCGAGTCCAGTTATCCGGCCTGGGGCTGGAGGTTTCCCGCTTGCTACAAGATGGGAAATCATCGTGGCGGCTTGTGTGCTGCCCTGGGAATCGTGCTTCAGTGTTTTCCGTGTGGCCCGTGTGGGTGGCCTTGGTCCCTTGCGTTCCCTTCCCGAGGGAGTGGTCTTGGCGACTCGTGAGTTATCTCGGTACTTGTGCTACCGTGGTTTTAGACCTAGAGATTGAACTAGATTGACGGCCTTGTGCTGTTGCGTACAACGGTCTTGACCCCGAGTCTTGTGACTCAAGGACCGTTGGGTGTAGTGCGTCTAGAGGACTGCCCAGAGTCCAGTGGCTTAGTGCCACTTGAGTTTTCTCGACTCTCGCGCAGGGTGCGTGCGTGGCTGAGGACTGCGAGTCCTATTTCTTCTCCGACTGTGGTAACCGTGTGACAGGGCCGGTACGTGGGGTGGTCCCCGTACGTCGTCGGATTCGGACGTTGTTTTCCGTTGAGTTGAGAGTCT